>CM038793.1:72919513-73660127 GCA_021764765.1 Vicia sativa
TGATGATTCTTTGATTTTTGAGGCTTATGATCGTGATAAGTGCGAAAGTGATTGGCCAAGAGTTTTTTCTGAAGTGCAAAGAATCATGAATATCAAGTTTGAGTTCTTTATTTCAAGTTGAGATCGAAGATGATGATTGCAAGCGTTCAGAACTTGTTTTTAATTGCTTTCTGACATCATTGACCTATGTAGAAGCTATGGATGATACGCACTTTGAATCATCTCAAATCACTCCAGCCAAGTCCACCTGCACAGACTGAGAATGGAAACTCGAATTCTATGTTTAAGCAGTTACAGTTAGTTGTTTATGATTTGGATCATCCCTATGATGTTCAGGGATGATGTTTGAATGATTCGACACAAGTTAATCAAGCCTAGCCACGATTTTGAAACTTAGAGCGGTTTGCAAACATAATGACCATGGCATGTGATTTCTGATTTTCAGCTTTGATCATGTTGTTTTTAAGTTTTGAACAAGTTTAATATTGATTATGGAATGTGTTTGACACCAATTTGACAAAAGTTTCTCATCAATTTTCAAAAATGCAAGTTTTGGCAATTTGAACTATGTTTCTTGATTTTGAAGAAAGAAGAGAGAAAGCATAACTTTGCATTGCTTTGGTGTAATTTGAACTTGAAATGATGCTCTATTTATAGGCCAATGGTTCTGAAAATGTTAGGCATGAGTACATGGCATTTGGAAATTCAAGGTTGCCTTAAGGGGTAAGAATGACTTTTCAAAAAGGAAAAAGGAAGCTTCCTCTTTTTACCATGTGTGAAAATCTTCCAATTGATCTTATCTCATCTCAATTATATCTAGCTGATATTTATCAGCTCTAAGCTTGAATTGGCAAGGTGGCAATGCTTCTAGATGAAGAAATCTCAAAATGACCTATATTTGTGAAGTTTTGACCTTGAAAAACCATGTTCATGGAGCCTTATGTTTCAATTTCAAAGCATAGCTAGACTCCATGGATTTGAGAGTTCTTGGACATTTTGGAAATCTTGTTTCAAGAGCTACAACTTTCATGTTTTGCGTTTTTTCCAATTCAAAATGGAACTATGTGAAAAATGGCATGAAGTTTGGAAAAAATAAGAAATTTTAACACTTAGAAATTTTTCTAAGTGTTGAAACTTTTGACTTTTTGTTGACTTTTTCAAATTCTTTGATTTTTTATGATCATGATGGATCATTTGAAGTATTTTGATGATTGAAAAAGTTTTGTCTTGAAAAATTTGACCAAAAGTCAAAGTTTGACTTTTCTGTGCAGATGAATTTTCATCAGATGTTTCAGAAATTGACTGATGAAATCTGTGAACTTTTGTGATGCTTTGGATCCAGAAATTAGGTCAAGATGTTGTATCTAAGATATAATGACCAATCTCTATCCAAAAAAGTCATTTCTTGTTCAAAAAGTCAGAGAATACCCATGCTCGATCAAAACCCAAATTGGTCGATCCTCGATTGATCAATGAGAAAAATGGATATCTGAGGATTGAAGGCTGATGATTTGATCAAGATAGATCAAATGAGGTGAGTAAAACTCAAACCCTAATTGGTTGCTGTTGAATCAGATGAAAATCTGTGATGAAACCCTAATTTTGACCTGTGAATGCTACACCCGATTAATGTTGTTCTGAGCTGTTAGTTATGCAATGATGCAAATGTAAGGTGGTATATTAGGTCAAAAATTGGGGTATGACAAGCGGTTATGAGTGTTATGAAATCGCATTAAAAATCGTTATCCCAAGGACTTTCCTATATAAGGAGTCCATGGAGAATGAAAAAAGGAATTTGATCCGTCAGCATCTCTCTATCTCTCTCATATAATCTCTCTCTGCTACATGCACAAGAGAGGCACCATACATCATATCTAAGGGCTCCCGATTGAGGAGTAAGCTAGACCCATGGCTTGGAGCTTAAGCCTTTCCGCTTAAAGCCTCCAAATCCCTTAAAATCGTACATCATACTTTTAGCAAGAACATGTATAATAAATATATAGTTCATTGATATTGATCATCAATGGACTGATATATTTACCAAGCTTTTACTATTGAAATATTTGATATTATTTAAAAAGAATATGAACATAAAAAAATAGTGCTTGTTTATGAATGAAGGATCTAATTCTTTTGATGATCAGAGGCTACCGTGGTCAGAAGCTCTAGACTAGCTTCTAATGAATAGTAGACTCTAAAGTATCTTAGTCTCTGATGCTCAGACTTTGATTAATTTCCTATGATAGCATATAAGTGGATTTTTTTTAATGATTTTTATCTCCTGTCCACTTATGTGTCACTTATCTGAAGATTCCTCTGACTTTTGGTCTTTTATTTGTTTTGAAATTATATCACATAAAATATTAGAAGTCAAGACAAATGTCTTAATAACACACAATTTCACGATATATGTTATAACATTTACTGGCAGAAAACAAACTTTATAAAAACAGAAAGATTGCGCTGAAAGAGAAATTGCAGAAACTTAAATAAAACAATCAACTGCTAACCCATTTCGGTGCAACTCACCTACTATGGGGCTACCAAGTCAGGAAGGAAATCCACTACCAGTAGTATCAATTTGAAGCTAAACAGTCTTAGTTTACACTTCTCACATGATCCCTAGCCAATGCAATTTCTACATATGAACCTCATATTTATGAGAACCCCTCTCACTCCTAATCACAGTAGTGATATTAAACAGTCTCAATCCTAGAGAATGTCTCAAGAAACCAAAAAGAATAACTGTTCCAAAACAAAATACTTAGTTTTCTTAAAAGTTTCACTAAGAACAATACTCAACTCTTTGCTTAAAAGCCTAGAGGGAAACAATAACTTGATAAACAAGTAATAATCAGTCAATTCAAATGCATCATAAGATACATGAGAACGTACAAAAAAAGACGAAAAAATTAAGGAACTCTCAAACTCTAAACCTGCATTTTTCACAAGGTTTTACAAAAACTATGCTACTTAAAAATCTAGGTCTTGGACGTCTCCTTATATAGACTTCTACAGTTGGGCTTGGACTGACTTGGACTCTTCAATCAAATCCAACCTTCAACTCTAAATCCATGCAGAATCTTATCCATAAAAATAAAAAGAAATCTCATAAATGTTTCCTTTAAAGTCTCAAAGATCCTTTTTATGAAACTAATCAAATTTGCACGCTTGTTTCTAATTAATCTCCTTGACATGCACATAATGATGAGAAATATTCAAATTGATCTCATCAACTAAAATTACATTTGTCAAGAGATATACAACAGCAGGGTCCAGTACTAGACCAAGATGTCACAACATCTGCTTCGACATCTGACTGAAAAACTCATAATAGCCGATTTGTCATGAGAGTTGATGCAGATGTTATAACATCTTACTCAACAACAATAGAACCATATTTTGCTATCATCATTCATATTTTGCTTGAACTTTGAGTTATATTAATTCCTTAATTCCGCAGCAATTAGTTTGAATTAATATGGGAAATTACTATGTCTTCTAGTAAAATAAATTCTTGTCTTGCTACCCTTATGTCAATTTTATTTCTTTCTCAAATGTTTTAATTTTTTAAAGGGCTAAAATGGTTGAAAAACAATTATCAACATCAGTGGTTAAGTCAAAGGATGTTAGTAGCAAGAGAGTCAATATCAAGAAACTGTTACAACTTCATAATCTTTCTTAAGAACTAACAGATGCATTACAACAAAGTTACAATCTTCAAACTTGGTCATCATTCCATCGTTGACACATGCAGAAGGTTCTCTAGTTCTTATCCCAATCCTCTTCGGCTGACTCTTCCTTCTTCTTGGGATTCTTCATCTTGGACAACAAAACTCTTCCAACCTTTCATGTTGAGCCCTTGCATCTTTAGTGGATTTGATCTTATCCTCATTCTCCTACTTCTACATGGTCTTGCTATTTTTCTCATCAAAGTATAGTTGATAAACTTGACATGGAAAATGAATTAGCTTTCTCTTTAACCATCTTTCTATATCGGTTTACTTATATGAGTATTTTTTTAAATAATAATAAAAAATCAACAGTTAAAATAATACAAACTCAACAATTTTTTTACATTTAATATCTTTTATTTAAGTAAATTAGTAATGTCTTTTTATTTGCATAAAAGAATAACAACATTTTTCAAAATCAACTAACACACAATTATTTTTTATTAAAAATTTCATAACTTTGAATTTTTCATCTCACTAAATGAATACTCAACCCATACAACAAAAGAGAATCAAAGTGAAGAAAAAATACTTTACATCTGGCTTGAGACTCCAAATACATTCAATTAATTCTAAAACGTTGTTACAAAAGTATATATATATATATATATATATATATATATATATATATATATATATATATATATATATATATATATATATATATATATATATATATATATATATATATATATATATATATATATATATATATATATATATATATATATATATATATATATATATATATATATATATATATTTATTGTTGAATATCATTTTTTTTTTTACTAAAATACATATTATTTCTATTAAAACAACTTTTACTCACTTTTGGTTGCACAATTTCTTTTTTATTTTTGCTGCTCATTATTTCTGGCTCTTAGATTGAATTGCTTAAACAACTTCGTTGGTCTTAATTGCATAATTTCTTCTATGAATATTTGTCTTTAAAAGTGACAACAACAAACCTTTGAGTAACAACCTCCACCTTCACTATATCCTTTATTCCTGCACATTTGGTCACAATTTTGGCATGGCCCAATGCAGGGAAAAAGTGACCAATCGATCAAATCTAGTGTTGGTCCTGCTACGAAAGTTTAAATTCACAAATTAAAAACTCCTTTTTATACTAACAGTGATGTACGTACAAAAATTATAATTTACAAACTTTTGAGCTATGCAAAATTTTTGCTTTAAGACATGTTAAAAAAAAAACTAACATACAAGAAAAATAAAATAAAAAATATTTTCCTTTAAGAATATTGTTTGTTAATTTTCTTACCTGAAGCCAGAACCAACGCAATACATAAAAGTGCCAATAGAAGAGATTGGGAGATTTGCGTTGCCATTTTTCTTTGAAGATTTTCTTACAACTCTTGCAATATGCTTAACAATCTTCGAGTTCTTTATATAGTACTTATTTGGCAAGAATATTGAAAATTAAATGGTATTTTTTATTTATGTATTACGTAATAATTTAATTTAGATATCATATTAAGTTAACACATACTTATTTGGAATATACATATCACATAAATACTCAAAAAGTAGAGAAAGATGATGGAAAAAAGATAGAGGTATATTTTAGACTACATGTCTGTAAGAAGTATTCTTATCCATCAATAGATGATATTATAAATAATGTAATTTATTAATTTAGAAAAGTGACAATAGCATTACTGCAAGTGTATGGTTTTCCATTTTCTTGTTAAATGTTTCACTCACATCGATACTTCTCATATTTTTATTTATTTTTTTAGAAGTAAAAGTTAATTGTTACACTTATTTTTTTGCACAAAAAAGTCACACTATAACATCGTATTTTTTATGTTCAAAATATCTTTATTATTTGCCTAATATAAAAAATATAACTATTTTTTTTTAATAAGGGAAAATATAACTATTCTTGATTGCTGGATGGAGCTATATGGAAGTTAGAAAATAATAATCAATTTCTATCTATGCTTGTCATGTAATGGAAGTTATACCCCATTGAGTCATATAAAAGGAAACGTCTCCAATTGGGTTGGACAGTTGGATTGGGTTTCGATCATTGAATGAGAGATTGATAAGATGAAGGGAGAATGTTCTTCGGATACGATCGAGTAGAGTGGGTTTGTAAGATTAACAATCTAGGTAATAGACTTGTAAGAGTGAGAATGAGATAGTGTTTGTTATAGTGTCAGGTGATAGTGAAGTAACTTGTAAGTGTGAGAATGAGATAATACTTATTTTCACATGCGGAAGAGTTAACATATGATAAACGGTTAAAATTGTCTCGATTAGTCTAACATGTGTCGCAGGGATTTGTCTAACAAGATTTGGAGGTGGTTGATGTATCGATAAATCGAACAAAGTGATCAGTTCAATAACAAGGTTCCACCTAATTGATGGTCTTTTTATATGATGCTTCGGGTTGGACTCAAACAACAAGGTCTGTTTCTCTTGGCATTTGGCCGAACAAGAACATTTTCTCCACAAGCCCTTATTTCATGTTGGAAACAAGAATTGTATTGGGCTCTTTAGGAACGACTTCTAGGTTGCCTCTTTATCGATGAGCATGTCTTCACCTTAGAGGAAAGCAACTGATCTTCTTTAATGAGAAAAGGTGGCCTCATGAACATGCGTATAAAATGCTTGTCATATAGCCAAAAACCCTCGCTAATTGAGAAAGATTTAGTGAGGGAAAACAATAATCTTGAAAAAATTTAAATAGATACACATTAGTGATGGAATTTGTGACATAATTATTCCGTCACAAAATAACAATCAGAAAATCCCTCACAAATTTAATAAGATTAAGTTTAACGTGAGATATTTTGATAAATTTTATTTCTACATGATATTTTCATCAAAATTTTGTCATAACCGGATTAAATCATATCAATAAAGATTTCTAAGAGGAAATTATTTCATCTCTAACATTTTTTTATAAAAATTAAAAATTGAATTTTTTATAGCATTATAGTAAAATGTTTTTAAAAAACCAGTAAATATATTATTATAAATTATTAATATTTATGTTTATAAGTATTAACTTTTTATAAAAAATAAATATTAGATTGAATGAAATTTTTTAAGATATAAATAACGTTTGATACAATTATATAAAATATGTAGATAGTTATATTTATTTTTAATATTTTTTAAATAATTAAAATAAAATAAAAAATAAAAAATATGATTAACAAAAATTGCACATAATTAAAGCAAGAAACAACCTTAATTATATTAAAGTTTAGCAAAACAAATTTAGTTGACCTATTATTTGAGTTAGAAATATAAAAGTAATTTAAATTATTTCAATTTTTATCACTTTTCCCTCACATTTTCTTTGAAAGAAAAAAAAAGTTTCCCTCTCACTTTTTGTCAAGAATCAAATTTCCCTCTTTCAAGTTTTTTCCTTATTAAAAAAAAAACATAAACTTAATGAAACTTTTCATTCTTCCGAGACAATTTCTCTCTCCTAAAATACTCGATCAACTTTAGTCTTTTCTTTCTTATCTGAGAACCCTCTCCTTTCAGATAGTTATTTTTCAAATTCTTTTGCAAAATTAAAAACGGGTTTTAGATTCACTCATGCGTTAACCCTCATCTAATTCCCCTCAACAGTATCAAATCTGAAAAATATCTCTGGCTCCCGTTTCTCTTCTACGAAATGATGTCTCTCAAACTCTAAAACCCCAAATTTGTCATCTCTCAAATTTTAATTGAGGGAAAGAAAATGGGTTTCACCCTCATATTCTTAACATAAATTGCATTGAAAA
Organism: Vicia sativa; assembly: GCA_021764765.1. Lineage (NCBI taxonomy): Eukaryota > Viridiplantae > Streptophyta > Magnoliopsida > Fabales > Fabaceae > Vicia > Vicia sativa. Next base: position 72,927,018 of record CM038793.1, read on the forward strand.
AGCAATTTATTTCCCTTAATTTTTCTTAATAAACTATGTAATTGGTGGACAAGTTGGGTAATTAGCCATACAAATGGTAATTATGTAACTGAAAAACACACGTCTTAATTGAAAAGTTGTGTCGACAATTTGTAACTATGTTTCTCAACATTTTGCATTGGTATCCGCCTAAAACCTTTCCCAATTTACCAATGTATCTTTATCTGCTCTCCATCACTTCACACAGCTTACATCTTTTCAATTCTCATCACATCACCTTTCCAATTTTCTATGCCCTCACTCATGTCGTCATTTTTTCTTCCCAGAATCATCTTTATTCCTCTTCCCTCTTCCATCTCTTCGTCTTCCTCTTGCATTGGCAGAAAAAAGTTTGAAACGAAAAATAGGAAAAAAATTGAGGGCTATCGATCATATCTGGGAAAAATCAGTGACGACGATGGTGCGAACAAGGGAAGAGAGGACACAAGCGTGCTCCGATGGGGTGACTTCTATTTATCACATAAACAACATATCCATTTTGATGTGATGTGTGAGGGCAAATCGGCCTATTTACTACCCCTAGTTCTGTCAAAAAATTTTGAAAGGTCTTAATTCACCACCAAAGTCAGACTGAACAAATTTAATATTGACAGTAAACCAAGTTAGAACAAATTAATAAGAATAACTTAAAGGCATGTATAGCTTCAAACTTTTGCTTAAGGAAATATAGCCAAGTGTCTTTAGTATGACCATCCATAAAAGCAATATAATATCTATTACCAGAACTAGAGGGATTAGGAAAGGGACCCCACAAATCTGTGTTAATCATATCAAAAGCCTTTTTATAAATAGTGTTAGTTAGTGGGCCATGTAACCTATGTTCTTTACCAATATGATAGGAATTGCAAAATTCAAAACTTTGTTTATTAGAAGCAACAACATTACACAAATTGAGTATATGGGCAACTTAATTAAAATTTGGCATGCCCTAACCTATGATGCTAAAGAATATTGTCATTACAAGAATTTGCTTTATAGAAAGAATAATTGGAAGCAACAAAGCTTTGTACATTAGTACCAATGCATAAGCTATTATTAATACTGTAAAGAGATGATGACTCCAAGTGTAGCCGAGGGAAGCAGTAGAGGCAACTAGTATCTAGATCCCCTTCAACTAGGACTTGTTTAGAAGCCTGATATTTAATGTAGCATTTCTCAGAAAGAAATTCAAAAATAACATTGTTATCATTAGAGAATTTTGAGATAAATACCAGATTCCTAGTGATAGATGGGACACGAAGAACATTAGACAGTTTTAACTTATGGTTAGGGTTAAATGGAGAGTAAAATTGGGAAGAACCTATTGATTTTATTGTCATAGATTTTCACAAGTGCAAACTAAGCAAATTCACACTTTGTGTCCTAGATTTTCAAGTTTTTAAATCAAGTGGATAGCATTTTATTTAAAATATCTGATTTAAAAAGTGTTTTCTTTACTAGTGTGACTATTTCCTACATACACTCTAGTTGAACCAGCATAAGACTTTTTTGTTGCAAGTGAAAAGCATATAGGGTTAGATGGTGAGATTCACATGAATTAGAAAACCAAGCTTGAGATTCAAACTCTGATGGGAGTGAATATTCCTATGTATAAGCAGCTGGTTGACTGATGGTTTCCATTAAAGCCATGGCTTTGGAACTCTGTGCGGTATCTTGAGTAGCTTCCTGATTATGAGAGGATTTATTAGTAGGTCCAGATTGAGTATTAGCTGAGTTTTGTGGTATGAAATTATCATCAAACCTTAACAGAAAATGTTTATCCTAACGCTTAACCAACTAAGTAACCAACTGAACACACAAACTACAATTAACATTGTTAAGTTTAACTGACTGAAGCCTTTAATAGTATACTCTAACAACCCCTCTCAAAACTAAATGGTGGTGATCTCCATTAACAACTTTAAGTTTTCTCCTCAACTCTTGGAAAGCAAAAGTGCTCAATGGCTTGGTAAAAGTATTTGTAATTTGCATAGCAGCAGGATAATGTTGGATTCACATTTTTCAAACTACAACTCTTTCTCGTACAAAGTGTATATCAAGTTCTATATGCTTCGTACGAGCATGAAGCATAGGATTATGAGATAGCAACACTGCACTGAGATTATCACACAGAAGCATAGAAGTATGAATTTGTATTATAAGTTCAGAAAAAGTGATCACAACCATAATAACTCAGACGTTGAATATGCTAACGCCATGTACTATGCTCTGGTGCTATAAAGAACTACTAGAGACTACTTTTTTACGCTCTACACCACTAAATTCCGGACGAAATAGATAGGGGAACCAAATGTGGACCGTCTATTATCTGGGGAAGTTCTAGGAATGATCACACTATCATTATCTGTTGGATAAGATGTAGCATTAGGTGTTGTGTTAGGATTAGTCGCAGACTGACTAGACATGTGAATAGAAGACTGGCATTTTGATTTAAATTTGTGTCATTAGGAAAAGCCTGAATAGGAGTATCAGGGACCACTAAGTTAGTCGGTTTAGTGTTAATGTGGGACTATGGTGATGTACAGACTTTAGGAGTTATAGATTAAAAACCCTTATGTGTTTATGTTAGGGTACATATATATATATAATATGTTTTGCAAGGTGAAAAAAACTTCATAATTCATGTATCTAGAAGGTGAAAACACCCCCACAATGTAAAAAAGATAGAATAATTAACAATTAAGTAATAAACTTTTTTTATTCTGTTTTATTTTTAAAAACAAAAAAATTAATCTAGTACAATTTTAATATGTTTTAAAAAATAGAATTATTATAAAATAATAAAAATTAAAATATATATATATATATATATATATATATATATATATATATATATATATTCATAAAAAAGAACACAATATATTATATATTATATCTTCTTGAAGATGGCATTAACATTGAAGTTAATGGCGTTAGAATGGTAACTGACAGAAAAACTCTCACCAGCTTAGAAGAAAATGTATATAAAGCATCATAGATTTAGAAGCATTTGATAGAAGTTCAATGTCATTCTGAGTCCATCGAGATCATTTATCAGTCAACTACTAAGACTATCTTTGAGTCTTTGTGTTCTACTTATGAAGGAAACCAACGAGTCAAAGAGGCTAAGACCAACCATCTAGTACAAAACTATGAGATGTTCATAATGAAGGATGATGAAGATTTGAAACAATGTTTTCTAGGTTTCAAGTTCTTGTATCAAGCCTTCATGTTCTCAACAAAAGTTACACTACATTTGACCATGTAAAGAAAATCTTCAGAAGTCTCACTTCTAGATACAGACCTAAGGTTACAACTATTCAGGAGGCTAAAGATCTAAATACGCAGAATCTTAAAAGTATGATTAGAAACCTTTAAAGCCATGAGATGCAATTGAATAGAGATGTGTCTGTGAAGATATCTAAATCACTATATTTGAAGTCAGTAGCTGAGAAATATGGTGGTAAAGTTGTTAGATCCTCAAAATCTACGAAATCAGAAAAAGCTTCTGATGAAGAAATTTCTAATGGTGAATATGATGATAAGGAAACAACCTTTATCATCAAGAGGTTTCAACTACTGGAAAAAAGGAACAACATAGTCTCTAGTAGAATTAGTTGCTTTAGAGGAACTAGTTCTAGAGACAAGGTTGATGACCATGAGAAATGCTTCAATTGCAAGAAGCCTGCTCACTTCAAAGATGATTGTTCTGATATGCATAAAGACAAATCAAAGAAAGTAATATCCATAAGGAAAACTTTAGAAGCAAATTTCAAGAAGAGTCTCATGGAAACGAGAGGTGAACTTGATAATGAAGAATGTTAAGATAAAGATGAAGGAGAAGAAAATATGGCAATGATGGCTCTCACGTCCTCTAACACGTAATCTAAATCAACTTCATATTCAGATTCATAAGAAGAAGAAGAAGAGGAGGTAATTTTTAATCTCTCTCATTCTAATCTAATATCTTGTACTCAATACCTCATGAGTTGTTGTAAAGACAAGACAAGAAACATGAAAATATTGAAAAATCAGTATGATCTTTTAAAAAAAGAAATAAAATCTTTTCAAAAGAAAATTTAATATTTAGAAAGATATCACATTGCTTAAGTAAATAAAGTTTCAAATAAACCCTTTAGTGGGCATGAAATGGCTCTTCAAGATTTTATCAAAATTGGTCTTGAAAAAACAAAACTTACTTCAATGATATACATGGTAAGTAAGGAAAAATGACAAGGTTTGGGTTACAGTGGAAAATGTTATAATCCAAAACCTTAACTCTTGAAAAAACCCTCAGATCCTTCTTAATCAAGCATTGCTCAAATGGAACCGAAAACATATTTTGTGTCTGCCTCCGATAAAGGTAAGAACAAAACCAATTAGTTCCTAAGATAACAAAATCAAAAGGTCCTGGACTAATCAATACATGAGACTTCAAATTCAATGGTCCTAAAGAAATCATAACTTAAGATTCAAAAGTCAAAGGTTTTGAAGAAACTAGAACTCAAAATTCCTAAGTTAAAAGTTCTAAAGAAATCAGAACCCAAGACTTATGGATCAAAGGTTCTAAAGAGTTTAAAATCCAAAGTTAAGACTTATCCAAGAAAAAAATTTATAAACAAAAAGTTTGGAATAAGTCTAGACCTTTTAACATGTACATGTTAAAAGTTGAATGGACATTGTCACAACTAACACTAGAGGACCCATAAGATTATGGGTACCTAAGCCTGAAATTTTGTTTTCTACATATATTCCTAAAGGGAGAAACAAAGCAAAAATAATGGTACCTGGACATTGGATTTTTCACGATATATGACAGGTGAAAACATATGGTCTAAACTCTAACTCTGAAGGAGCAAGGAAGTGCAGGGTTTGGAGGAGGACGCAAATGGAAGATCATTGGTATGTGTACTATTGGTAATTCCTTAATATCTGTTAATAATGTTTGGTTAGTATATGGAGTAAAACATAACCTATTGACGATTAGTCAATTTTGTGATAGTGGTTATGAAGTCTTGTTTAATAAGAACTTATGTTCAGTCATCAACGAGTCTGACAAATCCATTTTATTCAAAGTTAAAGGAATGGAAATGCTTATAAAATTAATCTTTCTGAACTGAGTAATTAAAAGGTAGTTTGCCTTATGTTAGTAAGTGATGAGAAATGGGTCTGGAACATAAGGTTAGGTCATGCTAACTAGAGATTAATCTCTAAACTTTGCAAGCTAAAACTTGTTAATGGTCTTCCGGATCTTAATTATCACTCAGATTCTCTTTGTGGAGCATCTTAAGTAGGGAAGATTAATAAAAATTATTTTAAAGCTAAAAATATCGTCTCTACCTCCAGACCCTTAGAATTTCTTCCCATTTATTTATTTGGTCCTATTGGGACTACCTCAATCAATGGGAAGAAATATGGATTAATCATGGTTGATTACTAAAGTTGATGGACTTGGGTTAAATTCCTTAGATGTAAAGATGAATCATATGAGGTATTTAGAATCTTATGCACACAACTACAATTTGAAAAAGAATCAAATATTTTAAAAACCAGAAGTGATCATGATGATGGGTTTGAAGATGAGCCTTTTAATTTTTTTTATTTTTTTTGAAAAACATGGAATTAACCATGAGTTTTGTTCTTTTAGAACTCCACAACAAAATCGAGTTATATAAAGAAAGAACATGTATTTTCAAGAAATGGCTAGAACCACGATCCATGAAAATCATCTTCCAAAATACTTGTGGACGGAAGTTGTTAATACTTCTTATTATGTTCAGAACATGATATATATCCGAGAAATTTTAAACTAAACTTCATATGAATTATTTAAAGGAAGAAATCCAAGCATATCTTATTTTAATCAATTTGGATGTATATATTACATTCTGAACAATAAAATGTATATGAAGAAATTTGATGTTAAAGATCAAAAGGGTATCTTTTTAGGATACTATAAACTTGCTAAAGCATACATGGTGTGTAAATCATAAACCATAACGGTTGAAGAGTATATACAAGTCAAATTTGATGACAAAGAGTCTAACTATAAAATATTAGAGCCTACGGAAAGTTTTGAAGATATTCAGTTTTTTGAAGATCATCCATAAATTGGACTTTTAGAAGCTATGAGTTCAATAGCTAGGGGATCAGAAGCTGGTGAGCCATACGCTGACCTAACTTATGGAGCTCACCCAGAAGCTGCAAATTTTGGAGAATCCCAAGATGGTTAAGAAGCTTCAACTCAACCCGAGAAGTCTTTCAAGTATAAATCTTCTTATACATAAGACCTAATTGTTAGAAATAAAGATGATCCATTAAAAGCTAGATTAGCATTCAAAGATGATAAAAATATGCTAGGATATATTTCCTTGATAGAGCCAACTTTTGTTGATGAAGCTATATCATATGAGAGTGGATTTTAGCTATGCAAGAGGATCTGAATAATTTCTAGAAGAATGATGTTTAGGATTTGGTTCCTAGATCATGTCATAAGAACATTATTAAAACAAAATGTGTGTTCATAAACAAACTTAATGAGCAAGGAGAATTGGTAAAAATCAAGGCTAAACTTGTAGCTCAAGGTTTAAGTCATGAAGAAGGTATATATTTATTTGAAACCTTTGCACCAGTTGCCAGATTAGAGGCAATCAAACTTCTTCGGTATTATGTTATTAAGCATGATATTGGTTTATGTCAAATGAATGTTAAGAGTGCTTTCCTAAATCGATCATTTCTGTATAAGTGTATGTCAAACAGACTCCTAGGTTGAGGACCCAATCCACTCATATTTAGTTTATAAACTTAAGAAATCACTCTATGTACTCGAACAAGTTCCAAGAGCTTGATGTGAGAGACTGAGTAATTTCTTGTTAGAAAATGGTTTTCAAAAAGGTCAGGTTGAGACTACATTATTCAGAAAAACTCTGAATAAGGAAATATTATTTGTACAAGTTAATGTTGATGACATAATTTTTGGTTTTACTAATGCCTCTATTTGCAAGCAATTTTCTAAGACTATGCAGGCTAAATTTAAGATGAATATGATGGGAGAATTGAAACTCTTTATGGGAATTCAAATTAGCCAAAGAAAAGATGGAATCTTTGTTCATAAATCAAAGTACATAAATGATCTTCTAAATAAGTTTAATCTTTAATACTATAATACTATGGAAACTCATATACATCCAAGCAATAATATGAACAAAGAGGAGAGTAGCAGCAAGGAGGAGCAGAAGCTATATAGAGGTATGATTGGTTCCTTAATTTACCTCACAATGTTCAGGTCTAATATATTATACGTACAATATTTTCCTATGTGCAAGATTTTAATCAAATCATATAGAAGCTCACTTAAGTGTTGTTAAGAGAATCTTTAGGTATCTGAAAGGAACAACAAATATGGGACAGTTTTATAAAACAAATCCCTAAATTATAAGCTAGTTGGATTTTGTGATACTGACTATGGTGGGGATAGAATTGAGAGAAAATAAAATTGTGGAAATTGTCAATTCATAGGTGAAAACCGAATATATTGGGCTAGTAAAAGACAAACACCTATTGTTATGTCTACAGCAGAAGCATAATACATTTCAGCTGTTAAATGTTGTATGCAACTACTCCGAATGAAATATTAGCTAAAGTAGTATCATATTTGTCGAAATAGTATTCCTATCTTTTGTGATTATAAAACATCACTTTATTAGGGATTTTGTTCAGAAGGGTGCATCAGATATTCAATTCATTGATATTGATCATCAATGGGTGGCATATTTACCAAACCCTTAGCCATTGAACTATTTGATTTTATCAAAAATAATATGAACATGGTCTTTATTTAAGAATAATTCTTGCTTATGAATTGAGTATCACACTCTGATGTTTATCAGAAGTAGCTTCACTCAAAGTATGGAAAACCACCTCTGATAAAGAGTGACTTTTGAAAGACTTCAGACTCTGAGACTCAGAAGTGGATTATTTTTTTCTGATAGAATTTAAGTGGAAAACCCTTTTGTCTTCTGTTAACACTTGTCCCACTTAAAAATTCCACGCGTTTGATAATTTCCTTGCATGCATAGTAGCTGAATGGGTAGTGTTTATTGGGTAATGATGTGTAACATCTTTCTTGTTGTATATTTTATCCTCTATTATCTCCTTTGAAATTTTTATCTTGTCTATATCATCTTTTTAGTTCAGTTTCTTTAATTTCTTTTACTATTTGGACTCTGAAAAAAGATGTCCTTGAGTGGTCTTAAAGAAAATACAAATGTCTTGCACCTTATTGACAGTTCACATGGCTATATATTTGGGAATACCTTTTATTAAAAAATATATATTTGTTTTACTCTTTTACTCCATTATTTTAAAAACCTATCTTTTGTGAAAATACTTACCTGAGATGGATTTTAGAACTGATCTTAGTATGAAGAACCCTTTAGTAGTTATCATGAAAGGTCTTTTTGACTTTGAAGAAATGATGGCTAAAGGATTTGAAATTTAAATTTTTGTTTCACAAAAAGGTTGGGATGGTTTATTGTATATACTCTATGGTCCTACTTATCCTAATTTGATGAAAGAATTATAGGTAAATGCTTATGCCCAAGAACTTAATCTAGAGTGCGCCATCCTTTCTGAAGTATCTAGTGTTCCTATCACCTTCACGTTAACCTATTTTGCTAATTCCATAAACTATGAGGATGAAGGTGTTACTCCATATATGATTTTTTGGGAACACTTTTTTCCTTTTGACCTTATTTTTGATGATTAGTATGACCTGTCTAAAGCCTTTAATTTTAATTCCATGGCATTAATTTAGTATCAAATTTTGGCCTCAAATTTTTTGCCAATGAACAAGAATCTATATTTTTTAGATATTGATAAAAGGGCTTTTCTACTTCTTCTCAAATTATATTTGAAGATCAATTCACAAACCTAGGGTGATAAGTTGAAGCTACTAGAAGCCTTAAAAGTCCTAGATAATGGTCTTTTCAAAGTCAATATGGTCTCTTTGGATGAATATGAAATTATGGTATATCATATTTCAAGTGCCCTATGGCATGCTAACACATCTGATCTGACTTAAACAACCATGAAAGGTATAAACATATAAAAATCGTACTAAAAAGTAAACAACACACCAGTATTGTTAACCTAGTTTGGAGCAACTCTCCTAATTCTTGGGGCATACCAAGCCAGGAATAAAGTCCACTACAATAGTATCAATTTAAAGCTAAAGTCCCCCGTTTACAACTTCTCACTTTTTTTAATCACTACCCATTCTAACTTTCTACCTAAGACTCACCTAGTTATGAGGTACTCCTCAATCCCTCATAAATCACAAACACTGATTGGAAAATAACAGGAAGACACACTTCCATGATAGCAAAACTAGAAGACACATTTATATGACAATACCTAGGCAAGATTCTTGACTAAGAACACAACTTGGAGTTGTTGCTTCCTCCAAGAACAATACTCACTCTTGCTTCACAACTTCAAGGAGAACAATAATAGAGACTTACAACTCTATAACAAAATAGTCTAACTCCTATGTCGAGTGGATCACAAACTCGGCCCTAATAACTTCATATTTTCATTCATGTCTGGTACTTTTTCTAGGTTACAAACCTTCTATTTATAACATTTTTCCCAACTGTATTTGGGCCTTAAAAACGCAGCAAGGAGACTGCACAAAATCTACAAACACTTATCCAAGAAAATAGGTCTTCAATCAAAACTTTCCTAAAATGTCTCCATATTTAGGAACTTTGAATATCTTGAATACCAACATAAAAACTCCGATTTATCAATCTTGGACGCCATATAGGATTACTAAATATTCCCAAGATATTCAATAGTTAAATCACAACAGCTGAATCCAAATTGTCAACTGTAGCAAACCTGATGTCTTATACTCCTGGTTCGGACATCCCATTCGACATGTGCAAACAAAAAGTTGAAAAATCTTCCAAAATGAAAAACTGTAACAGACCAGATGTCACATACTTATGGCTAGGACGTCACATTCGACATGTTAAAACTACAAGTTGAAATATTTTCCAAACTACAAAACTGTAACAGACCAGATGTCCCATACTTCTGGTTAGGACATCACATTCGACATCTTAAATCAGCAATTTGTAACATCTTGTTCAACATGTTGTTGGAAAGTTAGTTTTACGAAAATTCATGCCAATCATAAAACAAGATAATCATGTTTGAAAATAAATCAAACACACACATCAGAGGCACGATAGTAAAAAAAACATAAAACAGAGTTATGAGCATAAACAAAATTAGAGAAATAGTTAGTAGTTAGGTAGTATACTAAACACAGTTACACCAAATATAGAAACTAAATTCTCAACACCATGATGTGAAGATATCATGTCTAACATCTCTTCAAATCCCTTCAGTCCAGAATAACAGGGACTCCCCCTCAAAGCACGCTAAGTACTTTAGAGAATAAGAAATTCTCTCGCTCAATAGCAGCCAGTAATAAGTGGTTAGTTCACAAACACACACTTCTCCCCCTTTTAGCCATAATATGACAAAGGTAAGCAACTAACAAAAAAAACACTCAAACAGAAGAAACAAAAAACTATTTCTAGTAGCAAAATGTCATAACATGTTTTCTGACATCATACACTCATAAGAGGCTTAACTTCTCCACAAGCTTGATCAACACGCAAGCTTCAAAACATTCTGCACAAATGCAGCAATACACCATAGACAAGTATTTCCCCTATCATGGATAAAAAATGCTCCTTCTGAACAAACCACATCAGCACCAGATGAAAACACATGAAAATTGTCACATGCTCATAATGAAAGACCACATATTTACATATCTGCTAAACGTATTCTTACCCTTGTGAACAAGACACCAGATCCTCTAGAGCCTTGAGAGCACATCCAAGCCCTCCAACTTCTCCATCTTAACAAGGACATGATTGAAAAATTTCCTTTCACATCCACATAGTATCATGACCTTCAGGTTGTCATGCATACTTGGTTTGACATCAATCAAATGTCAAAACACATAGTTTCTTTCTTCACAAGAAACTACCTCTTCGAAAATTCTCAGTTTGCTTAAAAGCTTTACTGAGATCCAGACAGACCTAATCTCTTGTAGAGTAAACTGCATCAGAAGAAAACACCTCCTCAAAACATCCTGACCAGATTACAATATCTGACAACATTCTTATGCCTTTACATGTAATTTTTAATATTAGTTGGGTCTTTAACACATTAGTCATGCATTCATCAAGTATATTACTATAGACATAGTCATAATATCCACATTCTAATCTCCACAGTCAGAACTATCAATTCTAAAAACAATTCTTGAGCATCCAACTTCATATTCCCAAACCCAAGCATCTTCCAAAAACAAATGAACATGATGTATGTTAGATTTATACCACAAAAACCAAACACCATGGTTCTTAAAACACCATTCAAAGGACTCCTTATGCATAAACATCCTTCAAGAAGCCCCAACAAACACAAGAAGCTCACAAAAGATCACACCTTTTTTAGTTCATTCAGGTCATAACAAACACCATAATGTCACAGAGAGAAATAAACTCTCAAACAATTTCTGAATCAATGAGTTGAGAAAGCATATTTGCATAACACCCACCTTGAGACAAGGTTTTTAGCATTAGTCACATGCACATCTTCACCAAATCAGACTAATACCCAATTCCCGACAAGGTATTTGTCATAAGAGGAAAAAAAATTCCCCACACATAAAACTGCAGATGATGCCTCCTTTCACAAATGTTAGAGCATTTGCTCTAACATCCTTCTTTTTATCACCCCTAGCACAAGAGGATTCTTCAAAACATTCCAAACTTGGTTAGTGACCAGGCTTCACACTCCATCATGGTAAGGCGTTCCAATTTTAGAATCCATTGGTGATTAACAATTCTCACCCCCATGATCTTCAAAACAGCTTCCTTCAATGAAGCTGCAAACACCTGAGATGATATTTCAACATCTTATTCAGGCATCACTCTTAGTCATATGGATTTCATCCTTAACTATGGTTCTGGAGACAACACCATATTAATCCATAAATCACTCTTGAAGGAACCATAAGAGAATCAACCAATAATAGTTGGTAACCCTTGAAGACCAGATCATAAATACATGCAGAAAACTACGTAGACTCCACCTCAAGGAACTTCTCGTTATAAATATAATGTTCTTACTTCCTGACTGACCGTGAGGTGATAAACACCATCTTTCTGCATCTAAAGAGGAGATTCCTTCTAACAGGTATCTGGAGCATACTTCATCACACAAGGAATTAACATACCACAACCGGTTTGCTTCTTCCAATCCTCCAAGCCTCAAAAAATGGAAGAGCTTATCCCAAACTATTTGGATGACACACAAAAAAACAATATACCACTGGTTGATTCCCACCACAACTGTGAGTTACTCTTTCAGTAGAATCTTAACTCATCTCAGGTTGATGCATCACCATTGCACACAACCCCTTGACAATCTCTTCTAAAACAACACAACAAGAGTTACATATTCTCATAGACTTGATAAGTGATATTAAGTTAGAGTAAATAACCTTTATCTTGTTTGTGAGAAACATCAGCAAAACAAGTTGAGAAATATAAATTCTCAACGCAAAAATTTCAAGACATTATGTTTGACATCTCTTCAAGGTCTTCCAACTCCATATTTGGAATTCCCCTTTAACAACTTCTAGGAACTACCTAAAGAATTATACATTCCCCCCTAAATATCAACACAACCTATGTACCCCTGTTTTCTTAGATAAAAAATAAATAGACCTTAGGAGTAAACAACATATTGAACGCACCTTGATCAACACAGCCACTAAGACGCATTTTTAGGCCTAAAACTTCTTTGACACACAACCCAGACGCCTCCTCTTCCAAATCAAGAGTAGTTTCCAAACATATGTGACCAACACACATTTTATTAGCATCCAAAGCATCTACTATGCAATCCTTATCAAAATTCTGCACAACTGGTAGGACATCATTCTAATGGACACGCCAATAGAATCTTTATACTTCCTTCAGACGTCTTCTCAAGAAACTTATAAAAAATTTCCTTTATGAGTGGACCTGAGAAATAAATCTCAAGTATCTTTGGAAACTTTTACAAAGTTAGTTGTGGTTGTCTTACAATAACTACATCATTATACAACAACCCTGCTGAGGAGATCAAACCATATTGCCCTTCTTTTACTTGCGACACAAGGAATAACCATGGTTATAACAAATACCATGTAGCGGAACAAACACCAACTCCTCAACAAAATCTTCAGGCACGAAAAAAAAACTATCACGCAATCACCATAATCTAGGTGACACCAAAAACAACACATGTTTGAAAATAAATCAAACCTATCACAACTGCAACACGATAACTCATCACCAAGGCCACATGCCTAACACCCAAAGACATGTATAATACACACCTTGTCATGAATATTCATCCTCTACTTTAAGGGACCATTCAAAGAATAATATTAAATATCCAAGTTCAAACACCTTTTCAATAGAACCTTCTACCTTGAGCAAGAACCAAAAAGTATCCCCCTCGAATCTCATCCAGAAACATACAAGATGTCTGCTCTGATGCCAATTGAAATTTCGGTATATCAGACTTCAGATGTCCTATAACATGTTAAGACATCCAATTCGACTTAAACAACCAGGAAAGGTATAAACATATAAAAACAATAATAAAAAGTAAACAACACACCAGAATTGTTAATCCAATTAGGAGCAACTCTCCTACATCTGGGGGCATACAAAGCCAGAAAAGTCTACTATAATAGTATCAATTCAAAGCTAAACTCCCCCGCTTACAACTTCTCACTTAATCACTAGCCGTTCTAACTTTCTACCTAAGACTCACCTAGGTATAAGGCCTTCCCCAATCCATCATCGATCATAGACAACGATTGGACAATAACAAGAAGACACACTTCCATGACAACAAAACATGAAGACACATTTTCATGACAATACCTAGCCAAGACTCTTGACTAAGAACACAACTTGTTGTTTCTTAAAATCTTACTCCAAGAAAAATACTCAGTCTTGCTTCACCGCTTCGAGGAGAACAATAATAGAGACTTACAACTCTATAATAAAATAATCCAACTCACATGTATAGTGGATCACAGACTCATCCCTAATAACTACATTTTTTTATTCACCACTAGTAATTTTTCTAGGATACAAACCTTCTATTTATAACCATTTTACCAACTGGATTTGGGCCTTAAAAATAGAACAAGGAAATTGCACAAAGTCTGCAAAAACTTCTCCAAGAAAATATGTCTTTAATCAAAACTTTTCTAAAATGTTTCCATATCTAGAAACTTTGAATATCTTGAATACCAACATAAAATCTATGATTTAACAATCTTGGATGCCACATAAGATTACTAAATATTCCTAGAATATTCAGTAATTAAATCATAAGAACTGAATCCAAACTATTAGTTGTAGCAGACCTGATGTCCTCTACTCCTTGTTAGGATATACCATTCGACATATTCAAATAGAAAGTTGAAACATCTTCCAAACTGCAAAACTGTAACAGACCAAATGTCCCATACTTATGGTTAGGACATCACATTCGACATGTTGAAACTACAACTTGAAATATTTTACAAACTGCAAAATTATAAGAGACCAGATGTCACATAGTTCTAGTTAGAACATCAAATTCGACATGTTGAATCAGCAATTTGAAACATCTTGTTCAACATGTTGTTGTAAAGTTAGTTTTACCAAAATTCATGCCAATCATAATTTCAGAGAAATAACAAAATCTTCCTCTTCTCCTATTTAAAATTAAGTTTTTTTCCTTTGTATTTTGTTTTTATTTTGTGTTGTTAACCTTAATTATCTTTCTATGAAGTATTTTTACGTTTTTTGGTTATCTCTAATGTTTCTTTTAATTTTTTTTCAGTTATTATTTGTTTCATCTTTTTTGGGCTAACCTGGTTGGTTAATAAGCATTTCTAAAAACTTGATGGATCTACCAAAGTGAGTTAGTTGCAAGAAAAACGTAGAAATTGAAATACAATTATACATTAAGAAAACAACACATGTTAGAAATCTTAAATCTATTAATAGTTATTGCAAAACAATATGGATTGCTCATATTCGATCTTCTCTCTATCCTTGTGAATCCATATAGACCACCAAGTCCCTATAACCCTCATCATACAATGCATCCTTCTTCCTTGTGGGTATCTTAATTATTGTTTATGTTATTCTGTTCATTTTGGAGACTGTAACAGATGTGTCTACTTCTTCTGTAGATGATGATCTCTGAGCCTATGCAGCTTATTCAGAAAAAAAAATTTCTTCATTTGCATGCTTCTTCATCAACTAGTGTATCTTCTTCTCAAAATCTCTCTTCTTAGCCATAAATGGTGTTGTTTTCCCATTCTACCTCAAAGTTTAAAGAGTAAAGAGGAATGTGATTTGGTTGTTAATACTTCATTAGCTTTTATAGAGAAGTTTTGGGTAAATATCAATCAGTATTGAAGATTATGCTCCTTGGGTCTTGCCACCAATTTTATTTGTTCAGAATCTCACGTTGACCATTTTGGAATCTATGGATTGCGTGCTTATCCATCAAACAAGTTTCATGGTTCATATGTTGTATTTAATTTGAACTCATGTTACTCTTTAATATTGTTTATCTTCAATCTTTTTTCTATACTTTTAATTTTTGTTGATGATAAAAGGTAGAGAATGTTATAGGAGTATTTAAAGAGGATAAAAGCATATTGAATGCTTTTGAGGGCACCACAACCCATCCCAGGAACCTCTTTTATGTGTTTAAATATAAAAATTATTTCTTTAATTTATCAAGATAAATTTAAATAACTTGGACAAGACTTAGGGGGAGCTTACAAAATTCAACCTTTGGACTCTTAGAATCATGGAGAGCACACAAACCTCAAACTCTAATGTTGTCAAGTTAGTTAAATTAAACAACCAATGTTCTTAAATACTTTTATTTCTCATCATCAAAAAGGGAGAGATTGTTGGAACAAAATTGTCCATATCCCTTGAATTTTGATTATAACGAAGTACTTAAAGAACAATTAGGTATACTAACATTTGTTTAAGTGTGCATGATCACGAGCTTAAAAATCAACTTAGTTCTAACCCTGATAAAGATATTATGAAGAGAAGCTAAATGTCACAAATTTTGAAGGATAATAACATGATGATAAATACTCGGTATCTCTTCTTCTAGTGAGAACTCTATCTCTCAAGACCTGAGTTAAAGGTACTCAACTTTAGGTATGTACTCTGTCTCTAAAGCAGAACCATCTTGCTAGAGCCAGATTTTGGAGAAAGTCAACTAGAGTTTCTTAGTGAAGGGCTAAATTAAAGTGGGCATATCCTCTCAAGTCTTCTCTAGCATATTTTTAGATACCTAGTATGAGAAAGACACATGGGTTAAAACTATTAAACAAAGGATGAAGATCATAACAAAACAACTTCCAACTTCTCTTTTGAACTGCTTCTCAACAAAGATCACTTGTGCAACTCACCTTCCAACAAATTTTTGTCTACCTCTAAAAAAGGAGTTCAAGATTTGAATAAAGACAACTAACCATCTAACAAGAACAACATTGAACAGATTTGAGCTAAATTTATTTGGTGCACAAGATATTGAGATTCCTTATCCTTTTATTTATTATAAATCTTATGTGTTTAAAGAATCTTTGTGTGTGTCGTGTTTCTTCTATACTTCTGATTTTATATCAAGTATAGTTATCTATTATCCTCAATTGTTTGTTAAGAGTATACAAACTATCTTACTAGTTTTCTTAAGCATTGGAAGTCTCTTGCCTGTGTGCTTGAGTAGAAGTATCTTTCAAGTATGATGGATTATTTTAAGTCTCTTACTAGTTTATTTAAGAAAAGTGCAATCTGATTGATTATACTGAAAATATCTTGCTAGACAATGGGACTAGAATACTCAAAATTTGTGGGATGAACTAGGATAACTTTGTGTGTTGTTTTACTTCTTGATTTTGTACTTTATTTCTTTCTGCTTCTAACAAATATGAGTTTAGTTTCTAAACTTGTTTTAAATTCTGAAGTTGCTTTTCAAAAGTAAAAAGAATTCACTTTACACAATTCAACTCCCCTTCTTGTGTTTTATTCTCACCTTCAACCAACACATATGAGATGCTTCATTAAACCTTGATCGGAGCCATATCCACCATCACGCTACGAGAAATGGAAGAGAGCCTGAAAAAGCCTAGGAGGACAGTTCACATCTAAGGCTACACGTGTAATTTTAGATAATATTATGCAAAAATGATAAAATCGCAGTAACACATGCAAGGTATGGAAGGGGCGACATGAAAAATCGCCACTTTTCCTCTCGATTATTCAAAAATTGAGGGGTAAAGTGGCACTAGTCACGGATTCGATCCCCAGCTACCGTGTTTTTTTCGAATTTCAAAACTGCTCTACTTTTTTCCTCATATTTTTTAACAATAACCATGGGGTAAAGTTCCGTTACAAAAAAATGACCTATTTTTTCTCGTTTTAATCTGAAAAACACCAAATATTTTGACAAATTATAAATTTTCCTTATCAACAACAACAACAACAACAACAAAAACAAAATCAGTAGAATCCTTAAACATTATATCTCAACAATAAAAACAACATCAACAACAACAATAACAATAATTTATTAAAAAAAACAATATCAACAACAAATAATATTATGGATTCCTTAAATATTAAATCTCAACAAAAACAACAAAAACAACAACAACAACAACAACAACAAATAAACAAAATCAATATAATTATTAAATACTAAATTTCAACAACAACAATATTAATCATTTTACTTGACACAACTGCAACTAACATTAATAAGTTGCGCTCATGCTTTCCTAACTAGAGAAAAGACTAAACATTAAGAAACCAACGTTGAAATATTTTTCGACTCTTACTTTCTTTGTCATTGTTTTGAATATGTTGAGTTTAAATTTCAACACTTTGTATCCAAGATGAATAGTTGTCGCATTCACGTTTTGATTGGCTAGTGAGGGTTTCATGCGGATCACTAATGTTTCATGTGGATTGATGAGTTTGCAATATCTTGACTAATATTACTTTATAAATGGATGTCAATTATTCGTTACTTAATTTGTCATAAATAAATAAAAATAAAAATATGCTAATTTACCCCTCAATTTTTAACAAAATCAAGGTAATAGCTCATAAAAAAATTTAAAAAAAATTTAAAAGTGATCAAATGTAGTTGATGTTAGTCTAAAAAATTAAAATATGTTAAAATTTAGATGTTGAAATTAGAATGCATGTCCTTTAAATATTTTACCCCTCGGTTTTCAGTAAAACCGAGAAAATATATGGTATTTGTTTTCCAAAATAAAAGTGGCGCGTCTTTGATTTTCACTTCAGGTTTTTTTATGTGAGGTGTAAGTTCCGTCATAAAAAGAATATTTTGTTGTAGTCTAGGAAGGCACCGAGCCAACATGATTGCATGTCATATATATATATACATATATATATATATATACATATATATATATATATATATATATATATATATATATATATATATATATATATATATATATATATATATATATATATATATATATATATATATATATATATATATATATATATATATATATATATATATATATATATATATATATATATATATATAGGAGTGGTGTTTGATCGCTAAACACCTATAATTTGAATATAATATATGGATAAAGTTAATACCTTAACCCATGAACTAACAATGCCTTGAGAGAAAATATTTTACATATGTCTCAAAACATAATATCAACATGAAAAGTTGTTGGGTTGTTTTCGCGACTACAATTTTTTACATAAAGTTACTAATTAATAGAAACAAAACACAATTAATACATTAGTGAAAATAAAAGAATGTAGTAATACTTAGTTTTTATATTATGTTTCGCAAAGTTGTATCCCTCCATAACTCTACATGTCGATAAAAAATAAACATGAATAAAAACTATTAAAAAATAAAGGTAAAATTTGTGTATTACAAATAATACCACTTACCCTCTCAAAACATCATGCAATGTTTCATCAAGATTATAGTGTAACGAACATAACATAATTACAACATTTTGCTTAAGACATATAATAACTAGTTGTCAATGTGAATTGCATAAACATTCAGAATAATTAATAATGTGTATAAAATTAATTTATAAAAAATCAAAAATTAATATAAACTTACACATGTTAGAAAGACCCTATGTAACATTATTTGTTCTCATCAACCAACTTATTTTGTATGTACATATTGATAAAGTTTGCTCCCCTTTGTCGAAATGGAATATTAAATGGGTCTAAGAAACAATACTTTCTTAATTCTCTTTAAACACACATCTTATGAATGGAGCTAAAAGTTAATGAAAACGTCAAATCTTGGTGTTAAAGTATGAAATCAAATAATATAAATTGAAATCACTGTAAAAATTGTACTTATTATGGAACGTTGTTTTGTAGGTAATAAATTTTAATCAAGAAAGTATCTTTTGATAATGACATCTATAAAGAAAAGAAAAGAGATACCCATCACGATAAAGATGCATCCAATAAATCAGACAATGCTCTTAATCGATTAAAGATGCAAACTATTTGTACAGAGATTTAATAAACATGACTATCAGATAAAGACAAATAAATTGGATTCCATCAAAAACCTCAAAATATCTCAAGCAAATGTCTACACAAAAATATCACAATCGACAAGGCTTGGAGAAAATATCTTAAAATAGTAAGTGACTAAAATTATGTAAAAGCAAAGAGACTTTTTCATGATGTCTATAAACACTTACACACTAAAGCTTTTTTTTTTATCAAATGATTTTCCAAAAGAAAATACTTTGAAAAATATATAGAAGTTGTATATAGAAGGATGAGAGCAATCAAAAACCATAAAATATTTTTTGACTTTATTTAATTGGTTGAAACAAAGTGCTAACTGATTAGATTAGCGTACTTCAGGCACAAGGAAAGTTGAATGGACCCAGATTCTATGTAACAACTATATATCTTATATTTTCATTTTGGAACTCATATACTGTTGATTTTAAAACATCAACTAATTAGATCAATCAATTAAATAATATCTTTTTGGCATAAATACTATTTATTTTTTGGGGAACCTCAAGCCTATAATAAATAGAGGCTCTATTTCTCATTTCAAATCATCCAGAACATGAATTTGTGTATTGACACAGACACAGACACACACAAACACTCGATCTCTCTCTGAGTTTAATTTTAACTTTCTCTCACTAGTTCTTAATGTAACACCTTTCTAAAAACCCCGCAATATATAAAAAATTTATTTCAGAGTAACATGTCAACAAGGATGCTACAACACACTATAATAAAAGTTAACATATGTCATGCTTATCTGAGGAACATTAACCAATTAAAATAATTTAATAAACATGTTTTAACACAACAGAATAGTCTTCATAAACTTTTGGAAAAATCAAAACATCAACAACATCAACAATAAGGTCACTTCCTTAACTCAACAAAACTATAATCCAAATAAAACACTTAATCAAAAGGAGATTTTAATAATAACTCTAAAACAATTATTCGTTCCCCAATGTTACAAATCAGAGCATGACACTAGACTCGATATGACATAATGGATTAGATTTTCAAGATATCCTCATTAAACCGCCTAAGTCACTAGCTTCAATCTGAAAATGATCAACAATAAAGGTGAGACTATATCACAATTGTTATACATTATAAGTTCATAAACAATTAGAACTTCATAAGCAAATTATTTCACACTATTCACATATTCAGATTTATCATTTTATCACCAAAATAATTCATCACTCAACAATCAAAATAACACACAACATCACATTATAACACTGGAATTCTTCCAATCATATTATAACACATACAACTAATGCAATGAGACACACCGACTCTATGCATGTGGTACCAATTGTGAAATCCATTCACTCCACTGTTCCATTCAAACTCGGACACGACGAACACCCTCCATTCTATTCCGACTCGGACACGGATACCGCCTTACCGTCCATTCCAACTCGGATACGGTTATGGAACCTCAATAATTCCACACAATGGGAATTAGCTACCTACAACATTGATATGTATGAATGCACATCTTTAAAGCATGCAATATCAACACCGAATATGATAAGAACTCTTATCATAAACCACCTCCAATAACATACAACATTTAAAAGCAATTACATTCATAACTAGTAATGCTATCATCATCACACACAATCCAACAACATCATGTATTCATAGTAACACCTCAAACATCACCTTGTCACTATATTTAAAGGTATGCAAACAATGTATAAAAGAAACTTAATTAAATAAAATTGGGACCTTTTAAAAATAAAATCGAGCTACTGCCAATTTATCCATTTCATAAAATAAAAAAATTTATTTGAGTCACAACGTCCAAAACGGTGATTAAAAACGGACTTACGATTTAGAATTTATGAATTTTCAATATAACATATTTTTCCAAAAGCTTCAGTGGTAACCGGTTACCACCAGGAGGGTAACCTGTTATCATGAGACAGAAGCGTGATTTTCTTTAAAGACAACGCGGTAATCGGTTACCACCCTGGGGTAACTGGTTACCGAAGCCAAAAATATATTTTTTCAGAACATCAATACAGTGGTAATCGGTTACCACCCTGGGGTAACCGGTTACCACGTGACCTGTAGTAAAAATTCTGCATTTTGACAACAACATTAGTTCCCAATTCTAATATAATTTCGACCCCAAACATGTATAACACTAAAACAATCCCAAAAACATAATTATAATGCAATTCTATCATGGCACAACATCACCTAACAACACTATAACATCAATTTGAATCAATTTCATCAAAATCATGCATTAGGGTCCAAAATTTCTAAACCTTAATATCTTAAATTGGGATATCTAATCTACCAAATCCATTCCTATTATTCTTAAACTGATAAAGCATAATAATGAGATAAATGCCCCCATACCTTAGCCAAATTTCTTGAGTTCTTGAACCTTTGAGTTCCTCTTCTCGTTTGCTCCTCTTTCCTTCGTACTTTCTTTCTCTTCTCTCACTTTGGCTTCCAATTTTTCTTTTCTTTCTAACTCCTTATTTTATCAAATAATACTAAAATTAATTAGTAAGCTTTACTTACTTCACCCCCTTTCTACTAACCACAAGTTAAGCCCAATTCTTTTATTTTCCTTAATTTCCAACATTTATTTTAATTCTAAATAATTCCAAAAATCCAATTTAATTAAATTAATAATTAAAAATTCTAAATCATTAACAATTGATAAATATGGGGTCTTACAACTCTCTCCCACTAAAACAGTTTTCGTCTTCGAAAACATATATTAAGCGAACAATTCTGGATAAGAGTCCTTCATCTGACTTCCAGCTCCCAGGTAACATTACCACCTGTTGGTTCTCCCCAAGCTACTTTTACCAATGATATTTCTTTACCCCACAATTGCTTCAATTTTCGATCCTCGATCCTCATAGACAATGCTTCAACAATCAGGTTTTCTCGTACTTGTACATCGTCTACTTGGATCATATGAGATGGATCTGCCATGTACTTCCTCAAGTGAGACACATAAGATTCTGTCTTTTCAACCAGATTCTAGGGGCAAATGGACTCCTAATTACGAAGGCCCATACATCGTCAAAAGAAGCTTTTCTGGTGGTGCTATGATTCTCACAACCATGGACGGTAATGAACTCCCGCATCCTGTGAATGCTGATGCAGTCAAGAAATACTTTGTCTAAAAAAAAAACAAAAGAACAGCTCGGTAAGTCGAAAACCCGAAAAGGGGCGGCTTAGGCAAAAATGAGCGTCTCGGTGGATTGAAAACCTGAAAAGGCGGTCCAGGCAAAAATTAGAGACAATAAACAGAAATTATCCTGATAGATTGAAAAAACTTGAAAAGGCAATCTAGGCAAAAACAAGGATACAAAAAATGACAAAGTAACTGCAATCAATCCATACTTCGTCAATCTGAAAGAATCTTCCATCAACGGATCTTCAATCAAATCTTCTGAAGCAACAAGCAAAGTTGGAATTCAAAGTTGTTAGGGATAATAGCGGTTATTTGCTTTCAATGTAGCCTTTTCCCAATAAATTATCATTTCCAACTTTTGTAAATAGCTCATGGAATCACGCCTTTGGCTGATTACCATTCTATCAATAAATTTGAGCCTTGTGCCTTTTTGTTTGCAATTCTTGCTTTATTCTGTTTTGCAAAATAACGCTTTTTTTATTGTGAAAATCACTTTTTGAAACTAAAAGGTTTTAAATGAATTTTTACTTCGAAATTTTGAAATAAAAGCGAAACGTTCCTGTGAATTATGAACATAGAAGGAATTTCAACAGTTTTCTCCATGAGTGTTTTGACCTCTGAAGGATAAAATAATTGCTACAGAAGTCATCTTCTCCTCATCAGAGGTTATCAAAGGACGACATTCTTATCCAAAAAGAATTCCCAACAAGGTTGCCAATGAAATGCCTTTTTCAGAAAGTTTATAGCATGCAACTCAGATTCATCATCAGTAACATCTACGCCATTGCTGTAGATTTTGCTAAGTACTTGTTCGAACTGTGACGCAGTCCTTTTCCCAAGTACCTCTTTGTTGTCTTGTCAAGTATCGTTAGCATGCATATGACATTCATGACATTCATACATAATAACATCATTAATGCATTTCTGCATTCCTCAATGTTTGCTTCCATATCACTGGTTTGGATTACATTTACTCATGTGGATGTGTCATCTCTCCAGCAGATTATCCCCAAGCAGAGAAATACATCTTTTCTCTACCACATCCCCCAGCTGATATCATTTCTCATTGGGAACGAAGTCTTGATTGACCTTTTCTTTCCAGTTCATTCCTGGATAGAACCTCGTCTCTAGCCAACAAAACAATAAACAATAGCCTCATCATCTGAGCCGCTTATTTCCTTTTCACTTTGAAACTTATACTAAAATGATTGTTCTTCTCAGCAAGTTCAAATCATGAAAGTTCAAGAAATCTCCGCAGTTGTCTTTCTGTCTAAAAGAAAACCTGTGTCTTTTCAATCAAAATGCCCGCATCTTCTCAAGAGAAAGATCCCCGGCAAGATTGTAGCTTTGAAAATAGAAACTCATTTGAGATCTGTTTCCATCATTGTCTGTTACTCACGAGGTTGAATACTCAGTAAATTTCTCAAGAATTACCTTGTTATAGTTATCACTTCGCTGATAATTGGTAATATCTTCAGAACTCATTACCATAAACTATCACAAGGCTGATAATTGGTAATATCATTTTCATTTACCTTAAACATTGTCACAAGGCTGACAGAAGGTAATCTCTTTGTTTCCCAAAGCGAAACAGATATTCACATGTTTTGTGAATCTATTTTCCCAGTGAAACATATTACTTGTTTCCCAACAAACAGGATTCTTTTTTCTTGGACAGATCGAGTCATCCTCACAAATTTTTCCCCATCATGTCATTTCTTTGATATTTTCTGGGTGAATCCTATTGCGATCATTTTGCATCACTCGCATCTTTTGGTATCTTAGGTCCAAAATTTGCGTATTATGATATTTAAGTCTCTTTACACCTATCAAAACGAAGATATTCATCTTCATATCTCACGTTAAATAAACTTAAATAGGGGCATCTGTCATACCCCAATTTTTGACCTAATATACCACCTTACATTTGCATCATTGCATCACTAACAGTTCAGAACAGAATTAATCGGGTGTAGCTTCTACAGGTCAAAATTAGGGTTTCATCAATTTTTCATCTAATTCAAGAGATAATCAATCAGGGTTTGAGTTTCATTCACCTCATTTGATCTATCTTGATCAAACCATCAACCTCTGATTATCAGATATCCAACTTTTTCTCATGATCTATCAAGAATCGACCAATTAGGGTTTTCATCGAGGATGAGCAATCTCTGATTTTCTGATCAATGAATGACTTTTTTTATTAAATATTGATCTTCATATTTTAGATACAACATGTTGACCTAATTTCTGGATTCAAAACATCACAGGAGTTCACAGGATTCATCAGTCAATTTCTGAATCATCTGATGAAATTTCATCTGCAGTGAAAAAGTCAAACTTTGACTTTTGGTCAACTTTTTCAAGACAAAACTTTTTCCATCATCAAAATACTTCAAATGATCCATCATGATCATAAAAAATCAAGAAATTTGGAAAAGTCAACAAAAAGTCAAAATTTTCAACACTTAGAAAATGTTACAAGTGTTAAAATTTCACACTTTTTCCAAACTTCATGGCATTTTTTCACATAGTTCCACTTTGAATTGGAAAAAACTCAAAACATGAAAGTTGTAGCCCTTGAAACAAGCTTTCCAAAATGTCCAAGAACTCTCAAATCCATGGAGTCTAGCTATACTCTTGATTTTGAAACATAGAGCTCCAAAATCCTTGATTTTCAAGTACAAAGTTCAAGATTATAGGTCATTTTTTGAGTTTCTTCTTTTAGAAGCCATGCCACCTTGCAAAGAGAGTTAGAGCTGATAAAAAATCATATGGAGAGTAATTATGATGGGATAAGATCAAGTTGAAAAATTAACCATGGTTAAAAGGAAGCTTCCTTTTGCATTTAAGGCAAAAATGACTTCCTTGCCCTCTAAGGCAACTTGTAAATACAAAAGCCATTTTCCTTCCCTTGTCATTCAGAACTTGTGACCTATAAATAGAGGTCATGTTGGCCAATTCAAACCACACCAAAGCTATGCAAGATCATGCTTTCTTTCTTCTTTCTTGAAATTCAAGTTTCATAATTCAAAAGTGAGAATTTTGCATTTTGGCAAATCTTGTAAAATTTGTGAGAAACTTGGTGTCTAACATGTCTTAAACATCAAATACAACTTGTCTAAACCTTAAAATCAACTTGAGAACAAATGGAAATCAGAATCCATGTTCAAAATCACAAACTTGTAAAAAACTGCCTTAACTTCCAAACTAAAATTTGGCTCGAGCTAATCTTGATTTTATCACTTGAACATCATCAATATACTTCATATCAATGATCCAAACCATCATCCTTGAATTGTAACAGCTCTAACATCAAATTCGAGTTTCACTTTGAACCATATGCAGGTGGACTTGGTCAGAACAATTCAAGCAATTTCAGAGTGAGCAAACCTTTCTCACACAATCCTTGAAGGCCGTTGGTGCTATAGGGATCATCAAATCACAACTGGAAACACTCTAAAGCAGTTTTCGATCTCAGCTTGAACAGGTAAGAAACTCAACTTCGAACTCTATGATTCTTTGATTCTAGTTCAAAAAACTCTTGGCCGTTTTGTTTCTGCACTATCACTGATCAATAACCCTCAATCAATTGATCAATTCATCAACCAAACACGATTTCAATTAGGATTTTCAGTTTTAGGGTTCTGCATGTTCTTGAGAAATTTAATCATGTTAGGCTTAAAATAAATGAAATTAAACAACATAATCATGTTCCTGGGCTCAAAACGATCAAGTTTGATGTTTACTTCGTTCAATTTCATCAAGAAATAATGATTTGAGGATTGATTGAAGATTGGAGGAAGAAGATGAACACTGCGCGCGTTTTTTCAAATTCAAATATCCATTTTAAAATATAATTAGTTGGTTTGACTTCAATACACGGATGTATTGCCGCCCCAGCGGTTGCCAACTCACTCTTAAGTCATTTATACCTTGCCTTGCCTTGAGGTCCCGGGTTCGAGTAGCCTTGGGACCATTTTTTTACCAAACTTTGTAATTTTTTCATATTTTCTTACAAACTTTGACTTTTTCAAAACCTAATCAAAACTCCTCATTTTGAGGTGATTTTTTGTACACTTGTCAATTAATGTATCTATTTTATGATAGTTCAAAAAAATTTCAGAAAAACTTTCATCCGATTATATTTTTATCGAGCCGAAAACGGTACATTTGAGTACTTTTCAAAACACCTTTAAAGGTGATTTTTTCAAACTTTCGAAGCCCGATTCTTTTCAAAACTTCTCACAAGTATATTTCACTTTTCAAAAACACTTTCAAAATCATTCTTCAAAACTTTTCATCAAAACTTACATCTTTTTTTCCTTGATCGATCCGATTTGACGATAAAATCGAATTCGTTTTTTTCTCGAATATCTTAACCGATCATGGGCCTCCCTCACGGTGTAAGTCCCAAAAATTCTTTTATGTACATAATTATTTCTTTGTACATATCAAATTATTTTCATATACATACAAATTTTTACCTGTACATAACACAGACGTCTTTTGTAAAGTACAGACAAACTTCGATCGTTTGTTTTCGTTTGTATAAAACACTAAATACCATTGGTATTAAAAGGAGCATTATTCCCGGTGAAACTGCTTTTAAACCAATGGGCCTCCCTTATGGTGTAAGTCCCAACCCTCCTATGTACATCCACAACTTCTTGTACATAAATACACGTTCGTGTACATACTTACTTCCTGGTACACAATTCAAACTTGTAAATAATCAAGTTACGCTCGTTTTAAACGTCTGTTTCATATACACCTATTTATATTTCCTTCATAAACTCTTGTAAATAAACATCATGCATCTGTTTATATTTCTTTCATAAACTCTTGTGGATATATATCACACACACACTTGTTTATATAACTGTCTAGTTATAACATAACAACTAGTCTAACCAGTAGGTTCCCCACAAAGCTAGCCTCCTCTTGGGCTTTGTACAAGGTAACTCATTTCATCTGAGTTCAGCCTCCTCTTAGGCTTCATATAAGAAAACTCATTCACTAAGTTTAGCCTCCGCTTAGGCTTCATATAAGACAACACTCCCCTGCTGAGTCAGGCTCCTCTTGGGCTTCGTTCAAAAGAACTCCTCATTGAGTTTAGCCTTCTCTTGGGCATCAAACAAAGAAAGAGACCAGGAAATCTCTTAACAGCCTCCTATTGGGCTTCCAATACAAAGAATCACCTGCGCTAAGATAGAACCCTGAGAGTATAATTTCCCGGTGAAATTGCTCTTAATTCCAAAAGGATGGTTTCCGGTGAAATCCCTTTTAAAGCCAAAGCCAGCCATACCCTATAGCTTCCTCTTGAGCTTCATACAAGGACCCTCGATGACCCTCGATGACCCTCGATGACCCTCAGAATGCCTCCTCTTGGGCTTACAATACAAGGACCCATGGGCTTCTTAAAAGCATCCCCTTAATCCAATCAATTTCTCCTCGAGATTTAGACATTTATCATCTCTATGGAAGAAGTATCTCATCTATCACATCACATACAATCAAATCTTTTTCAAACTCTTTTCAAACAAAAACATCTCTTAATCGTAAGTGGTAACGCTTGTACACTCAAGCAAAATACCCAATGCTTACAATTAAAATATTCAATCATCTTATTCAAACATCTTTCTTAAACATGTAAGTGGTAACGCTTGTACACTCAAGCAAAACACCTATAACTTACGACGAAAGATTCAATCTATCAATCCTTTCAAAATGTATGTGATGAGATAGATTAGATACATTTTTCGTTAGGATGACATTTGTCTGTGTCTCTTACTAACATCCCGTTGCTTCCACTAGCATAAGTGGGAACTGCGATTGCTCTGACTTTCTCAACATCCTTTTGAGAATACGTAGGCACAAGGTCTCATCCTTGCCAAGCAAATTTCTTTCTCCCTCAGACCAAACAAACCATAGATCCCTTTAGATCCGAGCTACAAATGCTCTGATTCCCACTAAGGGATATGTATGCAGAAGATCCAAAGATCTTTGCGAGCACAATAATAACGAAACCTAGGATCCCACATAATCTATCCTTCTTAAAAACCCAAAGGAGAAACTTTCCCAATCATAGAAATAGCAATTAAAACATACAAACATATCAAACATATTCATATATAAATCTATAGATAACTATATATATTTAGGGTGCTCCATCTATTCCCTTTATATAACAAACCCCCTTACCTGGAATCTCGCCAAGGCGTTACGTCTAGTTTGCGCTAGTCGTTACGCATATCATAATCAATTGAGGGTATTAGCAGCTTTCCCCTTTTTCATAATCATAATTTCTTGTGTTGAAAATAATAAAGCTTGATGCTCGCGGAATCTTTATAAACAAATCAAAAGAGTAAATCGTTTCGAGTTAGAGAATCCGAATTCAGATTCGATTATCTAGCGCGTCACTTTTTAACGCGAACACTTCCCTTAAATCATTTTTATCTTTTCAATGGTCTGTTGAAAAATATTAGGCCCAATCACATCACTTTCTCCAGACTCGTACCAACACAAAGGTATCCTACACCTCCTACCATACAATGCCACAAATGGAGCCATACCAATACTCGAACGAAAACTATTGTTGTAGGTGAATTCAATCAAAGGTAAGTAACTATCCCATGCTCCACCTTTTTCCAACACACAAGCAGGCAACAAATCCTCCAACGACTAAATCGTCCTCTCCGTTTGACCATCTGTCTACGGATGATAAGCATAACTCAATCTCAGTTTAGTACCAAAGGCTTTCTGCAAACCTTCCCAGAATCTAGATGTAAACTTCAGATCTCTATCTGACACAATACTAGAAGGAATATTGTGCAAGCTCACTATCCTCTCAATATACAACTAGGCCAACTTCTCCATCGGATAATCCATCCTCATTGGTATAAAATAAGCAAATTTTGTCAACCTTTCCATAATAACCCAAATAGCCTCACAGTTCTTAACTATCCTCGGTAAACCAGACACAAAGTCCATAGAAATACTATCCCACTTCCATTCCGGAATAAACAACGGTTGCATAAATCCAGACTGTTTCTGATGTCCAATTTTTTATTTATGAAAAATCAATCAAGCATGCACAAATTCAAGAATCTCCTTCTTCATTCCCGGCCACCAAAATAACTTCTTCAGATCATGGTACATTTTAGTAGCACCAGGATGAATACTCAACCCACTACGATGTCCTTCTTCAAGAATACTCTTCTTGAGTTCAGCAACATCTGAAACACAAACTCTATCACCAAACCTCATAATTCCATTCTCATCAATTCGAAAGTCATCTCCTTGACCTTGGTTGATCAAAGTTAATCTATCAACTAAACCAACATCAGATTTCTGTCTGATTCTGATTTCATCCAGAATACCGCTAGTCAACTTCAGCATACCCAACTTAACACTATTAGAAGTGTTTTCAAATACTAGACTCAACTCTCTAAATTGTTCAATTAAGTCCAATTCGTGCACCATTAGCATAGACATATGTAAAGATTTCCTATTCAATGCATCTGCAACAATGTTTGCCTTACTAGGATGGTAATTCAAACCAAAATCATAATCCTTCAAAAATCCCAACCATCTCCTCTGCCTCATATTGAGCTCTTGTTGATCGAAGAGATATTTCATACTCTTATGATCGCTAAACACCTCAAATCGAAAACCATAAAAGAAATGCCTCCATAGTTTCAAAACAAATACCACAGCCGCCAACTCTAAATCATGAGTCGGGTAGCTCCATTCATGAACTTTTAATTGTCTTGAAGCATAAGCTACTACTTGCTCATTATGCATCAAAACACCACCTAAACCCTTCAGTGAAGCACCACACTACACGATAAAAGATTCTGCCGGATTCAGAAAAATCAAGATCGGAGCACTAGTCAATCTTCTTTTCAACTCTTGGAAACCCTTTTCACATTCAGAATCCCATAAAAATGCTTGTTCTTTTCTCGTCAACTTAGTTAACGACAATTCCAACTTCAAAAATCCCTTAATGAATTTTCTGTAGTAACCTGCAAGACCAAGAAAACTACAAATTTCACAAACACATTTTGGCGCCTCCCACTGAGATACCGCTTATATCTTCGTAGGGTCAACAGCAATATCGTCTTTGGAAATCACATGACCAAGAAATCTTACTTCATGTTACGGACCAAAATATGGATAATTTGTAGATCACTTTGTGGTCCTTTACAATGTCTTTTGATTAATTAGTAGTATTTAGTATAGTATTTTGGGCTAATTATGTTTTTATTTAGTTTTTGTTTATAATATATTATTTAACTTAGTTTACATTTAAATTGTAGGTTTTTGATATTGATTCCCTCAAGCTTGGATTCAAGGTCTTGAAGAGCTCTTGGGACTTTTTGAAGAAATTTTTGGAAGAAGTAGCATTATACATGTCGCACTCAGCACGGTGGCAGCATGAGCGCGCTTAGCGCGGGTGACCGGGCTTAGCGCTGTATGCAAAATCAGAAAAAGGACAGTGACCCATGCCTCCAGCTTTTTCTCACCAACTCTCTGTTTTCACCCACTTTGTTGTGCCTGAAAAACCAGAAAAACACACTTCTTCTTCATGATTCATCATTGTTGTAATGGAGGATATAAAATTATGAATTTGAATCTTGTTCTTCTTGATTTTTTCTTCATTGTTCATCATCTTCTCCAAAAATCTTGCAGTCAAAGCAACCATGAGAATGAGTAGCTAAGCTCTTTTTGTGTCAAGATTAGAGGTAGTTGACCTAACTTTTATGTATTTCTTTTAATCTCTTGGTGTATGAACTTGGTTGATGAAATATATATGTTGAATATATTTGTTATACTATCTTTTGATGCTTTGAACCATGATTGAAAAAGTATGTTTCAAAGTTGACCTAGGAGATTCTTCCACTAATGAACAAATGCTATAAATAGATTTGTGAGTTAGTGTTTACTTGTATTGAACTTCATTATTATCATGTCAATAGTTGTATTGAGAAATCATTTAAAGATTTATATGATAAAACTCACAATCTTGGTGTGAAATCAACAAGATTGAGAGGATACGTGATTATATCGTTCATCAACTAGTTCATCCACTTGGGTAATTGAATTTATATGAAATAAGGTTAATGAAACTAATCTTGACATGCTTCTATCATTTGAAAACAAACCAAAACCCTCTTGAATCCAAACATATCTCTCTTTGAAAAAGGAAACAAAAGTTGCTTCAGTGAAATTTATAATACTTGTAGTTAGAAAACAAAACCCTTGTGTTACTAAATCTTAAAATACGCTTTTACTATTGAAAGACAACAATATCACATCAATCCCTGTGGATACGATAATTGAAATACTTAATTCATCAAATATACTGACAACAAAATAGCGTCGTTGCCGGGGATTGGTGTTTGATATTGCAAGTATTACAATAGTTGTGTGTTTTAAGATAATTTTTCTACTAATCTCTCTTTTTTTCTTTTTGTGTGGCTAGAATTTTTCAGGGTATAGTTTTTGCGAGGAAGTGTTCCGGTCGATCAACTCCTATTCGATCCAGCAATTGAAAGGATGGCAAGAAGACTTAATAGCAGTGCTAAACGAAGGAAAAGACTAGCTAGGCAAAGACAAGCAAGAGGAGAATCATCTACTTCTTCTACACCACCCGTGTTA
Organism: Vicia sativa; assembly: GCA_021764765.1. Taxonomy (NCBI): domain Eukaryota; kingdom Viridiplantae; phylum Streptophyta; class Magnoliopsida; order Fabales; family Fabaceae; genus Vicia; species Vicia sativa. The sequence goes on from CM038793.1 coordinate 72,959,619, forward strand.
GGAGAAGTCATTATGGCGGATCAACCACCACCACCACCACCGAGAGGGCCTTGTGTAAATAGCCCTCGTCACATCGCTCAATTTGCTCGCTTAGCCAATGCGAGGTTCACGGAGATGAAGACGGGATTGCTCCAACTTCTTTATGCAAATCCTTTTCATGGTCATTACCATGAAGATCCATACACCCACCTCACAAAGTTCTATGAAATTGCGGGTGCGGCCGGAGCTCCGGAAGCCGAAGATGAGCAATATTTTCAAAGGCTTTTTCCTCACTCTTTGGTCGAGAAAGCAAAGGATTGGTATCTAGACCAACCACAAGACACGATGACAAATTGGAATGTGTTGGAGGAGAAATTCCTTGAAAGATTTTTTCCTCAATCAAGATTCATGGAAGCAAAAACCGCAATTTCGGTGTTCTCGCAAGGTGTTAATGAGCCTTTGAATAGGGCTTGGGAGAGATACAAATCTATGCTTAGAAAATGCCCTAGTCATGGTTTTGATGAACTCACTCAAATTCACATTTTCTGCAATGGTCTTCAACCTCAACATAAATTGTTGTTGGATGTTACGGCGGGAGGTTCTTTAATGGCGAAGACACCTTATGAAGCCATTCAAATCATTGAGAAGATGGGAAGAAATGACCACCAAGTTCAAAATGATCAAGGGAATGCACAAATGAAAACGAGATCTCTTGAAATTGGTTCTAGTCATGAAGCACTTGTGGCCCAAAACAAATTATTTGCAAAGCAAGTTGAAGAATTGACCAAGCAAATGGCAAGGCTTCCACAACAAATCATGGAGATGCAAGGATCATCTAGCAAGAAAACTCAACAAATTGCTAGTTGTGAATTATGCAAGGGAGATCACAAGACCGGATTTTGTCCTCCGGAAAATGAAGAAGCAAATTACATGGCAAATCAAGGGCAAGGATACCAACAAAGACCTCCTTATCAGCATCAAAATCAAGAACAAGGTTATCAACAAAGAGGTAACCAAGGTTATTAAGGCGGATGGAGACAAGACAACAACAATCAAGCTAGACAAAATCCTTACCAAAGTGGAACTCAAAATCAAGCTCAACCTCAAAATCAAGCTAGAACTTCAAACATTCAAGATACACTTGCTCAATTCATGCAAGCTTCAATGGCAAACCAAAAGAGCACGGAAGCATCGATAAAGAATTTAGAAACTCAAATGGGGCAATTAGCAAAACAAATTTCCGATCAAAGTGCTTCGACCTCATTTTCTCCAACTACTCAAGCAAATCCAAGGGAGCATTGTAAAGCAATTAAAACTAGGAGTGGTAGAGTTGTTGAAGAGAAAAATAAAGAAGTGGAGGGAAAATACAAAGTGGAGAATGATGAAGAAATAGTTAGGGAGGAAGTTTTAGTTGAAAAAGATGATGAGAATGTTGTTGTGGGGGATGTTTTAGTTGAAAATGATGTTGTAGTAGAAAATGAAAATGTTGATAATTGTGTAGTTGAAAAGGAAAATGTTGAGGAAAAGAAGAAGAAATTGAGAAGGGGAAAGGAGAAGGAAGTCAATCAACCGTTACGAAACTTGCCATACCCTCATGCTCCGTCTAAGAAGGATGATGCTAGGCATTATGCTCGATTTATGGATATTTCAAACAATTACAAATCAATATTCCATTTATCGAGGCATTGGACCAAATGCCAAATTATGCCAAATTCATGAAGGACATTTTGACAAAAAAGAAACGGTACACGGATCAAGAGACTATTACGGTTGATGCAAGTTGTAGTGCAATAATTCAATGTACTATACCAAAAAAAATAAGTGATCTGGGGCGTGTAACTTTGCCCGTTACCATTGGAGATGTCTATGTCGGCAAAGGATTGATTGATTTGGGATCTAGCATCAACTTGATTCCATTATCTATTGTAAAGAGGTTGGGGGATATTGAATTAAAATCCACAAAGATGACTTTGCAATTGGCGGACAACTCTATTACTCGTCCACTTGGTGTAGCTTTAGATTTGTTGGTCAAAGTGGATAAATTATTTTTTCCGGTTGACTTTGTTGTGATAGAGATGGAGGAAGACTTGGATGCACCTAAAATTCTAGGCCGACCATTCATGAAGACCGCAAGAATGATGATTGACATTGATGATGGTTTGATGAAGGTGCGGGTTCAAGATGAAGAAATTTGTTTCAATCTTTTTGAAGCAATGAAGCATTCGAATGACAAAAAATATTTTTTCAAGATAGATGCTTTTGAGGAAGCAATAGAAGAAGTCACTACCAAGTTCACCTTAAAAATCCGCTTAAAAGAACCTTGACCGAAGCTGTTAATGTGCTTAATGATGGTGATAGGCCGGAACTTAAAGAGTGTTTAGAGGGTTTAGAGATTTCTAAAGAAATGCACCCATGGGAGGAGGAAGTGGAGATTTTGAAGAATGATCCCAAAGAAGAAGAGCAAAAATGTGAGTTGAAAGCACTACCTTCTCATTTGAAGTATATGTTTCTTGAGGATGGAGGTAAGAAACCCGTGATTATTAGTAACACATTATCGGAGAAGGAGGAGGGTAGCTTAATTCACGTTTTGAAGTCTAATAAAAAGGCAATTGGTTGGGTTTTAGCCGATTTGAAAGGCATAAGCCTAGCTTATTGTATGCATAACATCATGATGGAAGAAGAGTTCAAACCGGTGGCCCAACCTCAGAGGCGCTTGAATCTGGTCATGAAGGAAGTGGTGAGAAAAGAAGTGGTTAAGATGTTGGAAGCTGGGATGATTTATCCGATCTCGGATAGTACTTGGGTTAGTCCGGTACATGTGGTCCTAAAAAAGGGAGGTTTGACGGTTGTATCGAATGATAAGAATGAATTAGTGCCGACAAGAAAAGTAACGGGTTGGAGAATGTGCATCGACTAGAGAAGGCTAAACAAAGCCACTAGAAAAGATCACTTTCCTCTTCCGTTTATGGATCAAATGTTGGAAAGACTCTCGGGACAACAATTTTATTGTTTCTTGGATGGTTACTCGGGGTACAATCAAATTTCGATAAATCCGAAAGATCATGAGAAGACGGCTTTCACATGTCCATTTGGAATATTTGCGTATAGACGTATGCCTTTTGGCTTATGTAATGCGCCGACAACTTTTCAACGATGCATGCAAGCCATCTTTGCCGATTTGATTGAGAAGACGATTGAAGTATTCATGGATGATTTCTCCGTTTTTGGAGCATCATGTGATTTGTGCTTGGAGAATTTGAACATCGTCTTGAAGAGGTGTGTGGATACGAATTTGGTGTTGAATTGGAAGAAGTGCAATTTCATGGTGACCGAGGGCATTGTTCTCGGGCACAAAATATCTTCAAAAGGAATCGAGGTTGATAAAGCCAAGATCGATGTGATCGAGACGCTTCCCCCACCAACAAATGTTAAAGGCATTCAGAGCTTTCTAGGCCATGCGGGTTTCTATCGAAGATTCATCAAGGATTTCTCAAAGATAGCAAAGCCATTGAGCAATCTGCTCAACAAAGATAAGTCTTTCATTTTTGATAGAGATTGTTTAGTTGCCTTTGAAAAATTAAAAGAAAATTTGATCAATGCACCAATAATCACCGCACCAAATTGGAAACTTGATTTTGAATTGATGTGTGATGCGAGTGATTATGCGGTGGGAGCCGTACTTGGTCAAAGAAAGAACAAAATTTTCCATGCTATACATTATGCGAGCAAAGTTTTGAATGATGCTCAAATAAACTACGCAACAACTGAAAAAGAGTTGCTTGCTATAGTGTATGCATTGGAAAAATGTCGTCCTTATCTTATCGGCTCAAAAGTGGTGAGTTTCACGGACCATTCGGCGATTAAATATTTGCTCACCAAACCGGAATCCAAACAACGATTAATCCGATGGATTCTTTTGTTGCAAGAATTTGATTTGGAGGTCCGAGACAAAAAAGGTTCTGAAAATTTGGTAGCGGATCATTTATCCCGCTTGGTGAACGTGGGAATCACTGAAAAAGAGAAGGAGGTTAGGGAGGAGTTCTCGGATGAAAAATTGTATGCAATCCAAGAGCGGCCGTGGTTTGCCAACATGGCCAATTACAAAGCCGCGGGATTGATTCTGGAGGATCTAACATGGAATGAAAAAAGAAAATTCTTGGCTGATGCCAAGTACTATGTTTGGGATGAACCTTATCTATTTAGGTTGAGTAGTGATGGTTTGTTTAGGAGATGTGTGTCTAATGAAGAAGCAAAGGACATACTTTGGCATTGTCATAACTCCCCTTGTGGGGGACATTACAACGAATTGCGAATGGCCACTAAAGTCCTTCAATCGGGATTTTATTGGCCTTCATTGTTTAAATATGCTTATGCACATGCAAAGAGTTGTGACAAATGCTAAAGGAGTGGCGGAATAGGGAAGAGAGATGAGATGCCTCTAAATAATATGTTGGAAGTTGAAGTTTTTGACTGTTGGGGTATTGATTTTGTTGGTCCATTTCCTTCATCTTTTTCTAACGAGTACATTCTAGTGGCCGTTGATTATGTGTCTAAGTGGGTGGAGGCCATTGCTTCACCTAAGGCCGATGCTAAGACCGTGATAAATTTTTTGAAGAAAAACATATTTTCACGGTTTGGTGTGCCTAGGGTGTTGATAAGTGATGGAGGTTCTCACTTTTGCAATACACTATTACAGAAAATTTTGAAGCAATATGGTGTAAGGCATAACGTGACAACTCCCTGCCATCCACAAGCAAACGGTCAAGCTGAGGTGTCGAATAGAGAGATTAAAAAAATTCTTGAAAAAACTGTCTCTAGTTCAAGGAAGGATTGGTCATTAAAACTTGATGAAGCTTTATGGGCGTATCGAACCGCCTATAAAGCTCCTATTGGACTAAACCCCTTTCAGGTTGTGTACGGGAAGACTTGTCACCTTCCAGTTGAGATGGAACATAGAGCTATGGGCTCTTAGGTTCTTGAATTTTGATTCTTCTCTGGCTGGTGACAAGAGGAAAGCACAACTGGTGAAGTTGGATGAATTGAGAGATGGAGCATACCATTCAAATAAAAAATACAAGGCAAGGGTGAAAGTGTTTTATGACAAGAAGATCAAACACAAAGACTTCCAACCGGGCCAAAGCGTCCTTTTGTTCAATTCTTGGATGAGACTTTTTCCGGGAAAACTAAAGACAAAGTGGTCCGACCCTTTTGTAGTTAAGGATGTGAAAGATTATGGAGCAGTTGTTTTGTAAGATCCTGAAGGTAAGAATGAATGGACGGTAAATGGACAACAGTTGAAGAGGTATGTTGGCGGAGAGGTGAACCGAGAGATTGCCGCATTGTGTTTTGATGATCATGATCATCATGAACCGTCGAGCTCGAAACGACGTTAAACAAAGCGCTGGTTGGGAGGCACCCCAACATTGTAAGTATTTAATGTTTTAGTCAATTTGTTAGTTTTCTAAACAATTTTCTATTTTTCAAGTTTTTCTGAAATTCTGCAGACTGGGCTTAGCGCGGTCTGAGCGCGCTTAGCGCGACTTCTACCCCATCAAACAGAACATTTCGCGCTTAGCGTGATGGGGGCCGCACTTAGCGCGATCTGTGTATATAAAAAAAATTAATTTTTCAAAATCTGTTTACCCAGGCCCAACTTTTGGCCTGGTTCGTTTTTAAATAGAAAAGGGTCCTTTCTCTTTTACTTTTTCCCATTCTCTCCCAAGAACATCATTCCCTCTCTTCCTCTCAAGAAATTCCCAAACCCCACACTCACAAAATCAAAAATTCGTGCAATTTCTTCTGTTTTCTAACCATACAAGCATCAAGGTTTGTTCCTCTCTCACTTTCCCTCTTTAATTTTGTGTTTTCTGCCTTTGCATGTTATGATTTAGGAATTTAGGGTTAGAAATTTAGGGTTTTACTCTTAGAATTAGGATGTTATGATTGTATATAATGTTTAGAATAGGATTTTCGTTTTGAATAGGGTTAGATTCTTGGGAAAATTCTGCTTTTTGCAGAAAAAAATTTCAGAATATCGCAGAGCACGCTTAGCGCGGCGACCGGGCTTAGCGCGGTCTGTAGCATGCTGGAAAATTTTTCTGTTGTGTTTTTTATTATTTTGTTAATTCGTGATGCTTGGTTTGGTTATTTCCCACTGCTGATTGCATGATTCAACTCTAACGGGAATTTCGATGTCAAATTTTGTGGATTTTGGTGTTGTTTCAGATTCCTCCCAAGAGACAAAGAGTCGCGTCAGCCGGAGCAGGGTCCTCAAGACCCAATCCTTTCGATGGCACACGATTTCTAGGGCCTGATAAGGAGGCCAGGTACAAGCAGCTTGAGGAGAGAAACATCTGGTCTGAGAGAATCATTCGCCTAAATGAGCGTGGGCATTACTCTGGTTGTGATGCTATTTTGGATAATTACGGATTGGGAGTTCTTTGTGAGCCCCAATCTAAGGTTAATGTAGAGCTGGTGCGTGAATTTTATGCGAATGCTCTCCCCAAGGAAAGGAGTCCTTTTTAGTTTACCACCCTGGTTCGGGGCAAGGCTGTGTCTTTTTCTCGCTCCTCCATAAATAGCTTTTTGGGCATTACCTAGACAGCCCCCGAGGAAGAATTGGATATCTACCATGAGCACCTGGCTCGTGGTAACCGGGACTATGAGATGTTGAGGAACAAAATCTGTTTGACCGGGCATTCCTATGAACTGAATAGAGCTGGCCAACCATTAAAGTTTAATAGGTCAAGCCTCAAGACAAGAGCCCGGGTACTTATGTGTGTGGCCTTGTACAATTTGCGGCCCAAAAGCCACACCTCCTCAATACCTATGGAAATAGCCGGCCTTATTGCCTATAGGCTTGATGAAGCTCAGATCGACTTTGGCCGGTTGATTGCAAATGAGTTGAAAAGGGTCGCATTGAGCTATACCTCTAGGGGGAGCGTATCAAATATGCCCTTACTTATCCTGGGCTGATTATGGGCCTCCTGAAGTGGGCTAGGGTTGTTTTTCCAGCTGTAGGGAACTTGACAATAGACGGTGTCATTGATGACAGTTATTGTAGGGCCTCTGATACTAACCCTGCAGCCCAGGCTGTCCCTGTTGCTGCTGCCCTTCCTCATGCCGGTCCAGGTGAAGAATGGAACCGGCAGATGCATTTTGCTCATCAGAGAACATTTATGTTTATGCATGAGAGTATGGAGCAATTGGCATTGTAGATTCGAGAGTTGGGAGTGGATCATTTCACTCGCACGAGCCAGCAGCTGAGAGCCTATGCCAGTTGGCCCGGTGTCGGGCCAAATGTTGAGGAGGAGGTAGGAGATGCATATGCTGATGAGGATGAGGAGGATGATGATGATGGTTCTAGTTCGGATGCTTCGGGAGATTCCATTCTAGAGGCTTCTGACTGATTTCTTTTATTTCCTTTGTTTTTATTTTAGTACTTTTTGGTTTTAGTTTATGTTTTTGTTTTAATTTCTTAAGGCTTAGTTGTATTTTGTTGGTTGCCATCCTTTTTAGGATGTGTTTTGTAATTCCAAATATTACATTTTGAAGGCAAGGTGCCTAAGTACAATTTTTATTTTGAAACACCATTTTGGGGTGTCCTTTTTATTTATTTTGCCTTATTTTATTTTAAGTCATACCTTATTTATTTTAAATTGTATTTCTTTTGGTTTGTCCTGATTTTTCAATGGTGCTCGAAAGCGAGTAAGTGTGTTTCACCAAAAAGTGATGGTGATGATATTATTCTCAACTCGATCCACAATTAAGGTACATTTTTTACATAAACCCTTCAGTGAAGCACCTCAATACACGATAAAAGATTCTGCCGGATTCGGAAAAATCAAGATCGGAGCACTAGTCAATCTTCTTTTCAACTCTTGGAAACCCTTTTCACATTCAGAATCCCATAAAAATGCTTGTTCTTTTCTCATCAACTTAGTTAACGACAATTCCAACTTCAAAAATCCCTTAATGAATATTCTATAGTAACCTGCAAGACCAAGAAAACTATAAATTTCACAAACACATTTTAGCGCCTCCCACTGAGATACCGCTTATATCTTCGTAGGGTCAATAGCAATATCGTCTTTGGAAATCACATGACCAAGAAATCTTACTTCATGTTAAGGACCAAAATGTGGATAATTTGTAGATTATTTTGTGGTCCTTTACAATGTCTTTTGATTAATTAGTAGTATTTAGTATAGTATTTTGGGCTAATTATGTTTTTATTTAGTTTTTGTTTATAATATATTATTTAACTTAGTTTACATTTAAATTGTAGGTTTTTGATATTGATTCCCTCAAGCTTGGATTCAAGGTCTTGAAGAGCTCTTGGGACTTTTTGAAGAAATTTTTGGAAGAAGTAGCATGCTACAGGTCGCGCTCGGCACGGTGGTAGCATGAGCGCGCTTAGCGCGGGTGACCGGGCTTAGCACGGTCTGCGAAATCAGAAAAAGGACAGTGACCCATGCCTCCAGCTTTTGCTCACCTAATCTCTGTTTTCACCCACTTTGTTGTGCTAGAAAAACCAGAAAAACACACTTCTTCTTCATGATTCATCATTGTTGTAATGGAGGATATAGAATTAGGAATTTGAATCTTGTTCTTCTTGATTTTTTCTTCATTGTTCATCATCTTCTCCAAACATCTTGCAAGCAAAGCAACCATGAGAATGAGTAGCTAAGCCTTTTTTGTGTCAAGATTAGAGGTAGTTGACCTAACTTTTATGTATTTCTTTTAATCTCTTGGTGTATGAACTTGGTTGATGAAATATATATGTTGAATATCTTTGTTATACTATCTTTTGATGCTTTGAACCATGATTGAAAAAGCATGTTTCAAAGTTGACCTAGGAGATTCTTCCACTAATGAACAAATGCTATAAATAGATTTGTGAGTTAGTGTTTACTTGTATTGAACTTCATTATTATCATGTCAATAGTTGTATTGAGAAATCATTTAAAGATTTACATGATAAAACTCACAATCTTGGTGTGAAATCAACAAGATTGAGAGGATACATAATTATATCGTTCATCAACTAGTTCATCCACTTGGGTAATTGAATTTATATGAAATAAGGTTAATGAAACTAATCTTGACATGCTTCTATCATTTGAAAACAAACCAAAACTCTGTTGAATCCAAACATATCTCTCTTTGAAAAAGGAAACAAAAGTTGCTTGAGTGAAATTTATGATACTTGTAGTTAGAAAACAAAACCCTTGTGTTACTAAATCTTAAAATACGCTTTTACTATTGAAAGACGGCAATATCACATTAATCCCTGTGGATACGATAATTGAAATACTTGATTCATCAAATATACTAACAACACCTCACTCAACCAGAATTCACATTTGGATAACTTTGCACAAAGCTTTTTATCTTTCAATAATTTTAACATAACTCTGAGATGTTCCACATGCTCTTCGTCATTCTTTGAATAAATCAGAATGTCATCAATAAAGACAACCACAAACTTATCAAGATACAGATGAAATATCATGTTCATATACTCCATAAAAACACCAGGTGCATTAGTAACTCCAAACGGCATGACAGAATATTCGTAGTGTCCATACCTCATTCTAAACGCAATCTTCTGAATATCCTCCATTTTTACACGAATCTGGTGATATCCAGACCTTAGATCAATCTTACTGAATACACAAGCTCCAACCATCTGATCCATCAAATCATCAATCCTCGGTAATGGATACCAATTCTTGATTGTAAATTTGTTCAATTTCCTGTAATCAACACACAGTCTCATAGAACCCTCTTTCTTCTTAACCAACAACGCAGGAGCACCCCACGGCGAAACACTTGGACGAATAAATTACTTTTCAAGTAGCTCCTTTAATTGACTCTTAAATTCAGCTAACTCAGATGCCGACATGCGGTACGGCGCCATCGACACAGGACTAGTTCTAGGAATTAAATCTATAGCAAATTCTACTTTTCTCTCAGGCGACAACTCGCTAACATCTTCTGGAAAATTTTCTGGGAAGTCACACACAACGGGAAATTCATTACTCTTAGCCTTTCCCTTCACTTTCATCGCAACCAAAAACATAAACACCATTGCACCTTCATTAACATCTTCATTCACTTGCCTAGCAGGCATAGTCCAATTCTCGACACCAACAACTTCAGGAAAGATAACAGTCTTCGCAAAACAATTGATATGAACCCGGTTGAATTCCAACTAGTTCATTCCAAGGATGATGTCAAGTTATTCTAACGGTAGGCATACTAAATCCATACCAAAACCTCTACCGAATATTTCAATAGGACAATTCCTACACACAAGAAAATTAGTCATTGAACCCGATACAAGAGTATCAATAACCATACATCCTTTCATATCAGATATATCCAATTTTAATATTTCAGCACAATCCAAAGAAATGAACGAATGAGTCGCTCCAGTGTCAATAATCGCAATCAAAGGTGTGCCATGAATAAAAAAACAAACCTTTAATCAATTGATCCTCAGGAGTATTCTCTGACCCAGATAAAGCAAACACCTTTCCACCAGACTGTTCTTTCTTTGGTTTAGTACACTGCGGATGAGTATGACCTTCTTCCCCACAGTTGTAGCAAGTCACTCGCCTTGCTATGCAATCAACAACCATATGTCCAGGTTTTCCACATTTATAAAACTTCTTCTCATCACTCTTTCATTCCTGAATGCGATGCCCAAATTCACCACATTTATAGCACCTAATAGGAGCACTAGAGTCTCCCCCACTATGCCTTTTCCATCCACCAGACTTCTGGTTACATCTGCTATATGGTTTGCCATAGTCCATATGCTGCTTTCCCTTTTTGTCAACTAACCCACGAGAGTGTGACCTAGTTTTACTAATATCCTCTTCCAAAATCCTGCTACAATCTACCAAATCAGAAAACCTGCAAATCCGCTGATACCTGATACCTTGCTTGATTTCATCACGGAGACCGTTTTCAAACTTGATACACTTAGAAAACTCACTTGTCTCGTCATTGTTATAATGACCATAATAATTGGCCAATTTAGTAACTTGGAATCATACTTATTAACAGTCATATTACCCTGCTTGAGCTCCAAGAAGTGAATCTCTTTCTTTCCCCGAATATCTTCAGGAAAGTACCTCCTCAGAAAATCCCTTCTAAACGCAGGCCAAGTAAGTACAACACCATCTTGCTCCATCTCAGTTCTGGTAGTAACCCACCAGTCATCAGCCTCTTCTTCCAGCATATGAGTATCATATCTCACCTTCAGGTACTCAGCATAATCAATCACTCGGAAGATCCTTTCAATCTCCTTCAACCATTTTGAGCGCCTTCAGGGTCGTGTGTGCCTTTAAATAGTAGAGAGTTGTTCCTTTGAAAATTTCTCAACTGCCTATCTGCACCAATACCAGCTCCATTGGGGTTTCCTCCTAACACATCAGCAAGCATCCCCAAAGCCTTAGCAATTACAGCATCATCCCTTCTGTTACCTCTTCCAGCCATCATTTTGAGAATCCACAAAATAATTCTCATTAGAACACAAGTATCGACAGTGTTACCTTGCACTACTTGCATATAAAAGGAATAATAACATTAAGACACTGGTCACAATGACCGACTATGCTCTAATACCACTGTTGTAACACCCTTCTAAAACCCCCCGTAATATATGAAAATTTTATTTCAGAGTAACATGTCAACAAGGACGCTACAACACACTATAATAAAAGTTAACACTTGTCATGCTTATCTAAGGAACATAAACCAATTAAAATAATTAAATAAACATGTTATAACACGGCAGAATAGTCTTCATAAACTTTTGGATAAATTAAAACATCAACAACATCAACAATAAGGTCACCACCTTAACTCAACAAAACTATTATCCAAATAAAACACTTAATCAAAAGGAGAGTTTAATAATAACTCTAAAAAAATTATTCGTTCCCCAGTTTTACAAATCAGAGCATGACACTAGACTCGATATGACATAATGGATTAGCTTTTCATGCTATCCTCATTAAAACGCCTAGGCCGCTAGCTTCAATCTGAAAATGATCAACAGTAAGGGTGAGACTAAATCACAATTATTATACGTTATAAGCTCATAAACAATTAGAACTTCATAAGCAAATTATTTTGCCCTATTCACATATTCAGATTTATCATTTTATCACCAAAATAATTCATCACTCAACAATCAAAATAACACACAACATCACATTATAACACTGGAGTTCTTCCAATCATGTTATAACTCATACAACTAATGCAATGAGACACACTAACTCTATGCGTGTGGTACCAATTGTGAAATCCATTCACTCCACTGTTCCATTCTAACTCGGACGCGACTAACACCCCCCGTTCCATTCCAACTCGGATAAGGATACCGCCTTACAGTCCATTCCAACTCGGATACGGTTATGGCAACCTCACTAATTCCACACAATGAGAATTAGCTACCTACAACAATGATATGTATGCATGCACATCTTTAAAGCATGCAATATCAACACCGAATATGATAAGAACTCTTATCATAAACCACCTCCAATAACATAGAACATCTAAAAGCAATTACATTCATAACTAGTAATGCTATCATCATTATACGCAATCCAGCAACATCATGTATTCACAATAACACCTCAAACACCACCTTGTCACATATATTCAAAGGTATGCAAACAATATATAAAAACAACTTAATTAAATAAAATCGGGACCTTTTAAAAATAAAATCGAGCTACTGCCAATTTATCCATTTCATAAAATAAAATATTTTATTTGAGTCACAATGTCCAAAACGGCGATTAAAACGGAATTAGGATTTAGAATTTATGAATTTTCAAAATAACATATTTTTCCAAAAGCTTCAGTGGTAACCGGTTACCACCAGGAGGGTAACCGGTTATCACAAGACAGAAGCGTGATTTTCTTTAAAGACAACACGTTAATCGGTTACCACCCTGGGGTAACCGGTTACCGAAGCTAAAAATATAATTTTTTAGAACATCAATACAATGGTAATCGGTTACCACCCTGGGGTAACCGGTTACCACGTGACATGTAGCAAAAATTCTGCATTTTGACAACAATAGTGGTTCCCAATTCCAATCCAATTTCGACCCCAAACATGTATAACACCAAAACAGTCCCAAAAACATGATTATAATGCAATTCTATCATGGCACAACATCACCTAACAACACTATAACATCAGTTTGAATCAATTTCACCAAAATCATGCATTAGGGTCCAAAATTCCTAAACCTTAATATCCTAAATTGGGATATCTAATTTACCCAATCCATTCCTATTATTGTTAAACTGATAAAGTATAATAATCAGATAAATTCCCCCTTATCTTAGCCAATTTCTTGAGTTCTTCAACCTTTGAGTTCCTCTTTTCCTTTGCTCCTCTTTCCTTCGTACGTTCTTTCTCTTCTCTCACTTTGACTTCCGATTTTTCTTTTCTTTCTAACTCCTTATTTTATCAAATAATACTAAAATAAATTAGTAAGCTTTACTTACTTCACCCCCTTTCTACTAACCACAAGTTAAGCCCAATTCTTTTATTTTCCTTAATTTCCAACATTTATTTTAATTCTAAATAATTTCAATAATCCTCCAAAAATGCAATTTAATTAAATTAATAATTAGAAAATCTAAATTATTAACAATTGATAAATATGGGGTGTTACACTTATAGCCAAATGCTTTTGTATATATTCACTAAGGTAACTATGTTAAAATATTTGGTTAAAGATTTCGAAAAGTGGGATTATATGTGTGGTTCAAAGTTAAACTTGTTAAATGCTTATGATTGAGAATTGTGTGATAAGTTCCTATATATATAATATAAAAATCTTCGAAGATTTGATATTAGCCCAGTTAAAATCTCAGAGGTTGTTTGGTTATCCTGTTAAATCAATATTGAGCTTGAATATATCTTGAAACTTGAAGACTAACCTCTACATGATCCATGTTCGTGGAGAGAAGACTATTTTCACTTCAGAAGGAAGCTTGGCCACTTAAGTTTCAACAAATTATTAGAGAAACACACAAACCCTCATATCATTTATCTTGTAATATTTTTGTTGTAGAACAACCACCATTTCCTTTTATAAGGAGGTTCATGAGTGTTTCCTACTAAAAGCTCTCAAATGAAAACTCTCAAGATCAAATCTTTAGGATAAGACTAAGTCATTTTTTACTGAACCTGTATAATCCTTGGTGTTATCCTTCTTCCCTAAACTCTCTAATTTCTGCACTTTAATTTTCAATATTTACTTTCTACAGCTTAGAATTAAAAAATATTTTCGAACTCTGATTTAACTTGCCAAAAGTTTCAAAACCATATTTTTTCAAACCACACAATTCACCTTCCTGTTGTGTGTGGAATCTCAAGTCCAACTAGTGGTATGCGAGTCTAACTCATGTTTAAGGACTAATTATCTCAGGAGAAAAATGATTTCCAACACAAGATCATTTTTAAACATACTACAACCTTTTGAAAAAGATAGTTTTGTATAAATTAATATTTATGGAAAATTATAATTAATGGTCTGATTTACCCTATTCATGAAGTAAATGATGAAGTGAAAAAACCATATTCTATTTGCATCGAAGAAGAAAAAACAAAAACAAATTTAAATTTAAAATCCAAAAATTTCATAATAATGTCTTTAGATGATGTTCGGAATTGTAAAAACCTCAAAGAAAATATGGGATACTCTAGAAAAGTTATATGGAACTTCCAAGCTAGAGAATATGAACACACGAGACAAAGATATTAACTTATACATATAGGAAACCTTATCATAAACTATTTTTCTAATATATATCTAAGAATTAAGAATTAGAGTATGAATAGTTTAGATCTAATATGATTAGCATATGTTTGAAAATTTATAAGGGGATATGTTAGAGATAATAGACATAATTGAAATTGTATAATCTAAACTCAAACCCAGTTAGAGTTTGTTAAACTAAATGTACAAGTTAATTGTATATAAATATACTAGTTTTTAAATCAATTTGTAACATTTCAATTCAATAATAGAATCAATACTTTTTATTCTCTCTTGCTCCTCTCACTCAATAAAAGTGTTTCATTCACTAACAATGAAAAATATGTTGGATTAATTATTTAATTAATCAATTATGGATTAACAATAATCAATTATTAGAAATTATTATTAATATTGATATTGAAAATACACAATAATTATTTGGCATGTGTAATTCCTGGCAGCAGATACCTGATGTCATAGAGAATGTTATGACACAGTATCTGACACTCTGTTAACAATACACAAACTAAATTCAAACAGCAGTAAAGAACACAATAAGTTTTTTACCCAGTTCAGTGTCTAACTACACCTACATCTGGGGGCTACCAAGCCAGGGAGGAAATTCACTATTAGTAGAATTAATTCAGGAATAAACCAACCAGTTTATCTCCTTCACTTAAAACCTACCCAATGCAACTTCAATCTAAGTCCTACTTAGACCTGAGTTCCTACTCACTCCTCCTTAATCACAGCAGTGATATCAACCTATTGAATAATTGAATTGTGAAGACACACTTCAATAAACTATCTTGATCTTGCTTCAAAGCTTCAATCAAGAGACAAACACTCGTGCTTCAAAGTTTTGAGTGATAAACTACCCTTACAAACAAATCCTAGTCCAAGGCACTTATCAATTGATAGTTTCTTGGCTCACAAGAGAGACTAGAATTACACAAATAACAACTGCTAAATCTCCTAGTAGTACAAAAGGCGCAGCAGCAGTGTAAGGGTTGAATTCCTTTTATAGAAGCAGTCCTGAAACTTCAGTTTTGGGCTTCCATAAAGATAACTAGGGTTCACTTAATTTAATCCTAAAAACATGGTTTTTTCAACAACCAATTTAGGTTTAACTAAGATTAACCTAGCAGCCACGTGAGCATGCATTTTAATAACAGAAAAACATAATACAGCAGCTCAACAAACTTCCTGAAAAGTCTCAGGAAAAACAGATTCTGCAGAACTGAATGTCACACTGAATGTCATAACATCTGTTATGACATCAGACTATTTTCTGCAGAATTCCAGCACAGCTTTTAGCTTCCAGTTTTGAGCTGTACTTTAAACATCCTTGTCAAGTAGGATTTATCTTCAATCTCTGAATGTCATGACATCTATCAAGACATTGCCATAGCCTAGTTTTACCAAAAAGTAATGCCAACTTAAAACACTAACAAACTCCCCCTTTGGCACATTTTTGGCTAAAACTACTTAAGCCATCAGAGTACCTATGCAGCAGAAGAAATACTAGTTCTAAGCTTAAAGAAACTAGAACCTAGAGAAGATAAATTCTACCCATACAAAAATCCCAGTTTCCCACAATTGCCCATATAAAGATTTCATACAGTTTCCCAATTTCCCAATACAGTTTCCCACAATAGTTCTTCTCCCCCTTTTTAGCCACAAAGGGCCAAAGGATTCAGTACAAGTGCCCCAATCATTCATTTATATATGAAGAAAAGTACCAGCACAGTGTTTACAGTTATAGCTCAGTCAAAGGATTACAATTCTGTCAACAAAATGATTACAATCTTCCAGAATACAAACCAAAAAAAAAAATAGTACAGGAAACAGGATTTAAACAACAAGGCAATAGACAACAATGGACAGGCTTCCATCTTAAGTGCTTTCTTCACCAGAAGGAACACTATGAAAGGAAGCATCTTCTGAACTCCCTTCAGCTCCAGCCATCTGAACATCCTCATTTTCAGCATCACCAACAGCCTTATCAGCAGCTATCCCTTCATCCTCAACCTCTGTGTCCTGCTCTAGTTGAGAGATCAGCTCTTCAAGGATTTGCTTCCTTGCTTCAAGCTCTTTGCAGGTAGCTTTTAGCACAGCTAGAACTGTTGCCTTTTGAGAAGTGGCCTTGACATTGGATGTCTCACCAGCTGTCATGACTATGTCTGGAACATGTCTGCCTTGAAAAAGTTTGTAGTGGAATCCAAGAGCAGGGGCTCTTTTGCAGACTACATCTCTTTCAGCTAGAATATCAGGAAGTTGGTCAGTGATAATTCCACACAGTAGGGAGGGAAAGGCTATGGGTCTTTTCATAGCATAGCTTTCAGCATGCTTGAGGGTCTGCTCAAATATATAGGATCCATAGTCAAATTTAGCTTGAGTGCCTACTGCATATATGAATCTTCCCAGTCCAATAGAGATGGTGGATTTGTGATTGGTTGGGACCCAGTTAGCAGCACCAATCTTATGCAGGATGGCAAATTTGACACTCAACTTGCTTGCTGAGAGTTTTCCCTTCAGAGGCCATTGCCTTACTTGTTTGGCAGTGATGGTTTGACAGATCTTGTTGTCAGTTTCTTCCAGCTCTAGCTGAGCATCATCAGATCTACCCAGGAATCTGTTGATCACACTTGGAGAAAACCTGACTTTCCTCCCCCTCACATATACAGTCTTGTAAACAGCAGACCTCTCATCCCCACAGCCACTTGATAGATTGACTATAAACTCTTTCACCAAAACTTCATAACAGTTTGAGAAACTCACAACTGTTTTCATCAGACCAGCCTCTTTAATCAAATCAACAATTTCCTTGCACTCAAGTGCACTTTTATTTAACTCTCTTTCCAGAGCCACCCTCTTTAAGCAAACATACTTCCATCTTCCAGCATTCTCAGGATGATGGAATGAAATGTTATCAATGGCCACTTCAGGCACCTTGAGCAGTTTCCCAAAAGTCTGCTTCTTTCTGGGATGAATGTTTGTGACATTCTCCTCAACACCAAAATCAGAGTCTTGATCTGATTCTGAGGGTTCAGGTTCCTTCCTCTTTTTCACAATTGGTGTTCTCTTTGGTCTAGAGCCACCACCAACAGTTTTTACTCTACATCTCTTTATAGAGGGACCAGCCTTGGGATACTTCTCAGCCTTGCACACATCTTCAACACCCTTTTCTTTAGCAGGGCTCTGTGAGACAGCTTGTTTTCCCTTCCTTTTCATCATCCTCTTTGCAATGCTTGGATTGACACTGGCAATGAGGTCATTGTCTGAGAACACTTCATCCAAGTCAATGACTGGAGGTTCAGTTAAATGATCAGACTCTTGAACTGGAGACTCTTCAAGATTATCACCACTTAGTTTTTCTGGAGTCTCCTCTAAGATACTATTAGAAATGTAGTCAGCAGGGGCTTTATCAGAAGCACACTTTGTCGGGGATTCCTCAAGAATGCTATCAGAAATCACATCTTCCTTATCAGCAGGGGTTTCATTACAACCATCATCAATACTTACTTCAAAATCTTTAACTGAAGGATCAACATCATTCTTGACAGGGGAAACATCATGATCACCAGATGTCTCGACATTCTCAGTGACATCTGAATCAACTGCTAAACTAGGGCTAGTAGACTTATAGTTTAGAGGGATTGAAACCCCAGGAACAGATTGTTCTTTGTTTAGGATCCTGGTTACTAATCTAGCAATGGCTACATGCACATACCTAGACCCCTCTCTGTTCACTATTTCTGGGGGAACTGAAGAGGATGGTACATAAGTCTTACCAGAAGGTGATGCTTCTGACCTTCTTGCATTCCTTGTGCGCAATTTCTTGACTTTTTCTGGGTCAGTAGCCATTGCACGCAGCGGAGTAACCCTCAGTGCTTCAGCTTGCATGGCTTCAGCATTTGCCCTAACTTCAGCCATGGAGGGAGATGAAGATCCTGATTCTTGAGATGATGAAGATGATGAAGACATATTTTGCTGATAGCTTTTGATAGAATGAGAGCGAGAATAGCAGAGGGTTTCAAGGTTTCTTTTGGATGAAGAAAATGTGATACTACTTTCAAATGAGGAAACTATTATATGTGGGAGACTCTTCCTATTCTTGGACCTTTTAAAAATAAGATGAAAATAATTAAATAACCCACTTATAAATAATTGAAGCATAAGGTCCTTTCCATTCCTTGTTGTAGGCACAGTTAATTGCTACAACTCCTCATACTGACACATACCCAATTTGCCCCTTAAAGACTTAAATTGACTAGCCTCAAGAGCTTTAGTAAAAATGTCACAGTACAATGTTATGACATCCTGTATGACATTGTACTTAGTCTACATCTGCTTCATCCAGATCATCTTAGAGCAATTGCCACCAGCTGCTATGTATTCATCCTCAACATTGTATAGGAACACACAGTTTTGGTTCTTGCTGAACCAAGAACCAAGATTGTTTCTCAAGAAGAAACATCCATCAAAGGAACTTTTACACAAGCTTTGATCAATACTTTCTCCACTTGTTTTCTTAGACAACTTCAAATGTGTAGGAGCAGGAGTCCTATTATGGCAGCCATTCTTCATTCCAAATTTCTTGACAAAATTCCTTGCATACTTGCTCTGTGGAAGAAGTGTTGAGTCTTCCATCTATGAGACTTGCAGTCCAAGAAAATGAATCAACTCTCCCATGAGGCTCATCCCAGATTCAGCTTGCATTTGGTTGTCAAAATGTCTCACTATTGTGTCTGACATTCCTCCAAATACTATGTTATTAACATAAATTTGAGGCACCATGATCTATCCTCCTTTGACAAAGAGGGTTTTATCCAAGACTCATCTCCTATATCCTTTGACAGTAAGGTGCTTGGTTAGCCTTTCATACCAGATCCTAGTACCTTGCTTGATTTTAGAAGTGGTCGATGTCTAGACATTGAGTGTGACATTCGATTTCTGTCCCTTATACTTACCACGATTCTCCCTTTATCAATGTGAAATCTTGGTATCCTTCTGACTCCCTCTATGGAACTGATCCTTTTCATTCCTCTGAGGTGTAAATGACCAAGTTCTTGGTGCCACAACTTCACCTCCTCTTCATCTTTGTCTAGAACACACGGAAGGCAGTGGTGTTCTCGATTACAGCAGTTGTCCTTTGATCGACTCCTCTCATAATCACTTCTTGTTCATCATTGATTACAAGACATTCAGACTTATGCTAATGAGATTAGCAGTCAAACCTTTTACCAGCAACACTCCATTTAGGTTTGGAACTCCAGACCAGTTTGAGTTTCCAACACCTTTGATTTCTCCTTTAGCTCCATCTCCAAAAGTAACAAAGCTGGTAGAATGAGGTTTAACATTATTAAGAAGATTTCTGTCTCCAGTCATATGCTTAGAACACCCACTGTCAAAGTACCAATCTTCCTTGGCAGACACTCTAAGAGAAGTGTGAGCTACCAGAGCTACAGTCTTCTTCTTCCACTATTGAGTGTATGATACCTTGTTGGTCTTAGGCTTTACATAAGGAACTTGGTTAGGATATCCATGTAGTCTAAAGCAAAAAAGGCTTTATGTGACCAAACCTTCCACAATAATGACATCTCCATCTTTGAAACTTTTTGTTCATGTTTCTATGATCTTGATGTTGAACCCAATGTTGTGACATCTGTTTTGACATTGGTTTATTAGATCTGTTCTTCCTTTTGTTATTAACAAATTTCTTAGCCTCCACATATCCCTGACCTATTTCTGTTTGTGGTGTGACATCTTCTTTGCCATTGACTTGTCGTTTGTTCTTCTCCTTGTTATTAGCAATCTCTTTGCGACCACATACCTGAGCGGACACATTTCTGTTTTATGTTGTGACAACTGTTTTGACATTGGTTTCCATGCTCTTCTTCTTCATGTCACCAGGTTTCTTTTCGACCACATATCCTAGACCATGCTTATTTCCGCATTTTGTCCAAGTGAAGGATTTCTTCCAACTTATCGATGCGGATGTCAACATTTTGATGATTTAGATATCTGATCAAGTTTGGAGTTCAACATTATAATATCATTGTTGAGGTGATTTATAGTGGCGTGTTTTCCTTTTCTCACCTCCAACTTCACATTCTCGACTTCCAACTTCTCAATCGACTTTTTCTGTTTCTCATTTGTTGACATACTTCACCACTTTTTATACACTTCAGTAGGTTTCAAAGAAGCTCTTCAAATGTCACTTCCTCATCACTAGAATCCATATCGAATTATACACTCCGAGAGAGCGTGACAAGTTTGGCTCCTTCTTCCTCGATTCACTTCAATCACCATCGGACCAAGTGCGGTCATTCCTTTCTTTTGTTTCTTTAGAAAGGTGGGACATTCCTAATATGCCCATATCCTTCACAACCATGACCTTTGGATTTCTCTGCTTTGACTTCCTTTTCTTGACTTGGATCTTCTTGAGTCATAAGATCCGCCAATGTCGACGAAATGTCCTTAACATTGGACCTTGACTTTGGATCAACCCTCTTGATGAGTCTTGAACCGCCTTCCAAGCATAGCTATAGCTTGAGATATCTTTTCTTCATCATCCACCTTGCATCCCTCTTCAGTATTGGATACAAGTGTTATGCTCTTGTTTTTTCTGTCAACAGTTTCACTGATTCCCATCTCAAAAGTCATAAGGGATCCAATAAGTTCTTCAACCTTCAAGGTGCTGATGTCCTGAGCCTCCTCTATTGCAGTTACTTTCATTGCAAATCTTTTAGGAAAGGATCTGAGAATCTTTCTCACCAGCTTTTCTTCTGACATCTTTTCACCAAGTGCTCCTGAGGTATTGGCAATCTCCAAGATATTCATGTGAAACTCATGAATAGTCTCATCTTCTTTCATCTTCAAATTTTCAAACTTGGTAGTGAGCATCTGAAGTCTTGACATCTTCACCTTGGATGTCCCCTCATGAGTAGTTTTGAGAATGTCCCAAACATCCTTGGCCAGCTCACATTGATGAACTAGTCTGGAGATATTTCTGTCAATACCATTGAATAGGGCATTCAATGCTTTAGAGTTCCCCAGAGCTAGCTCCTCTTCCTCTTTGCTCCATTCTTCCTCAGGTTTCAAGACAGTAGTCCCATCTTTCTCAAGCTTGGTGGGATGTTTCCATCCTTTGTCAGCGGCTCTCCAAGCTTTAATATCCACTGATCTTAAAAAAGCAACCATACGAGGTTTCCAGTAGTCATAATTAGACCCATCCAAAATAGGTGGTCTACCTCCAAATCCTCCTTACTTATCCATCATGCCAGAAACTATTATCCCTAGATCTCACCCAGAAATAACACGCAGGGTGCCTGCTCTGATGCCAATTGTAATTCCTGGCAGCAGATACCTGATGTCACAGAGAATGTTATGACACAGTATTTGACACTCTGTTAACAATACACAAACTAAATTCAAACAGCAGTAAAGAACACAATAAGTTGTTTACCCAGTTCAGTGTCTAACTACACCTACATCTGGGGGCTACCAAGCCAGGGAGGAAATTCACTATTAGTAGAATTAATTCAGGAATAAACCAACCAGTTTATCTCCTTCACTTAAAACCTACCCAATGCAACTTCAATCTAAGTCCTACTTAGACCTGAGTTCCTACTCACTCCCCCTCAATCACAGCAGTGATATCAACCTATTGAATAATTGAATTGTGAAGACACACTTCAATAAACTATCTTGATCTTGCTTCAAAGCTTCAATCAAGAGACAAACACTCGTGCTTCAAAGTTTTGAGTGATAAACTACCCTTACAAACAAATCCTAGTCCAAGGCACTTATCAATTGATAGTTTCTTGGCTCACAAGAGAGACTAGAATTACACAAATAACAACTGCTAAATCTCCTAGTAGTACAAAAGGCGCAGCAGCAGTGTAAGGGTTGAATTCCTTTTATAGAAGCAGTCCTGAAACTTCAGTTTTGGGCTTCCATAAAGATAACTAGGGTTCACTTAATTTAATCCTAAAAACATGGTTTTTTCAACAACCAATTTAGGTTTAACTAAGATTAACCTAGCAGCCACGTGAGCATGCATTTTAATAACAGAAAAACATAATACAGCAGCTCAACAAACTTCCTGAAAAGTCTCAGGAAAAACAGATTCTGCAGAACTGAATGTCACACTGAATGTCATAACATCTGTTATGACATCAGACTATTTTCTGCAGAATTCCAGCACAGCTTTTAGCTTCCAGTTTTGAGCTGTACTTTAAACATCCTTGTCAAGTAGGATTTATCTTCAATCTCTGAATGTCATGACATCTATCAAGACATTGTCATAGCCTAGTTTTACCAAAAAGTAATGCCAACTTAAAACACTAACAGCATGCAATAATATTGTGTTATTCTATCTTCAATAGTCCACTTTAGTCAGGTCATAATATTAAAGTACAAGTAAATATCAATACTCCTATCAAGTATGATATTGTGTTATGAAGGTACTTATGATTAAATATAATTACTCTTGTAATTGAGTAATTCCTATTTGTAATTACTACTATTAGACCTATGTGGATATTCTATGACCTAAAATTTAAAACTCATAAGTATAATCACTACCCAAAGACTTATTCACATGAAGAAGTCTTATGATATTTTGGATTAATGAGAGTTTATTAATATCATTTTCATATGTTTGGGTCATTGTTTTATAACATATTTTTCACATATGAAATAAGTTTCTCTAAATTCATCGTTTTAAAATAAAATGTATTTATTTGGCTTGTATAATCTGTTTCCCCTATCGAATTCATTTCTGCAATGTTGAAGTTTACTTTTGTTTCGAGAATAAGTGTTTTGACCATAATTAAAATTCTAGTATTAAATTTATATAATTTTATATAAGGAGAAATTTGTTGATAATATTTTGTACTCCATTAAAAATTATAAAACGTGGACTTATTTAAATATTATTATTTTTCTGACTAATTTGAAATTAAAACTCTATTTATTTTCATAAATTGATTTCTTATTGTTTAATTAAATAATTTTTTTGTCTTACGTGTATATTAAAAATCTTATTATTTAAGAGTTACCTTCTGGATAATTTGGCAATCAGTATTAATTTTTAGACTAAATTACAGTTCTGGTCCCCCTGTTTTAGTGTTTTCACGATTTTTTTCCCCCTATTTTGTTTTTAAACACTTTTGGTCTCGCATCCCTACTTTGGCTACAAAAAACGCTTATATGTTATTTTTTAAAATACGTGACATATAACAAAATATCAGTTGTGTGTTATACAATTACAAGGAAGAAAAAATATTTATTTTAAAAAGTGAAACATAGTCATTTTTGTAGCCAAAATGGGAATGGGGACCAAAAGTGTTTAAAAATAAAATAGAGGACTAAAATCGTGAAACTACTAAAATAGGGGGACCAAAAATGTAATTTAACCTAATTTTTGTTATTGTAATCTCATTTATCGTGAACACTATTAAACAAATTTTTCCATTTTAAATAAAATATAATTACTTCAACTTGTACGATTTTAATAATGTCTATTACATGAATAATTGTATAAATTTTGTTTATAAAGTAATTAAATTTATTTTAATTATATTTAATATTATATTGATAATATTCGTATCCTATCGGTATGTTATTGTTAACATAATTTTGTCATTAATTATACAAATTTTGCTTAATATAATAATTATATTATTTTAATTATATTTAATATTATATTGATGATAGTTGTACACTACCGGTATGTTATTGTTAATATAAATTTGTTGTTAATTGATAAATGTACTTGTGATTTGATGTTTATGTCAAATATGACTTGAGTACCTTATCGATATTAGAATTTTGTGATATAATATTTGTACATTGTTATATTTCTTATTTAATATTGTTGAAAATATTATTTGATAAATAAGAAAATATTTTAGAGACATGTAATACTTTATGAAATCCACTCATTTATTTTAATTTTTTTATTAAAATAGATTTCAATTCTCTTTGTATAATATAAGTGGTGGACATACTCTATCGGTATGACGTTATTTGACATGATAATTGTGTGATAGATAAAATAGTTGAATATATATTCAAAATATTATCTAAACTCTTGAGTTAGTAATTCAACTATTAGTATCTATCAAGTGGGATAATTTAACATGTCAATTATATTAGAAATGAGAAACAAATATTATGTATTTAGTATATATTATTTTATGCAAGCATATATTGAGGATATTATATTCTTATGTTAGTAATAAAAATTTAAGACTATTTGTGATATATCCTCAATAATAGTTAAAAGTAAGTCTCATATTTTTTCCGCTATGTATAACATAATATATTTCTCAAATGTGTGTGACTTTAATTGTAACACTTGAGTTTTGAGTGAAAAATAGTCCATATAATCTCATGTTGTAATTATACTAATGATTTAATCTCACTCATATGATGATAATTGTGTTTTATATAATCATCATGCTCTTTTATGCGAAGGTTATTTTGTTTATGAAAATGATTTTAAGAATAATATTTGTTATAAGGAGATTTTGTAATATAAATTGTAAGTGAAAATTAACAATCTCCTTAATTCTAAATGCAGAATATGTGGTTAACTATGAAACTCAAATTTAGATAAAAATCTTTCATCGATAAATATTGAGTTTCATATTGTTATTATGTAACCACTTGTGTTAACCGATCTGCTATATTCATGTGCAAAAAAAGTGGTTATGTTTTTTTTTAAATATTGATAAATTATACAACCACTTCTCTTTGTATAGTTTTACTAAAAATAAAATTAGTATCCCATTGTATAATCAGAGTATTTTATACTAGTGGACTCTAATAAATCTTTATCATATTGGATCAGTGAGAGTACATGTGACACAATCATATGATCTGAAAAAGTTTAGATTATTATTCTCATATTGTTATATATTCTTACGTGCACTATTAATATGACGTATTCTAAAAAGACTTCAAAATATATAATATTCTAAGAAGTCTTATTATACTGAGATATATATTATTCTCTTGATCTCAAGAAGGATCATAATTTGATGTTTAAGCCGATATTGTGAATACACAATAATTATTTGGCATGTAATAATATTGTGTTATTCTATATTCAATAGTCCACTTTAGTCAGGTCATAATATGAAAGTACAAGTAAATATTAATACTCCTATCGAGTATGATATTGTGTTATGAAGGTACTTATAATTAAATGTAATTACTCTTGTAATAAGGTAATTCCTATTTGTAAACTATTAGACCTACGTGGATATTCTATGATCTAAAATTTAAAACTCATTAGTATAATCATTACCCAAAGACTTATTCATATGAAGAAGTCTTATGATATTTTCGGTTAATGAGAGTTTAATAATAGCATTTTGATATGTTTGGACCATTGTTTTATAACATATTTTTCTCATATGAATTATGTTTCTCTAAATTCATCTTTTTAAAATAAAATGTATTTCTTTGGCTTGTATGATCTGTTTTTCCTCTCGGATTCATTTCTGCAATGTTGAAGTTTACTTTTGTTTCGAGAATAAGTGTTTTGACCATAATTAAAATTCTAGTGTTAAATTTATATAATTTTAATAATTGATTATTGTCATCAAGTGGGAGAATGTTGAATTAATTATTTAATTAATTAATTAATTATAGATTAACAATAATCAATTATTAGAAATTATTGTTAATATTATTTATGATTTATTGTTATTAAGCATTTATTGATGAATTATTTAATTTGGCTATTATCTATGAATGGACCGTGAATGGTTGGACCATTTAGTTAAGTCCAATGAGAGGTCCCTGTTTAGCTATTTAAGTGTTGTCTGTTGTCCCATTAAACGATTAACTCGGTCTAAAACCCTAAACGACGATGATATAATAATAATTCTCTCATACTCTTCAACGACAGTCTCTATAATCTTAAAAAATAAATCAACAATCTCTAAAATCCCAAAAGATACACTGTTCTTATTATTAATTATTCTATGATATTCTAATATGATTCTAGGCATTCTTAAACTTTAGAAAACCTCCTATAAATAACCCTAAACTTCAAATTAAGGGACTCATATTTTTCTGATCTAAATACTTCACACACTTGATAGTCACTTACTTTAGTGTTGAAGTATTTTCATGCATCATCCTATAGACGACGGGTCATATACAAACATTACTTTTTTGAGCTGCCTATAGTATGATTTCTGCCAGTATCAAATACTATTAAACACACTTTTCTCAATGTTGAATACTTCTATAGAAGAAAATTTTATTTAATTACTATTAAAATTAATGTAGATACTTGCTGTAATCTGAAGACAAACTCAGATCTGTTGATCACTTTATTGATATTTTACTTTTTAGAGACATGCAATTAACTCTTATTTACTACTACTACATTATATTCATATGCTAACAACTTTTACTCCCAATTTATTATTGCGTAATTGCTTATTTATTTTAGCTTTCCATATATTCTTTTTACTTGAGACTATTAGAATGCTCCATTGCTCTTGATTACATGCAATTCTACATGCCTTAATTTGCACAACAACAAAGAAATCCAATACAAGTTCCACTAAGAAATCCCTTAAGCCTGCACTTTACGGGACAATCATTATCGCATATCGCAACGCAATGATAAACTGGATTGAAATCCGGTGTTGCTCCTGCTTTGAAAAATTAAATTCACAAATTAAAAAACTCTTTATACTAAAGATTTGTATGTTAACAATGATGATCAAAAACTAACATAAAAAAATGAAAAATAAAATATTTTTCTTTATGAACAAAAAAACTTTTGTTAACTTTCTTACCTGAAGCCATGAACAACGCAATGCAAAAAAGTCCCAATACAAGAGATTTGCAAATGAGCTTTGCCATTTTTCTTACAAGTTCTTTTGTTCTTGGAATATTCATAACAATGTTCAAGTTCTTTATATATTCATATGGTAAGAACTTTCAGAACTAAGATGTATTTTTTTATTTATGTATTAAGTAGTAATTTAATTTACATATCAAAATAATTTAACTCATATACTACACGACTACTCTATATATTATAATTTGAAATATACATATAGTATAAATACCTAAAAAAGTAGAGAAAGAAGATTGAAAAAGAAAGACGCTTATACTATAACTCATGCAATTTATTTAACATATGGAAAAGTGACAATAGGATTACTACAAACGTCTCGACTCTCAACTATCATCAGGTAAATAGCTGACAATGATATTTATTTAATTATTTTTTATTAGTAAAAATATTGCTACATTTATTACTTTTTGTGACATAAAAAGCCACACTCACACATCGTATTTGTTTATGTTATAATGTCTATTCTTTGCCTAAAATAAAAAAAATAAAACTATTTAAATATTTTTACAATAAAAAATATGTAAATTTTTTAACTCACCACATCTCTTCTAGCGCACCACGTGAATTTTCAATAATGTTTCTGAAAATCAAAAATATACTTTCGATTCACACTCTTTATCATGTAAATCATATTAAAAAGAGTTGGTGTAAACGGGAAATATACTTCTGATTTCAAATTTATTGTTTGCAAAATTAATATTGTTTATTTTAATAACTTTTTTCTAATTAAAGATTAATATTTAAAGAAACTCTTTTTCAAATGTATATTACTGTCTCTTTTAAAATTGATATTCTATGGAATGTGAGTTTGTTCCAATAACTCTATGTTTAATTATTTTTTTTAAATCTTATCATAATTAAATGATATTTATGATAAGATTTAGAAAAAAAATTAAACATAAAATTATTGGATCCAACTCATATCCATAGAATATAGTTTTAAAAAAGATAATAATATATATTTGAAAAAGAGTTTCTTTAGTTATTAATCTTTAATTGAAAAAAAAAAACTATTGAAAGAAACAAAATTAATTTTGAAAATAATAAATTTGAAATCAGAGATATACTTTTAATTTTAAGATAAATATTTTAGAAAGTGGTGCGTACCAAAAATATATTTTCAATTTTAAAGAGATATTTTTGAAAATAAATAAGATTTAATTTCATCCCACACTAGAATGGTTAAGAAATTCACTGAAATATAACTATTCTTAATTGCTGTACGGTTTTTTGTTTTCATAACTAGTGATGGAATTATATAGAAGTTAGAGAAGAAAAAGGATTTCTATTGATACTTGTTATATAATGGAAGCTAAATACATTGAGTCTTCTTAGCTGGATCAAGCTTTTCTTATTTTGGTAGTTAGTGATAATTCTTATATAACAAAATGAAACTTTTATCCAATTGGATTGGATTGTGATTTGTATGAACAAGAATACAAGAATACAAGAGAATACAACGCTTTTAGATAAGTGAATAGTCAATTCCATTTGTGTTTATTAGTATGTGTCCTTAAGGTATACTTAAGTTAGCATTATCTTTAAAAATAATTATATTAAGTTATCAATTAGTCGTGCCATGCATAGAAATGTGTTATTGAATTATTATTAATGATAAAAAAATAAAATAAAATTTAAAAATTGAGTAGACAGACTATATATCATATTTATCTTATTTTCAATTTAAAAATAAATGAAGTAAAATATAAGTAAATAAATTTAAAAATTAGAATAAAACTAAAATATTACTCACCTACTATGTCAAGGTTAAATAAATATTTATAATAGACTACTAACACCGATTTTATATTTTGAAATAATTCTTTATAAACAACATTTAAAATGGTATACTTATATATTTGTATGATATTTATCGATCATAACTATAAAAAAGACAATATAATTTTAAAATTTATATTTGATATTCAAAAATCGGGTGTAAATAAAAAATACGGTGGTAATTTTGTAAATAAAGTGTCATTTAAGCATTATCATGTGACAAAATATTTCTATTTTCTAAAAATGAGTTTAAATTTAAAAATATTATTATAATCAAATCTCAATTACTCCATTTAAATTTAAAAAAAAAGTGTAAATAAAAAATATGGTGACAATTTTGTAAATAAAATATAATTTTAAATATTATCATGTGACAATATACCCCTATTCTTTGCAATGAAAAAAGATTGTCACCTTATTTTCCGACTTTGGCAATGAACCAAGAAACCTTAGACTTGGAATTTCTACATATGGAATGAATCCATATGGTAGTTTAAGTAGTAAACATAGTTCATGGTTGGTTCTCTTGATTATTTACAACTGATCTTCTTGGTCGTGCGTGAAGAGGAAACATGTTATGTTATCCATGATGATTTCGGAACCAAAACAACCTGGAAATGACATAGATGTCTATCTAAGTTCCTCAATTGATGATTTAAAAAAGTTGTGGGATGAAGGAATTGATGTGTTTGATAGTTTTTCAAATGAAACTTTCATATTGTGTGTCATGCTATTTTGCACCATCAATGACTTTCTATCTTATGGTAACTGGTCTGGTTATAAATTTAAGGGGCATAAATCATGTCCTATATGTGAAAAAGATACTTCCTACCATCAGTTGGAGAAGGGAAAGAAGACTATTTATCTTGGACATAGAAGATTTCTTAAACGTAATCACCCATATCGAAGATTGAAAAAGGCTTTTAATGGATATCAGGAGTATAAAGTTGGCCCTAACCGGAGAAGAAGCCAATCATCGGGTGAGGAACATAAGTGTTAGTTTTGGAAACAAAAAAAGTTACGAATAATAATATATGGAAGAAGAGGTCAGTGTTCTTTGACCTTCCAGATTGGTCTAGTCTTGATGTAAGATATTGTATTGATGTAATGCACGTGGAGAAAAATGTGTGTGATAGTGTAATCTGAACACTTCTCAACATTCAAGATAAGACAAAGGATGGTTTGAACTCTTGTTTAGATATGGTTAAAATGAACATTAGACAATAGTTAGCTCAACAACAAGGAGGTATCAAAATGTATTTACCACCGGCATGCCATACATTGTCAAAAGAAGAGAAACGAGGATTTTGTGAGTGTCTACAAGATGTGAAAATGCCCAATGGGTTCTCCTCAAATGTCAGATGTCTCTTGTCAGTAGAAGACCTCAAACTAGTTGGCTTGAAATCTCATGATTGTCACATTTTGATGCAACAACTACTACTTGTGGCTATTCGTGGCATCTTGCCCATAAATGTCTGACATGCTGTAACTAGATTATGCTTTTTCTTTAATGATATACGTAACAAAGTGATTGACCCTGATAAGTTAGATGAGATGGAAAACGAGTCTATCATTATTTTATGTTAGTGGGAGATATTTTTTACTCCTTCATTTTTTGACATCACGGTTCACTTAATAATATATCTAGTTAGAGAGATTAAAGTGTGTGGCCCTGTTTATTTAAGATGAATGTATCCTTTTGAACGATACATGAAGATATTGAAAGGCTATGTGAAGAATAATTATCGTCATGAGGCATCTATAGTTGAAAGGTACATCACATAAGAAGCCATTGAGTTTTGTAGAGATTATTTGTCACATGCAAAACCTGTAGGATTACCCAAGTCTCGTCATGACAGAAGATGTGATGGTAAGGGTACACGTCTAAAGGTTAAGCATATGGGTGAATGGTAAGTTTTTCAAGCACATTTTTATATATTAAATAACATTGATGAGGTTCAACCATACTTGAGTACACATAAAACCATTTTCAAAGCCAAAAACCCTCGAATGTCAGAAAAATGGGTGTTGAAAGAGCATAAAAAAACGTTCTCGAGATGGTTTAAAACCAAGATTATGAATGATAATAATGTTTCAGATACAATGAAGTTTCTAGCTTATGAGCCTTGCTTTAATGTCTTATGTTGGGGTGGGTACAATATAAATAAATTTTCCTTTTGTACAAAATCACAGGATGATAAGAGTACCATGCAAAATAGTGGGGTTAAGGTAAAGGCTTCTTCAATGTATTTCACTAGTTCAAAGGATAAAAATATCATCTTGGCATCCATAGCATACTTTGGTGTTATAGAAGAGATATAGGAGATCAATTATGTAAAGTTTAAAGTTCTGATTTTCAAATGTAAGTTGGTTAATAGTAACAACGATGTACAAACTGATGAGTTAGGATTTACATTGGTGACTTGGAAAAGGTAGGTGTAGCGGCAAAAACTGCGAGTATAAGCCATTAAATTGACTTAACTCAAAAAATAACAAAAGAGTCGCCACCGCGCTTTTATTTCATCCAAAGGACTAGGAAAAAGAGCGAATAAAATCCTAAAAAAAAGATCAGAGATTTGGGACCGGGGGTTAGTTATGCAAAAGGAAGGTGTTAGGCACCCAAAGCATCTATGGTATTCCGCAGGAACCTTTTTGAAAATTTATATTTGTGTGCTAAAAAAGTGTATGTACAAAATGGATGGTGGAGGGAGAAAGTAAGTATTTTTTATAATTTTTGGTTTGATAGAACTTCCAATGAGTTCCAGGCCTACATACCAACAATGTGCAATGTTGAAATCAAAACCAAGTAGTTCGGCTAAAAACGACCAAATTTGTGTGTTGGTTGATTTTAAGAAAATGTTAGTTTAGAAAAGCCACAAAGAGATCAAAAGGTTTGAATGAGGTTAGGTGTTTTTTAGTCTTATGAAAAGAAAAGTAAAAGTATTATTAAATGGATTGAAAGTTTATTAAGAAAAGAAGTTTGAAAAAATTCATGCACCTAAGTGTTGTACCCCAAAAATTTACCCTCTTCTTTCTCGTACTTCTGCTTATAATTCGATTGCATAAACATACATGTAGTCACATGCATAACATTGATCATGTGGTTACCGGGTTCAAGGTATTCCGAATGGTGAAATATGTGGCGTTTCGATTATCCCAGATCTATTTGGAGGCCTTTTCGCTAAGCAAAGAGAATTTATTCGCTTATTTCTCAACAAGTTGAATTTTGAGTTTTCGGCGCATTTCGAGCACTCCGGAAGGTGTATCTCTCAGCTCGTCGGGTATTTTCTGATGATATTTGACCGGAAGATCCCTCTCATTATC
Organism: Vicia sativa; assembly: GCA_021764765.1. Lineage (NCBI taxonomy): Eukaryota > Viridiplantae > Streptophyta > Magnoliopsida > Fabales > Fabaceae > Vicia > Vicia sativa. The sequence continues at coordinate 72,992,406 of CM038793.1, forward strand.
ATCTAAAACATTCGTTTGAAAGACGAAAGCAAACTGCATGAGGAAGGTCCCCAAAGAAATTGATTTCTCCAGTGGATTAAATCGAATTTTAGTGCTGAACCGTGCGTTTTTCCCACTAATTTGCTCATATCTCCTAGCTGGAAACTCAAAACTTAGCGAGACCGATGTCTAAAATTCTGTATCAAAATCCTCTACAAATCTCATTTCCAACTCAGGAGCTGATTCCTCACTAATCAATACCGGAATTTTATTCTTTGGAGTTGATTTTGAGCTGAACTGAGCAATTTTCATCTGATACGCGAACTTCGAAAAATCATATCTCGCTCGATTTTCGTCAAAACGGGATGGGACCAGTGCTAAAAGTTCACAAATTTCGTTAGCTTCGATTGTTTCAAAAACACGCATTTGCAAATTCTGATCAACAGACACTCGTGCGAGGATTCCTCTCTGAAGAGCGAAAATCAAATTTTGCATGTGTCAATCATCTAGAAACTGTGCTGAAACTTCAAAATTTCATATTGCTATGGTCATTCACCTGATCACGTTGAAATATTGATTCATTTAATCAAAATCACGTTTCGGACACTTTTCATTTAGAGTCCGACTTCAAATTCTCGATGGATTTGACAGTTTTGGATTAATTACGAAAATTATTCGGATAATCGTAATTTGGGCTTCATTATGGATCCAAGACTATAAATACATTTTCCGTTCACAAAATTAAGGAGGATATTCATTTGCTTAATTTTCACCACAAATTACACACTAATTCTCTCTCAAATCCAAATCCAAAACTGAAGAAAAATTTTTAAATTCAACTTTCCCTCCAAGCAACCACCACAGGCCGCCACCGGACCCCTGCCTAACACCTGTCACCACCGCAGACCGCGCTAAATGCGCCTCTCCGTGTTAAGCGCGCCCTTCAATTTCTGGTTTTCTTCATCGCAACTTCTCTCAATTGAATCTTGATCTTCTTCTCCTTCTTCTGCACGAATCTCACGTAGCAAGAACGATTTCATCTTGATCTCTCCTCAATTTCAAGATCTAAGGAATTCTACTTCATCTTCTTCAATCCCCCATTGAATATTTCAAGTTTTCTTCAAGGAATTGAGGTTAACTTCGAAGATTATCATCAATTCGACGCTGTTTTGGTATTTTCTTTGAAGAGCACAAGGAATTCCTCTTCAATTTACCTCAAACTTCAAGTTCAAGTAAATGTTTTGGTCAATTAAGCACTTATTTTAAGCTATTATCAACTTTTAGTTTTTCTTGAAATTGAATATTGCCATTGCTTGCAAATTCCTTGTAGATTCTGATTATTGAACTTTCATTCTTGAATTCTTTGATTTCAATTGGATTTAGCAAGGTTATTTGTGTCGGTGTGAGAAATTTTATACATAACACACACTTACACTTGTGCATTTTTGTTTTCCTCCACATTTAGGTCACAAATTAGTGTATCTTGCATCATCTATAGCATGCTCGTCCATTAGAGAGCATTTAGTTTGATTAAATGGCATTGATTCGTGATGTTTTGAAGCATAATTCGCATTCGAAAGCATATCGACATGTAGTTTCAAAGGCATTGTGATTACTAGGTATAGTACGCATTATACATAGTTCATGCATGCGCATATCAAGTGTTTGTGTTAATATACAAATTAGGATCGGCATGGTTTCGCATTACCTTTTCTTATAACATGACTCGCTTGCATTAGCCTTAGGTAGCTCTATGCATAATAGGCATATGAGCATTAGAATTGTTGATTCCACTTGCATTCTTAACATGATTCATTACATTAGAATGTGATCCATCATATGGCATTATAAGCATTAAAATTGTGGATTTCACTTGCATTCTTAAGATGTTCATACATTATCTTTGCACATGAACATTAGAATGGTTGATTCAACTTGAATTCTTAACATGTTCATGCATTGATCCTATCATATGAGTATTAGAATTGTGGATTTCACTTGCATTCGTAAGATGTTCATACATTATCTTTGCACATGAACATTAGAATGGTTGATTCAACTTGCATTCTTGGCATGTTCATGCATTGATCCTATCATATGAGCATTAGAATTATGGATTTCACTTGCATTATTAATAGGTTCATACATTATCTTTTCACATGAACATTAGAATTGTGGATTCAACTTGCATTCTTGGCATGTTCATGCATTGATCTTAACACATGAGCATTAGAATTGTTGATTCAACTTGCATTCTTAATGTATTCATACCTCATAATTTTGCACATGAATATTGGATTTATCGTCTCGATTTGCATTCCTCGCATGTTCATGCATTTGATTGTCACTTATGAACATTGGATTTATCGTTCTGGTTTGCATTCCTCGCATGTTCATGCATATGCTCTTCATCTATGAACATTGGATTTATCGTTTCGATTTGCATTCCTCGTATGTTCATGCATGTTTTGGTTTTCATCTGTTGTGGAACTGTGGCCTAATTGTACGGATCAATTTTTGGCATGAGAACATCGGGGATAGATGATCCAGATCAAAACAGAACTTTTTTTTGCAGGTTGTAGACCGCGCTTAGCACCACTGTGAGCGCAAGCGCAAACTTCGACTTATTTTGCGGTCGCGCTTAGCGCGTCAGTGCTAAGCTCTAAACATTCTATTTTGGTCGCGCTTAGCACCATATAGCAGGCTTAGCGCGACCTGGACTGTTTTTTCCTGCTATTTCTTAATTTCAACTACAAACAACAGGTGTTCTTGCATTCCTAAGCATGAATTGACATGTGTTTGATGCAAGGGCTTGTGTTGTATATACATACGACACATTTCTTTGATGTTTTACGTTTGTATACCCACATATACATTCTTTCACTTGCTTTTCGGGTCTAACTCCCTTCTTGCAGGTTTTCTACGTTTGTACACCCACGTGTGCATTCATTCTATGTGCTTTGCTCGGTCTAACCTTGTTCTTGCAGGAATTATCACTTCGGATGCGTATCGACACGTAATTCGCTTATTTTTTATGCTTTGAACCATTCTCACCAGTTTACTCTTATTGTATGGCTGCAGTACTTGAAGTTTTCCGAAGTATTCTCTAGCTCACAATGCTCTTCGGATCTATATCTGTTTGGTAGTGTTTCCACTATTTATCGCATTCTCTTACAGCTTTCTTAGATATCATGAGAAGTAGGGATTTACAGCTTTCTTTTGCCATGAGAAATAGGAATAGAGATGCATGATGGGGCTTCCGTAGTTGGAGCATGTTCAAGAACCCCTGTGGTTTATTTAAAGATCCGTTTAGGGCGATTCTACTTGTTGATTGTGCTTGATTTTGTTTGATTTCCCTCAGGATTTCTTGGTTAGGATAGATTCTTGAGCCTAGACATTAGGATTCATATCCTTTGCATGTTGACATAGGTAGAGATTCCTGTACATCCTCAACCATAGGCCCAATCCTTTGCATGACAACATTAAGGTTAGTAATAGCTAGTCTCCCTTTTGTTTTGCTAGCTTCCTTTTGCATCTTTGCATGTAATAAAACTAAAACTTGTTTTTCTTTTCTTTTGAAAACAAAACACTTAATAATGGTTTGAACTCTTTTTTCAAGGTAAAAGCAACCAACCAAGACAAACTTTTTTCGCCTTTGTGCGCACTTTTCTTGTGTTTAAAACCTTTTCACAAGTAAAAAACACAAAACCCACCAAAACAAATGAGCCGAACTACGACGCTCTGAATTTCCCATTGCACGCGGGAATAAGTAGGCATCTTGTCACGGGGCTTGATCGAGCACAACTTGTAAATACTTCCTTCTTTTTCCCGTGGTTTCTTTATTTTTCTTTTCTTTTGCATGCATTTTTAGCGATTAAGCATAGATTGATATAACACACCCTTTAGCTAGAAAATAGAAGTGGATACCATAGAGTACTACGTGTGTGTGGGGTGCTAATCCCTTCCCCTCGCGTAACTATCTCCCTTACCTTGATTCTCTCGATCTCTCGGTCATAGGACCGCGATTTCTCCCTCCAGGTTTACTCAATGTTTTCCTTTCTCCGTCGTGAGATAAAAGACGTTTGATGGCGACTCCATTGATACATTTCCTATCAGTCGGAAAGTTCAGCCGGGTGGTTTCAGCTAGCAAATCTACTGGGGATAATTGACCTACTGCTGTTCTGTCCAAGAGTTGATCCTAGCTTTTATTTTTCATGTCTATTGGGTGTTTGTTTGTTTACTTGCTTTATCGCATCTTCCTTTGTATGTTTTGCATTGCATTTTATGTGGCATATTTATTGCTTTCATATATCCTGTAATGGGTTGCTGCTGTACTGGTTGATCTTTTGTTTGGGTGGGAGTTACATGAGGTAAAAGGCTCACTACCTTGGCCAGTGACATATAGGCTAGATGAATGTTCATGTCGAATCTTGCATCCCGTGGTGCGTGTGAGGAGGCATGAAGTACCGAACTCATAAGAGATTCGTTTGACGGTGCTTTTGCCCTACACCCTGTTGTGTAGTCAGCGAAGTACTCGATAAAGGATCATCGACTCTATTTATCATTAGGGACCCTCGTTGTGTCTAGAATCACCCTGTGAGTTGGGTGGGATATCATTACTACATGTACTGTTGGTGACCGTTGGTGACTTGTTATTGATGGTGGCTTGGTATTTTCTGGTATTTTCTATGGAATTCCAGTTTGACGCCGAACCTTTGAACTTGTGATATTCAGATTCAGTTTCTTCACGATATCTCGATTGGGTGTCAAGCCTTTGATTTTACTACATTAGTCAGGGATTTCAGTACAATAGTGGTTTAACATACAGGAGATATGGTTCTAAAGCATTGCATTCATGAAAATTTTAAATCTGCATATTGTAACATGCATATTTGTTTATTTCTAGGATTTCTCTAACCTCTGAGTCTAGTTGGTGGGTCATTTTGGAAGATGGATACAAAAAAGTAGAACAATTAGAGACGTCATCCAGTGTACAAATTTCTCACTCTTGTTCTTGAGAATCTTCTTTTATTGGCTAATAAGTCTACACTAGAGAATGTTGTTACGTTTACCAAGGATCATGGAAGAATTTTAACATGATTGAAGTCTCCCTTGACCGAATATCAAAAGGACGGGCTCCAGACCCTTTTCCAGTTATATGATCGCGAGTCGAGGTGTTTTGTATTCCCTGATTACTTGTTAATGCCGACATTGGAAGAATATTATAGCATCTTGGACATTCCTATTTTGCATCAAGTGCCTTTCCATGCCTCTATGGAGAGACCAACTGATGATCAGATCGCCAAAGCTCTTCATTTAGAGAAATCTGTAGTATCAGCTAATGTCGCTAGTAAGGGTGCTGTTAGAGGCCTTCATTTGGGTTTTCTGTTGCGGGAGGGTAATGCCAAAGTTGTCAAGAAGGAATGGAAGAGTTTTAACTCCATTCTAGCTTGTTGCATCTATGGGATGTGTTTATTTTCGAACGAGCACAAATTTGTTGACATCAATGTTATCTCCATTTTTATCCAGCGGAATCCTATTCCAACTCTTTTGGGCGATGTGTATCATTCCATACAGTCCAGAAGCTTTAAAGGGAAAGGTGGGATGGTGAATTGTTGTGCGCCACTATTATACCATTGGTTTCAAGGTTTTATTCCTCGTACTGGTGTTTTTATCGAAACTCAGCATACTATGAGGTGGGTTTCAAGACTGATGGGCCTCACATCCCAAGATATTGGATGGAGTTTGTCGAACTGACTATCGAAAAAAATTCCGATAATATATCGACACAAAAAAATGAAGTTGCCACCGAGATTTATTTATTCCAAGAAGGAATGGGGAAATATCAAATAAAACCCACAAATAAAAGAATAAGACAGTCTACGAGATTAAAAGATGCAGGTTCGGGATTCAGTTATGCAAGGGTAAGGTATTAGCACCCCTCACATCCATCGTACTCGATGGTACCCATTTAGTTCAAAGTGTGTTCGTGTGTTAGTGTGAAAATTTATGATCTTCTAAGGTTTGAAAGGAGAAAGAAAGAGAGAAGAAATGTTTTTATTATTTTTGCTCGCCTTTGGTCGTAAGACTTAGTGCCTACGTACTCCCTCGTGCAATGGGAAAGTCAGAGTGTTGTAGTTCGGCTAGAAAATAATTGTTTGTTGATTGATTTTAAATGAAAAGACAAGTCGTCATTTTTAAAGGAGAAGACTCATCTAACGCCCACAAGGTGTGATAAAGAATAAAGGACTACGCACCAACATGAGGGAGGGTTTGAGAACATCTCTAGTACTCAAGTGGAGAAGTCAAAAACCTTGGGAATAGAGGAAAGAACATCTCAATTATAAATGAATCATGTCTAATCTTGAAAAGGGTTTAAAGGTAAAAGGTGCTTGGACGCACAATAAATGTTTGAATGAGTTAAGATTGATTTTAAGTTGGGGATGAAAAGTATCAAAACATTAGGCTATCATCTAACGATTCAAATACTAGAAATTGGCGAGTGAGCTCAACCAATCATCTATCATCCCAAAAAATTTATTATGAGATAAGTGCTTCGAGTGAGATAAAATATTTAAATTATTGGGCTATCATCCAACAATCTAAAGACTTTAAATTCGATTAAGCCATCGGGCTATCGTCCAACAACTTAAACGAATGTCACTCCATTATTTTAATATGGATAGAAGTATTTAGCCTATTGGGCTATCATCCAACAACCTAAAGACTTCCAACTCGATTAAACCGTTGGGCTATCATCCAACAATTTAAACGAATACCGCTCTAGCTTTTTGACATGGATATAAGTTTTATCTTATTGGGATATCATCCAACAATCTAAAGACTTCAAATTTTTTTAAACCATTAGGCTACCATCTAACGATTTAAACAAAAATCATCCAAGTTTATTTGTGAAAACATTTTGAATGCTTGGTGAATGGAGAAAGAAAGAATCAGGTTATGATCAACCATGCCACAAGACTTGATCAATCTCGAGAGAATAGCCAAGTCTATTCCCTACTATGGAACCCTTGTGGAAATTAGAAGACTTGGTATGTGGACCAAGTGGCAAAAGATGGAGAAACGAATAATTGTGAATAACAATGATATAGCAGATAAAATCGATAAAGCCCATACAAGGTGGCCAACCTAAGCATAAAGCAATTAAATTGCATGTGTACTAGCAAAGTGGGCTAGTCTACTAAGACGACCAATTGTAACAATTGATCAAAATAGGCTCATTGTAAGAAGGCCCAGGATCAAGCGTACATGTGTGCATGTGTGGTCATCGCGACGCTTCTAAGCTTTATCGACTTACGAGTTTAAAATGATTCACAATTATTAGTTTAAAAAAGATTGGTTTGTGTAAGTGACCATTAAAATAAATAATAAAATAAAGACAAGCTAAATAATTATTACAAGTTTTTGGGGAGAGGGATACATCGGTTACAAATGGGGATTTAAACGATAAAATAAAATAGAAAGCGGTGAATTACTTACAACACAACAAGGGGATTGTGATACATTATTCCGAATGGGGATAAATTAAAATTAAAGAGAAAACGGTAAATTAATTATGTTAAAAGCATACAAACAGAAACTAAATGCGGAGAAACTTAAATATCGATTATTGACCATTTGTATTATATTAATTAGAATAAACTATAGAAATTAATTCTAAGAAATTTTTATACGAAGAAGATTACTATAATATAATTCGAACTTATTTATGAATGAATAGATAAAGTATAATAAGAAAAGTAATATGTATATAGTATATATTTACAATACTAAGTATAATAATAAAAATACTAAGTATTTATATATTTACAAAAATAAAAATGACATTACTAGATATTAACTCAAAATAATAGAATAACTGTAATAAGAATATAAATGGAGAAAAGTATATATATATATATATATATATATATATATATATATATATATATATATATATATATATATATATATATATATATATATATATATATATATATGATGTTTGAACTATTCTTGAATGCCTTCACAAGTAGCAAATTAGTTAGTAGCATAAGTGGGAGAAAAGAAATAAAATGAAAAGAAAATGCAATAAATTAGAATATGATTAGTAATAGAATCGGACGAAGTTAGTATAATGTACATGAACGGGATGAAGAATTAAACAAACGGTCATTCGAATATTTCAATACACAAATGAACTAAAATCAAAGAAAGTTCAAGTTATAATAAAATTGAAACATGGAGAATTAATTACAAAGCAAGCTAACATTAAACCAGACAAAATCAGACAGCCACTGCATATATTCAATTATGCTCCATAAACGCATTTCAAACAAGCATTCAACACAAATAGAATTCAAAGGCATCACCAAAAGGTTCTCGGTCATATCATGCACGAGTAAATGTAACGAAATCAGACCATCATCGATTCGGATACGAATATCATTCACAACTAGTAAAAATCCATAAAATGATGCCATCATCAATTAACATTTGAATTCAAACTTGAATTGTATTAAAAATCTCTTTCGAATAAAAATGAGCAAAATAAGCATCGCAACGATGGAAAACAAATGGCTGCCCACATAGTTTCTCGATTAGATGTACACGCGAAATAACACGGTATTATCGTTAAACCATCATCGAAACTAAACAAGTACATCTTTGCTCACAAACTTCAATCGAAATAAAAATGAGAGAAATACGATATCTTAATGGTTTCTCGGTTAGTTTCTACGCGAATAAACGCGGAAACAAAATCACCTTCGTCGAAACTAATCACATATATCAATTTTACTCACAATTAAAATTGATAAAGTGTTACAAAATTAACACGGTTTAAACTTTAATTGAGAATAGCGATAAAAATGATGTTACAACAAACATTATCGTTCGAAATCGCCTCAAAGGGAATAACAACAAAGTTGCCCGCATAGTTTCTCGGCTAGGTTCCTCGCGAATAAACGTAATATTACCATTACCTTCACCGAAACGATCTAGAAATTAAACCTCACAGTTTCAAACGAATTAGTTTTCAGGGCTTATAAAACGTTATTACCTAAAATAAACTCAAAACTTGTAAAGCAAGATCGGAACAAAACTATAATCAATTGAATAAAAAACGGACAACACTACGCTATATACCGAATGACATCCAAACAATCTTTATACTTGCATAGTTAATTATAGTTTTCAAAGGCATAATAGTGTGATGAAAGACATCAGCCTAAACAAGTATACAACATTGAAATTCAAACAAACTTAAGGAAATAGAAGGTTACCGCAAGATGAACGAATGTTGCTGTTGTTTGCAGACGCATTGGCTTGTACATAGAGGAGCAGTTCCACAGTGATGATGTATCGGTTGCAGCGATGAAACTTGTTGGAGCTCGGTGAAAGCTCGAATGACGAGCTACTAGAAACGAGCTTCAGACAGAGAGAGTTAACGGAAATAGGGAGGTTGTGAGCTGCGGGGTTGATGAACGAATGGAGACTGTGAGTGACATTAGGGCTGCTATCTGTTTGTTGTTTGAATGGAGAAGAAAGTGAGGTTCCGACGGACAGTGAGAGGTTGCTGTTGAAGATTAACAGGGGCGGCAGCGAAATAGAGTTAAAGGATGGAAGCAAGGCAGGTGAGTTTACTGTGAGGTTGATGGAGTAGGGAGTTGCGGAGAAGAAGGGTCGTGGTGGAAGAAATAGAGGCGATGCGGAGAGTTTGGAGATGAAGAAGGGTCACGGTTGGAACGAAGAAGATGGAAGGAGGTTATGTGTTTCTGGAGGTGACGGTGAAGATGGCAGGGAGTAAGCTGCGAGTGTGACGGCAGAAGGGATGATGTTGAGCAATGATGAAGGGGTTATTGTGAGAGGATGATGGAAGAGGAGGATGAGACGGAGGATTGAGGTGGTGGACGGATGGAAGAAGACGCGGTAAAAGAAGGAGCTACGTGGTGGTTACCAACGAGACAGAGGGAAAGGTGAGGTTGCTCTGAGGAGCAGGGTAGTGGCGGAGGAAGAAGATGGTAGCAGAGTGTTCATGGAGGTTGGTTCGGTGATAGAGAAAATAGAAGTAGAGGAGATAATAGAGGGAGTTATGGTGTGATATATGGATGGTGTGGAGCAAGAGAGATGGAATGGTGACGACAGAGAGTGTGTCGCGGGGAGGAGATGAAGGGTTCCGGCGAGTTAGAGGTTTGGATCGGAGACGGTAGTTTTGAGAATGATGAAGAGGATGATGGTATGAATGGAGTGTTACGGTTGTTAACGAAGGCTGGGTTTTGAGCGGCGACGGAGAGTGAGGTTGGAAAGTGAGGCGGTATAGAGAGACGAGATTAAGAGATGAGAGTTCCTCTCTCTTTTCGTTTTCAAATTTTGTTTTCTTTCACCTCCGCCTCACTTTATTTCTTCTCCTTATCTCATTATTATTTAACATATATATACACAAATTTAGGTTTAGACAATATTTTAGAAAATGCCAAAAATGCCCTTTTGATAAAATAGGCCTCAAAGCCCAAAAGATTAAAAAATAATCTACTCAAACATATTTTTGTTTTGATTTTTGGAGATGAAAATTGAACCCCTAAAATTGTCAAAAATGATATAAATTCGGACAATAAATTATTCGAAAAAATAAAATGAGCACATTAAAATAAACTACGGGTCTCATAGAATAAAGAAAAATTATTGAAATGGTTAAAATCGAAATAAAATGATAATAAAGAATATCCGATTTTAAAATGCTCACGGTTAAAAACGAGACTTCGAAACGTATCGAAAAATTAGAGAGAGCACATTCTCATGATCTACGCGACACGTAGATTCATAAAACAGTGAGTAAAAGATGAAAACTTGAAATATTTTTCCCGCTAACTTTCGCACATTATCGAATTGATTTTAACAGTCTGTTTATAAAACCGAAATATCGATATCATCGACATATAAATAATTTAAAACGATGCAATAAACAGGTAGAAAGATAAAAATGAATGAAGTGAAATAACAGGTATTTTATAACTAAAAAAGATGCGAATATTGATTTAGACTAACTTTTTGATCAGTTTAAATACGACGAAGTGATGCATATGCAATGAGTAAATGAATGATATTTTTTAATATAAATACAATGCAAGTGGAAAAATAGCAGGGTAAAATTTGGGGTGCAACAACTGCCCCTATTTAAATATCTTCAACAGATGATATGAAGATGATCAGGCTTCATATAATCGCAGTAGGAGATAGTTAAATATCAAAAACCCAAAATTTTTCCCTGAGATGCAATGGGTATGCTGTGGATAAAATATAATAAGAAAGCGATGAATGCAATATTATTTTTTGACATATTTTTTGAATGATGTATGATACGAGACAGACTCTGCGAAAATTGTTGGAAAGAACTTGAAATTAGAAATTTGTGGTAGATTAATTGATACAACATGGAAGACACGCTGGAATAACAAGATATTTCTGGACATCTGTCAGAGTCACAAAGAGTAACCAGTAATACTTGGAGAAGAAAAGATACAACCTGAGAAGTCCAGCAGTTACATCCAAGAATGAATCAGATGGTAAAGGAATCGACATCTAAATAACGACTTTGGATAAAGAGAGAAAAACATAACACCCAACAACGACTTTGGATGAAAAAAAAAGACTCGACATCTAACAATGGCGTTAGATGACAGGAAAATCTTTCTGGAAAAGACAATCAGATCTAAACAAATCTGAAGCTACATCAGGGAAACTTTCTGGAAAAGTGTGTTAGATTTGATTAGATATGAAGCTACATCAAAGAAACATTCTGGAAAAGACAATTAGATCTAATCAGATCTGAAGCTACATCAGAGAAACATTCTAGAAAAGACAATCAGATCTAATCAGATCTGAAGCTACATCAAAGAAACAAACTGGAAAAGACAATCAGATCTAATCAGATCTGAAGCTACATCAGAGGAAAATTCTGGAAAAGACAATCAGAATTTAAACAGATCTGAAGCTACATTAGAGAAACATTATGGAAAAGACAATCAAATTTTAAACCAATCTGAAGCTACATCAGAGAAACAATCTGGAAAAGACAATCAGATTTTAAACAAATCTGAAGCTACATCAGAGAAACAATATGGAAAAGACAATTAGATTTTAAACAGATTTGAAGCTACATCAGAGAAACAATCTGGAAAAGACAATCAGATTTTAAACAGATCTGAAGCTACATCAGAGAAAGATTCTAGAAAAGACAATCAGATTTTAAACAGATCTGAAGCTACATCAGAGAAACATTCTGGAAAAGACAATCAGATTTTAAATAGATCTGAAGCTACATCAGAGAAATCCAGGAATGACACTGGTGAAGACAAAGAGACAGACATCCAGGAATGGCATTGGAATGGAAATAGACAGACATCCAGGAATGACACTAGAATGGTGATAAATACTACACTGGGGAACATGAAATCCAATGGTGTTGAATAAAATTGAGGTTTAAAATAACGAAGAAATAGTATTTGACGAAAAGAGATACAGACTGACAAACATCTAATTTGGTAGGTACCAAGTAAGTTGGATTTTGACCGCAAGGTAAGACGTTGACTACAAAATGACCTCGGGAAATGCAAATAAGGATAAAACACTCTTGCTATGCATGATATATGAATTTTGTGATGCATGATATATGAATGATCCATGCATGCAGTACGTAACATAGACGTTTATGACAACAGAGATTGACTCTTTTGTGGAGGTAAGATGGGAACTCTGATTCCTCAACACGGAGAACACTGCCAACTCTACTTGGTGAGAAAATGTCTTGAGAAACACTTCTAACACACTTGTGAAATGCATTGAAATGATGATCCTTGGAGGAAGGACTAAAGAGATGCTTGGGGATTGCCCCTAATTAGCTGATTGTTGAAGATAAACTTATCATGGCTTCGGTTCTTGAAAATAACTGAGGGAAAGGAATGCCTCGGTATGAGTCTTGAAAAAATCTTCTGATTAAAATAATTTTGAGAATGACTTGCACTGAGCAACAAATCTTGAACTGATTCACAATAGGATCTGAAAGATACTTGCCCCTGATTAGGATCACTAACCAAGTTTCCTAACAATTTGGACTTACTTGATGAGGAAAACTTGTTTGTAAGAAAAAATTGTTTATTCAAACATGGTAAATTTAATGCGAAGTTCATGCACAAGTTTTGAAATAAAAATTATTTTGAGATGATGTGATTGGTGTATAAAAAATGAAACACTGGTTAAAACACAGCGGTTTAAAAATTTAAAAGTGAAAGAGAAGACAAAGGTATGGATATACCAAGACAATTGATTTGCAAAAGATCTTAGGAGTCATATTACGCAACCTTGTTGTAGTACACCTTTAAAAGAAACCTGACTTCAATTAGGTCTTTTGAGGGTTGTAACGTGGTCTGATTCACAGCTTAAGAAATAAAGGATAAAGGCTCAAAAATTATTTGTACCCAACCCAATCTTCGTGATGTTCTTCAGCCCTACACTCAATTAACTAAGATTGCGCGTTTGGGTTCCAATAGATTTTGGATTGTACACTGATAGTGATGATGGCTCAAAAACTGATATATATTCTTGAGATAGCAATCACTTCTTTTTTGCAACATTTTTCTGTTTGAGGACTTTAGTCAACTCTTGTTTGAATTTGTCATCCCTGACTTTTGCCTGAACCGTTCCGTTTGAGATCACGGTCAGCGGGATGCCCCTGATTATTCCCTAAGTTGTCTTTTAGTTTTAACTTAGCGGCTTTTTTTCTTTTTGATATATTTTTTTAAAAGATAATGACCGCTTGACTCTCATGATTACAGAGAACCATCATCGTCACTTTTTGACTTGTATGACATCTTCGACACTTCTTTGATGCGTGCGAAGGAAACTTGATTGAATACAACCTCTATTGAAAGGCGTCTTGAATGAATGCACATCCGAATTAACTAAGAACTACCCTTCCCTAGGTTAAAATTTCGGGTTTTTTCGTATAGAAAGAAACTCCAACTTCTAGGCTCGAAGGGGTTGACAAAGGTTTAACTTCCTTATTTCTCCAGTGTTTAGGAATTGAAACAATGCCTGTATATCATCAGAATGTTTTATTCGAAAGCATACCAACAACAATTATGGGTATCTTGTTTTTATCATCCTCCCTCCAATTTTTGCAAAAACAAGAGTTCGGTAAAGAAATTAAACAGGGAATGATATATGTATGAAAGCGATAAATGTAAATGATTTGAATCAAAACAGTGTAATGCTCATTTCATTAAAATTAACATGAAATTACAAACAAGATTTGAAAGCAACAATTTAACATAAACAAGGGAAAATGCAAACAATAAGAAACATGGCCTAGCGACTAATCAGTTACAAGGATGAGCTGTCCTGTCTGAAACACTGGCTTTAGGAAGTAACTTGAAATATGCTGGCCCATTCTTCAGCCACCTTTTCCTGGAAACGGATTATTGATAACATTTGGCGGAGGATCTCTGAAATTTATCTCTTGTCTTCTGATTAGATCTTGAACTCTAGCCTTTAGTGCATAACAATTTTCTAAATCATGTCCGACAGCTCTTTGATGGAACTCGCAATGAAGATCAGACCTGAATCCGGCTGGGAGAGGATCTGGAGGAGTCAGAGGTCTAGTTGTAATCAAACCTCGTTGGACCAAGTGAGGATACAATGCAGTGTAAGTCATTGGAATAGGGTCAAACTGAGTCCTATTCCTTGCATTGTGGTTCTGATTTTGATTCATGTTGTCTCGGGGAGAAACGAACAATGGTTTCTTATGTAGAGCTATGGGCAACATATTAGATGATTTCCCCTTGCATGTACTCAGAACATTTTTTCTGTATGGAGACCTTATCACTGACTTATCAATTGTTCTCTTGCCTAGACTTGTAGTTAACACTTGATTCTCTTGAATTGGTTCACAATTACCACTAACCACCTTTGGAAACGCGGGTAGAGGAAGATCCTTCAGCGATGGACCATACATTGGTACATGAGTAATCACTAAATGATGTGGCTCTCGAGCTGGAGTGGCAAAGGAAAAGGCTAGAGGAGTATCCACTTGCGTTGTGGCAATCGGTGGAGAGGTGCCTTCTCTTTTCAACAAGACTTGTAGGATTTCCAAGACTTGGCTCATCTGACCCTTCAACTGGTTGATCTCATCTCTTAATAGCTCTTGGTCTCGTTGAAGTTCTTCCATAGTTTTCTGAACCATGCTTCAAATCCAAAGTGTTGAGGAATCAGTTTGACAACAAATCAACTGAAGATGGAGACAGACGAAATGCGTTTTTTGACAACTTGAATGTATGCATGAAATATGCAGATGGATGCAATGAAATGTAATGTCATCAATGAAAAAGAAGTGATGACATGCAATGTCACATATACAAGTGTAATGCAACATAATGATAGTAACAGGTTCACAGAGACGTGAAACAGGGATATATAGGTAATCAAAACAACTTATTTATGTGGGCTCTTATGATATGATGGCTTTAAGTTTTCTACCCAATAATTCCCCATGGGACGGTTCTAAGGTTTTTGCTAAGTGTTCCTCAGAGTCTTAGATCCCCTTTTAACAAACACTATCATCACGCGAGAGGCCTACATGGTAATAATATTTGGAAAAGTATACCCCAATAAACGACTCTTAACATGATACTCAAAATCTCTTGAGCGGTTGGTCCAGGTTTGGATATCATAAACAAACTTAGAGTTATAGGTCATTTGTCTAGAAATTGATGTCCTACACTATCATGCGGGTCAACAACCTCCTTAAAAAAACCAACTCTAAGCCGAAGTCTTTGCTTCGGTCCACAAGACATTGGAGTCAGGGGGACCTAGGCTATGCAACTCCTCTATTCCTAAAAAGGTTACCTAGAAGCCTGGGTAGTGGGCTTATCTATGAATCAATAATCCCATCAAGAATTCTCACACAATAGATATATAAACAAGATAATAAATAAAGAATAGAAAAATAAATAACTAAAACATAAACATAAGATAAAGTACAAAGAAGAAAGTAAAATAAAACGATAAACACCCAACCACACAATGGACTAAACTAGGGTTGACACGCTTGAGAAACGTTCCCCAGTAAAGTCGCCAAACTGTCGAACTGACTATCGAAAAAAATTCCGATAATATATCGACACAAAAAAATGAAGTCTCCACCGAGATTTATTTATTCCACGAAGGAAAGAGGAAATATCGAATAAAACCCACGAATAAAAGAATAAGACGGTCTACGAGACTAAAAGATGCAGGTTCGGGAGTCGGTTATGCAAGGGGAAGGTATTAGCACCCCTCACATCCATCGTACTCGATGGTATCCATTTAGTTCAAAGTGTGTACGTGTGTTAGTGTAAAAATTTACGATCTTTTCTTCTATTTGTTGTCAATGTTGGTTTAAATTAATAAAGTAATATTTTTTTATTTTTAATTGTTTTAATTTTATAATATAAATAAATTACTATTTAATTATAATATAAAAAAATAAATATTTAATTATTAATATAGTAGTTACTATTTAAGTTTTTAATTATAATATAAAAATTATTATTATTTAATTATAATATAAATAAATTAAATAATATTTACTATTTAATTATAATATAAAAAATTATTAAAATATTTTATTAAAATAAATTATTAAAATAGATTATTAAAATAAATTATATACTTAAACAATAATAAAATTTACTAAAATAAAACTATTTAATTAAATATAAATAAATTATTAAATTATAAAATTCAAAAAAAAAAATTCAAAACAGCTGTCTATGTATTGGAGGGTCCTTCTTACTATTACAGAGACTCCGCTCCACCCATTATCCTGACAGAGACTATGAATTTTGAACATAGCCACTCTTTAAATGGACGGTGATTCTTACTTTTTCTATTTATTTATTTGAACGAAAGATATATTGAAAAATATTGGATAGCAATGGTATTGTGACATATATTTTGTTAAAAGTGTGTTACAACATTAAAAAATTCCTTATTTTTACTACTAGCACAATACACAACGTTCAAATGAAAACCTTGTTACTCTCAATTTATTATTGTATAATTGCTTAATTTGCACAACAACATAACAATCCAACACAAGTTCCACTATGAAATCCCTCATGCCTGCACTTTAGGGGACAATCATTATCATTATCGCACACCGCAACGCAATGATAAGCTGAACTGACATACAGTGCTGCTCCTGCTTTGAAAAATTAAATTCACAAATTAAAAAACTCTTTATACTAAAGATTTGCATGTTAACAATGATGAACAAAATCTAACATACATGAAAAATGAAAAATAAAATATTTTGTTAATTTTCTTACCTGCAGACATGACCAACGCAATGTAAAAAAGTCCCAATACAAGAGATTGGCGAATGAGCTTTGCCATTTTTCTTTGAAAATTTTCTTACAACTCTATTTTCTTTTGTTCTTGGAATATGCATAACAATGTTCAAGTTCTTTATATAGTACTCGTGCAATTTATTTAACATACGGAAAAGTCAAAATAGGATTACTATAAACCTTTCAACTATCATTTATTTCGTTTTAATAACTAGTGATGTAATTATATCGAAATTAGACAATAAAAATGGAAGTTAAATACATTGAGTCATATTAGCTGGATCAAGCTTTTCTAATTTTGGTAGTTAGTGATAATTCTTATATAACAAAATGAAACTTTAAGAGAAGTGAATAGTCATTTCCATTTATGTTTGTTAGTTATGTCCTTAAGGTATAATTAAGTTACATTACTTCCATTTATGCTATTGAAATTATTATTAATAATGATTAAAAAATTTATAAGTTTAGTAGATAAATTATATGTCATATTTATTTCATTTTCAATTTAAGAGTAAATGAAGTAAAATATAAGTAAATAAATGTAAAAATTAGAATAAAAATAAATGTTACACACGTACTATGTCAACGCTAAATAAATATTTATAATTGACTACTAACACTAATTCTATATTTTGAAATGATTACGTATAAATAACATTTACAATGGTATATATATATTTACATATTTGTATTCATATGTATCAATAATTATAAATTTCTCATTTATGTAACTCTTGAAATGATAACATTGACAATTGCATGCAATTTAAAACATTGCCACTAAATTAGTATACTAATTTGCAAGAAATCAACACATGATGTGTTATTGCATGAAACAAAATCAATATTTTCATAGTTTCACCTTAACTTTAAACGCCATCACTACTATATTTAAATTTTGTAAAAAGAAGAATCACACATCACTTTCTTTTTATTAAAGATAAAAAAACTTAAATATTCTATATGTGATAATATATATTTCGATTCATTTCTAACCTCTCTCTTCCTCTTCCACAAGTCAATATTTTTGCCTTCAATGTTATACCTAAAAACAAAAACAAAAATAAATTTTGTGATGGTTCAAAGATTATATATTTATATCTAAAAATAATAATATAATCATAATTAGCAAACATAAATTATGACTTTTAATTCATTTTCTAACCTCTGTCTCTCCCATAGATCAATAACTTTTTCATACCTCAAAGTTTCATCTGAAAAAACAAAAACATCATCAATAATTAGAAAATATAACTAATAATATATAATAATAAAAATAAGAACAAAATATGTTTTATAATGCTTCAAAATTTATATCTACAAAAAACAAATATAGCCATAAATAAAAGAGAAAACACAAAAAATAATTTGACACAATTTTCAATAAATTTTCCATCAAAATAATTATAACTATTTAATTCTCTAAACATTCATAATAAATATTAATAAATTTCCCATCAAAATAATTATAACTATTTAATAAATATTACATTTAATTTCTTTTTGTTGTTTTAGTTTATTTTTGACACTTGTTAATGTTTAATATAAATTAATTTGGTTAATCGATTGTAATCCAGTTTGACTAATTTTTTTAAATTAGTTTTATTAAGTAATTTCAATAAACTTTCATTAATTTTGGTTTGTTAAATTGTTCAGTCATTTAATTGTTAGTTGTTTAATCTCCTTTCAATTGTTTGATTTTTGTATCTTGCTTGTGATTAAATTCAAGGAAAAATGATTATGTATGTTGACATTCTTTAGTTTATTTGTCCATCCAATTTGTTAGTTTCCTTAGCTAGTCCCTCAACCCTAATTTCTAACTTCCTTTGGCATTAGATCATTGCATTTTTAAAGTTTTTTTTCCTTTAATAAATGCTTCAAATACCTTAAGCATAGGGGTGTTCAAAACCAAACCAACCCAATAGAAAACTGCAAACCAAACCAAACCAAACTGAAACCGCAAAAAATTGCATTTGGTTCAGAATTGTTTGGGTCAACTTTTGACAAAACCGCATGGTTCGATTCGGTTTGCGGTTTGTATTTTGCAAACTGAACCAAACCGAATCAAACTGCATTATATTACAACTTAAATTTTACTTAACTCACATTCTACCCAATGTTAGACCTATTATACTTTAGCCTTATGATTACAAATAATGTTCTCATTCTTACACTTATGATTTCAGTATCAATCTTCTCAAATCTCTCCTAGCATTATTGCGCCATCTTTGCCACATACATCTTACATCTTCTTCTCTAATCTCTACTTTCTTATATTCTTTCTTTTCCACCTTCTCATTTTTATGCAAATGTTCTCTCTTTAGTTTTGTTTTAATCGCACATCTTCTTCTATAATCTCTCATCTCATATGTTCTTTCTTTTTCATCTTCATTGATATCTCGTCTCGTCTCTTCTCTTTTTTTTTTTGTTTTATTATAATATTTTTGATATTTTTTTTGATATTATTTTATATTTATTTTTCCACTTTTGTCTAATCTAATTTATACATATTAAATGGGAAGTTGTTGTCCAAATATGATGAGTTTTGTTGTTATTTGGTAGTGTATGAATGAGTAAATGAGAAGCTATGTTGTCATCTATATGTGTATGTATGACTCAATAAAATATTTATAAAAAACCGAACCAACCGAAACGAATCAAACTGCATTAATTTGGTTTGGTTTTGTTCGGCTTTTTTCTAAAATCCAACCAAACCAAACCACACGTATTTTTCTCTTGCGGTTCGAATGATGTTTTTCGTCAAAATCGCCCAAACCGCACAACAAACACCCCTACTTAAGCATATCAAATTTTTTTCATAAGACTAAAAAAAATCAAAACACATTCAAATCTTTTTGCCATTTTGACATTTATCTTTAAAACGTTTTCTCAAAGATTAGACATAAGTCCTCTTCATAGTTGATACGTAATTCTCCTATCCTCATGGTAATAATTGAAATGATGTTTATCCTTTTACACTTGAGAGAGTTAGTGGCATACTTGCTTATTCTATATCCAAGTTGGAGCTCTTCCATCATGATGATGCAAAGATCCATCTTCTCATAGTCGAGGGTTGATTAGTTGAGTATTCTCCTTAAGTTGGTGAAATGTCTCTTCATTTAAAATCAAATAAAACAAACCCTTTTGTTATTTGTATGCTGAACTGCGAGGTTTTGATCCTTCATTGGTACGTAGGCATAAGACTTCACATCTTTCCAAACATAAAAATAATAAAAAAAAACATTTCTTTTTCTCATCCCTCAACTCTTTTAGCAAACAACCAATTTTATCCAAATATATAGATATTCAAAGAGGTTCCACCATAGATGTTTAGGGTGCTAATAATTTCCCTTTACATAACCAACCCGCTTACCTTAGATGTTTATATTGCTTTTCTAGTTGTTATACTTTTAGTCTTGCTTCTCGCTTTGCATGTTTATTTTGGGTTTTATTCGCTCTTTTCTCATTTCCTTGGAAATAATAAAGTGCGGTGGCGACTTTCACTGTATGAGTTATGTTAATAAATGACTTAATCTCAATTTTTCACTATTACACTGATATTATACAGTGTTTGCTTGTGTGCAAGATTTCAATTAGATTCTTGAGAAGCTCACTTAACTGCTGTCAAGAAAATCTTTTGGTATATGAAAGGAACAAAAAAACTAGGACATTTTTATAAAAAAAACCCTTAAATTATAAGCTAGTTGAATTTTGTAATGCTGACTATGATGGGGATAGAATTGAGTGAAAATTCAATTGTGAAAACTGTCAATTCATAGATTAAAACCTAATATATTGGGCTAGGAAAAGACAAACACCTATTGTTTTGTCTACAACAGAAACAAAATACATTTTTGTTGCAAATTGTTTGACACAACTAATATGGATGAAATATCAGATAAAGGATTATAATGTTTGTGGAAATAGTATTCCAATATTTTGTGATTATAAAACATTACTTTATTATAGATTATATTCAGAAGAGTGTAATAGATATTGAATTCATTGATAATGATCATCAATGAGATGACATATTTACCAAACTCATAGCCATTGAACAATTTGATTTTAACAAAAAAAATATGAACTTGGTCTTTATTAAAGAATAATGCTTGCTTCTGAATTTAGTATCAAATTCTTATATTGATTAGAAGTAGTTTCTATCAAATTCTGAAAAATTGCCTCTGATGAAGAGTGACTTCTAAAAGACTACAGATTCTGAGAATCAGAAGTAGATTATTTGTTTTTGATAGAAATTACGTGGAAACCCCTTTTGACTATTGTTGACACTTGTCCCATTTAAAATTCCACGCATCTGATAATTGCCTTGCATGTGTAGTAGTTGAATGAGTAGAGTTTATTGGATAATGATGTATAACCTCTCTATCGTCTGTGTATTTTATCCTATGTGGTCTCCTTCGAAACTTTTCTCATGTTTCTATCATCTTTTTAGTTCAGTTTCTTTAATTTCTTTTATTGTTTGGGCTTTCAAAAGAGATGTCCTTGAGTGGTGAAACAACTGGCTGAGCATCATCCGATAACTATATCAATAAAGTCTCCATCGAACGTTTTTTATCTCGCAAAAGGAGAAAGTTAAACGCATCGCGAAAACCTAAAAGGGATAAGACACGGTCTTGCGACCGAGAGATAGGGTAAGGGAATCTATTACGTGAATGGAAGGTATTAGCACCCCACACGCCCGTAGTACTCTATGATATCCACTTCTATTTTCTATCTAATGGGTGTGTTTATACTTATTTACTACTTAATTACTATATCTGTATGCCAAAAGAGTATGCATGTGAAATAAAGGAAAATAAAGAAAACACGGGGAAAAGAAGGAAGTATTTACAAAGTTTGCTCGATCGAGCCCCGTGACAAGATGCCTACGTATTCCCTCGTGCAATGGGAAAGTCAGAGCGTCGTAGTGCGACTCACATGTTTTGGTGGGTTTTGTGTTTTTTACTTATACAAAAGAGTTTTAAACATAAAAAGAAAACCCCTAGGCAAAAAAAAGAGTTTACATTGGTTGGTTGCTTTTACCTTTGAAAAAAGAGTTTGGACCATTATTAAGTGTTTTAATTTTCAAAAGAAAAGAAAACAAGTTTTAGTTTTATTACATGCAAGGATGCAAAAGAAACTAGAAAACAATCAAGGGAAACTATCTAAATCTATCCCTAATGTAAACATGCAAAGATGGCCCTATGGTTGAGGATAAAAGTCTAAGCTCGAAGACTATCCTACCCGAGCAAACCTAGGGAAACTATCCTAACATCCACCCCAGTTGAACGACCAAGGGATGAAGAGGGATTAAGAAAACAAATCAAACATGATCACAAGTAGAATCGCCCTAAACGGGTCTTTAAATAAACCAGAGGGATTCCTGAACATGCTCCAACTACGGAAGCCCCTTCATACATCTCTATTCCTACTTCTCATGGCAAGGAAAACTGTAAAACCCTAATTCTCATGCTCTCTAAAAAAGCGGTAAAAGAATGCGATAAAAAGGTATAGAAAATACCAAACAGATAATAATCCGAAGAGCACTGCGAGCTAAAAATACTCTGGAAAACTTCGAGTAAAGCTGCAAGAGGATACAGAGCATACCAGTCCACTCACAAACTGAATCTCTGCAAGAAATACAATTGAAAAAGAATGCTAGAAAAGAGATAATGTCGGATATACCAATCTGCATTACAACAAACACCTGCATGAAATACAATTCACACAAAGAGGTGTAGCAACGTGATATGGAACATACAAGTCCAATCACAAATTGAATCCCTACAAGAAATACAATTCAGGCAGAAAACTAGAATAATTGCAATGTCAGATATACAAATCCGCATCATAACAAACAACTGCATGAAATACAATTCACACAAAGAGGTGTTAAAGTAATATGGCGCATACAAGTCCATATCACAATCAGAACCACCTGCAAGAAATACAATTCGAGCAGAAAATACGGTTCACAATGTAACATCGGATATACCAATCCGTGTTACAAACAGTACCTGCATGAAATACAATTCACACAAATACATGTATCAAAGTAATATGGCGCATACAAGTCCATATCACAATTCGAACCACCTGCAATAAATACAATTCATACAAGATACTAGATAATCGCCCAATACGGAATATACCAATCCATATCTTAATTGACAAAGCTCATAGTCCATGATAAACAAGTGTTGAAACAAGCACAAGCATCAATAAATCAACAATTAGGAAATACCCTAAATTTAATTTCCAATTAGGGGCAGCGAGCATGCATTCTAAAGTTTACTCAAACATCTCTAAAGGTAAGGGTGGAGATTACAAACTAAACATGCAAGAGGAACCTATAAGAACTATGTAAATAACACACTAGTTCCTAGGAATTGAATGGTTAAAGGTTAATTTTGAAATTCTATTTACAATCCTAAGATGAGGTTTACATTTAATTACAATTAAATGGTAGAAAAAATATCCTAAAGTTTCTAAGGAACATATGGCATTACATTCCTACAACTAGTCAATTCAAATGGCAAAGGAGAAATACACTTTTAAACCATACAACATAATCGAAACTTGAGAATTAAGCAAGCATTGAATTAAAATAGATGTAAAACTCTACAAGTCAATATCTAATTCATACTCAATAATCTCAAATGAAATGCACAAGAAAAATCATGGTTGAAACATATTTGTGCACAAAATGAAGTTAAAACGATTAATTATCGCTCTAAAGGTTACTTAACATGTTACCCTAATCATACAACTCGATTATGGTATATAAGTCAAGATAACAACCACCTAAACATCTCAAAATATTGATTAAAATTTAATTGAAAGTTAGAACAAGTGTTAGGCACTATATGCAAAGAAATCGATTCCTAATTAGGTGAACTAGCCAACAATTACCTATGTTTGTATCATACAAAAGGAAAATCGGATAAAAAATCTAAAATGATCTAAAAAAATATGAGAAAAATTTCTAGAGGCTCCTAACATCTAATAGAACCAACATATCAATTTTAGGAATTTTTGTGATTAAGGAACGGTCAAAATTTGAATCTATATGTGAAGCATTATAGGAAAAATCGCCTCTAAACATGTTATTGAAAACCATAAAAAAGAAATGAAATATAATTACAAAAATTCCCAAAAAAATATAAAAACTCCTAAGAAACTCTAAAGTCAGGAATATTTTTATTCGGATTTTTATTGTCGATAAACGATAGGAAACCACATCGAAACGAGTAAGGTATCATGGAGAAATCGCTCCTAAACATATTATCAAAAATGGATTAAAAATTAAAAAAAATTAATTGCAAAAAATTCACAAAAAATATCAAAAATATTCTAAGACACTAAAAAGTCAGAAACATATTTTTATGGATTTTTTATGAGTCGACGGAATCGAAATCGGAAGCAAAATTGATTATGTGTAGAACATGATTTACAAAGAAACAGGGGGGTGCAATACTGAATTTCTATTTTGAACTAAATCAAGACATAATTGCTGCAACCAGGCTTAATTCGGGAGTATGACTAAGAAATTCGCTAGGCCTAGATCTGAAAAACACTAAGTCCATTTTCCCAAACAAAAAAAAGCAATTTTCAGTTTATTTATTTATTTATTTATTTATTATAGGGCATGTCACGTTCCATTTTTATGTGTTACAATACTTGTCAATTGGTGAACTTCTAAGTCATCAGAAGAAAAAAAAAAGTAAATTAAATGGACACTTGGCGGAACCTGATTGGTGATAAGGGAAAATGCATGAAGCAGTAGGAGATAGCCACACATAGGGTTTACAGTATAGCAAGAGAGTAACTCACCGGAAACAGAATCCGGTCACCCTCTCCAATTATAATATCGGCCGAAAAACACAACACTCACAGAAACGGATATGGAAAGAACTACTTTATGCGAAATCTTGCACTGATCCCGAATCCGACCTTAGCTTCGACTACGACATACTCTAACCGGGCAAAATTTGAACGCGAAGATAAGCCATGAAATTGAAATCTTGCAAAAAACTTCACAAACTTGGTTGGGAATCCATCTTGCCTTGATCTTTCGAGATAAATCTATAGAAGTTATTTCTAGAACTCGTGAACCTTCTTCAAACTTCTAGAAAACTTGCCACAGATCTGTGAATCATAATCTGAACTTCTTCCTATGTATGTTGTGAAGAGAAAGGTACGAACATGGCTTCGACTTCTGTAATTTGAATCTTGTGAGAGAACAATCGAAGAACGCTCTGAAAGATGAAAGATGATGATGATGATAGATGGAGGTTAGACGCGCGTGCTCTCCGTTGCCATCAAGTCACAAGAGAATGAGAGGTTACGGTTGAAAGATGATGGAAGAGATGAGAGTGGTGAGTGGAGAGAAGCGGTTCTCAGAGAGAAAGAGGTGTTGTAACAGAATCCGTCGTTGATAGAGAGAATCAAGAAGAGGTTATGGCATGAGGTGGTTGTTAGAGATAGAGAGTAAGATGTGTGATGATGATGATGAATGAAAAATAGAAGAGAAAGTGACAGTGAAAGAGAGAAGGAAACACAAAAGAGTGGAAGGTGTTTGTTATTTTTTCTGTCAAGGTGAGTCGTTGTGGATGGTGAAAGATGGAGGAGTTGGTTAGAGTTTGTTGCAGATTCTGTTAAATTCGAGTGAGAACCCTGCTTCTACAATAAATGACGAGCTGGCATTATCTTGATACCAATGCTTGAATTCTTTGCAAACAAACAAAACCAACAGCTCTTCATCCCAATTTGACCACAAAGCAATGTCTCAAAAACATGGTCATGCCACCCTCTTCCAGGATCCAAAATCTGATTTATAGACACTTTCCGGCTAAGTTGTCAAAACTAAAATTGCAGAGTAGATTAGAGTGAACAAATTTCATGTTGGAATTTCCTCGAACCGACGTCCGTAGCATGCCTAAAATCGACTCTGAAGTCAAGGTGTCACCACTAATTACGTTATCACGTAATTTAATAAACATTGTTAACCATATACTCACGCTAGGTGCACTACTTTGCAGCCCTATAAATTCTTTAATATTCGATCGAATGACGCAAACCCGACGCCATTGGAAAGATCGCGTGGGATAGAACAACTTTTTAGTTTGTCGCTCGCTTAAAGGGAGCCTTAATCAAGGAGAAAAAAGTGTTTGAACTTTCCCACGTGACCGTTCGATGAAAGTCCTAGCTGGGCTGGGCAAGTTCCAAGCATGACTTGCAACAATTTTGCAACTTCAAACTGTCAACTATGTCGCTTCATATTTTTCACTCCGACGTCCGAAACGAAATAATTTCTAAACGGAACTTGTAGAGGACACGACAAACTCCATCTTTCATGCTCAGAGTTTTTTCATGCGGCGATCGAATCAACGATAAAAACAACCCCGAACACGTGCACAACAACTGTTCGATAAAATGCTCCTGTATGCATGGAAAAAATGCATGCAGCATCTCGTATTTTGGAAACCTCAACTTAACCACTTCGAAGCTTCGTATCTTTTTCTGCGACGTCCGAAATGAAAAATTTTGTGAACGAAACTTGTAGAGGAAATGACAAAATCCAACTTTCATGTTCGGAGTTTCTCTGTGCGTCAATCGAATTAATGATAAAAACATCCCCAAACATGCGCACAACAACCATTTGAATATTGCAAACATGATGAATTCTTATTTTCCCGGCTTTGTAACTTCTGATCCGAGTCCCGAATGAATTTGATTCCTTCAGCAAAGTTGTAGATTTACGCGAAATAAACAACTTTGCAGTTGAACATTTTTTAATTCGAAGCCAATAACTATGATAAAATCGAACCCGAAATCATCAGTCTGACCATGTAAACAAACACTCCAAAAAATTTCTAAGTGTCGAATATCGAAACATAATGACTTCATAACTTCTGAGCCTCGTAACTTTCGATCCGAGCTCTGAATCAATTTGATTCCTCCAACAAAGTTGTAGGTTGATGTGACATGAATAACTATGATTTTGAACTCAACTCAAATCGACGCCTCGAAACACGTGTAAAATATCTCTGAAGTCGAGCACTTGAACATGTTAAAAAACACTTAAAATTTCACCAAGTATGTACTTTAAACTTCGGAGCCTCACAACTCGAAATCTGGGCATTTCTGGAGAAATATTCACAAGAACAAATTCGGAGTACAAAATACGCTCTTTCCAATGACTATCAATTCACAAACTTCCGACCATAGACGAGCGAGATAGAGAGTTGACAACATGGCTCCGTGAACACAAAACGCTTAAAACTTAGAAAAAATTTCTAAGTCTAAGATTACTTAAATTGCAAGAAATCTTGTTTTCACCCGATTCTTCCGACTTTCTGTCATACCCCAAAATTTGCCCTCCATCTATTCAAGAGATTTCATACACCCCTACTCAAGGATTCCTCAAGAGTTGATCAGACAAACTCTCTCCTAGACAATCAACCCAAACTAGGGTTTGGTATCTCTCAAGTCAAGATGGATTCCCAACATCTCCAATGGTCTTCATGCCTCCTCATATGCTTCAAAGATTCTCCATGTCAAGTTTCAAGCCTCACAAGTCAAATTTCCTCAAGCAATTGCTTAGATGGTTGAAAATCGGGTGTATTGGACAAAAAGTCAACTGTGGTCAACATACAGTCAAACTTCATAATTTTTGGTCAACATCCTCATTTTGAAGTTACATTCATCATTTGATCAAGGGTTGATCATGATTCATCAAGAAAACTCAAGATTTGCTCAAAAGTCAAACTTTCTAAATTAGGGTTTCTAGGTGAAAAGTCAATCAACTTTGACTCGATCATAACTTTCTCATACTTTCTCGTAAATTTTCCCACCAAAGCTCATTTTGAAGGAAATTCAATTCTCTACAACTTCATGTCTCACAAGAATGTCCAAAAATGCTTCATTTGAGAGGTATAGCTCAAAACATTACAGGTCATTTTCAAAAGTCAACAAAAAGTCAACTTTTTGTTTTGAAGATATATTGAGCATGGTAACTCCAATTGAGATGAGACCAAAGACATTGTTTAGAGGACTCTTAGAGGTTTCCAAAAAGTCCAAGAACACTCAAAAATGTGGAAAATTGAGCAAGATGCACCATTCACAAGTTGGGCAATTTTGAAAGAATGCACAAAGAGAGATACTTCAAAAAAATCAAATCTTTTGCAAATGGGCCTACTTTTTCTTCATCCCAACTTATTCCTCATACAATTAGGAATGTCCAAGCCCAATGCCACGATTTTCTATTTTATTTTCCTATTTAATTTGGAATTTATTCATTTAAATACAAATTAGTTTGAAAAGTAAAGTATAAAATCCAAATTAATTGAAAGATTGATTTTTATTGCTTCCTTGTGATCCAATTAACCCATAAATGCCAGCAATTTCGAAATTGGATCAAATATGGGAAGATTAGATTGAAATTGGACCAAAGTTTGAAAATTTGATTTCATGAAAAATCAAAATTGATTTCCATTTAATATTGATCAATTCTTTCCAAAATCAATCCCAAATCCATCCAGCATATATACTTGATGCATACCAATTGCAAAAGAACGAAAAAATTACCTTGGAAACCCTAACCTAACTCAAGAAAAAACCGTGGTTATATGACACTTGCATTCTTGTTTTTGTTTCGATTCAACCAATTCTAAGCCTGCCAATCGCTTCCTGGAGGTCCATTGATTTATTCCAGACCCTTACAGATCACAAATCCATCAAGAATCGCGAAAGAACAATCACGGTTTGCATCACTTTTATCAAAACTCGATTTCTATGATTCATGCATTGTAAATACATTTTGATTGCATGTTCTTGTTCGTGTTGATGTTTAGAATGTTTCCGTATAAGCCGATTTGATTTTAAGTACCAGAATCGTGATCTGCCATTATTAGGTTTTCTGAGCTCTGAATTGGGATCAGACGATTCAGGAAAAATTGGCCAAAACCGAAGCCATATTCGTACTCAGGAGGTTGAAAGCAATCGATCTGGGTCCCCATAACAAATTTATATTGCGTATTTTTGGACTTTTGATTTCGCAGGGATGTAGCTACGAAAATAATCCGTGGGTAAAGGCTATAGCGTCGCACTGAGGCCGACGCTATGTGTTCAAATATTCAAATTGAAAAAGATGAAGTCTGGCGCGAAGGAGGAAGCAATGGGGAGATGACGCGTATAATCCACTTATTCCGTTTCCAAACAGTTGACATGCCTAGCTCAGTTGGTCAGCGCGTTGGGTTTCAAAGTTTGAGGGCCAGGTCCCCTGTTCGAACCAGCCAGGGACCATTCTTTTTCCCTTTTTCCACAAACTTGCATTTTCTAACATATTTTCTATTTTCTTATTATTTTAATATTTTCATCATATTTTAATTATTTTCATATTTTTATTCTGCATTAAAAAATTATCAAAAATTAATTTTCTTTTTGCATTATTTTCATAAAAACCTTTATTTAATTTATAAAATTACAAATGTAATTTTTGCATGCATATTTATTTTATTTATAATTTAGCATTTAAATCATTGTAAATTAGTTTTTAATTACTAAAATGCATCTAAAAAATCCCAAAAAATTATTTTAGCTTATTTATCTTATTTCCAGCATGTATTAATTTTCTCATATTAAAAATTGCATTTTTCTAACATTTTCTCTTATTTCGTTTTCATCATATTTTCCGATTTCTCGTTTGTTTCACAGGTTCATCCGATTCGGACGTTTCTTCCGTTTTTATTTTATTTTTCAATAATGTAATTGCATATGGGTTGTAATAGTTTAATTTAGGACTTTATTTTCCGTAAGTTTAAATTATGTATCTGCCCCAAAGCCATGTAATAGCGTAGGATTTATATTTCCGCTTTTACATTCCGCATTTTACTTTTCGCACCCTTATCAATTGCTAGTAACTAGGCGTGTATGGCAAGATAACAATGAACATAGCCCACTAATTTTCAAGATAACATATTCTGAAATCAACACACTTCTTTCACACACGCACCTTTAGGGTAATTCTCTCGATGCCTTTCGATTTTAAATGGTCATGTCCCTCGAACGTAGAGGTATTCTAGCACCGTTGCCTTCCAAACAAATCATCATAGTCCCTTCGATACAAAGATCATAAGACCCACAATGTCGCCTCCGAATACATGATCTTGACCTCGATTGTCGCCACGAAAATGATGATAGTCCTTCGAATGTGCTAGGATACTTCCTACAAGTTGCCTTCTATGACCATCCGATGTCCCTTCGAATGTCCCGCTTACATCCAACGAATGGAGCTACCTACTAACTAATGGTATGGCTAGCGCTATTCTAAAGGAATGTAGAAGTACAACAAAACGACCAATTCGAGTGGGTAGATAAGTCTTTAGTTGCTCGCCTATCAAATGCTTTTCACACCACACACCTTTTTCAAAGTTCAAATTCTTTTCAAAACAAAACATTTCCTAACACTTTGTATACACTCCTACATGAGTCATTACAAAGTCAAAGCGAAATGCCTTTTCAAAACATTTTGTCAAACACACGTAAAGCAATTTTAAAAGTGATCTAGAGCAACTAAGAGCCTGAGATAACTACGGATGGAAAGGGTGCTAATACCTTCCTTTTCATAACCATTCTCCCGAACTCGTAATCTAACGAAGGTCTTTTTCGTTACTTTTACCTTCCCTTAATTGGATAAAATAAAAGTCGGTGGCGACTCTTGCTATCCGCACATTTGGATACAAAATCCTACAAAGTCAGTTCACCGTGTTACGTAATCATGACTACTGGGACATCACCCAAAAGAGAGAATTGACTTAGGGATTTCTAGATAACCTTTATTTCTTTCTGTTTGAATTGTATGCTTTATCTTTATGGGTTGCTTGGGTATTATATTGTTGGGGGATCCTACACCGGATCCGGTTTTTTTAGGTAAGTAGCATTAGATCATCGCGACTGCTAGACGATAACTAAACGGTCAACATGATGGCTACGTTAGCGTGACACTTTGGTTGTCCCGATACTCTTCATTCCCAAGTTGAAGAAAGTATTTGGCTTCTGCGTGGTGTCATCAAGCGCTAACTAAACTTTTAAAACCTTAATTGACCCATCTTGGCCATTAGAAGGTAGTGAGATGGCCGACTTTGGTGTAGACCGAGGTTGGTTGATACCGATGCTACGCTCATTGAGATTAGACTTTGGGACATTTTCGATCGACCACTTGGCCGTCGATTGAAATAAGCGCCACGAGAAAGATCTGTGATGTGAGATTCCTAGAACCCGTTACTATTATAGGACAGATGAACCAACTCAAACTTTTGGTAGGGTAATCACCTATACCTCATGCAAGCCTTAAACCTAGGCTCATTGTGTGAATTGTTTGTGTGTGCTAAACATGACATCATGACATCATTCGCATTGCATATCATTTCTAACTATTTCAAGGACCTAGGGATTTATCTTTGCTCTTTTGTAGGGATTATGGCTTCTAGAAAGACTATCCGAATCAACTTCATGGGTATCCTTCTCAACTCAAAGAATTGGTTTCGTAAATTCCACCATGCTCTTCATCAAAAGACATGGTTATCTCGCTTGATTTGGTTATCTCCGGTTTTGAAGAAGATATGATGCATGTCCTATTCCGCTTTTTGATCCAAACACCATTGCTTTACATTTTATTATCGCTTGGTTCCTACCTTGAAGAATTCTCTGTTACTTGGGATACCTATTCTTGACCAAATGCCATTCACGGTTTGAAAAGGTTCCTAAGTTCAAGACATCGTGATCCGCTTTACACCTTAAGCGCCGATATTGAAGCCAATTGGGAAACTAGAAGTGGAGTTAAGGGTTTACTTTCCAAGTTCTTAATCAAGAAAGCCCGAGAATTCCTCAAAGTTATGAGTTTCCATGCATTCGAAGACATTGTGGCCTTGCTAATTTATGGTTTGGTTCTATTTCCTAATTCGGATCAATTCATAGATGTCAATGCCATCAAGTTGTTTCTTACCCGTAATCCGCCTACTTTACTTGGAGACATCCTACATTCTCTTCACACTGCATTACTAAGCGACAAGGAACTCTCATGTGTTGTATACCGTTACTTTCCAGGTGGTTTATTTCGCACCTTCCTCCATCAGTTTTGAAGAACGAACAAAGGTTGAGATGGTCTCAAAGGTTAATGTCACTTTCTCATTCAGATATCCGTTGGAATCTTTTCTCTCAAAAGGACTTCACCTTCATCGAGCGCCAGGAGAATTCCTAATGTACCGCTACTTGGTATAAGGGGAGGTATTACTTACAACCCTTCTTTAGCTCTACGTCAGTTTGGTTTTGCTCGAAAAGACGGTCCACATGATATGCTTCTCCAAGATGTTGTGTTCGACTACAACCACGATCTCCAGAATTACCGACGAAGGTTTATACATGCTTGGGGCATGGTAAAGAAGATCGATACTAAGACTTTGGGGCACCCAACTCCATTCCTTGGGAACCTACCTCAAATGGGTGCGAGCTCGAGCTCAAAACCTCATGATGCCATTCACTGCTTTACCAAGAATTATGGAACCTGCTATAGGTGACGACCTATGCTATTCTCCATCCCGACATGCCTATCGATTTTGAAGACTTGAAGCGATCCCGATTCAAATTTTAAAGAAGAGAGGGATACCTTTGAAGCTCGCTATGCAAGCGAGAAGAAAGTGTTAGAGTTGACCAAGCTACTTCACGAGGAGCAAAACATCAACGCTACATCGGCACCAAGAGGAAGCCCATGGAGACTTAGAGCTTTAGGATTTTATGCTTTTCTTTATTATTGTTTTGAACTATCTCTTGTACTTAAAAAGAAAAAGAATAATAAAAAGAAGTACTAATAAATGTTTGTTCATTGCTTGTTTAACAAATTTAAATCTCTAAGGTCCTTGAAAACATTGCATTGCATTCGATAAACATCGTGATAGCATAGCATAACATTGCATCATGTACATTGAGATTGGTTTTCTCATTTGCTCGCTATTTATTTTAGCGTAAATGGCTCTTGAACAGATCACAAAGATCTCCAAGCTCGTAATGCTCACTTCAGAGATGTTCACCACTTGGTCCAAGGCCAAGAAGATCCGAAGAAGCTCATCAACAAGAAGAAGAAGGTTGTTGGTCTCCTCAACATGGGCAGACGCTACAAAGGTGGTCCTAAGGTGGTCAGCCGAATTGAGCTCTCAGAAGGAAGTTTCAAGAAGGAAGACGAGTAAAGTAACAAGGGTGAGGACGAAGGCAGTCAGCCTGAGCTTGAGAAAGACTATGATAACGGCCAGTACTCTAATGAAGATGACAAGTACAAACAACTTGAAGATCGTCTGAATGCTGTGGAAAACTTGAAGATGTCCGGGCTGAATTTTGATGATCTGAGTCTCGTCCCTGGTGTTGTGATTCCTCCCAAGTTCAAAGTTCCTGCTTTTGCCAAGTATGATGGCATGTCTTGCCCTAAGCTGCATTTGAGGTCCTATGTGCAGAAAATCAATCCCCACACTGATGAAAGAAAGTTGTGGATGCACTATTTTCAAGAGAGTTTGTCCGGAACCCAGTTGGAATGGTACTATCAGCTAGAGAATGACTGTATCCGTACTTGGAGTGATTTGGCTGATGCTTTCTACAGACAATACGAGTACAATGCCGAATTGACACCCACTCGCATGCAACTACAAAGCATGTCTATGGGTCGCGACGAGAAGTTCAAGGAATATGCTCAGAAGTGGAGAGATCTAGCAGGCAGAGTTCAGCCACCCTTGTCCAATAGGGAGTTGGTTGATATGTTTATGGGAACACTGACAGCCCATTCTTCAATCATCCGATTGGAAATTCTTCATCCGGATTCACCGAGTGATATTGACAAAGCAGCGATTGAGGCCGGTATCAAGAGTGGAAAGATTCAGTAGAGACATCTTCAAATGTCGCAAGAGGTCTTTGGTGGTAACAAAGAAGCCAATGTGTATGGTCGAAAAGCCGAGCCAAGACCGACCGTGCTCAACTGTGGGGCAGTTGTGATCTCCAATCCTACATCAAGACAAGCTCACGAGACAACGCAGAGCTTAACGCCACGAAGACAGCTTACTTAAGATCAACATGCCTTTGTCACAAGCCTTGCAACACATGTTGAACGCAGAATGATTACTTGAGGGATCCTTCTCTAATGTCAATACCTCTCCAAGTACAATCCAAATGCTAAGTGTGCTTACCATTCCAATAGCCGGCACGATATCGACAATTGTTGGGCTCAAGAACAAGATTCGTGATATGATCAAGCTAAGCATATTGAATTTGATCCTCCCGTGGAGACCAATGTGATCAATGCGCCTATGCCTAATCATGACAAGAGTTCCAATGTCTGGTGACGATACTTATGTTTTCAATATAGACGACTGACCATCCCTCCGATGATCTAAGAAGAATTTGTTGCAAGCGGTGTCAATCCGTGATGCCCGAGAATTGTCGTTGGTGCCCATCCGCACCGATGGTTGTGCTTGGTTGAGAAGACGGTTCAAGGCATGATGGATAACCGTGAGATACTATTTCAAACCACCGTGCGTGTCGAGTGAAGAAATGTCTAAGTTGAAGATCGACAATGCGAATGAAACAGATCATCCGTGGGATACCTTGGGGCAGCCAAGTGGAAAGTATGATTACATGGTGAAGTACACGTCCCCGATAGTTACAAGATTCCTATTGAAGATGTTAAGACGGATGGGGTGACGATTTCCCGTAAGACTATGCCGATGTTAACACAATAAGAATTTCCTCTCACGATTTCGTGCTAGAGTGGCACCTCTCATCATCACTTTCCAAGACCGCCCATATTCCTCCGACAAAGCTATTCCTTGGAACTATGGAGTCGATGTTTACTATCATGGCGCAAGCAAGACCCTCTCGACCATGAAGATCTTACAATGGAGCTTTTATTCCCGACATCGACAACATCACCGATCCAGAAGGTAACCGTAACCGAAGGGTATTCTCTCCAGATCTCTCCTCCAAAAGACATTGCGACTCCGCATTCCTTATACTCCACCAATATCCCCAGAGGGAAAGAACCAAAGGACTCATCCCGCCAACCGTATACCAAAGGAAGTTATCAAGACACCTCCAAACAAGAAATGGAGGAAATTCAAGATCATCAAGAAGAGTGATTACAAGGTGTGGAGCAGCTAGATGATCGCCCAAGATATCCATGCTTAATCTCTTGTGCTCGAGGCTCATGCTAATGCCTTGGTGAAGTTTCAAGAATGCTCATGTGCCGCAAGACACTACCACCGATCAATTCAAGTTTGTATTGCTAGCCGGCTGCCAACAACGGCCTAGGCTTCTCGATGTCGATTTGACTCGAAAGAAACATAACAAAGCCTTGCACATCTCGCCGAATGCAAGGGCGCTATATTGTCTCATGTTTTGGTGGATACCGTTTCGCTTTGAACATCCTATCAAGATCGCTTTTGATCGACTTGATGTCGAAGGGTTGGTTCGAGACCAAAGGACATAATTGTGAGAGCTTTTGATGGTTCTAAGCTTAAAGGAGAGCTCACTCCTGTTAAAGTCGGTTCTCATACTTTTGACTCCACATTCTTTGTCATGGACATTCGTCCGCTTACTCTTGCCTACTTGGACGCCTCGATACATGGGCAGGCTGTTACTCTACCTTACATCGGTCAAGTACCCGTGAAGGGAAGGTTGTCACAGATGTGGTGAAGAAGAATATATGGTCACCATCTACACCATTCCGCTTATCTCGAGATGGAGGGTGAATTCTTCAAGACTTCGCAAGCTTTTGAAACAATCCCGTGAGTCATGCCTTGACTCTCCGCCACTCCCGAGGTTACACAAGTTCCGCCTAGGATGGCCTCACTAAAAGATGCTCAAGCCATCGCTGAACAAGGAGGTAGTACTATTTGGGACGGCTCCCGATCTTCCTTTCAACCGACAAGACCGGTTTAGGCTTCACCATCAAGGGTCAAGATGATACGCCAACTTCCCTTCCGCATCGCCAGTGGAATCCATGCTATAGAAGACGATTTACGACTTCGACATCGCAAGTGGATCTTCCCAACCTGCATAATGAGCTCAAGAATTGGAAGACCAAGACGCTATACCAATCTCCTTTAGCCGAGTAATTGTTTTGTTTTGTTTTGCTTTTCGATTTCTTTATGTTTTGAACAATAAACTTTGAAAGCCTAGTGCCTTGCCCGGGCATCATGGCTCGCTTATAGGGTTATTATCTGTTGTTTGCGATTTTCATTCAATAAATTTGTTGGACTTTTGCATTCAATTGTTTGTTTTCTTTCTTTACTTTATCACCCCTTCAAAAGCTATGTGTTTCTTACACATACCCACGTGGTACATCGCGTAATCACTCGAATCTCGTTATAAATATGCTAGTGCTAAATATGACTTCGATAATCCGATCTACCAAGCCAAGACGAAAGTTAGGAAGATTGTGAAGTGTCGAGAACTTGCCGATCGCTATAGCAAGAAGAGCGAGTTATACACCACACGAAGAGCAAGTCGAGGTTGTGAATTTGGGAAAAGATGTAAAAGAGATCAAGATAGGAGCGGTCTTGAGAAGTGTTAAAGAAAGGTTGATTCGTATGCTACGAGGTTTTTGCTTGGTCATACGAAGACATGCCGGTTTAGACATTGATATTGTGGTACACCGATTGCCGATAAAAGAAGGTTTTCCCAAAGGAAATGTAGGTTCGTCAGATGCGCCCCGAGATGTCGAGAAAATCAAAGTCAAGTTATGAAGCGCTTCAACGCAGTTTCTTAGTCACACCTCTTATCCCAAAGGTTGAAAATGTGGTACCCGTATCTAAGAAGGATGGCAAGGTACGAATGTGTGTGGATTACGTAGATCCGAACAAAGCGAGTCCGAAAGACGATTTCCACTTCCTCATATTGATGTTCGTTGACAACACCGCCAAAGATAAGGTTTTCCTTCATGGATGGTTTCTCCTACAATCGATCAAAATGGCTCCCAAGACATGGAGAAGACTACTTTGTTACACGGGGCACTTATCGCAAGGTTATGCTCGGATCGAAGAACGCAGCGCCACTTATCGTGCATATGGTGACACTATTCCATGACATGATTCATCACGAGATAGAGGTCTACGCCGACGACATGATAGCTCGCTCACGATCGAGGAAGAACATCTCGATCATCTACAAAACTGCTTTGATAGGTTGAAGAAGTACAGTTGAGACTAATCCCAACAAGTGCACCTTTGAGTCGATCCGAAAACTCCTAGGGTTTGTAGTCGGAAGAGGTATTGAGGTTGACCCCAAGGTTAAAGCTATTCAAGAGATGCCCCCGCACCGAGAAGGAAGTCGAGGTTTTCGATTGAACTACATTGTCGATTCATTGCACACCTAATCGCTACTTGTGAGCCAATCTTCAAGTTACTTAAGAAAGATCAAGTAGTAGAATGGAATGACGATTGATTTTGACAAAATCAAGGAGTACCCATGTAATCCTCCTATTCGATGCCACCGTCAAGGAAGACCTCTTATCATGTACTTGACTGTTAGAGAATTCAATGGGGTGTGTTGGGGCAACATGACGAGTCTGGTCGAAAAGAGCATGCAATATACTACCTTAGCAAAAGTTTACCAACTGTGAAACAAGATACTCACACCGAGAAAACTTGCAACGCTTTTTGTCACGACTAAGACAGATATGTTGACTCACACTACCTTGTTGATTTCAAGATGGATCCGATAAAATACATATTTGAGAAACCACTCTCCGAAGAATAGCAAGATGGCGATGATCTTGACCGAGTATGACATCCAAGACACTTCTCGTAAAGCGATCAAAGGAAGTGTAGTAGCCGATCATTTGGCTCATCAAGCCAGATGACTATCGCCTATGCGCTCAATTTCCAGATGAAGATGTTTTACTAGTTACTTATCACAAGAACCAGCCTGCATTTAAGGACCTGAACAAGGATCCCGATGGACCATGGTCTTTGATGGAGCCTCAAACGCACTTGGCAATGGCATTGGCGCCATCATTACATCCCCTACAGGCGGACATACTCCTTTCACCGCCAGATTATGTTTCAGTTGCACGAACAACATGGCCGAGTACGAAGCGTGCATCATGGGTCTTAAAGCTGCTATTGACTTAAGAATCAAGTTCTTGCAAGTATATGGAGACTCACTTTAGTGATCACCGATTATATGAGTGGGATACGAAGCATCCGAATCTCATTCCGTATCGAGAGCATGTTCGAGTTTGATCCCTCAAGAAATCACTTTTGATCATATTCCACGAGAAGAGAATCACATGCACGATTGGCTACTATGTCATCTATGTTCAAGGTTAGATGGGACAACGAGGCTCCCGCATCATCATTGAGAAGTTCGACGAACCAACAGATTGTTGTGAGCTTGACGGAAGAGAAACCTTGGTACTACGATGTGAAGAGGTATCTTGAGGCTCGTGAATATCCGCAGGGCATCGTTAATGATAAGAAGTTCATGAGAAAATTCACTCCAAATTCTTCCTTAGCAATGGCATCTTATACAAGCGCAACCACGACTTGTGCTTACTCTACTGTAGACCAGAACAAAGAATGCGATCATGGAAGAGCTACACGAAGGCTTAATTTGGTACCCACTCAAAGGACACACCATGGCTAAGAAGATTTTGAGAACAAGTTACTATTGGTCCACCATGGAAGTCGATTGTCACCGCTACGCTCGATCTTGTCACAAGTGCCGATTTATGCCGACAAAGTACACGCACTCCAAAGACTCGAATGTTCTAACTTCTCCTTGGCCTTCGCAATGTGGGCATTGATATGATCAGAGAAATCAAGCCCATGCTTCCAATGGACATCGCTTCATCCTTGTGGCAATTGATTACTTTACCAAGTGGGTAGAAGCCTCGTATGCATCTCGTTACCAAGAATGTTGTGGCTCGATTCATCAAACATAATCTTATCTCTGTCGGTATGGCACTCGAAAGGATTATCACGATAACGGTTCCAATCTCAACAACAAGATGATCACCGAACTATGCACGCAGCTCAAGATCAAGCATCATAATTCTTCTCCATATCGGCCTAAGATGAATGGCGCAGGAAGCCGCCAACAAGAACATTAAGAAGATTATACAAAAGATGATGTGACTTACAAAGATTGGCATGAAATGTTACCATTTGCTCTTCATGGTTATCGACCACAAAGACGAACATCAACCGGGCAACCCCTCTCTCGATACGGTATGGAAGCCGCCTTACCCATCGAGGTTCGGATACCTTCAACCGAGTCCTGTGACGCAAAGTTAGCGAAGACGATGGGTCCACTTTGACCATTAACTTGATCGATGAGAAACGACTCGCATCCATCCGCCATGGATGATCTATCGTAAACGAATGATCATAGCATTTAACAAGAAGGTCAAGCACCGAGTCTACCAAGTCGGTGATCTAGTAGTCAAGCGCATCATTCTCCCACAAGGTGATCCTGTGGGCAAATGGACTCCCACATACGAGGGACCATTTGTAGTCAAGATGATTTTCCCGGAGCTATGATACTTAGCACCATGGATGGTGAAGACTTCCACACCACCGTGAACGCAGACATAGTCAAAAATACTACGCATAAAGAGACCCGCTAGGTCGATGAACCTAGGCAAAAATAAGGGCATCCTGGCGAACCAAAAGGCTCGGGCAAAAATAAAGGATATATACAAAACATGTACACCCGGCAAGTCGAAAACCTGAAAAGGCGGTTGGGCAAAAAGGGTATCCAGAGATCAAAACCCGAAAGGGCGGTCTAGGCAAAAGTTAGGGATTCAAGCGTACGACTATGTCTCTTCCAGATCACCTGCTTCCAGACTACTATCCGCATTCAAGGTTCAAATGGCGAAGATCAGTCTACTCACTTACGATGCAAGGAGATGAGATAATCGAAATATATGAGTACTAGCATAGTTGGAACTTAACGAGATTGTTTCCGATAGCTTTTACCTTTCTTATGTACAAACTACTTGGCCATATGCCACCTTTCAAATAAACGCAAACTTTCTCTTTACAATTTCTCATTAGATTTGCAATAGGTCCAACGCTTGCTTTGAATGACTATACGATTTGACAATAAGAATCTAATCACAAACATACGAAAAGTGAACATGCAAAAGTACTTACCTGTGTTCTAGGAATTGAGATGACGACTAAAGTCACCAAATAGTCCCCACAGAGCATGATCCCCACAAAGGTGTCACTCACAACACACCTTCCCAGGAGTATACATTCTCCAAGAACACTTCACCCCAATAAGGTGTTTATCCCCTGGTATCTCACCATTCCTTTTCCCAAAGAACGGTATCCAGACTCGAAACTTGGTCAGATAATGCACCGGAGGAACCTACATCTTCATTCCCCGACCAGAGATTACAACAGGCTCCAGACTCTTCTAACCCGGTCTCTCAACAACCATCATATTCTCCATGAGA
Organism: Vicia sativa; assembly: GCA_021764765.1. Lineage (NCBI taxonomy): Eukaryota > Viridiplantae > Streptophyta > Magnoliopsida > Fabales > Fabaceae > Vicia > Vicia sativa. The sequence goes on from CM038793.1 coordinate 73,033,272, forward strand.
TCTACACTGAATCCCAAGAGCGCCTCCTAAATTTCCTCAGCAGGATCTACATACAAGGTCCCCAACGGATCGCCTCCCAGATTCTCTTCAGCAGGGTCTATATATGAGATCTCCAACAATGAGTTCCTCAGTCTCTACCTCCCTCAACAATATCTAGGCCCAAGACCTGGTCAGATAGTGCATCGGACGAATCCAGGATATCTTTCTTCTCCTTCCAAAGCGGGGTTCTCACCTACACAATTCCCCAAGCAGGAGTCAGAAATCCTCAAACAGAATATCCGCATCTTCTTCAAGATGGATATGTTCTGAAATACCATAACATCTATCATTCATACATTACTCATAAAGTCATAATTCATGCATATGTCGTTCATATACACTGTCATGCATCATACTTTGCATAAAACTAACCAATATTCTATCAAAGTTTCTCTTGTTTTCTCCAAAGCAGGTGAAAGTCATTTCTGACGCAAACAGGTCCAAGATTAAGCCCCGAATCGACGGGAAAACTATCTGAAAGACCGCCTTTGGTTGTCCTCCTCCGACTGGTCCAGGATTAAGCCCCGAATCGACGGGAAAACTATCTGAAAGACCGCCTCTGGTTATCCTCCGATAACAGGCAATGGATCAACACCCGATGCACAACAGGGAAGCTATCCGCATTCTTGCCAACTACTATTCCCCTCAGGGTAATCAGCACGAAGATTTATTCTGATTCCTTATTATCAACAGCAACTACAGAGTCTAGCGTACGACTCAGTTGCCTTGGATGGCATCTTAAGCCCATCTCCGACTACTTGTCAACATTTCTTCACTTTCAGAATGCCGCATATATGGTTAAAATCAATACACCAATAACTTCATTCAAAGTGAACACGAAGTCTAACGTACGACTCCCCTCGGATGGCATCTTAAGCCCATCTCTATACTCTTTCCAGAAACATCTACGGAGCCTAGCGTACGGCTCACTTTCCAGCACTCCTCCTATCAATAATCCCGAGCCTGGCGTACGGCTCACTCCCCAAAGATGACCTTTCCATGGCATCTTAAGCCCATCCCCGCGCCTCCTATCAATAATCTTGAGTCTAGCGACGACTCATTCACCAACTCCTCCAAACGGCATCTGTAAGCCCGTTCCCGCATCATCAGCCAACCGCGAGTGCAAATTTTCAGGTGTACTCGAGTGTTCAATCATCTTCTACCTCCAGGTCACGAAAGACAAGCATGTCAATATAACCCTCCGACAAGAAGATTGAACAGGGCAGCATCATACCCCAAAATTTTCCTCCATCTATTCAAGAGATTTCATACACCCCTACTCAAGGATTCCTCGTTGATCGACAAACTCTCCTAGACAATCAACCCAAACTAGGTTTTGGTATCTCTCAAGTCAAGATGGATTCCCAACATCTCCAATGGTCTTCATGCCTCCTCATATGCTTCAAAGATTCTCCATGTCAAGTTTCAAGCCTCACAAGTCAAATTTCCTGCAATTGCTCGATGGTTGAAAATCTGTATTGGACAAAAGTCAACTGTGGTCAACATACAACAAACTTCATAATTTTTGGTCAACATCCTCATTTTGAAGTTACATTCATCATTTGATCAAGGGTTGATCATGATTCATCAAGAAAACTCAAGATTTGCTCAAAAGTCAAACTTTCTAAATTAGGGTTTCTAGGTGAAAAGTCAATCAACTTTGACCGCCATAACTTTCTCATACTTTCTCGTAAATTTTCCCACCAAAGCTCATTTTGAAGGAAATTCAATTTCTACAACTTCATGTCTCACAAGAATGTCCAAAATGCTTCATTTGAGAGGTATAGCTCAAAACATTAGTGTCATTTTCAAAGTCAACAAAAAGTCAACTTTTTGTTTTGAAGATATATTGAGCATGGTAACTCCAATTGAGATGAGACCAAAGACATTGTTTAGAGGACTCTTAGAGCTTTCCAAAAAGTCCAAGAACACTCAAAAATGTGGAAAATTGAGCAAGATGCACCATTCACAAGTTGGGCAATTTTGAAAGAATGCACAAAGAGAGATACTTCAAAAAAATCAAATCTTTTGCAAATGGGCCTACTTTTTCTTCATCCCAACTTATTCCTCATACAATTAGGAATGTCCAAGCCCAATGCCACGATTTTCTATTTTATTTTCCTATTTAATTTGGAATTTATTCATTTAAATACAAATTAGTTTGAAAAATAAAGTATAAAATCCAAATTAATTGAAAGATTGATTTTTATTGCTTCCTTGTGATCCAATTAACCCATAAATGCCAAAGAATTTCGAAATTGGATCAAATATGGGAAGATTAGATTGAAATTGGACCAAAGTTTGAAAATTTGATTTCATGAAAATCAAAATTGATTTCCATTGAATATTGATCAATTCTTTCCAAAATCAATCCCAAATCCATCCAGCATATATACTTGATGCATACCAATTGCAAAAGAACGAAAAAATTACCTTGGAAACCCTAACCTAACTCAAGAAAAAACCGTGGTTATATGACACTTGCATTCTTGTTTTTGTTTCGATTCAACCAATTCTAAGCTAATCGCTTCGGAGGTCCATTGATTTATTCCACTTACGATCACAATCCATCAAGAATCGCAAAGAACAATCACGGTTTGCATCACTTTTATCAAAACTCGATTTCTATGATTCATGCATTGTAAATACATTTTGATTGCATATTCTTGTTCGTGTTGATGTTTAGAATGTTTCCGTATAAGCCGATTTGATTTTAAGTACCAGAATCGTGATCTGCCATTATTAGGTTTTCTGAGCTCGAATTGGGATCGATTTATCGTGAAAATTGGCCAAAACCAAGCCATATTCGTACTCTGGAGGTTGAAAGCAATCGATCCGGGTCCCCATAACAAATTTATATTATGTATTTTTGGACTTTTGATTTCGCAGGATGTAGCTACGAAAATAATCCGTGGTAGGCTATAGCGCGACCGAGGCCGACGCTATGTGTTCAAATATTCAAATTGAAAAGATAAAGTCTGCCAAGGAGGAAGCAATGGGAGATGACGCGATAATCCACTTATTCCGCTTTCCAAACAATGACATGCCTAGCTCTTGGTCAACAAGGTTGGTTTCAAAGTTTGAGGGCTGTGTCCCCTGCTCGAACCAGTGGACCATTCTTTTCCCTTTTTCCACAAACTTGCATTTTCTAACATATTTTCTATTTTCTTATTATTTTAATATTTTCATCATATTTTAATTATTTTCATATTTTTATTCTGCATTAAAAATTATCAAAATTAATTTTCTTTTGCATTATTTTCATAAAACCTTTATTTAATTTATAAAATTACAAATGTAATTTTTGCATGCATATTTATTTTATTTATAATTTAGCATTTAAATCATTGTAAATTAGTTTTTAATTACTAAAATGCATCTAAAAAATCTCAAAAAATTATTTTAGCTTATTTATCTTATTTCCAGATGTATTAATTTTCTCATATTAAAATTGCATTTTTCTAACATTTTCTTATTTCGCTTTCATCATATTTTCCGATTTCTCGCTTGTTTCACAGGTTCATCCGATTCGGACGTTTCTTCCGTTTTTATTTTATTTTTCAATAATGTAATTGCATATGGGTTGTAATAGTTTAATTTAGGACTTTATTTTCCGCAAGTTTAAATTATGTATCTGCCCCAAAGCCATGTAATAGCGTAGGATTTACATTTCCGCTTTTACATTCCGCATTTTACTTTTCGCACCCTTATCAATTGCTAGTAACTAGGCGTGTATGGCAAGATAACAATGAACATAGCCCACTAATTTTCAAGATAACATATTCTGAAATCAACACACTTCTTTCACACACGCACTTTAGGTAATTTCTCTCGATGCCTTTCGATTTTAAATGGTCATGTCCTCGAACGTAGAGGTATTCTAGCACCGCTGTTTCTAAACAAATCATCATAGTCCCTTCGATACAAAGATCATAAGACCCACGATGTCGCCCGAATACATGATCTTGACCTCGATTGTCGCCACGAAAATGATGATAGTCCCTTCGAATGTGCTAGGATACTTCCTACAAGTTGCCTTCTATGACCATCCGATGTCCCTTCGAATGTCCCGCTTACATCCAACGAATGGAGCTACCTACTAACTAATGGTATGGCTAGCGCTATTCTAAAGGAATGTAGAAATACAACAAAACGACCAATTCTGAGTGGGTAGATAAGTCTTTTAGTTGCTCGCTCTATCAAATGCTTTTCACACCACACACCTTTTTCAAAGTTCAAATTCTTTTCAAAACAAAAACATTTCCGAACACTTTGTATACACTCCTACATGAGTCATTACAAAGTCAAAGCGAAATGCCTTTTCAAAACATTTTTGTCAAACACACAGAAAGCAATTTTAAAAAGTGATCTAGAGCAACTAAGAGCCCGTAGATAACTACGGATGAAAAGGGGTGCTAATACCTTCCCTTTTCATAACCATTCTCCGAACTCGTAATCTAACGAAGGTCTTTTTCTGTTACTTTTACCTTCCCTTAATTGGATAAAAATAAAAGTCGGTGGCGACTCTTGCTATCCGCACATTTGGATACAAAAATCCTACAAAGTCAGTTCACCGTGTTACACTTTCCTCAACAAATGATCATATTTTCTCAAATGTATACCTTTGACAATAATTTTGATCAGAAATTCCACTCGGTCAAACTTTGACTTTTTAGTACACACATTCAAATATCTTTTTATCCGATCGCTCTTGATTTTCTGATGAATCGCATGGATCAATAAGCCTTATACATATACTTCACCACTCACAGAAGACCATAAAATCAATTTGGGCTCATATATTCGAATACAATACACTATAGCTCGAGCTCCTCAATTAATATCCTCATGATAGGAGATCAGAACTCCAAAACCTTGATTATCGAGAGTGTTAGTGTTTTAGGTTGGCATTACTTTTTGGTAAAACTAGGTTATGGCAATGTCTTGATAAATGTCATGACATTCAGAGATTGAAGATAAATCCTACTTGGCAAGGATGTTTAAAGGACAACTCAAAACTGGAAGATAAAGTCCGGAATTTAGAATAGTCGATGTCATAACAGATGTTATGACATTCAGTGTGACATTCTGTTCTGCAGAATCTATTTTTCCTGAGACTTTTCAGGAAGTTTGTTGAGCTGCTATATTATGTTTTTCTGTTACCAGAATGCATGCTCACGTGGCTGCTAGGTTGTTGAAAAGACCATGTTTTTAGGATTAAATTAAGTGAACCCTAGCTATCTTTATGGAAGCCCAAAACTGAAGTTTCAGGACTGCTTCTATAAAAGGAATTCAACCCTTACACTGCTGATGCGCCTCTTTGTATTGTTAGGAGATTTAGCAGTTGTATTTTTGTGTAATTCTAGTTTCTCTTGTGAGCCAAGCAATTATAAATTGATAAGTTCCATGGACTAGGATTTGTTTGTAAGGGTAGTTTATCACTCAAAGCTTTGAAGTACGAGTGTTTGTCTCTTGATTGAAGCTTTGAAGCAAGATCAAGATAGTTTATTGAAGTGTGTCTTCACAATTCAATTATTCAATAGGTTGATATCACTGCTGTGATTGAGGGGGAGTGAGTAGGAACTCAGGTCTAAGTAAGACTTAGATTGAAGTTGCATTGGGTAGGTTTTAAGTGAAGGAGATAAACTAGTTGGTTTATTCCTGAATTAATTCTACTAATAGTGAATTTCCTCCCTGGCTTGGTAGCCCCCAGATGTAGGTGTAGTTAGACACTGAACTGGGTAAACAATTTATTGTGTTCTTTACTGCTAAATTCATTGTGTGAATTGCTAACAGAGTGTCAGATAGTGTGTCATAACATTCTCTGTGACATCACGTATCTGCTGCCAGGAATTTCAGAGAGATAATCAGAAGCTTCTGGATGCACACATCTCGTATATTGAAACGAAACTTGAAATAACGAAACCTCAAATATTCAACTTTGGGGAATCAAACCTCTTCTTCGAGGTTGTGAACTCTCGCTTAATTAAAAAATTAGATCCCATGGTTAATGTATGAATGATATGTATGCAATGCACCTATTGATTAAGTGTAAACCCATTATTTATTAACAAAATAAAGAGGGCGAATTTTGGGGTGCAACAACTGCCCCTATTCAATCTTCTTCGATCGGAGGGTGAGATTGGCGCAAGCCTTTCGAACCAACAAGGTAGAAGATGATTGAATACTTAAATGAACCGTAAAATTCACGCTCTGAAGTTGAGCGAGCCTTATTATATTTTGGATTTTCTGCTTGAACGTATACACTAGGGAGAAACATGAAGATGGCAAACATATACACGTGAACTCGGGCATCCCGCACACGAGAACACTTATATTGAAGAGACCCACCAGGGATAATGAAGAGAGGACACCCATGAAAGAGCGACTCAGTGAGGATGAGAAATGAAGGGGACAAGTTCATATAAACGAACTCGGGCATTCTGCTCACGAGAACATTTATACTGAAACAACCCATCAAAGATGATATAGAGAGATACAAAGAGGGAAAACTTATACACGCGAACTCAGGCATTCTGCTCACGAGAACACTTGCATTGAAGCGACCCACCAAAGATGGTAAAGAGAGAACAAACTGTACCAAGATGAATTTATTATGGCAATGATGAAGGGAGTACACTTATACCCAAGCGAACTCAAGAAAGAATACATCTATACCAAAATGAACTCACAAGGAAGAAACATCCATACCAAGACGATCTTCAAGAAAAAGGACACTTAAAACAAAGCGAACTCAAATAAAGAGAACATCTATACCAAGACGAACTCTAAAAGGAGTATATCTATACCAAGACAAACTCACAAGGAAATAACATCTATACCAAGACGATCTCTAAAAGAGTATATCTTTACCAAGACAACTCCAACCATAGATCTCCAAACAGAAGAATGCTTAAACCAAAGCAAACTTTGAAGATCAAAATGAAGACACTTATACCAAATCGGACTCCAAAAGTGATAACATCTATACCAAGACGGACTCTAAAAGAGTATATCTATACCAAGACAACTTCAACCATAGATATTCAAACAAAAGAAACGCTTAAACCAAAACGAACTTCGAAGATCAAAATGAAGACACTTATACCAAAGTGAACTCCAAAAGAGAAACATCTATACCAAGACAGACTCTAAAAGAGTATATCTATACCAAGACAACTCCAACCATATATCTTCAAACATAAGAATGCTTAAACTAAAGCGAACATCGAAGATCAAAATAAAGACACTTATACCAAAGCGAACTCCAAAAGAGAACATATATACCAAGACGGACTCTAAAAGAGTATATCTATACCAAGACAACTCTAACCATAGACCTTCAAATAGAAGAAACGCTTAAACCAAAGCGAACTTCGAAGATCAAAATGAAGACACTTATACCAAAGCGAACTCCAACAGAGAACATCTATACCAAGACGGACTCTAAAAGAGTATATCTATACCAAGACAACTCCGATCATGGACCTTCAAACAGAAGAAACGCTTAAACCAAAATGAACTTCGAAGATCAAAATGAAGACACTTATACCAAAACGAACTCCAAAAAAGAGAACAATCTATACCAAGATGGCCTCTAAAAGAGTATATCTATACCAAGACAAACTCAGAAGAGAGTAAACATCTATACCAAGGCGAACTTCAAAAATATATCTTTGGCACGAAGAGCTAGTTAACTTCGCTGATCTAAACAAAGAGAAGACACCTGGAGACGGTGAACTCACAAGGGAGAGGACATCGGGAGAAGACGAACTTACAAGGGGAAGAGAAACATCTGTACAAAGACGAACTCATGGGGATAAGAAACATCTGTGCAAAGATGAACTTACGTGGAAAAGAGACCGATCGAGAGGACTCTAACAAAGATTGCCACCATGTCGGGCTTTAAAAAGGTGCATGCAACGCACAAGAACTATAATATCCCTCAGGCCAAAGGCGGGGTATAATTCTTCAAGAGTGGAAATTATCTGAATTACCACACACCAAGTATGTATACTCAAATACTTGAAAAGCAAGAAAGGTTGAATACCGACTCTTACTCACACTCTAACGGCGGAGCAAACACGGGTAACATAACCAACGACTTGCATGAGCAAGGAAAGTCTACAACTTACAGAGGTAAAGAAACATCTGTACAAAGATGCACATATAGGGTAAAGAGACTGACTGAAGCAGACTCTACCAGAGATTGCCACCATGTCGGGCTTTAAGAAAGTGCTTGCAAAAGCGAAAGAACTATAATATTCCTCAGGCCAAAGGCGGGGTATAATTATTTAAGAGTGGAAATTATCTGAATTACCACACACCAAGTATGGATACTCAAATACTTAAAAAGTAAGAAAGGTTGTACACCGACTCTTACTCGCACTCTGACAACGGCACAAATACGGGTAAAGTAACCGAAGACTTGCGTAAGCAAGGAAAGTCTACAACTTGCTGGGGAAAAGGGTGACACGACCCGGCGTGACTGAGAAAAAGAAAGTCACAGAATACTCCACTGGAGAGGGAATGAATTCCCATAAGACACTTAGTTTGAAGTGACAATTAGGGAAGCAGAAATCCGTTGAGAAAACATCTTGTCATTCTCCCTATCAGGTCGTGGGCTCAAACCCCACCTTTCCAAATATTTTTATTTGCCTTGCAAGTTTCCAGATTTCCAGAAGTCACGCCCCATAAGCTCCAGCTTCTGGATCCCTTCCAGCACCAGAAGTGCCAACTTTTGGGCATCTCCAGCACCAGAAGCTCCAGCTTCTGGGCCTCATCAGCATCAGGAGTGCCAACTTCTGAATCTCCCAGCGCATAACTCCTTCAGAAGTTCCAACTTCTGGATGGCCCCAGATGTGAAGTCCCTAGAAGCTCCAACTGGCGCCCATTTAGAGTCTCCAAGCTCCACTTCTGACCCTTTCTAGCATCAAACCCTTAAGCTCCACTGGTGCCTCCAAAGAATATAACTCCAAGCTCCATTTAGGTGGCTTCGCGTAAGCTCTCTAACGTTTTGTTTTATATTTTTTTCTTCATATTTTGCTTATTTTATTTTTTTTAATAATTAATTAATTAATTAGTAATTAGGTTAATTAATTTAGGATTAATTAGATAACTTTCACTAATATTTTCTTTTATCTAATTTAATTAATTAATTTAGGTTAGTATTCACTAATTTTTTTTAATTAATTAATTAAAATCAATTAGAATTAGGTTAATTTCACATTTTCAAAAATACAAAAAATATTAGGACTAGTTTTCTTTTCCGCTATTTATTTTTCTCGCATTTTAAATTCTAGAAAGGTTATATAGGTTGCAAATTTTTTATCATGTAATAGCGTAGGATTTTACTTTCCGCACTTTACTTTATGCACCTCCTATTATGTATCTGCGCCAAAGCCGTGTAATAGCGTAGGACCCTTTATATTTCCGCAATTTACTTTCGGCACCTATTAAACTACTAGTAATTAGGCGTGTATGGCAAGATAAAAATCAATCTAGATCACTAATACAAGATAAAATATCTGAAAACAATACACTCTTCTCACATATGCACCCCCTAGGATATTCTCTCTCGTTGCCTTATAAATGGTCAAGTACCACGAACGTGGGGGTATCTTAGCACGGTTGCCTTCGAAATATCATCACAGTCCCTTCGACTTAAAAGATCATAGTCCCTCGATGTTGCCTACAAATACATGATCTATTCCCTCGGTTGTCGCCTACGAAAAGTGATGATCGTCCCTACGAATGTGCTAGGATACTCCTACAAGTTGCCTTCTATGACCATCCGATGTCCGTTCGAATGTCCCTTTACATCCAACGAATAAACTTACCTACCAATTAATGGTATGGATAGCTTTATTCTAAAGGAAAGAAAAATAACACGGAAACGAACGTTTTGAGTAGGTAATAAGTCTCTTTTGCTTGCTCAAATTAAAAATCTTTTACACCTCACACTTTTCTTCAAAATCTTTTCAAAATACTTTGTATACATTCCAGCGTGAATCATTGCAAAGTCCTTTTCCAAAACAAAACATTTCCAAACACTTCGCATACATTCCAGCGTGAATCATTACAAAGTCAAAGCGAAATGCCTTTTCAAAAATCTTTTCAAACACACACATAAACAATTAGAGTGAGCGAAAGCAATTAAGAGTCTGTAGATAACTACGGATGAAAAGGGGTGCTAACACCTTCCCTTTTCATAACCAACTCCCTTACTCAGAATCTAACGAAGGTCTTTTCCTGTTCTTTTCGCCTTCTCTTAATTGGATAAAAGAAAAGTCAGTGGCGACTCTTGCTATCCGCAACATTTTCGATAAAACGCAAAACTAACAAGTCAGTTCTCCCAGCGTGTTACAGAACTGGCGACTCTGCTGGGGAAAATAAAGAGGGTTTACCTTAGGGTATTTTATATCACTCAAAATTGTTTGACTTGTATGCTTTACTTTTACGGGTTGCTTGGGTATTATACTTGTGGGGGATCCTACACCCAGATCCAAGTTTTCTTAGGTAAGTGGCCATAAATCGTCGCGACCATTAGGCGTATACCGAAACGGTCAACATGATGGTTACGTTAGTGCGACACTTTGGATGTCCCAATGCTCCTCGTGTCTAGTTGAGGAAAGTATTTGGCGTCTGCGTGGTGTCATCAACACTAACTCAACTTCTAGAACCCTAATTGACCCATCTATGCCATTAGAAGGTAGTGAGATGGACGACTTCGGTGTAGACTGAGGTTAGTTGATACTCGACTTTCGGGATGTTTCGGTCGACCACTTGGTAGTCGTATTGAAATAAAGCCTACGAGAAAGATCAATGATATGAGATTCCTAGAACTCGATTACTATTATAGGATAGGATGAACCCACTCAAATTTTGGTAGGGTAGACACCTATACCTCATGCAAGCCTTAAACTTAGGGCTATTATGTGATTTTCTTATGATTGCTATTTGCTTAAACATGACATCATGACATCATAATATCGCATCATCATATCATTTATAACTATTTCAAGGACCTAGGAATTTATCTTTGCTTTGTTTTGTAGGGTTCATGGCTTCTAGAAAGACCATCCGAATCAACTTTATGGGTATACCTTCTCAGCTCAAAGATTTGGTTTCAGAAATTCCCGATCATGCTCAATTCATCAAAAGACATGGTTATTTGCTTGACTTGGTTATCTCCGATTTTGAAGAAGATATGATGCACGTCTTATTCTAGTTCTTCGATCCGAAACATCACTGCTTTACATTCCCAGATTATTAGTTGGTTCCTACCTTGGAAGAGTTCCCTAGGCTACTTAGGATACCTATCCCTGATCAGATACCCTTCACCGGTTTAGAAATATCTCCGAAGGACGAAGACATCGCATTAGCCTTACATCTAAAGCGATCAGACATTGAAGCTAATTTGGAAACAAGAAGTGGAGTTAAGGGTTTACTTGCTAAGTTCCTGATAAAGAAAGCTCGAGAATTCCTTAAAGCTATGAGTTTCGATGCATTCGAAGACATTATGGCCTTGATAATCTATTGCTTGGTGCTATTTCCTAATCTAGATCAGTTTATAGATGTGAATGCCATTAAGATATTTCTCACTTGTAATCCTGTGCCTACCTTACTTGGAGACATTCTACATTCTCTCCACACTCGTACCATCAAACAACAAGGAACTCTCATGTGTTGCATACCGTTGCTTTCCAGGTGGTTTATTTCGCACCTTCCATAATCGGTAATGAAGAACGAGCAAAGATTGAAGTGGTCTCAAAGGCTGATGTCACTTTCTCATTCAGATATCCGTTGGTGTCTTTTTCCTCAAAAGGACTTCACCTTCATTGAGCGTTGTGGAGAATTCCCTAATGTGCCACTCCTTGGCATAAGGGGAGGTATCACTTACAACCCTTCTCTAGCTCTATGTTAGTTTGGTTATGCTCGAAGAGATGGTCCTCATGATATGCTTCTCCAAGACATTGCGTTTGACTACAACAACGATCTCCAGAATTACCATCGTAGATTTGTACACGCTTGGGGCATGGTGAAGAAGACTGATACCAAGACTTTGGGGGAAAATATTCCATTACTTGGGAACCTTACCTCAAATGGGTGCGAGCTCGAGCTCAGAACCTCATGATGCCATTTACACCCGTGCTACCAGTAATTATGGAACCTGTTGCTATAGGTTACGAACCCTACACCGTTCTTCATCCAGACATACCTACTAATCTTGAAGACTTGAGGAGATCCTGAATTCAATTAAAGAAGAAAGGGATACGTTTGAGGATCAGTGCTATGCAAGCGAGAAGAAGGTATTAGAGTTGACATAGCTACTTCACAAGGAGCAAAACATCAACACCTACTTCAACACCAAGAGGAAGCGCCCATGGAAGGCGTAAAGCTCTAGGAATTTATTTTTTGTTTAAAACTCTCTTTTGTACTTGCTAAAAGTAAACTAATAAAAAGTTTGTTCGTCCTTGTCTAAACAAATTTAAATTCCTAATGTCCTTGAAAGCATTGCATTGCATTGCATAAACATCGCATATCATGGCATAACATTTCATAATAGATACATTTAAGACCAGTTTTCTTATTCTCTCACTGTTTATTTCAGTAGGGGAAAATGGCTCTTAAAAAAACCGTCAAAAATCTCCAGTCTCAAAATGCTCAATTCCAGGAGATGTTCACCAAATTGGTCCAAGGCCAGAAGGATCTGAAGAAGCTCATTACCAGAAAGAAGAATACCATCGGTATCCTCAACATGGGAAGAAATCACAAGGGTCCAGCTAAGGTGATCAGCCGGTTTGAAATCTCAGACAAGAGTGGTGAAACCAAGGGAAGTGTCAAGAACAACGAAGGAAGCCGTCATGGGTCTGAAAACGAAGATGAAGACTATGTGAGCGGGCAGTACCCTCCTGATTACGATGAGTACAAGCAACTCGAAGACCGTATGAATATTGTGGAAAACCTGAAAATGTCTTGGCTCAATTTTGATGATCTGAGTCTTGTCCCTGGCGTGGTAATTCCCCGCAAGTTCAAAGTTCCAACTTTTGCCGAGTATGATCGCATCTCTTGTCCAAAACTACATCTGAAGTCCTATGTTCAGAAGATCTATCCTCATACTGAAGACAAGAAACTATGAATCCACTTCTTTCAAGAGAGTTTATCCGGAACTCAGTTGGAGTGGTATTATCAGCTAGAGAATACCCACATTCACACCTAGAATGACTTAGCAGATGCTTTCTACAAGCAATACTAGTACAATGCTGAATTGGCACCCACCCGCATGCAACTAAATAGTATGTCTATGGGTCGTGACGAGAAGTTCAAAGAATATGCTCAGAAATGGAGATATCTAGCGGGCAGGGTTGAACCACCCTTGTCCACCAGGGAGTTTGTTGATATGTTCATGGGAACACTGACAGGCCCATTCTTCAATCATCTGATTGGAAACTCTTCAGCCGGATTCACCGAGCTGATATTGATAGGCGAGCACATCGAAGCTGGAATCAAGAGTGGAAAGATTCAGGCAGAGATCTTTTGGTGGTAAGAAAGAAGCCAATGTTGTATATGGTCAGAAAAGCCGTGACAAAGCTGATTGTACTCAATTTGGGGGCAGTTGTGATTTCCAATCCTACGCCAGCGCAACTTCAACGCGATAACGCGCGTAACCAGGATCAACATGTCGTTGTCACAAGCATTGCAACACATGTTGAAAGCAGAGCTAATTACTTTGAGGGATCCTCCTCAACATGTAAACACTTCCTCTCCAAAATACAATCCTAATGAAATGTGTGCATACCACTCCAACAGTCCAGGGCACAATACCAACAACTATTGGGATTTGAAGAACAAGATTCAAGACATGATCGAAGCGAGAGAAATTGAATTCGACCCTCCTGTCGAAACTCCGAATGTGATCAACGCATCGATGCCTGACCATGGTAAAGGTTCCAATGCTATTGGCGAAGACTCCTATGTTTATGATGTGAACAAGCTGACTATTCCTCTGATGACTGTCAAGAAATATTTGCTGCAAGCCGGTGTATTTCCAGGATTCCCTGATGATTGTCGTTGGTGTGCATCCGAGTCTGACGGATGTGCTTGGTTAAGAAGGCGTATTTAACGCATGATGGACAACCGAGAAGTACTATTTCTGAAACCTCCATCCGTGGAGAATCTGTGCGAAGGTATTTCTAAGAATCTGAAGATGCAAGTTAAGCCATGCCAGAAGTCTGGGATACCTTGGGCAGCCAAGTGGAAAGTTTGATTTCATGGTAAAGTATACCGCTCCTAAAAGCTACAAGATTCCTATCAAAGATGTTAAGGCAACCGGATGGGTAGACGATTTCCCAGAAGACTATGCTGATGTAAACACAATAAGGATCACCTCTGTCGATCCTGCGCCTAGGGTGGCACCTCTTATCATCACTTCTTCCAGACTAGTTCCATATTCCATTGACAAAGCTATACCTTGGAACTATGGAGCTGAAGTTTACTATCATGGCGTCAAGCAAGACCCGTTGACCATTGAAGATATTGTAGTTGAAGCTAACATTCCTCACATCGGCAACATCGCCAAATCAATCAAAGTAACCAGAACCGGAAGAGTATTTTCTCCAGAGATCTCTCCTCCAAAAGACACTGCTATGCCAATTCGCATTCCGGCTATCGAACCAGTTCCCGAAGCTATAGGGAAAGAACCAGTAACTCATCCTACTCAGACAGAAGTACCAAAGGAAGTTGCTAAAGACACCTCCAAGCAAGAAATGGAGGAAATTCCGAAGATCATCAAGAAGAGTGACTACAATGTTGTGGAACGGTTGGGACAAACTCCATCCAAGATATCCATGCTAGCTCTACTACTGTGCTTTGAGGCTCATGCTAAAGCCTTAGTGAAGTTTCTGAAAAACGCTCACATATCGCAAGATACTACTTGTAATACGGTGAACTGACTTTGAGATTTTTGTATCGCAAATGTGCGGATAGCAAGAGTCGCCACCGACTTTTCTTTTATCCAATTAAGGGAAGGTAAAAAGTACAGAAAAAGACCTTCGTTAGATTCTGAGTAAGGGAGAAGGTTAAGAAAAGGGAAGGTATTAGCACCCCTTTCCATCTGTAGTTATCTACGGGCTCTTAGTTGCTCTTAGATCACTTTAAAATTGTGCTTTCTGTGTGTTTGAAAAAAAAAGGTTTTGAAAAGGCATTTCGCTTTGACTTTGTAATGATTCATGTAGGAATGTATACAAAGTGTTCGGAAATGTTTCGTTTTGAAAAGAGTTTGAACTTTGACAAAAGTGTGAGGTGTGAAAAGTATTTTGATAGAGCAAGCGACTAAAAGTCTTATTACCTACTCAGAATTGGTCGTTTTCGTGTTATTTTACGTTCCTTTAGAATAGTGCTATCCACACCATTAGTTGGTAGGTAACCCTATTCGTTGGATGTAAGCGGGACATTCGAAGGGACATCGGATGGTCATAGAAGGCAACTTGTAGGAAGTATCCTAGCACATTCGAAGGGACTATCATCATTTTTCGTAGGCGACAATCGAGGGTCAAGATCATGTATTCGGAGGCGACATCGTGGGTCTATGATCTTTGTATCGAAGGGACTATGATGATTTTTTCGTAGGCAACGGTGCTAGAATACCTCTACGTTCGAGGGACTTGACCATTTGAATTCGTAAAGGCAACGAGAGAGAATTACCCAAAGGGGTGCATGTGTGAAAAAGTGTGTTGATTTAAGGTATTTTATCTTGGAGTTAAGAGTGATCTATGTCCAATTTTATCTTGCCATACACGCCTAATTACTAGTAGTTTATAGGGTGCGGAAAGTAAATGCGGAAATGTAAAGGTGCGGAAAGTAAATCCTACGCTATTACATGGCTTTGGGGCAGATACATAATTTAAACTTGCGGAAAATAGAAATCCTAATTAAACTATTACATCCCATGAACAATTACATTATTGGAAAAAATGAAAACGGTAAAAGAAATCGTCCGAAACGAGATAACCTGTGAAAAGATAAGAAATCGGAAAAATACGATGAAATCGAATAAGAGGAAAATGTTAGTAAAAATGCATATTTTAAGATGAGAAAAATATTTCATGCTGGAAATAACATTAATATGCTAAAATATTTTTTTGGGATTTTTTGGATGCAATTTAATAATTAAAAACTAATTAAAAGTGATTTAAATGGTAAATTATAAATAAAATTAAATACTGAT
This sequence comes from Vicia sativa, assembly GCA_021764765.1. NCBI lineage: Eukaryota > Viridiplantae > Streptophyta > Magnoliopsida > Fabales > Fabaceae > Vicia > Vicia sativa. The sequence continues at coordinate 73,049,539 of CM038793.1, forward strand.
GGTGTTGTCTCATTCGCATTGTCGATCTTCAGTTTGGACATATCTCCACACAGCTTCTGCACAGGTGGTTTTAGGAATAGTGTTTCACGGTTATCCATCATGCACTGAACACGTCTTCTCAACCAAGCACAACCATCAGGTGAAGATGGGCATCAACGACAATTCTCTGGGTACCCTGGGTTGACGCCGGCTTGCAACAAATTCTTCTTAACAATCATCAGAGGAATGGTCAAGTCATCTATATTGAACACATAAGTATCCTCACCAACATCATTGGAACTCTTGTCATGGTTAGGCATGGGAGGGTTGATGACATTCGGAGTCTCAACAGGAGGATCAAACTCAATCTACTTAGCTTCAATCATATCTTGAATCTTGTTCTTCAAGGCCCAACAATCATCAGTATTGTGCCCTGGGCTGTTGGAGTGGTAAGCACACTTAGCATTAGGATTATATCTCGGAGAGGAAGTGTTGATGTTTTGAGGAGGATCCCTCAAGGTTATCAGCTCTGCTTTAAACATGTGTTGCAAGGCTTGCGACAATGGCATGTTGATCTTTGTAACCGCCTTCGTGCTGCTCGCCACGCGTTGTCTCACCGAGGTTGTGCCGATGTAGGATCGAGATCACAACGCCCCCACAGATTGAGCACAATGGTCTTGGCTCGACTTTTCCGACCATACAGATTGGCTTCTTTCTTACCACCAAAAGATCTCTTCGCAAAGATTTGATGACGACTCTACATGAATCTTTCCACTTGATACCGCTTCAATACGTCATCACAAGACGTGAACTGGTCAAGAGTTTCCAATCGATGATTGAAGAATGGGCCTGCTGTTCCATAAACATATCAACCAACTCCCTAATGGACAAGGGTGGTTGAACTCACCGCTAGATCTCTCCATTTCGAGCATACTTTGAACTTCTCATCACGACCCATAGACATGCTCGTAGTTGCATGCGTGGGTGTCAATTCAAAGATTGTACTCATAGTGTTTGTAGAAAGCATCAGTCAAGTCACTCCAAGTACGGATAAAATCATTCTCTAGTCGATAATACCACTCCAATTGAGTTCCGCATAAACTCTTGAAAATAATGCATCCACAACTTTCGTCATCAAGGGGTTGATCTTCCAACATAGGACTTCAAATGCATGGACAAGAAATGCCATCATATTTGGCAAAGGTAGGAACTTTGAATTTGGGAGGAATCACAACACCAGGAACAAGACTCAGATCATCAAAATTCAGCCCGGACATCTTCAGGTTTTCCACAGCATTCAGACGGTCTTCAAGTTGCTTGTACTTGTCATCTTCATCAGAGTATTGGCCATCATCATAGTCTTTTTCAGGCTCATGCTGGCTGCCTTCGCCATTACCCTTGACACTCCCCTCATTCTTAACACTTCCTTCAGAGAGCTCTATACGACTGACCACTTTAGGACCACCTTTGTAGCGTCTGCCCATGTTGAGAAGACCAACAACCTTCTTCTTTCTGTTGATGAGCTTCTTCGATCTTCTTGGCCTTGGACCAAACTGGTGAACATCTCAAACCGAGCATTCGAGCTCGGAGATCTTTGACAGACTGCTCAAGAGCCATTTCGCTAAAATAAATAGCGAGAGAATGAGAAACCAATCTTCACTGCACTGCAATGTTATGCTATGATATGCAATGTTTATGCGAATGCAATGCAATGTTTTCAAGGACCTTAGAGATTTAAATTTGTTAAACCAGCAATGAGCAAACATTTATTAGTACTCTTTTTATTCCTTTTCTTTTTTAAGTACAAGAGATAGTTCAAAACAATAAAAGAAAAGCGCATAAATCCTAGAGCTCTAAGTCTCCCACGGGCGCTTCCTCTTGGTGCCGAGGTAGGCTTTGATGTTTCGCTCCTCATGAAGTAGCTTTGTCAACTCTAGCACTTTCCTCTCACTCGTAAATCGAGCTTCAAAGGTATCCCTCTCTTCTTTAGGCTGAATCCAGGATCTCTTCAAATCTTCAAAATCGGTAGGCATGTCGGAATGGATAACGGTATAGGATACGTCACCTATAGCAACAAGTTCCATAATTACTGGTAGAACAGGCGTGAATGGCATCATGAGGTTTTGAGCTCGAGCTCGCACCCATTTGAGGTAAGGTTCCCAAGGAATGGAGTTCTGGTGCCCAAAAGTCTTGGTATCAGTCTTCTTTACCATGCCCCAAGCGTATGAACCTTCGTCGGTAATTCTGGAGATCGTTGTAATCGAACACAATATCTTGGAGAAGCATATCATGTGGACCATCTTTTCGAGCAAAACCAAACTGACGTAGAGCTAGAGAAGGGTTGTAAGTGATACCTCCCCTTATACCAAGTAGTGGTACATTAGCGAATTCTCCACAACGCTCAATGAAGGTGAAGTCCTTTTGAGAGAAAAGACTCCAACGGATATCTGAATGAGAGAGTGACATTAGTCTTTGAGACCACTTCAATCTTTGTTCGTTCTTCAAAACTGATGGAGGAAGGTGCAAAATAAACCACCTAGAAAGTAACGGGATACAACACATGAGAGTTCCTTGTCTTTTGATGGTACGAGTGTGGAGAGAATGTAGGATGTCTCCAAGTAAAGTAGGCACTGGATTGCGGGTAAGAAACAACTTGATGGCGTCGACATCTATGAATTGATCTGAGTTAGGGAATAGAACCAAACCATAGATTAACAAGGCTACAATGTCTTCGAATGCATGGAAACACACAACTTTGAGGAATTCTCGGGCTTTCTTAATTAAGAACTTGGCAAGTAAACCCTTAACTCCACTTCTAGTTTCCCAATTGGCTTCAATGTTTGAGCGCTTAAGGTGTAAGGCTGATGCAATGTCTTCGTACTTAGGAACCTTTTCTAAACCGGTGAATGGCATTCAATCAAGAATAGGTACCCCAAGTAGCTTAGAGAACTCTTCCAAAGTAGGAACCAACTGATAATCTGGGAATGTAAAGCAATGGTGTTTCGGATCAAAGAACTGAAATAGGACATGCATCATATCTTCTTCAAAACCGGAGATAACCAAATCAAGCAGATAACCATGTCTTTTGATGAACTGAGCATGATCAGGAATCTCTGAAACCAATTCTTTGAGCTGAGAAGGTATACCCATGAAGTTGATTCAGATAGTCTTTCTAGAAGCCATAATACCTACAAAACAGAGCAAAGATAAATCCCTAGGTCCTTGAAATAGTTAGAAATGATATGCAATGCGGATGATGTCATGATGTCATGTTTGGCACACACAAACAATTCACACAATGAGCCTAGGTTTAAGGATTGCAAGAGGTATAGGTGATTACCCCACCAAAAGTTTGAGTTGGTTCATCCTGTCCTATTAACCGGGTTCTAAGAATCTCACATCATTGATCTTTCTCGTAGGCGTTTATTTGAATACGACTACCAAGTGGCCGACCGAAAATATCCCAAAAGTCTGATCTTAATGAGCGTAGCATCGAGTATCAACCAACCTTGGTCTACACCAAAGCCGGCCATCTCACTACCTTCTAATGGCCAAGATGGGTCAATTACGGTGAACTGACTTTGAGATTTTTGTATCGCAAATGTGCGGATTGCAAGAGTCTCCACCGACTTTTCTTTTATCCAATTAAGGGAAGGTAAAAAGTACAGAAAAAGACCTTCGTTAGATTCTGAGTAAGGGAGAAGGTTAAGAAAAGGGAAGGTATTAGCACCCCTTTCCATCTGTAGTTATCTACGGGCTCTTAGTTGCTCTTAGATCACTTTAAAATTGTGCTTTCTGTGTGTTTGAAAAAAAAAGGTTTTGAAAAGGCATTTCGCTTTGACTTTGTAATGATTCATGTAGGAATGTATACAAAGTGTTCGGAAATGTTTCGTTTTGAAAAGAGTTTGAACTTTGACAAAAGTGTGAGGTGTGAAAAGTATTTTGATAGAGCAAGCGACTAAAAGTCTTATTACCTACTCAGAATTGGTCGTTTTCGTGTTATTTTACGTTCCTTTAGAATAGTGCTATCCACACCATTAGTTGGTAGGTAACCCTATTCGTTGGATGTAAGCGGGACATTCGAAGGGACATCGGATGGTCATAGAAAGCAACTTGTAGGAAGTATCCTAGCACATTCGAAGGGTCTATCATCATTTTTCGTAGGCGACAATCGAGGGTCAAGATCATGTATTCGGAGGCGACATCGTGGGTCTATGATCTTTGTATCGAAGGGACTATGATGATTTTTTCGTAGGCAACGGTGCTAGAATACCTCTACGTTCGAGGGACTTGACCATTTGAATTCGTAAAGGCAACGAGAGAGAATTACCCAAAGGGGTGCATGTGTGAAAAAGTGTGTTGATTTCAGGTATTTTATCTTGGAGTTAAGAGTGATCTATGTCCAATTTTATCTTGCCATACACGCCTAATTACTAGCAGTTTATAGGGTGCGGAAAGTAAATGCGGAAATGTAAAGGTGCGGAAAGTAAATCCTACGCTATTACATGGCTTTGGGGCAGATACATAATTTAAACTTGCGGAAAATAGAAATCCTAATTAAACTATTACATCCCATGAACAATTACATTATTGGAAAAAATGAAAACGGTAAAAGAAATCGTCCGAAACGAGATAACCTGTGAAAAGATAAGAATTCGGAAAAATACGATGAAATCGAATAAGAGGAAAATGTGAGTAAAAATGCAAATTTTTAGATGAGAAAAATATTTCATGCTGGAAATAACATTAATATGCTAAAACATTTTTTTGGGATTTTTTGGATGCAATTTAATAATTAAAAACTAATTAAAAGTGATTTAAATGGTAAATTATAAATAAAATTAAATATGCATGGAAAATAATATTTCTTAATTTTATAAATTAAATAAACATTTTATGAAAATAATGCAAAAAGAAAAATATTTTTTGATGATTTTAAATGCATGATAAAAAATGTTGAAATAAATTAAAATGCATGAAAATATATTAAATAAATTAGAAAATATGAAAAATATGGAAGTTTGTAAAAGAAAAATAGAACCGGTCCTGGGGAGATTCGAACTCATGACCCTGGAGGGTATCCTTGCACAGTGAACGCCTCAACCAACTGAGCCAACGTGTCCAGCTGTTTGGAAATTGGAACGAGTGGAATGTAAACACGCGTCGTCCCCTGGTTGCCTCGTCTCCGCGCCAAGCTTCGTCTTCCTCAATTTGAATTTTTGAAAATTCAGCGTCGGCCTTTGCTCGACGCTACAACTCTGGCTAAATCAAAAATCAAATACAGATAATATAAGTGAATTCTAAAACCATAGATCGATTGGAAACACCATTCCGAATGCAATGGTAATGGTCTCGTGGTCCAATTTATCCTAATAAGCAAAGCCCTAAATCGTGTCCAGGAACCCTAATCATGGCATATCGTGTTTCAGGCCATGGAAATGCAATTAACCTGCCCAGATCGCTTGCAAACTTCTCACTAATCACAAAAACAATAATAAAACATGTTAAAAATGCATGATAATTGAAATACGATTTTGAAATTTTCTTGAACAAACCAAAATCGGATTCTTTGATTCTGGATGGTTTTGAGCAATCTGAGGGTCTGGAATGCTTCCAGGGATGCCAAGCAATGTGTTTGAATCCTCAAAAGCAACTGAAAACCACTGGATCGATGGCTGCTTGTAGCTTGTATAGCACGGTTTTTTGAGCTTCAATAAGGGTTTCTCCAGCCAGTTTTTCTACCCTAATTCGTGTGGCATGAGTTGTTTATATATAGTAGAAGGATTCAGAGTTGTTTTGAGAAAGAATCAATCACTAATCAATGCAAAACATATTTGATTTTGTACCAAATCAAATTTTCATCTTTTGATCAATTTTCAATCCAATCTTGCCATATCAATCCAAATTTCGAAATTTGCTGGCTTTATTGAGTTACTTGGATCTCAAGGAAGAGAAAAAAAATCAAATTTGCATTTAATTTTGATTTTATACTTTATTTTTGAATTTAATTTGTATTTAAATGAATAAATTCCAAATTAAATAGAAAAATAAAATAAAAATTCGTGGAATTGGGCTTGGATATTCCTAATTGTATAAGGAACAAGTTTGGATGAAGAAAAAGTAAGCCCATTTGCAAAATTTTTGATTTTTAGAAGTATTTCTCTTTGTGCACTTCTTCAAAATTGCCCAACTTGTGAATGGTGTATCTTGCTCAATTTTCCATATTTTTGAGTGTTCTTGGACTTTTTGGAAAGCTCTAAGAATCCTCTAACCAACCGTTTTGGTCTCATATCAATTGGAGTTTCCATGCTCAATATATCTTCAAAACAAAATGTTGACTTTGTGTTGACTTTTGAAAAGGACCTGTAATGTTTTGATCCATACCTTCCAAATGAAGCATTTTTTGAACATTCTTGTGAGACATGAAGTTGTAGAGAATTGAATTTCCTTAAAAATGAGCTTTGGTGGAAAAATTTCTGATAAAGTATGAGAAAGTTATGACCAGTCAAAGTTTGGTTGAGTTTTCACCTAGAAACCCTAATTTAGAAAGTTTGACTTTTGAGCAAATCTTGAGTTTTCTTGATGAATCATGATCAACCCTTGATCAAATGATGAATGTAACTTCAAAATGAGGATGTTGACCAAAAATCATGAAGTTTGACTGTATGTTGACCACAGTTGACTTTTTGTCCAATACAATTGATTTTCAACCATCTGAGCAATTGTCTGAGGAAACTTGACTTGTGAGGCTTGAAACTTGACATGGGGAATCTTTGAAGAATATGAGGAAGCATGATGACCATTGGAGATGTTGAAAATCCACTTTGATCTGAGACTTGCCAAATCCTAGTTTGGGTTGATTGTCTATGAGAGAGTTTGTCTGATCAACTCTTGAGGAATCCTTGAGTATGGATGTATGAAATATCTTGAGAAGATGGAGGGCAAATTTTGGGGTATGACAGCTGCCCCTGTTCAATCTTCTTGTACTGGAAGGGTTAGATTGGCATGTTTTGCTTCACACCGGAGGTAGAAGATGATTGAACACCGAGTACACCTGAAAATTTGCACTCGCTGTTGGCTGATGATGCGGGAATGGGCTTACAGATTCCATTTGGAGACTGGAGACTTCGCTGGGGAATGAGTCGTACGCTAGACTCAAGATTGTTGTCTGAATAGGAGAATTTTCGGAGATGGGCTTAAGATGCCATATGGAAAGATCAATGATGGGGAGCCGTACGCTAGGCTTTGTAGATGTTTCTGGAAGTGGAAGGAGCATGGAAATGGGCTTAAGATGCCATCCGGAGGGAGTCGTACGTTAGACTTCGTGCTCATCTTTGAATGAAGTTATTGGTTTGTATTGATTTTTAACCAAATATGCAACATTCTGAAAGTGGAGAAATGTTGATAAGTAGTCGGAGATGGGCTTAAGATGCCATCCAAGGCAACCGAGTCGTACGCTAGACTCTGTAGTTGCTGCTGATAATAGGAAGGAGTCAGAATAGATCTTCGTGTTGATTACTCTGAGGGGATAGTAGTTGGCAAAATGTGGACAACTTCCCTGTTGTGCATCAGGTGTTGGTCCACTGCCTGTTATCGGAGGATAACCGGTGATTGTTCGGATAGGGTCTCCCGTCTGGCTTTGGGTATTAATCCTGGATCCGTTGTCGGAGGACAACGAGGGTGGTCGTTCAAATAGTTTTCCGTCTGATTCGGTCTTAATCTCGACCATTGTCGGAGGACAACTAGGGGCTTCGATAGTTTTCCGTCCGATTCGGTCTTAATCCTGGACCAGTTGTCGGAGGACAACTAGTGGCGGTCGTTCAAATAGTTTTCCCGTCTGGATTCGGGTCTTAATCCTGGACCTATTTGCGTCAGAAGTGACTTTCACCTGCTTTGGAGAAAACAAGAGAAACTTTGATAGAATATTGTTAGTTTTATGCAAAGTATGATGCATGCCGATGCGTACGAATGACATATGCACAAATTATGACTTTTATGAGTAATGTATGAATGACAGATGTTGTGGTATTTCAAAAAATATCTATCTTGAAGAAGATGCAGATGTTCTGCTTGGAGATTTCTGACTTCTGTTTGAGGATTGGAAACCCTGAGAAGAAAGATAACGTTGATTCCTCCGGTGCACTATCTGACCAAGTCTTGGGGCTAGATATTGTTGACAAACCTGCTGGGGAGAGTCTGGGAGGTATTCTACCGGGGATTTTTGAGTGTAAATATTGCTGCAGAGTACTTGGTGGTTACTGGGAGACCGGGTTAGAAGAGACTGGAGCCCGTTGTAATCTCCGATGGGCATAAAGATGGTGTTTCTCCGTGCACTATCTCGACCAAATTTCGTGTCCGATACCGTTGGAGAAAAGGGGAATTGTTGCAAGATATCTTGTTGGGGATATATCCCTCGGCTGGGGATGAGATGTTACTGCTCGAAGATAGGTGCAATCCGATTAAGTTGAGTGGAATCACTGCTTGGGGACCGATGCGTACTCCACTGAGGAAGGCTTGTAATGAGTGACATTTCTGTGGGGATCATGCTCTGCGGGGAAAATGTTGGTGACTTTCGTCGTCATATCAATTCCTAGAGCAATTACTTTTTGCTGCTCATTTTCGATGTTTGTGAATAGATTTTTATTGTCAAATGCATATAATCATTCAAAGCAAACGTTGGGACTTTATGCAAACAACAACAGTGAAAATTGTAAAGAGAAAGAGACTTGTATTTATTTGAAATGTGGCGTATGGCCAAGTAGTTTGTACACAAGAAAAGTAAAAAGCTATGCGGAAACAATCTCGTTAAGTTCCAACTATGCTAGTACTCATATATTTCAACTATCTCATCTCCCCGTCAAGAGAAAGTGAGTGAATTGATTTTCGCCATTTGAACCTTGAATGTCGATAGTAGTGAAGTAAGTGATCCGACGAGACATAGTCGACGCTTAAATCCCTAACTTTTGCCTAGACCGCCTTTCGGTTTTCACCGATACCTTTTTGCCCAAGCCGCCTTTTCGTGTTTTCGACTTGCCGGTGTACTTGTTTTGCATATATCCTTAACTTTTGCCCGAACCCTTTGGTTCACCAGATGCCCTTATTTTTGCCTAGGTCACCGACCTAGCGGGTCTCTTTATGCATAGTATTTTTGACTATGTCCGCTCACGTGGGAAGTCTTCACCATCCATGGTGCTAAGTATCATAGTCTACCGAAAATACTGCCTTGACTACAAATGGTCCCTCATAGTGGGAGTCCTCGATCACCTTGTGGAAGAATGATGCGCTTGACTACTAAATCACCGACTTGGTAGACTCGGTGCTTGACCTTCTTGTTAAATGCTCGATCATTCGCTCGATAGATTTGTCCATGGCGATGGACGCGAGTCATTTCTCATCAATCAAGTTAACTGGTCAAGGCGAGTCTCGATCCAATCATCTTCGCCAACTCTCGCCCGGAGGACTCGTCGAGGGTATCCGAACCTCGATTGGTAGGACTCCTTCTGACACAGAGAAAGGGTTGCCCTGCTGAGGTTCGCATCAGAAAAGCGATAACCATAAAGAGCAAATGGTAACATCTCATGCCAATCTTTGTAAGTCACTGTCATCTTCTGTATAATCTTCTTAATGTTCTTGTTGGCGCCTTCCACTGCGCCATTCATCTTAGGCCGATAAGGAGAAGAGTTGGGATGCTTGATCTTAAACTGCGGGCAGAGTTCGATGATCACCTTATTGTTGAGATTAGAGCCGTTATCTGTGATAATCCATTCGGGAATGCCATACCGACATATAAGATTATGCTTGACGAATCGAGCCACAACATTCTTGGTAACAGATGCGAACGAGGCTGCCTCTACCCATTTGGTAAAGTAATCAATTGCCACAAGGATGAAACGATGTCCGTTGGAAGCAGTGGGCTTGATTTCTCTGATCATGTCAATGCCCCACATTGCAAAAGGCCAAGGAGTTGTTAGAACATTCAGAGGTACTGGAGGTACGTGCAATTTGTCTGCATAAATTTGGCACTTGTGACAAGATTGAGCATAGCTGTGACAATCAGCTTCTATGGTGGACCAATAGTAACCTGTTCTCAAAATCTTCTTAGCCATTGTATGTCCACTGGAGTGGGTACCAAATGCGCCTTCGTAACTCTTCCATGATACGCCCACTGCTTTCCTCTACACATGAGTAAGCACAAGTCGGTTGCGCTTGTATAAGATGCCGTTCGAGGAAGAATTTGGATGCAAATCTCCTCAAGAACTTCTTATCGCTGATGATGCCCGCTGGATATTCCCGAGTCTCAAGATACCTCTTCACATCATAGTACCAAGGTTTCTCTCAGATCAAGCTCATAACAATATGCCGGTTCGTCAAACTTCTCAATGATGATCTGGGGAGCCTCGTTGTCCCATCTAACCTTGAACATAGATGACATAGTAGCTAATGCGTCTGCCAACTGATTCTCTTCTCGTGGAATGTGGTTGAAAGTGATCTCTTCGAAGTAGGGAATCAAACTCAGAACATGCTCTCTATACGGAATGAGATTCGGATGCTTCGTATCCCACATGCCCTTAATCTGACTGATCACTAAAGATGAGTCTCCATATACTTGCAAGAACTTGATTCTTAAGTCAATAGCAGCTTTGATACCCATGATGCACGCTTCGTACTCGGCCATATTGTTGGTGAAACTGAAACATAATCTGGCGGTGAAAGGCGATGTCCTGTAGGGATGTAATGATGGCGCCAATGCCATTGCCAAGCGCTTGAGGTCCATCAAAGACCATGGTCCATCGGGATCCTTGTTCAGGTCCTTCGTCTGGGCCTGGTTCTTCACAATATGTAACTAGTAGAACATCCTCATCTGGAAATTCGAACTGCATAGACTAATAGTCATCTACGGCTTGATGAGCCAAATGATCGGCTACTACGCCTTTGATTGCTCGAGAAGTGTACCGATGTCGATTCGGTCGATCATTTGCCATCTTGCTATTCTTCCGAGAGAGCTGGTTTCTCAAATATGTATTTTATCGGATCCATCTTGAAATCAACAAAGTAGTGTGAGTCAACATATACTGCCTTAGTCAGCAAGTTAAAGCGCTGCAAGTTTTCTCGAGCCGTGAGTATCTTGTTTCACGGTAAACTTTTGCTAAGGTAGTATATTGCATACTCTTTTCGACTGCACTCGTCATGTTGTCCCAACACACACCCCATTGAGTTCTCTAACACCGCCAAGTACATGATAAGAGGTCTTCCTTTGGGCGGTATCGATAGGAGGAGAGGTACTCCTTGATTTTGTCAAAGGCTATCTGGAAATCGTCGTTCCATTCTACCACTTGATCTTTCTTAAGTAACTTGAAGATTGGCTCACAAGTAGCAGTTAGATGTGTAATGAATCTGGCAATGTAATTCAATCGACCTAAGAAACCTCTGACTTCCTTCTCTGTGCGGGGAGCTGGCATCTCTTGAATGGCTTTAACCTTGGCGGGATCAACTTCAATACCTTTACCACTGACAATAAACCCTAGGAGTTTTCCAGATCTAACTCCAAAAGTGCACTTGTTGGGATTAAGTCTCAGTCTGTACTTCTTCAACCTATCAAACAGTTTCTGCAAATGATCAAGATGTTCTTCTTTAGTCTGCGACCGAGCTATCATGTCGTCGATGTAGACCTCTATCTCGTGATGGATCATGTCATGAAAAAGGGTTACCATGGCACGCTGATAAGTGGCGCCTGCATTCTTCAGTCCGAACGGCATAACTTTGTAACAGAAAGTGCCCCACTGTGTAACAAAAGTAGTCTTCTCCATGTCTTCGGGAGCCATTTTAATTTGATTGTAACCGGAAAAACCATCCATGAAGGAGAAAACTTTGTGCTGAGCGGTGTTGTCAACCAAAACATCAATATGAGGAAGTGGAAAATCGTCTTTCGGACTTGCTTTGTTCAGATCTCTGTAATCCACACACATTCATACCTTGCCATCCTTCTTGGGTACAGGTACCACATTTGCAACCCACTGTGGATAATAAGTAACAGCTAAGAACCCGGCGTTGAACTGCTTCATAACCTCTGCTTTGATTTTCTCAGACATCTCAGGACGCATGCGACGAATCTTCTGCTTCACCGAGAAAACCTCTTCGTTGGCAACCTGTACCACAATATCAATGTCTAAACTGCATGTCTTCGTATGACCAAGCAAATACGCCAATATAGTCTCGTAGCATCCGAACCATCCTTTCTTTGACACTTCTCAAGGCCCGCTCCTATCTTGATCTCTTTTCGCCTTCACAAGACCCAAATTCACAACCTCGACTTGTTCTTCGGCGTCAGATAACTCGCTTTTCTTGTCAGTAGCCTAACAAGTTCTCCGGCACTTCACAATCTTCCTCACCTTCGCCTTCGCTTGGTAGATCGGATTATCAAGTCATATTTAGCAATAGCATAGTCATATCACGAGATTCGAGTGATTCGCATGTATCACGTGGGTGTGTAAGAAACACATAGCTTTTGAAGGGGTGACAAAGTAAAAGAAAACAAACACAATTGAATGCAAAAGTCCAACGAGTTTATTGAATGAAAATATGCAAATGACAGATAATAACCTCACAAAGCCATGATGATGCAAGGCACTAGGCTTTAGAGTTTATCGCTCAACATATAGAAAATACGAAAAGCAAAACAAAAACAAGAGCAATTACTCCTGGCTAAAGGAGATTGGTAGGACGTCTTCAGTCTTCCAATTGCTGAGTCCGTTGTTTGGAGTTGGGAAGATCCACTTCGATGTCAAGTCGTGTTGTCGCCTTCTATAACATGGATTCCACTGGCCGATGCGAAAGGAAGTTGGCGGCACGTCACGGCGATCATCTTTCGTCCTATGATGGTGAAGCCTAAACCGCCTTGTCAAATTTGAAAGGAAGGTCGTGAGCTGTCCCCAAATAGTACTACCTTCTTCAATGCAGCTTGAGCATCTTTCAACGAGGCCATCCTAGGCGGAACTTCAGAGGATAGGAGAGTCAACAGCATGACTGGGATTGTTTCAAAAGCTTGACAGGAGTTTCAAGAATTCACCCTCCACCTCGAGGTATCGAATGACCGAGATGACCGACCATGTATTCTCTTCACCACATATCGTAACAACCTTCCCTTTCACCGGTACTTCCGATGCAAGGTAGAGGTAACAACACCGCCCCATGTATCCAAGGGCCACCAAGTAGGCAAGAGTAAGACGGATGTCCATGACAAAGAAAGTGGAATCAAAAGTCCGGGAACCGACTTTAACAAGCAGTGAGCTCTCCAAGTAATCGCTCTTAGAACCATCAAAAGCTCTCACAATTATGTCAGGGTCTTAGAACCAACCCTTCGACATCGTCGATAAAAGCCTTCGAAGGATATTCGAGCGTAACGGTATCCACCAAAACATGAGACAATGTAATGCCCTTGCATTCGATGAGATGTGCAAGGCTTTGTTGTGTTTCTTTCCTAAGGAGTCAAATCAAGATCGAGAAGCCTAGGCCGTTGTTGGCAGCCGGGCTAGCAATACAAACTTCGAATTGATCAAGAGTAGTGTCTTGCGGTACATGGGCATTCTTCAGAAACTTCACCAAGGCATTGGCATGAGCTTTAGAGCACAAGAGCAGTGCAAGCATGGAGATCTTGGACGGAGTCTGTCCCAACTATTCCACAACATTGTAGTCACTCTTTCTGATAATCTTCAGAATTTCCTCCATTTCTTGTTTGAGGTGTCTTCAGAACTTCCTTTGGTACTTCGCCGAGCAGGATGAGTCACCGGTTCTTTCCTCTAGCTTGGGAATGGATTGAATAGCCGGAATGCGAGCGGAGTCGCAGTCTTTTGAGGAGAGATATCCGAGAGAACACTCTTCCGGCTCGTCACCCATCGATCCGGTGATGTTGTCAATGTCAGGAATGGTAGCTTCAATTGTAAGATCCTCAATGGTCAGAGGGTCTTGTTTGACACCATGATAGTAAAACTCAACTCCATAGTTCCAAGGTATAGCTTTGTTAGAGGAATATGGAACTGGTCCAGGAGAAGTAATAATGAGAGGTGCACCCTGGGCACAGAATCAGCAGAGGAAATCCTTATAGTGTTAACATCAGCATAGTCTTCTGGGAAATCGTCACCCCATCCGGTCGCCTTAATGTCTTCAATAGGAATCTTGTAGCTTTCAGGAACAGTGTACTTCACCATGTAATCATACTTTCCACTTGGCTGCCCAAAGGTATCCCATACTGATGGTGTTGTCTCATTCGCATTGTCGATCTTCAGTTTGGACATATCTCCACACAGCTTCTGCACAGGTGGTTTTAGGAATAGTGTTTCACGGTTATCCATCATGCACTGAACAGGTCTTCTCAACCAAGCACAACCATCAGGTGCAGATGGGCACCAACGACAATTCTCTGGGCACCCTGGGTTGACGCCGGCTTGCAACAAATTCTTCTTAACAGTCATCAGAGGAATGGTCAAGTCATCTATATTGAACACATAAGTATCCTCACCAACAGCATTGGAACTCTTGTCATGGTTAGGCATGGGAGCGTTGATCACATTCGGAGTCTCAAGAGGAGGATCAAACTCAATCTGCTTAGCTTCAATCATATCTTGAATCTTGTTCTTCAAGGCCCAACAATCATCAGTATTGTGCCCTGGGCTGTTGAAGTGGTAAGCACACTTAGCATTAGGATTATATCTCGGAGAGGAAGTGTTGATGTTTTGAGGAGGATCCCTCAAGGTTATCAGCTCTGCTTTCAACATGTGTTGCAAGGCTTGCGACAATGGCATGTTGATCTTTGTAAACCGCCTTCGGCACGCCTCACGCTTGTCTCACTGAGGTTGTGCTGATGTAGGATTAGAGATCACAACGGCCCCCACAGATTGAGCACGGTCGGTCTTGGCTCGGCTTTTCTGACCATACACAGCATTGGCTTCTTTCTTACCACCAAAAGATCTCTTCGCAGCATTTGATGACGACTCTACATGAATCTTTCCACTCTTGATACCACTTCAATATCATTGTCAAGATCACCGTGAATCCTGAAGAGTTTCCAATCGATGATTGAAGAATGGGTCGTTGTTCCATAAACATATCAACCAACTCCCTATTGGACAAGGGTGGTTGAACTCACCGCTAGATCTCCATTTCGAGCATACTCTTTGAACTTCTCATCACGACCCATAGACATGCTCAGTAGTTGCATGGTGGGTGTCAATTCAGATTGTACTCATACTATCTCAGAAAGCATCACCAAGTCACCCAAGTACGGATACGGTCATTCTCTAGCCGATAATACCACCCAATTGAGTTCCGACAAACTCTCTTGAAAATAATGCATCCACAACTTTCTGTCATCAGTGTGGGGGTTGATCTTCTGAACATAGGACTTCAAATGCAGCTTCGGACAAGAAATGCCATCATATTTGGCAAAGGTAGGAACTTTGAATTTGGGAGGAATCACAACACCAGGAACAAGACTCAAATCATCAAAATTCAGCCCGGACATCTTCAGGTTTTCCACAGCATTCAGACGGTCTTCAAGTTGCTTGTACTTGTCATCTTCATCAAAGTATTGGCCATCATCATAGTCTTTTTCAGGCTCATGCTGGCTGCCTTCGCCATTACCCTTGACACTCCCCTCATTCTTAACACTTCCTTCAGAGAGCTCTATACGACTGACCACTTTAGGACCACCTTTGTAGCGTCTGCCCATGTTGAGAAGACCAACAACCTTCTTCTTTCTGTTGATGAGCTTCTTCAGATCTTCTTGGCCTTGGACCAAACTGGTGAACATCTCGAAACCGAGCATTCTCGAGCTCGGAGATCTTTGATGATGCTCAAGATCCATTTCTGCTAAAATAAATAGCGAGAGAATGAGAAAACCAATCTTCACTGTACCTGTGATGCAATGTTATGCTATGATATGCAATGTTTATGCGAATGCAATGCAATGTTTTCAAGGACCTTAGAGATTTAAATTTGTTAAACCAGCAATGAGCAAACATTTATTAGTACTCTTTTTATTCTTTTTCTTTTTTAAGTACAAGAGATAGTTCAAAACAATAAAAGAAAAGCGCATAAATCCTAGAGCTCTAAGTCTCCCACGGGCGCTTCCTCTTGGTGCCGAGGTAGGCTTTGATGTTTCGCTCCTCATGAAGTAGCTTTGTCAACTCTAGCACTTTCCTCTCACTCGCGTAGCACTGAGCTTCAAAGGTATCCCTCTCTTCTTTAGGCTGAATCCAGGATCTCTTCAAATCTTCAAAATCAGTAGGCATGTCGGAATGGATAACGGTATAGGATACGTCACCTATAGCAACAAGTTCCATAATTACTGGTAGAACAGGCGTGAATGGCATCATGAGGTTTTGAGCTCGAGCTCGCACCCATTTGAGGTAAGGTTCCCAAGGAATGGAGTTCTGGTGCCCAAAAGTCTTGGTATCAGTCTTCTTTACCATGCCCCAAGCGTGTATGAACCTTCGTCGGTAATTCTGGAGATCGTTGTTGTAATCGAACACAATATCTTGGAGAAGCATATCATGTGGACCATCTTTTCGAGCAAAACCAAACTGACGTAGAGCTAGAGAAGGGTTGTAAGTGATACCTCCCCTTATACCAAGTAGTGGTACATTAGCGAATTCTCCACAACGCTCAATGAAGGTGAAGTCCTTTTGAGAGAAAAGACTCCAACGGATATCTGAATGAGAGAGTGACATTAGTCTTTGAGACCACTTCAATCTTTGTTCGTTCTTCAAAACTGATGGAGGAAGGTGCAAAATAAACCACCTAGAAAGTAACGGGATACAACACATGAGAGTTCCTTGTCTTTTGATGGTACGAGTGTGGAGAGAATGTAGGATGTCTCCAAGTAAAGTAGGCACTGGATTGCGGGTAAGAAACAACTTGATGGCGTCGACATCTATGAATTGATCCGAGTTAGGGAATAGAACCAAACCATAGATTAACAAGGCTACAATGTCTTTGAATGCATGGAAACTCATAACTTTGAGGAATTCTCGGGCTTTCTTAATTAAGAACTTGGCAAGTAAACCCTTAACTCCACTTCTAGTTTCCCAATTGGCTTCAATGTCTGAGCGCTTAAGGTGTAAGGCTGATACAATGTCTTCGTACTTAGGAACCTTTTCTAAACCGGTGAATGGCATTTGATCAAGAATAGGTATCCCAAGTAGCTTAGAGAACTCTTCCAAAGTAGGAACCAACTGATAATCTGGGAATGTAAAGCAATGGTGTTTCGGATCAAAGAACTGAAATAGGACATGCATCATATCTTCTTCAAAACCGGAGATAACCAAATCAAGCAGATAACCATGTCTTTTGATGAACTGAGCATGATCAGGAATCTCTGAAACCAATTCTTTGAGCTGAGAAGGTATACCCATGAAGTTGATTCAGATAGTCTTTCTAGAAGCCATAATACCTACAAAATAGAGCAAAGATAAATCCCTAGGTCCTTGAAATAGTTAGAAATGATATGCAATGCGGATGATGTCATGATGTCATGTTTGGCACACACAAACAATTCACACAATGAGCCTAGGTTTAAGGCTTGCAAGAGGTATAGGTGATTACCCCACCAAAAGTTTGAGTTGGTTCATCCTGTCCTATAATAGTAACCGGGTTCTAAGAATCTCACATCATTGATCTTTCTCGTAGGCATTTATTTCAATACGACTACCAAGTGGCCGACCGAAAATATCCCAAAAGTCTGATCTTAATGAGCGTAGCATCGAGTATCAACCAACCTTGGTCTACACCAAAGCCGGCCATCTCACTACCTTCTAATGGCCAAGATGGGTCAATTACGGTGAACTGACTTTGAGATTTTTGTATCGCAAATGTGCGGATTGCAAGAGTCTCCACCGACTTTTCTTTTATCCAATTAAGGGAAGGTAAAAAGTACAGAAAAAGACCTTCGTTAGATTCTGAGTAAGGGAGAAGGTTAAGAAAAGGGAAGGTATTAGCACCCCTTTCCATCTGTAGTTATCTACGGGCTCTTAGTTGCTCTTAGATCACTTTAAAATTGTGCTTTCTGTGTGTTTGAAAAAAAAAGGTTTTGAAAAGGCATTTCGCTTTGACTTTGTAATGATTCATGTAGGAATGTATACAAAGTGTTTGGAAATGTTTCGTTTTGAAAAGAGTTTGAACTTTGACAAAAGTGTGAGGTGTGAAAAGTATTTTGATAGAGCAAGCGACTAAAAGTCTTATTACCTACTCAGAATTGGTCGTTTTCGTGTTATTTTACGTTCCTTTAGAATAGTGCTATCCACACCATTAGTTGGTAGGTAACCCTATTCGTTGGATGTAAGCGGGACATTCGAAGGGACATCGGATGGTCATAGAAAGCAACTTGTAGGAAGTATCCTAGCACATTCGAAGGGTCTATCATCATTTTTCGTAGGCGACAATCGAGGGTCAAGATCATGTATTCGGAGGCGACATCGTGGGTCTATGATCTTTGTATCGAAGGGACTATGATGATTTTTTCGTAGGCAACGGTGCTAGAATACCTCTACGTTCGAGGGACTTGACCATTTGAATTCGTAAAGGCAACGAGAGAGAATTACCCAAAGGGGTGCATGTGTGAAAAAGTGTGTTGATTTCAGGTATTTTATCTTGGAGTTAAGAGTGATCTATGTCCAATTTTATCTTGGCATACACGCCTAATTACTAGCAGTTTATAGGGTGCGGAAAGTAAATGCGGAAATGTAAAGGTGCGGAAAGTAAATCCTACGCTATTACATGGCTTTGGGGCAGATACATAATTTAAACTTGCGGAAAATAGAAATCCTAATTAAACTATTACATCCCATGAACAATTACATTATTGGAAAAAATAAAAACGGTAAAAGAAATCGTCCGAAACGAGATAACCTGTGAAAAGATAAGAAATCGGAAAAATACGATGAAATCGAATAAGAGGAAAATGTTAGTAAAAATGCATATTTTAAGATGAGAAAAATATTTCATGCTGGAAATAACATTAATATGCTAAAATATTTTTTTGGGATTTTTTGGATGCAATTTAATAATTAAAAACTAATTAAAAGTGATTTAAATGGTAAATTATAAATAAAATTACATATGCATGGAAAATAATATTTTTTAATTTTATAAATTAAATAAACATTTTATGAAAATAATGCAAAAAGAAAATTATTTTTTGATGATTTTAAATGCATGATAAAAAATGTTGAAATAAATTAAAATGCATGAAAATATATTAAATAAATTAGAAAATATGAAAAATATGGAAGTTTGTAAAAGAAAAATAGAACCGGTCCTGGGGAGATTCGAACTCATGACCCTGGAGGGTATCCTTGCACAGTGAACGCCTCAACCAACTGAGCCAGCGTGTCCAACTGTTTGGAAATTGGAACGAGTGGAATGTAAACACGCGTCGTCCCCTGGTTGCCTCGTCTCCGCGCCAAGCTTCGTCTTCCTCAATTTGAATTTTTGAAAATTCAGCGTCGGCCTTTGCTCGACGCTACAACTCTGGCTAAATCAAAAATCAAATACAGATAATATAAGTGAATTCTAAAACCATAGATCGATTGGAAACACCATTCCGAATGCAATGGTAATGGTCTCGTGGTCCAATTTATCCTAATAAGCAAAGCCCTAAATCGTGTCCAGGAACCCTAATCATGGCATATCGTGTTTCAGGCCATGGAAATGCAATTAACCTGCCCAGATCGCTTGCAAACTTCTCACTAATCACAAAAACAATAATAAAACATGTTAAAAATGCATGATAATTGAAATACGATTTTGAAATTTTCTTGAACAAACCAAAATCGGATTCTTTGATTCTGGATGGTTTTGAGCAATCTGAGGGTCTGGAATGCTTCCAGGGATGCCAAGCAATGTGTTTGAATCCTCAAAAGCAACTGAAAACCACTGGAACGATGGCTGCTAGTAGCTTGTATAGCACGGTTTTTTGAGCTTCAATATGGGTTTCTTCAGCCAGTTTTTCTACCCTAATTCGTGTGGCATGAGTTGTGTATATATAGTAGAAGGATTCAGAGTTGTTTTGAGAAAGAATCAATCACTAATCAATGCAAAACATATTTGATTTTGTACCAAATCAAATTTTCATCTTTTGATCAATTTTCAATCCAATCTTGCCATATCAATCCAAATTTCGAAATTTGCTGGCTTTATTGAGTTACTTGGATCTCAAGGAAGAGAAAAAAATCAAATTTGCATTTAATTTTGATTTTATACTTTATTTTTGAATTTAATTTGTATTTAAATGAATAAATTCCAAATTAAATAGAAAAATAAAATAAAAATTCGTGGCATTGGGCTTGGATATTCCTAATTGTATAAGGAACAAGTTTGGAAGAAGAAAAAGTAAGCCCATTTGCAAAAATTTTGATTTTTAGAAGTATATCTCTTTGTGCACTTCTTCAAAATTGCCCAACTTGTGAATGGTGTATCTTGCTCAATTTTCCATATTTTTGAGTGTTCTTGGACTTTTTGGAAAGCTCTAAGAGTCCTCTAACCAAAAGTTTTGGTCTCATCTCAATTGGAGTTTCCATGCTCAATATATCTTCAAAACAAAATGTTGACTTTGTGTTGACTTTTGAAAAGGACCTATAATGTTTTGATCCATACCTTCCAAATGAAGCATTTTTTGAACATTCTTGTGAGACATGAAGTTGTAGAGAATTGAATTTCCTTCAAAATGATCTTTGGTGGAAAAGTTTCTGATAAAGTATGAGAAAGTTATGACCAGTCAAAGTTTGGTTGACTTTTCACCTAGAAACCCTAATTTAGAAAGTTAGACTTTTGAGCAAATCTTGAGTTTTCTTGATGAATCATGATCAACCCTTGATCAAATGATGAATGTAACTTCAAAATGAGGATGTTGACCAAAAATCATGAAGTTTGACTGTATGTTGACCAGCTTGACTTTTGTCCAATACAACTGATTTTCAACCATCTGAGCAATTGTCTGAGGAAACTTGACTTGTGAGGCTTGAAACTTGACATGGGGAATCTTTGAAGCATATGAGGAAGCATGATGACCATTGGAGATGTTGAAAATCCACTTTGATCTGAGACTTGCCAAATCCTAGTTTGGGTTGATTGTCTATGAGAGAGTTTGTCTGATCAACTCTTGAGGAATCCTTGAGTATGGATGTATGAAATGTCTTGAGAAGATGGAGGGAAAATTTTGGGGTATGACACTACTGCTGATCAATTTGAAGGTTGTATTGCTAGCCTGACCATCAACAATGGCTTAGGCTTCTCTGATGCTGATTTAACTCCTGCCGGAAGGAAACACAACAAAGCCTTTCACGTCTTCATTGAATGCAAGGGCACTACACTGTCTCACGTATTGGTGGATACTGGTGTAATACGGTGAACTGACTTTGAGATTTGTTTTGCTTTTTATCGCAAATGTGCGGATAGTAAGAGTCGCCACCGACTTTTCTTTTATCCAATTAAGGGAAGGTGAAAAGAACAGGAAAAGACCTTCGTTAGATTCTCGAGTAAGGGAGAAGGTTATGAAAGGGAAGGTATTAGCACCCTTTCCATCCGTAGTTATCTACGGCTCTTAGTTGCTTCTAGCTCATTTTTAAAAGTGCTTTCTGTGTGTTTGACAAAATGTTTTGAAAAGGCATTTCGCTTTGACTTTGTAATGATTCATGTAGGAATGTATACAAAGTGTTCGAAATGTTTCGCTTTTGAAAGAGTTTGAACTTTGACAAAAGTGTGAGGTGTGAAAAGTATTTAATTTGAGCAAGCAACTAAAAGTCTTATTACCTACCGTAATGGTCATTTTCGTGTTGTTTTATCGCTCCTTTAAAATAGTGTTATCCATACCATTAGTTGGTAGGTAACCCTATTCGCTGGATGTGAAGGACATTCAAGGGACATCGGACGGTCATAGAAGGCAATTTGTAGGAAGTATCCTAGCACATCAAGGACGATCATCACTTTGAGGCAACAATCGAGGGACGAGATCATGTATTCGTAGGCGACATCGTGGGTCTATGATCTTTGTATCGAAGGGACTACGATGATATACTTGTAGGCAACAGTGCTAGGATACCTCTACGTTCGAGGGACTCGACCATTTAATCGAAAGGCAAAGAGAGAGAATTACCCTAAGAGGTGCATGTGTGAAGAGAGTGTGTCAAATTCGGATATATGTTATCCTAAAATTATGAGTGATCATATGTTATCCTAAAATTATGAGTGATCTATGTCCAATTTTATCTTGCCATACACGCCTAATTACTAGCAGTTTTATAGGGTGCGGAAAATAAATTATGAAAAGTAAAGGTGCGGAAAGATAAAGTCCTACGCTATTACATGGCTTTGGGGCAGTTACATAATAGGAGTGCAGAAAGTAAAAGTCCTAATTAAACTATTACATCCCATAGGCAGTTACATAATATTGAAAAGAAAAACAAGAAAAATCTTCTGAAGCGTTACAACCTGTAAACAAATAAATAATCGGAAAATACGAGAAAATTGTATAAGAGGAAAAATGTTAGTGAAAACATGATTTTTGAATATGGAAAAAAGTTTTAGGTTAGTAATGGCAATAAGATGATAAGATAATTTTTTGGTAATTTTCTGAATCGATTTCAGTAACTAAAAACAATTAAAAGTCAATTTAATGGTTAATTAGCAATTAACTAAAATATGCATGCAAAAATATTAATTTTAATGTCAAAAATTAAATAAGCATTTTTCTGATTAATATGCAAAAGGAAAATATTTTTGGTGTTTTTTAAATGCATGAAAAAAATGTTTGAAGATTAATTAAATTAAGATGAAAATATTAAGAAAAATAGAAAATAGAAAAGTTAGTTTTGAAAGGAGCAAAAAAGAAAAGTGACCACGCCAAGAATCGAACTCGTGCCCACTGGGAAAATCACACGCCTGCTTGCCATCTGAGCCAAGTGTACTTGGTGTTTGGAATCTGGAATCAGTGGGTTATAAGTGAATACGTGTCATAAATTGGATTTCAAACAGTTTCAACACGCGTGGACCCCAGCTGGAACGGATGGACGAATCAGAAGCCTCGAACGCGCCACGCATGCCTCGCCGGATTCAACACAGTCAACGACGCCGGAGCCCTAGCTCCGGTCGTCTTCTCCGGTCAACCAAAATTCCAAAATCTGCAAAATACGCAAAATAAAAAGCAAAGGGATATCCTACCCCCCTAAATCGACCATTGCGAGTTCAATGGTGGTGTTAGTTTTGACTGAAAGTTCCTGGATAAGCCGGTTCGAAGCTAACAGTTTGAAAAACCCTAAACATGGAAAATCGAGTTCTGGACGTTCAAGCTTGAGAACGATGGCCCAGATCCTGTCTATGATGTCTCATGATCACATTAGAATAGTTAGTTTCGATTAAAACACACAGATAATAAAAATTCGAAATCAAGAAAAATATGATTATGTATGTTCATATATGGCTCGATTCATGCAGTTTTAACCATGGATAATGATGTGTACTTACTCCAAATTACCTCAGGAACACAATGGAAGGCTTGGTTTTGATTGAAACTTGCTGGAATATGGAATACGATTTTGCCAACTTTTGAGAAAAATTTGAGAAAATAGGGTTGCTTCCAAGGGCTAGGGTTTCGTCCTTGGTCCTTGTGAATGTGATAGGTATTTATAGATTGAAAAATTGAAGCAAAAAGAATGAAAAAACATACTCTCTTCAATGCAAAAATATTTTCTCTTTAAATTCAAATCAAATCTTTTCAAAATTTGATTTTTCCTCCCTTGCATGAGCTAGCACGAATTTGGCAAGTTGTGTGGGCTTTCTTGGTCCGCAAGCTTGATAAAAAACCAATCCAATTCAAATTATACCTTGTTTTCATATTTTATTTAATTTAAATTTGAATTAAATGCTTTTAAATTCAAAAATAAATCAAAAAAAATAAAAGGTGGTGGTGGAAAGGCATCAAGAGGTCTCAAATAATATTATGATCAAGTTTGGATCATAAAATTATAGGCCCATTTGGAAAAAATTGGATTTTGTCAGATATTTTTCTTTGTGCAATTCTTCAAAAATGCCCAAATTGTACAAGGTGTATTTTGCTCAATTTTCAACAATTTTGAGTGTTCTTGGACTTTTTAGAAGGCTCTAGATGTCCTCTAAACAACCTCTTTGGTTTCATCTCAATTGGATTTTCCATTCTCAATAACACTTCATTACAAAAAGTTAACTTTTTGTTGACTTTGAAAAGGACCTGTAATGTTTTGACCCATATCTTCAAAATGAAGAACTTTTTGACCATGCTTGTGAGACATGAAGTTGTATAGAATTGAATTCTCTTCAAAATGAGAGGTGGTGGAAATTTTTTTGATAAAGTATGAGAAAGTTATGCTCAGTCAAAGTTCAGTTGACTTTTCTCTAGAAAACCCTAATTTGGAAAGTTTGACTTTTGATATAATCTTGAGTTTTCTTGATGAATAATGATCAACCCTTGATAAAATGATGAATGTCACTTCTAAATATTGATTTTGACCAAAAATCATGAAGTTTGACTGTCTGTTGACCACAGTTGACTTTTTGTCCAATACAATTGATTTTCAACCATCTGAGCAATTGTTTGAGGAAACTTGACTTGTAAGGCTTGAAACTTGACATGGAGACTCTTTGAAGCATATGAGGAGGCATGATGACCATTGGATATGTTGGAAATCCATCTGGATCTGGGGATAGCCAAACCCTAGTTTGGGTTGATTGTCTAGGAGAGGATTTGTCTGATCAACCCTTGAGGAATCCTTGAGTATGGATGTATGAAATGCCTTGAGAAGTAAGAGGGAAACTTTTGGGGTATGACAGCTGCCCCTGTTCAATCTTCTTGTACTGGAAGGGTTAGATTGGCATGCATGCCTTTCGTGACCTGGAGGTAGAAGATGATTGAACACTCGAGTACACTTGAAAATTTGCACTCGCTGTTGATTGGGAATGGGCTTACAGATGCCATTTGGAGAATCTGGAGATTTCGCTGGGGAATGAGTCGTATGCTAGACTCAATACATCGCCTGGGTAGGAGAGTCGTCGGAGATGGGCTTAAGATGCCATCCGGAGAGACTGATGCTGGGGAACGAGCTGTACGCCAGGCTCTGCAGATGTTCCTGAAGATAGAAGAGAGCACGGAGATGGGCTTAAGATGCCATCTGGAGAGAGTCGTACGTTAGACTTCGTGCCTGTCTTTGAATGAAGTTATTGGTTTGTATTGGATTTTAACCAAATATGCAGTGTTCTGGAAGTGGAGAGTTGTCGATAAATAATCGGAGATGGGCTTAAGATGCCATCCAGGGCAACTGAGTCGTACGCCAGACTCTGTAGTTGCTGTTGATAATAAGAGAGATTCAGAATAAATCTTCATCTTGATTAGTCTGGGAGGATAATAGTCGGCAGAAAGTGGATAGCTTCCCTGTTGTGCTTCAGGTGTTGATCCAATGCATGTTGTCGGAGGACAACCTGGGTGATCGTTTGGATAGGGTTTCCCGTCTGGCTTCGAGTATTAATCCTGGATCTGTTGTTGGAGGACAACTTGGGCGGTCGTTCAGATAGTTTTCCCGTCTGGCTTTGGGCATTAATCCTGGACCTGTCGTTTCAGAAGTGATTTTCATCTGTTTTGGGGAAAAACAAAAGAAACACTGACAGAATATGGTTAGTCTTATGCAGATTATGATGCATGATGTAATGTGTATGAATGACATTATGCATAATTTATGTCTTTTATGAGTAATGTATGAATGATAGATGTTGTGGTATTTCAAAACATATCCATCTTGAAGAAGATGTGGATGCTCTGCTTGGGGATGAAACGGATGAACATCCTGTTCTTGAAAGAGAAGAAAGATATCCTTGATTCCTCCAATGCACTATCTGACCAAGTTTCGAGCCTAGATACTATGCTGCTGAGGATGGTAGAGACCGAGATGCATACTACTGAGAATCTTGTGCATAGACCCTGTTGGGGAGAATCTAGGAGGTACTCTATTGAGGATCTTGCGCATAAATCCTGCTGGAGAGTATTTAATTGTTGTTGGGAGACAGGGCTGGAGCCTGTTGAAACCTCTAGCTGGGGAATAAAAGTTGTAGATTTCCTCCGATGCATTATCTGACCAAGTTTCGAGTCTGGATACTGCTGCTGCCGGGGGAATAGTATTTGTTGAGAGATATTCTATTGGGGATGAATCGTTACTGCTCGGAGACTGATGTAACAGGGTTCAGCTGGTTGGGATCACTGCTCGGGGACTAACGTGACGAAGCTTGGAATGTCTGGACTAGTGGGGAAAAATGTATACTCCACTGGGGAAGGTTTGTAGTGAGCGACTCCTCTGTGGGGATTGTACTCTGCAGGGGGACGCATTGATGACTTTCGTCGTCATCTCAATTCCTATAGCTTGTAGTAATTATCCTTGTTCGTTCACTTTTCGCATGTTTGTAAATATATTTTTATTGTCAGATGCATATAATCATTCAAAGCAAACGTTGGACTTTATGCAAACAACAATAGTGAAAATTGTAAGAGAAAGAACTTGTATTAATTTAAAATGTGGCGTATGGCCAAGTAGTTTGTACACAAGAAAAGTAGAAAGTTATGCGGAAACAATCTCGTTAAGTTTCAACTATGCTAGTACTCATATATTTCGACTATCTCATCTCCTTGTTCTTAGTAGAAAGTGAGTTGATTGATTTTCGCCATTTGAATCTTGAATGCTGATAGTAGTAGTTTGTAGATAGATGATCTAGACGAAACATAGTCGTACGCTTAAATCCATAACTTTTGCCTAGACCGCCCCTTTCGGGTTTTCAGTCTATCGGGATACCTTTTTTTTAAGCCCCCTTTGTAGGTTTTCGACTTGCCGGGTGTACATGTTTTGTATATATCCTTAACTTTTGCCCGAACCTTTTGGTTCGCCAGGATGCCTTTATTTTTGCCTAGGCCAGTCGACCTAGCGGGTCTCTTTTATGCGTAGTATTTTTTGACTATGTCCGCGTTCACAGGGTGTGGGAAGTCTTCACCATCCATGGTGCTAAGTATCATAGCTCCGCCAGAAAATACTGTCTTGACTACAAATGGTCCCTCATAGGTGGGAGTCCACTTGCCCCTGAGATCATCTTGTGGAAGAATGATGCGCTTGACTACTAGATCACCGACTTGGTAAACTCGGTGCTTGACCTTCTTGTTAAATGCTCTGATCATTCGTTTCTGATAAATTTGTCGTGCGAGTCGTTTCCCATCAATCAAGTTGATCTGGTCAAGGCGAGTCTGGACCCAATCGTCTTCGCCTAACTCTGCGTCCTGGAGGACTCTAGTTGAGGGTATCTGAACCTCGATTGGTAGGACCGCTTCCATACCATATACAAGAGAGAAGGGGGTTGCCCGTATTGATGTTCATACTATAGTGCGATAACCATGAAGAGCAAATGGAAACATCTCATGCCAATCCTTGTAAGTCACTGTCATTTTCTGTATGATCTTCTTAATATTCTTATTGACGGCTTCCACTGCGCCATTCATCTTAGGTTGATATGGAGAAGAGTTGTGATGCTTGATCTTGAACTGCGTGCAAAGTTCGGTGATCATTCTGTTGTTGAGATTAGAGCCGTTATCTGTGATAATCCTTTCAGGAGTGCCATACCGACAGATAAGATTATGCTTGATAAATCGAGCCACAACATTCTTGGTAACATATGCAAACGAGGTTGCTTCTACCCACTTGGTGAAATAGTCAATTGCCACAAGGATGAAACGGTGTCCGTTGGAAGCGGTGGGCTTGATTTCCCCAATCATGTCAATGCCCCACATTGCGAAAGGCCAAGGAGAGGTAATAACATTCAAAGGTACCGGAGGTACGTGCACTTTGTCTGCGTATATCTGGCATTTGTGACAAGAACGAGCACAGCGGTGACAATCAGTTTCCATGGTGGACCAATAGTAACCTGCTCTTAGAATATTTTTAGCCATTTTATGCCCACTGGAGTGGGTACCAAATGCGCCTTCGTGTAACTCTTCCATGATACGTTCTGCTGTCTTCTGGTCTAGAGTAAGCACAAGTCGTGGTTGCGTTTGTATAAGATGCCGTTGCTGAGGAAGAATTTGGATGCAAATCTTCTCAAGAACTTCTTATCATTGACAGATGCTCCTGCGGGATATTCCTGAGTCTCAAGATACCTCTTCACTTCGTAGAACCAAGGTTTCTCTTCTGTATCAAGCTCATAACAATATGCTGGTTCGTCAAACTTCTCGATGACGATTTGGGGAGCCTTATTGTCCCATCTGACCTTGAACATAGATGACATAGTAGCTAATGCGTTTGCCAACTGATTCTCTTCTCGTGGAATATGATTGAAAGTAATCTCTTCGAAGTAGGGGATCAAACTCAGAACATGCTCTGGATAGGGAATGAGAATCGAATGCTTCGTATCCTTGCCTTTGATCTGACTGATCACTAAAGCTGAGTCTCCATATACTTGCAAGAACTTGATTCTTAAATCAATAGAAACTTTAATACCCATGATGCACGCTTCGTACTCGGCCATGTTGTTGGTGCAACTGAAACATAATCTGGAGGTGAAAGGCGTATGTCCTCCTGCAGGGGATGTAATGATGGCGCCAATGCCATTTCCAAGTGTGTTCGAGGCTCCATCAAAGACCATGGTCCATCAGGATCCTTGTTCAGGTCCTTCGTCCGGTCCTGGTCCTTCGTAATCAGTAACTAGTAAAACATCTTCGTTTGGGAATTCAAACTGCATAGACTGATAGTCATCTATGGCTTGATGAGCCAAATGATCGGCTACTACACTTCCTTTGATTGATTTCTGAGAAGTATACTGGAAGTCGTATTCGGTCAAGATCATTTTCCATCTTGCTATTCTTCCGGAGAGAGCTGGTTTCTCAAATATGTATTTTATCGGATCCATCTTGGAGATCAACAAGGTAGTGTGAGTCAACATATATTATCTTAGTCGGCGAGCCGAGCAGCCCAAGCCAAAGCGCTGCAAGTTTTCTCGAGTTGTGACTATCTTGTTTCACAGTCGGTAAACTTTTTGCTAAGGTAGTATATTGCATACTCTTTTCGACCATACTCGTCATGTTGCCCCAACACACACCCCATTGAGTTCTCTAACACTGTCAAGTACATGATAAGAGGTCTTCCTTCGGCAGGCGGCATCAGGATAGGAGGATTCTCTGTAGGTACTCCTTGATTTTGTCAAAAGCGATCTGGGAATCGTCGTTCCATTCCACTACTTGATCTTTCTTTAGTAATTTGAAGATTGGCTCACAAGTAGCAGTTAGATGTGCAATGAATCTGGAAATGTAGTTCAATCGTCCCAAGAAACCTCTGACTTCCTTCTCGGTGCGGGGAGCTGGCATTTCTTGAATAGCTTTAACCTTGGCATGGTCAACTTCAATACCTTTATCACTGACAACGAACCCTAGGAGTTTACCGGATCTGACTCCAAAGGTGCACTTGTTAGGATTGAGTCTTAGTCTGTACTTCTTCAATCTATCAAATAGTTTCCGCAAATGATCAAGATGTTCTTCTTCTGTCTGTGATCGAGCTATCATGTCGTCGACGTAGACCTCTATCTCGTGATGAATCATGTCATGAAATAATGCCACCATAGCACGCTGATAAGTGGCGCCAGCGTTCTTCAGTCCGGACGACATGACTTTGTAACAGAAAGTGCCCCACTGTGTAACGAAAGTAGTCTTCTCCATGTCTTCAGGATCCATTTTGATCTGATTGTAACCGGAGAAACCATCCATGAAGGAGAAAACCGTATGTTGGACAGTGTTGTCAACTAGAACATCAATATGAGGAAGTGGGAAATCGTCTTTCGGGCTCGCTTTGTTCAAATCTCTGTAATCCACACACATTCGTACCTTGCCATCCTTCTTAGGTACGGGTACCACGTTTGCAACCCACTGCAGATAAGAAGTAACAGCTAGAAAACCTGCATTAAACTGCTTCATAACTTCGGCTTTGATTTTCTCAGACATCTCAGGGCGCATGCGATGAACTTTCTGCTTCACTAGGAGGGAACCTTCTTTTGTCGACAATCGATGTACCACAATGTCAATGTCCAGACCCGACATGTCTTCGTATGAGTAAGCAAAAACCTCGATGTAGTCTCGTAGCATCTGAACCAACCTCTCTTTGACACTGTTCTCAAGACCCGCTCCTATCTTGATCTCTTTTCTGTCTTCATCAGTACCCAAATTCACAACCTCAACTGACTCTTCATGTGGCTGTATAACTCGTTCTTCTTCTGTTCCGCAAGTTCTCTGAACTTCACAATCTTCCTCACCTTCGTCTTCGGCTTGGTAGATCGGATTATCGAAGTCATATTTAGCAATAACATAGCTGTTATCAACGAGATTTGGAGTGATTCTGCAGTGTATCACGTGGGTGTGTGTAAGAACACATAGCTTTTGAAGGGGTGATAAAGTAAAAGAAAGAAAACAACATTAAATGCAAAAGTCCAACGATTTTATTGAATGAAAATATGCAAATGACAGATAATAACCCTCACAAACAAGCCTTGATGCCCCGGGCAAGGCACTAGGCTTTAAAGTTTATTGTTCAAAGCATAGAAAACGAAAAGTGAAACAGAAAACAAAAGCAATTACTCCTGTCTAAAGGAGATTGGTATGACGTCTTCAGTCTTCCAATTGCTGAGTCCATTGTCGGGAGTTGGAAAGATCCACTTGCTGATGTCGAAGTCGCTGTCGCTGTCTTCTATATCACGTTCGCGGCGTATCATCTTATGTCCTTTGATGGTGAAACCTAAACCAGTCTTATCAGATTTGAAAGGAAGATCAAGGAGCTGACCCCAAATAGCACTACCTCCTTCTTCAACTGCAGCTTGAGCATCCTTCAGCGAAGCCATCCTAGGCGGAACTTGTGTAGCTTTAGGAGTGACGGGAGAGTCAACAGGCATGACCCTTGGAACTGTTTCGAAAGCTTGACAGGGAGTCTCGAAGAATTCTCCTTCCATCTCGAGGTA
This sequence comes from Vicia sativa, assembly GCA_021764765.1. Taxonomy (NCBI): domain Eukaryota; kingdom Viridiplantae; phylum Streptophyta; class Magnoliopsida; order Fabales; family Fabaceae; genus Vicia; species Vicia sativa. The sequence continues at coordinate 73,080,562 of CM038793.1, forward strand.
TCGAAATGACTGTATATGACTGACCATATATTCCTCTTCACCATACACTGTAACAACCTTCCCCTTCACTGGGTACTTCAGCTTCTGATGCAAGGTAGAGGTAACAGCGCCTGCCCCATGTATCCAAGGGCGTCCAAGTAGGCAAGAGTAAGTTGGACGGATGTCCATGACAAAGAAGGTGGAGTCAAAAGTCTGGGAACCGACTTTAACAGGCAGAATGAGCTCTCCAAGTACAGTTCACTTAGAACTATCAAAAGCTCTCACAATTATGTCACTGGGCTTCAAGACCAATCCTTCAACATCCAGTCGGTCAAACGAAGTCTTCAGTAGGATATTCAGAGCAGAACCGGTATCCACCAAAACATGAGACAAGGTAACGCCCTTACATTCAACAGAGATGTGCAAGGCTTTGTTGTGTTTCTTTCCGGCAGGAATCAAATCAGCATCAGAGAAGCCTAGACCGTTGTTGGCAGCCAAGCTAGCAATACAAAATTCAAAATGATCAGTAGTATTATCTTGCGGTACGTGAGCATTCTTCAGGAACTTCACCAAGGCTTTAGCGTGAGCCTCAGAACACAAGAGCAGAGCAAGCATGAAGATCTTGGACAGAGTCTGTCCCAACTGTTCCACAACATTGTAGTCACTCTTCTTGATAATCTTCAGAATTTCCTCCATTTCTTGTTTGAAGGTATCTTCAGCAACTTCCTTTGGTACTTCTGTCTGAGCAGGATGAGTTACTGGTTCTTTCCCTCTAGCTTCTGGAACTGGTTCAATAGCTGAAATGCGAGCTGGAGTCGCAATGTCTTTTGGAGGAGAGATCTCTGGAGAAAATACTCTTCCGGTTCTGGTCACCTTACTTGATCCGGTGATGTTGTCAATGTCAAGAATGGTAGCTTCAAATGTAAGATCCTCAATGGTCAGAGGATCTTGCTTGACGCCATGATAGTAAACCTCAGCTCCATAGTTCCAAGGTATAGCTTTGTCATAGGAATATGGAACTGGTCTGGAAGAAGTAATGATGAGAGGTGCCACTCTAGGCACAGGATTAGTAGAGGAAATCCTTATTGTGTTAACATCAGCATAGTCTTCAGGGAAATCGTCCCCCCATCCGGTAGCCTTAACATCTTCAATAGGAATCTTGTAACTCTCAAGAACAGTATACTTCACCATGTAATCGAATTTTCCACTTGGCTGCCCCAAGGTATCCCATACTTCTGGTACAGTTTCACTTACATCTTCAATCTTCAGTTTCTTAGACATGTCTTCACACAGATTCTCCACAGGTGATGGCTTTAAAAGCACTTCGGTTATCCATCATGCATCAATACGCCTTCTCAACCAAGCCGTCAGTGTGTATGGGCACCAACGACAATTCTCTGGGCATCCTGGATTGACACCGGCTTGAAGCAAATTCTTCTTAACGGTCATCAGAGGAATGGTCAAGTCATCTATATTAAAAACATAAGAGTCTCACCAATAGCATTGGAACTTTTGTCATGGTTAGGCATAGGCGCGTTGATCACATTCAGAGTTTCAGTAGGAGGATCAAACTCAATCTGTTTAGCTTCAATCATATCTTGAATCTTGTTGTTTAGAGCCCAACAGTTGTCAGTGTCGTGCCCTGGGCTGTTGGAGTGGTAAGCACACTTAGCATTAGGATTGTATCTCGGAGAAGAAGTGTTGATGTTTTGAGGAGGATCCCTCAAGGTAATCAGCTCGGCTTTCAACATGTGTTGCAAGGCTTGCGACAATGGCATGTTGATCTTTGTAAACTATCTTTGTGGCGCGTTCTGGTTACGTGTGTTGTCTCGCTGAGGTTGTGCTGATGTAGGATTGGAGATCACAAATACCCCCACAGATTGAGCATGGTCGGTCTTGGCTCGGCTTTTCTGACCATACAGAGCATTGGCTTCTTTCTTACCACCAAAAGATCTTTTCGCAGCATTTGATGATGACTCTACATGAATCTTTCCGCTCTTGATACCGCCTTCGCTCTCGTCAATATCACCGATGAATCCTACAAGAGTTTCCAATCGATGATTGAAGAATGGGCTGTCGTTGTTCCATAAACATATCAACCAACTCCCTATTGGACAAGGGTGGTTGAACTCTTCCTGCTAGATGTCTCCATTTCTGAGCATATTCTTTGAACTTCTCATCGCGACCCAAAGACATGCTTTGTAGTTGCATGCGAGTAGGTGCCAATTCAGCATTGTACTCATATTGCTTGTAGAAAGCATCCGCTAAGTTACTCCAAGTACGGATATGGTCACTTTCTAGCTAATAATACCACTCCAATTGAGTTCCGGACAAACTCTCTTGGAAATAATGCATCCACAACTTTCTGTCATCAGTGTGGGGGTTGATCTTCTGAACATAGGACTTCAAATGCAGCTTCGGACAAGAAATGCCATCATACTTGGCAAAAGTAGGAACTTTGAACTTGGGAGGAATCACCACACCAGGGACAAGACTCAGATCATCAAAATTCAGCCCTGACATCTTCAGATTTTCCATAGCATTCAGACGGTCTTCAAGTTGCTTGTATTTGTCATCCTCATAAGAGTACTGATCATTCTCATAATCTTCTTCTTTCTCCTTAGGCTCACGCTGGTCGTCTTCGTTTCCCTTGACACTTCCCTCAGTCTTGACACTCCCTTATGAGAACTCTATCTAGCTAACCACTTTAGGACCACCTTTGTGACGTCTTCCCATGTTGCAAACACCAATGACCTTCTTCTTTTTGTTGATGACCTTCTTCAGATCTTCTTGGCCTTGGACCAAGCTAGTGAACATCTCCTGGAACTGAGCATTTTGAGCCTGAAGATCTTTGACAGTCTGTTCAAGAGCCATTTCTGCTAAAATAAATAGCGAGAAAATGAGAAAACCGATCTTCAATGTACCTGTTATGAAATGTTATGCCGTGATATGCGATGTTTATGCAAATGCAATGCAATGTTTTCAAGGACCTTAGGAATTTAAATTTGTTAAACAAGCATGAACAAACTTTATTAGTTCTTCTTTTTTTATTCTTTTTTCTTTTTAAGTACAAAAGATAGTTTGGAAAAATAAAAGAACAGCAATCCTAAAGCTCTAAGTCTCCCATGGGCGCTTCCTCTTGGTGTCGAGGTAGGCGTTGATGTTCCGCTCCTCGTGAAGTAGCTTGGTCAACTCTTGTACCTTCTTCTCACTTGTATAGCATTCAGCTTCAAATGTATCCCTTTCTTCTTTTAGTTGAATCCAAGATCTCTTCAAGTCTTCGAAATCAGTAGGCATGTCGGGATGGATAACAATATAGGGTACGTCACCTATAGCAACAGGTTCCATAATTACTTGGTAAAACAGGCGTGAATGGCATCATGAGGTTTTGAGCTCGAGCTCACACCCATTTGAGGTAAGGCTCCCAAGGAATGGAGTTTTGGTGTCCCAAAGTCTTGGTATCAGTCTTCTTTACCATGCCCCAAGCGTGTATGAACCTTCGTCGATAATTCTAGAGATCGTGGTTGTAGTCGAACACAATATCTTGGAGAAGCATATCATGAGGACCATCTCTTCGAGTATAACCAAACTGACGTAGAGCTAGAGAAGGGCTGTAAGTAATACCTCCCCTTATACCAAGTAGTGGTACATTAGGGAATTCTCCACAACGCTCAATGAATGTGAAGTCCTTTTGAGAGAATGTAGGATATCTCCAAGTAAAGTAGGCACTGGATTGCGAGTAAGGAATATCTTGATGGCGTTGACATCTATGAATTGATCCGAGTTAGGGAATAGAACCAAACCATAGATTAGCAAGGCCACAATGTCTTCAAATGCATGGAAACTCATAGCTTTGAGGAATTCTCAGGCTTTCTTTATCAGGAACTTAGCAAGTAAACCCTTAATTCCGCTTCTTGTTTCCCAATTGGCTTCAATGTCTGAACGATTTAGGTGTAATGCTGATGCGATGTCTTCATACCTAGGAACTTTTTATAGATCGGTGAATGGAATTTGGTCAAGAATAGGTACCCCAAGTAGCTTAGAGAACTCTTCCAAGGTAGGAACCAACTGATAATCTGGGAATGTAAAGCAATGGTGTTTCAGATCAAAGAACCGAATAGACGGCATCATATCTTCTTCAAAACCGGAGATAACCAAGTCAAGTAGATAACGATGTCTTTTGATGAACTGAGCATGGTCGGGAATTTCTGAAACCCATTCTTTGAGCTGAGAAGGTACACTCACGAAGTTGATTCGGATAGTCTTTCTAGAAGCCATAATCCCTACAAAATAGAGCGAAGATAAATCCTAGGTCCTTGAAATAGTTAGAAATGATATGCAATGCGATGATGTCATGATGTCATGTTTAGTAAGCACAAACAATTCACACAATAGCCCTAGGTTTAAGGCTTGCGTGAGGTATAAGTGTTTACCCTACCAAAAGTTTGAGTTGGTTCATCCTGTCCTATAATAGTAACCGGGTTCTAGGAATCTCATATCATTGATCTTTCTCGTAGGCGTTTATTTCAATACGACTACCAAGTGGTCGATCGAAAATATCCCAAAAGTCTGATCTTAATGAGCGTAGCATCGAGTATCAGCCAACCTCGGTCTACACCAAAGCCGACCATCTCACTACCTTCTAATGGCCAAGATGGGTCAATTAAGGTTCTAAAAGTTGAGTTAGTGCTGATGACACCACGCAGAAGCCAAATACTATCCTCTACTTGGAAATGAAGAGTATCAGGACATCCAAAGTGTCACACTAACGTAGCCATCATGTGACTGCTTTGATACGCCTAACGGTCGCGAAGATCTATTGCTACTTACCTAAGGAAACCTGGATCCGGGTGTAGGATCCCCCACAAGTATAAGACCCAAGCAACCCTTAAAGATAAAGCAAGCAAGTCAAACAGAAAACAGTAAAAATGATCTAGAAATCCCTAAGGCATTCTCTTTAGGTGTCTCCAGTAGTCGCCATCTGTAATACGGTGAACTGACTTTAAGATTTGTTTTGCTTTTATCGCAAATGTGCGGATAGCAAGAGTCGCCACCGACTTTTCTTTTATCCAATTAAGGGAAGGTGAAAAGAACAGGAAAAGACCTTCGTTAGATTCTGAGTAAGGGAAGGTATTAGCACCCCTTTCCATTCGTAGTTATCTACGGGCTCTTAGTTGCTTCTAGCTCATTTTTAAAAGTGCTTTCTGTGTGTTTGACAAAAATGTTTTGAAAAGGCATTTCGCTTTGACTTTGTAATGATTCATGTAGGAATGTATACAAAGTGTTCGGAAATGTTTCGTTTTTTGAAAGAGTTTGAACTTTGACAAAAGTGTGAGGTGTGAAAAGTATTTTATTTGAGCAAGCAACTAAAAGTCTTATTACGTACTCAGAATGGTCGTTTTCGTGTTGTTTTACGTTCCTTTAGAATAGTGCTATCCATACCATTAGTTGGTAGGTAACCCTATTCGTTGGATGTAGAAGGGACATTCAAAGGGACATCGGACGGTCATAGAAGGCAATTTGTAGGAAGTATCCTAGCACATTCGAAGGGACGACCATCACTTTTGGTAGGCAACAATCGAGGGGCGAGATCATGTATTTGTAGGCGACATCGTGGGTCTATGATCTTTGTATCGAAGGGACTATGATGATATACTTGTAGGAAACGGTGCTAGAATACCTCTACGTTCGAGGGACTTGACCATTTGAATTCGTAAAGGCAACGAGAGAGAATTACCCAAAGGGGTGCATGTGTCAAAAAGTGTGTTGATTTCAGGTATTTTATCTTGGAGTTAAGAGTGATCTATGTCCAATTTTATCTTGCCATACACGCCTAATTACTAGTAGTTTTATAGGGTGGGGAAAATAAATTACGGAAAGTAAAGGTGCGGAAAGATAAAGTCCTACGCTATTACATGGCTTTGGGGCAGTTACATAATAGGAGTGCAGAAAGTAAAAGTCCTAATTAAACTATTACATCCCATAGGCAGTTACATAATATTGAAAAGAAAAACAAGAAAAATCTTCTGAAGCGTTACAACCTGTAAACAAATAAATAATCGGAAAATACGAGAAAATTGTATAAGAGGAAAAATGTTAGTGAAAACATGATTTTTGAATATGGAAAAAAGTTTTAGGTTAGTAATGGCAATAAGATGATAAGATAATTTTTTGGTAATTTTCTGAATCGATTTCAGTAACTAAAAACAATTAAAAGTCAATTTAATGGTTAATTAGCAATTAACTAAAATATGCATGCAAAAATATTAATTTTAATGTCAAAAATTAAATAAGCATTTTTCTGATTAATATGCAAAAGGAAAATATTTTTGGTGTTTTTTAAATGCATGAAAAAAATGTTTGTAGATTAATTAAATTAAGATGAAAATATTAAGAAAAATAGAAAATAGAAAAGTTAGTTTTGAAAGGAGCAAAAAAGAAAAGTGACCACGCCAGGAATCGAACTCGTGCCCACTGGGAAAATCACACGCCTGCTTGCCATCTGAGCCAAGTGTACTTGGTGTTTGGAATCTGGAATCAGTGGTTTATAAGTGAATACGTGTCATAAATTGGATTTCAAACAGTTTCAACACGCGTGGACCCCAGCTGGAACGGATGGACGAATCAGAAGCCTCGAACGCGCCACGCATGCCTCGCCGGATTCAACACAGTCAACGACGCCGGAGCCCTAGCTCCGGTCGTCTTCTCCGGTCAACCAAAATTCCAAAATCTGCAAAATACGCAAAATAAAAAGCAAAGGGATATCCTACCCCCCTAAATCGACCATTGCGAGTTCAATGGTGGTGTTAGTTTTGACTGAAAGTTCCTGGATAAGCCGGTTCGAAGCTAACAGTTTGAAAAACCCTAAACATGGAAAATCGAGTTCTGGACGTTCAAGCTTGAGAACGATGGCCCAGATCCTGTCTATGATGTCTCATGATCACATTAGAATAGTTAGTTTCGATTAAAACACACAGATAATAAAAATTCGAAATCAAGAAAAATATGATTATGTATGTTCATATATAGCTCGATTCATGCAGTTTTAACCATGGATAATGATGTGTACTTACTCCAAATTACCTCAGGAACACAATGGAAGGCTTGGTTTTGATTGAAACTTGCTGGAATATGGAATACGATTTTGCCAACTTTTGAGAAAAATTTGAGAAAATAGGGTTGCTTCCAAGGGCTAGGGTTTCGTCCTTGGTCCTTGTGAATGTGATAGGTATTTATAGAGTGAAAAATTGAAGCAAAAAGAATGAAAAAAGACACACTCTTCAATGCAAAAATATTTTCTCTTTAAATTCAAATCAAATCTTTTCAAAATTTGATTTTTCCTCCCTTGCATGAGCTAGTACGAATTTGGCAAGTTGTGTGGGCTTTCTTGGTCCCCAAGCTTGATAAAAAACCAATCCAATTCAAATTATACCTTGTTTTCATATTTTATTTAATTTAAATTTGAATTAAATGCTTTTAAATTCAAACATAAATAAAAAAAATAAAATGTGGTCGTGGAAAGGCATCAAGAGGTCTCAAATAATATTATGATCAAGTTTGGATCATAAAATTATAGGCCCATTTGGAAAAAATTGGATTTTGTCAGATATTTTTCTTTGTGCAATTCTTCAAAAATGCCCAAATTGTACAAGGTATATTTTGCTCAATTTTCAACATTTTTGAGTGCTCTTGGACTTTTTAGAAGGCTCTAGATGTCCTCTAAACAACCTATTTGGTTTCATCTCAATTGAATTTTCCACTCTCAATAACACTTCATTACAAAAAGTTGACTTTTTGTTGACTTTGAAAAGGACCTATAATATTTTGACCCATATGTTCAAAATGAAGCATTTTTTGACCATGCTTGTGAGACATGAAGTTGTAGAGAATTGAATTCTCTTCAAAATGAGAGGTGGTGGAAAAATTTCTGATAAAGTATGAGAAAGTTATGCTCAGTCAAAGTTTAGTTGACTTTTCTCTAGAAAACCCTAATTTGGAAAGTTTGACTTTTGATCAAATCTTTAGTTTTCTTGATGAATCATGATCAACCCTTGATCAAATGATGAATGTCACTTCAAAATATTGTTGTTGACCAAAAATCATGAAGTTTGACTGTCTGTTGACCACAGTTGACTTTTTTGTCCAATACAATTGATTTTCAACCATTTGAGCAATTGTCTGAGGAAACTTGACTTGTAAGGCTTGAAACTTGACATGGAGACTCTTTGAAGCATATGAGGAGGCATGATGACCATTAGAGATGTTGGAAATCCATCTGGATCTGAGGATAGCCAAACTCTAGTTTGGGTTGATTGTCTAGGAGAGAGTTTGTCTGATCAACCCTTGAGGAATCCTTGAGTATGGATGTATGAAATGCCTTGAGAAGTAAGAGGGCAAATTTTGGGGTATGACAACTGGTTCTGCTCTGAATGTTCTCCTAAAGAGCGCTTTTGACTGACTTGATGTTGAAGGAGTGGTTTTGAAGCCCAGTGACATAATTGTAAGAGCTTTCGATGGTTCTAAACGAACAGTGCTTGGAGAGCTTGTCCTGCCGGTTAAAGTCGTCCCAGACCTTTGACTCTACTTTCTTCATCATGGATATCCTCCCAGCTTAATCTTGCCTACTTGGACGCCCTTGGATACATGGGGCAGGCGTTGTTACCTCTACCTTGCATCAAAAGCTGAAGTACCCAGTGAAGGGGAAGATTGTTACGGTATGCGGTGAAGAAGAATATATGGTAAGCCATCTACAATCATTACGATACCTCGAAATGGAAGGCGAATTCATTGAAACACCCTGTCAAGCTGTCAAAAAGGTTCCAAGAGTCATGCTTGTTGACTCCCCTATTACTCCTGAAGTTACTAAAGCTCCACCAAGGATGGCCTCTCTGAAGGACACCCAAGTTGCAGTTAAAGAAGAAGGTTGTACTATTTGGGGTCAGCTCCCCGATCTTCCTTTCAAATCTGACAAGACTGGTTTAGGTTTCACTACCAAAGGTCAGAATATGATACGCCGCGAACGTGCCGGCAAACTTCGCTTCCACATCAGCAAGAATGGAGTCCATGCTATAGAAGACGACGACAACGACTTCAACATCAGCAGCTGGATCTTCCCAACTCTAGACAACGGACTCGACAATTGGAATACTGAAGACGTCATACCAATCTCCTTTAGACAGGAGTAATTGCATTTTGTTTTCTGTTATGCTTTTCGTCCTTTATTTACGTTCAGACAATAAACTTAAAAGCCTAGTGCCTTGCCCGGGGCATCACGACTCGTTTGTGAGGGTTATTATTTGTCATTTGCATATTTTCATTCAATAAAATCATTGGAATTTTGCATTTAAATACTGTTTTCTTTCCTTTCTTTTGCTTTGTCACCCTTTTCAAAAGCTATGTGTTCTTACATACACCCACGTGATACACTGCAGATTCACTCTGAATCTCGTTGATAACAGCTTTGCTATAGCTAAATATGACTTCGATAATCCGATCTACCAAGCCGAAGACGAAGGTGAGGAAGATTGTGAAGTGTAGGGAGAACTTGTCAGATTAATACAACAAGAAGAACAGGTTATACAGCCACATGAAGAGCCAGTCGAGGTCGTGAATCTAGGTATTAACGTAGATAGAAAAGAAATATAGATAGTAGCGGGTCTTGAGAATAGTGTCAAGGAGAGATTGGTCCAGATGCTGCGGGAATATATCGAGGTTTTTGCTTGGTCCTACGAAGACATGTCAGGTTTAGATATTGACATTGTGGTACACCAACTACCGACGAAAGAAGGTTTTATCCCTGTGAAGCAGAAGGTCTGTCGTATGCGTCCAGAGATGTCAGAGAAAATCAAAGCTGACGTTATGAAGCAATTCAATGTCGGTTTCCTAGATGTTACTTCTTATCCACAGTGGGTTGTGAAATTCCTGGCAGCAGATACGTGATGTCACAGAGAATGTTATGACACACTATCTGACACTCTGTTAACAATTCACACAATAAATTTAAGCAGCATTAAAGAACACAATAAGTTGTTTACCCAGTTCGTTCAGTGTCTAACTACACCTACATTTGGGGGCTACCAAGCCAGGGAGGAAATTCACTATTAGTAGAATTAATTCAGGAATAAACCAACCAGTTTATCTCTTTCACTTAAAACCTACCCAATGCAACTTCAATCTAAGTCCTACTTAGACCTGAGTTCTTACTCACTCCCCCTCAATCACAGCAGTGATATCAACCTATTGAATAATTGAATTGTGAAGACACACTTCAATAAACTATCTTGATCTTGCTTCAAAGCTTTAATCAAGAGACAAACACTCGTGCTTCAAAGCTTTGAGTGATAAACTACCCTTACAAACAAATCCTAGTCCAAAGCACTCATCAATTGATAGTTGCTTGGCTCACAAGAGAAACTAGAATTACACAAAGTATAACTGCTAAATCTCCTAACAGTACAAAAGGCGCAGCAGCAGCGTAATGGTTCTATTTCTTTTATAGAAGTAGTCCTGAAACTTCAGTTTTGGGCTTCCATAAAGATAGCTAGGGTTCACTTAATTTAATCCTAAAAACATGGTCTTTTCAACAACCAATTTAGGTTTAACTAAGATTAACCTAGCAGCCACGTGAGCATACATTTTAATAACAAAAAAACATAATGCACCAGCTCAACAAACTTCCTGAAAAGTCTCAGGAAAAACAGATTCTGCAGAACAGAATGTCACACTGAATGTCATAACATCTGTTATGACATCAGACTATTTTCTGCAGAATTCCAGCACAGCTTTTATCTTCCAGTTCTGAGCTGTTCTTTAAACATCCTTGTCAAGTAGGATTTATCTTCAATCTCTGAATGTGATGACATTTATCAAGACATTGTCATAGCCTAGTTTTACCAAAAAGTAATGCCAACTTAAAACACTAACAGGTTGCAAATGTGGTGCCCATACCAAAGAAGGATGGTAAGTTGCGAATGTGTGTGGACTACAAAGATCTGAACAGAGCAAGTCCGAAAGATGATTTCCACTTCCTCATATTGATGTTCTAGTTGACAACACCACTCAACAAAAGGTTTTCTCCTTCATGGATGGTTACTCCGGTTACAATCAGATCAAAATGGCTCCTGAAGACATGGAAAAGAATACTTTCATTACACAATGAGGCACATTCTGCTACGAAGTCATGCCGTTCGGACTGAAGAACGCTGGCGTCACATATCAACGTGCCATGGTGGCATTGTTCCATGACATGATTCATCACGAGATAGAGGTCTATGTCGACGACATGATAAATTGATCACAGACTGAAGCAGAGCATCTCGATCATTTGCAAAAATTGTTCGATAGATTGAAAAAGTACAGACTAAGACTTAATCCCAACAAGTGCACCTTCAGAGTCAAATCCGGTAAACTCCTGGGATTTGTTGTCTGTGGTAAAGGTATTAAAGTTGACCCTGCCAAGGTTAAAGCTATCCAAGAAATGCCAGCTCCCCGTAATGAGAAGGAAGTCAGAGGTTTCTTGGGACGATTGAACTACATTGCCAGATTCATTGCACATCTAACTGCTACTTGTGAGCCAATCTTCAAGTTACTGAAGAAAGATCAAGTAGTGGAATGAAACGATGCTTTGTAGACAACTTTTGACAAAATCAAGGAATACCTACAAAATCCTCCTATCCTGATGCCACATGCCAAAGGAAGACCTCTTATCATGTACTTGACAGTATTAGAAAACTCAATGGGGTGTGTGTTGGGGCAACATGACGAGTCTGGTCGAAAAGTGTATGCAATATACTACCTTAGAAAAAAGTTTACCGACTGTGAAACGAGATACTCAAAGCTTGAGAAAACATGCAGTGCTTTGGCTTGGGCTACTCGCCGACTAAGATAGTATATGTTGACTCACACTACTTTATTGATCTCCAAGATGGATCTGAAAAACTACATATTCGAGAAACCTGCTCTCTCCGGAAGAATAACAATATGGGAAATGATCTTGACCGAATACGACACCCAGTATACTACTCAGAAAGCGATCAAAGGAATTATAGTAGCCGATCATTTGGCTCATCAAGCCATAGATGACTATCAGTCTATGCAATTCGAGTTTCCAGACGAGGATGTTTTGCTAGTTACTGATTGTAAAGAACCAGGACCAGACGAAGGACCTGAACAAGGATCCCGATTGACCATGGTCTTCGATGGAGCCTCAAACGCACCCGGCAATGACATTGGCGCCATCATTACGTCTCCGACAGGTGGACACACGCCTTTCACCGCCAGACTTTATTTCAATTGCACCAACAACATGGCCGAATACGAAGCGTGCATCATGGGTATCAAAGCTGCTATTGACTTAAGAATCAAATTCTTGCAAGTATATGGAGACTCTGATTTAGTAATCAGTCAGATCAAAAGAGATTGGGATACAAAACATCCGAATCTCATTCCATATCGAGAACATGTGTTGAGTTTGATTCCCTACTTCAAAGAAATCACTTTCGACCAAATTCCACGAGAAGATAATCAGCTGGCAGATGCATTAGCTACCATGTCATCTATGTTCAAAGTCAGATGGGACAATGAAGCTCCCCAAATCATCACCAAAAAGTTCGACGAACCAGCATACTGTTGTGAACTAGATACAAAAGAGAAGCCCTGGTTCTACGAAGTGAAGAGGTATCTTGAGACTCAGGAATATCTCGCAGGGGCATCTGTCAATGACAAGAAGTTCTTAAGAAGATTCGCGTCCAAATTCTACCTCAGCAACGACATCTTATACAAGCGCAATCACGACTTGTGCTTACTCCGCTATGTAGATCCGAGAACAGCGGAACAGTTCAGGGAAGAGTTACACAAAGGCGCATTCGGTACCCACTCTAGTGGACATACGATGGCTAAAAAGATTCTAAGAGCAGGTTACTATTGGTCCACCATGGAAGCTGATTGCCATCGCTATGCTCGGTCTTGTCACAAATTCTAGATATACGCAGATAGAGTGCATGTGCCTTCAGTACCACTGAATGTCTTGACCGCTCCCTGGCCTTTCGCAATGTGGGGCATTGACATGATCAGAGAGATCAAACCCACCGCTTGCAATGGACATCGTTTCACTCTTGTTGCCATTGATTACTTTACCAAGTGGGTAGAAGCAGCCTCGTTTGCATTTGTTACCAAGAATGTTGTGGCTCGATTCATCAAGCATAATCTTATCTGTCGGTACGGCGTCCCTGACAGGATCATCACAGACAATGGTACCAACCTCAACAAAAAAATGATCACATAACTCTGCACGCAGTTCAAGATCAAGCATCACAATTCTTCCCCATATCGGCCTAAAATGAACGATGCAGTGGACGCCGCCAACAAGAATCTCAAGAAGATCATACAGAAGATGACAGTGACTTACAAAGATTGGCATCAGATGTTGCCATTTGCTCTTCACGGTTATCGCACTACAGTACGAACATCTACAGGGGCAACCCCCTTCCCTCTTGTATATGGTATGGAAGCAGTCCTACCAAATGAGGTTCAGATACCCTCAACTAGAGTCCTCCAGGACGCAGATCTAGGCGAAGACAAATGGGTCCAGACTCGCCTTGACCAAATCAACTTGATTGACGAAAAGCGGCTCGCATCCATCTGCTATGGACAGATCTATCAGAAGCGAATGATCAGGGCATTCAACAAGAAGATCAAGCATCGAGTCTACCAATTCGCTGATCTAGTAGTCAAGCGCATCATCCTTCCACAAGGTGACCCTAGGGACAAATAGACCCCCACCTATGAGGGACCATTTATAGTGAAAACGGTATTCTCTGGCGGAGCTATGATACTTAGCACCATGGATGGAGAAGACTTTCCACACCCTGTGAACGCAGACATAGTCAAAAAATACTACGCATAAATGAGACCTGCTAGGTCGACTGGCCTAGGCAAAAATAAGGGCATCCTGGCGAACCAAAAAGGTTCGGGAAAAAGTTAAGGATATATACACAAAAAATGTACACCTGGCAAGTCGAAAACCTGCAAAGGCGGCTTGGGCAGAAAAGGGTATCCTGGTAGACTAAAAACCCGAAAGGGAGGTCTAGGAAAAAGTTAGGGATTTAAGCGTACGACTATGTCTCGTCCATATCACCTGCTTATAGACTACACTAATATCAGCATTCAAGGTTCGAACGGCACAAATCAGTTCAATCATTTTCTTCTGACAGCAAGGAGATGAGATAGCCGAAAATATATGAGCAATAACATAGTTGAAACTCGACAAGATTATTTCCGCATAGCTTTTTACTATTCTGACAATTTCCTCTTACTAGGATATTCGTCTCTTTTATACAAACTGCCTGACCATAAGCCACTTTTCAAAATTAATGCAAATTCCCCTTTTATAGTGTTAATTTTAGTGTTGTTTGCATAAAGTCCAATGTTTGCTTTGAATGATTATATGCATATGACAGTAAACACACATTCACAAACATACGAAAGGTGAACAGAAACAAGCGATTACTACATGCTCTAGGAATTGAGATGACGACCAAAGTCACCAATGCATCCCCACAGAGTCACTCTCATAGGAAATACATCCGCAAGATTATCAATCCCCACAGAGCCAGAACTCTCCCTACAAAGACAAATCTTCCCCGACGAAGTACTAGTCTCCTCCCAACAGTGTTCCAACATATTCAACTTCATCACATTAGTCCCTGAGCAGTGATCCTTTCAGCTTCATCACATTAGTCCCTGAGCAGTGATCCTTTCAACTTCATCACATTAGTCCCCGAGCAGTGATCCTATCAGACTTATCACCTCAAGTGATCCTACCAGACTCATCACCTCAAGTGGTCCCTATCAGCCTCGTCAAGCTTTAATGACGCTACAAGCCTCGTCAAGGTTTAATGACCCTATCAGCGTCACCACACCATGCTCAGTCTCCAGACAGTAACAGATTATGAGATTTCACGTCATCCACATCAATTGCTATTTTTCTAGGCAGCATCAATGTCCAGACTCGAGATTTGGTCAGATAGTGTATCAGAGGAATCAGAAGCATCTCTTTTTCTCCCAGTCAGGGTTTCTCTGCAACAACCCCATCTCCAAGCGAACATCAGAAATATCCAGCAGAACATTCCTATCTTCTTCAAGACGGACATGTTTTAAAATACCACAACATCTATATTCATACATCTACATAAAAGTCATAAGATATGCACACATCATAATAATATTGTCATACACGCGCATGCATCATAATTTGCATAAGACTAACCATATTCTATCAAAATTTTATCTCCCCAACAGGTAAAAAGTCATTTTTCCAAACAGAAAGGTCAAAGATTAATACCCGAAATAAGACGGGAACTATCTGAACGACTGCGCAAATTGTGCCTAGGCAACAGATTATGGATTAACACCCGAAGCAAGACGGGAAAAATATCCACATCCTGCCAAGTATTCATCTCAGAAATAGCCAAGACGAAGGTTTATTCTGACTCTCTCTTATTATCAACAGCCCCGGATGGCATCCTTAAGCCCATCTCTGACTACACATCTTCATCTCTCCAGATGGCATCTTATGCCCATCTCCATTTTCTCTTTCATCTAAAAGACAAACACAGAGTCTAGCGTACGACTCACTCTTCAATATCGTCATCTCCAAATGGCATCTATAAGCCCATTTCAGCGCGCCCTCAACCGCCGATCTTATTCCTTACAACCGCGAGTGCAAATTTTCAGGTGTACTCGAGTGTTCAATCATCTTCTACCTTCAGGTCACGAAAGGTAAGCATGCCAATCTAACCCTTCCAGTACAAGAAGATTTAACAAGGGCAACTGTTATACCCCAAAATTTTCCCTCCTTCTTCTCAAGGCAATTCACATCTCAATTCTCAAAGATTTCATAAGGCTTGACCAGACAAACCCCCTCCTAAGCAATCAATCCAAACTAGGGTTTTTCCATTCTCAAGTCAAGATGGATTTTCAATGCTCCAAGTGGTCCTCATACCTCCATATTATGCTTCAAGGGATCACCATGTCATGTTTCAAGCCTTACAAGTTCAAATTGCTCATCTAATTGCTCAAATAGCTGAAAATTAGTTGTATTTGACAAAAAGTCAACTATGGTCAACATACAATCAAACTTCATAATTTTTGGTCAACATCAATATTTTGAAGTGATATTCATTATTTGATCAAGGGTTGATCATGATTTATCAAGAAAAGTCAAGATCTGATCAAAAGTCAAAGTTTCCAAATTAGGGCTTCTCCAAACAAAAGTCAACAGACTTTTGACCAAGTATAACTTTCACATACTTCATTAGAAATTTCTCCACCAAAGCTCATTTTGAAGAGAATTCAATTCTCTACAACTTCATGTCTCATAAGCTTGGGCAGCAAATGCTTCATTTGAAAAGTATGGATCAAGACATTACAGGTCCTTCTAGAAAAGTCAACAAAAGTCATCTTTTTGAAAATAAGTGTCCATGAGCATGGAAACTCCAATGAAGATGAAACAAAAAAGGATGATTATTAGACATCTTGAGCTTTCTAAAAAGTCCAAGAACACTCAAAAATGTTGAAAATTGAGCAAGATACAAATTGTGCAAGTTGAGCATTTTTGAGGAGGTGCATGAAGAAAAATACCTTGCAAAAGCCAAAAATTTCCAAATGGGCCTAAGATTTTATGATTTATACTTGATCATGAGATTATCCATGACCACTATGTTGCATGCCACACCCTCTATATTTTTATTTATTTACTTTTGAATTAAAATAGCTTAAATTCAAATTTAATTAAATAAAATGCAAAAATAAAAGATAAGGCAAGTTGGGTTGGATATTTGCATGGCTTGGGGTCCAAGATAGCTCATTACAAGCTGTCAATTTTGTGCAAGAAGATTGAGGAAGACACTGATCAAGATTGGAAAGATTTTGTGCAATTTTTAAAATCAAATATTCTCCATTTAAGGAGAATATTTTCTCTTAATGCCCTGACCTAATTCCACTCTTCAATAAATACCTAGCATTCTTACAAGACAAGAAGACCTTTTAGACACCTCTCTCACGTGCTGCCAGCCTTTTGCAAAACCCTAAAATTCTCAAACTTTTCTCAAAGTTGGCGAAATCGTATTCCAACTTCCAGCCAGTTTCAAGTGCTTCCAAGCATTAATTCTTGTTCCTGAGGTGTAGTAGGGTAAGAATGAATCATTATCCATGGCTAGAACATGCTAAATCGTGCCATTCACAAGCATCCATATTCATATTTTTTTGAAATCGTATTTTGCATTTTACTCTATTTTATTGATATTTAACCATGATAATGTGTTCATGAAGTCTTTTAGAACAGGTTTGAGCCATCCTCCTCAAGTTTTGACGTGTAAATCACTAGATGCCATTGTTAGGGCATGAACTTAGTGAGGATTCGGTTTCCACGATACAAGCTAATTTAGGACAAACAAACCTTACCATCATGATCGTAGGGTCCCATATAGTCAATATGGGCTTTTACTTTTTATAAATTGATGCATTTTACAGGTTTTTGAGGATTGATGCCAACCAGAGAAGATGATTGGAGCACTGATCCGGTGCTTCTGATCTAGAAGCTATCAACCCTTACATATTTACAGGTTCAGAAGAATGAATGGATGTATCACCACCCAAGCGGTTCACCTTGCGCGTACTATGTTATTCTCCCTATCAAGTCGTGGGTTCAAACCCCATCTTTTGCAATATTTTTATTTGCCTTGCAGGTTTCCAGATTTCCAGAAGTCACGCCCCAGAAGCTCCAGCTTCTGGACCCTTTCCAGCACCAGAAGTGCCAACTTCTGGGCATCTCCAACACCAGAAGCTCCAGCTTCTGGGCCTCATCAGCATCAGGACTGCCAATTTCTGATTCTCCCAGCGCAGAATTCCTCCAAAAGTTCCAACTTCTGGATGGCCCCAGATGTGCAGTCCCCAAAAGCTCCAGCTTCTGGGCGCCCCAGTTCCAGAGTCTCCAGAAGCTCCAGCTTCTTGACCCTTTCCAGCATCAAAAACCTCAGAAGCTCCAGCTTCTGGGTGCCTCCAGCAACGAATCTCCCAGAAGCTCCAGCTTCTGGGATGGCTTCTGTCAGAAGCTCTCTAACGTTTTGTTTTATGTTTTTTTCTTCTTCATATTTTGCTTATTTTCTTTTTTTTAATAATTAATTAATTAATTAGTAATTAGGTTAATTAATTTAGGATTAATTAGATAACTTTCACTAATATTTTATTTTATCTAATTTAATTAATTAATTTAGGTTAGTATTCACTAATGTTTTTTTAAATTAATTAATTAAAATCAATTAGAATTAGGTTAATTTCACATTTTCAAAAATACCAAAAATATTAGGACTAGTTTTATTTTCCGCTATTTATTTTTCTCGCATTTTAAATTCTAGAAAAGTTGTATAGGTTGCAAATTTTTTATCATGTAATAGCGTAGGATTTTACTTTCCGCACCTCCTATTATGTATCTGCCCCAAAACCGTGTAATAGCGTAGGACCCTTTATATTTCTGCAATTTACTTTCTGCACCTATTAAACTACTAGTAATTAGGCGTGTATGGCAAGATAAAATATCTGAAAACAATACACTCTTCTCACACATGCACCCCCTAGGGTATTCTATCTCGTTGCCTTATAAATGGTCAAGTACCTCGAACGTGGGGGTATCTTAGCACGGTTGCCTACGAAATATCATCACAGTCCCTTCGACTTAAAAGATCATAGTCCCTCGATGTTGCATACGAATACATGATCTAGTCCCTTGGTTGTTGCCTACTGTCATACCCCAAAATTTGCCCTCCTACTTCTCAAGACATCACATACATCAATACTCATGGACTTCACAAGGGTTGACCAGACAAACCCTCTCCTAGGCAATTAACCCAAACTAGGGTTTGGCTATTCTCAGATCAAGGTGGTTTCCAACATCTCCAATGGTCATCATGCCTCATCATATGCTTCAAAGAATCTCCATGTCAAGTTTCAAGCCTTACAAGTCAAGTTTCCTCAGACAATTGCTCAGATGGTTGAAAATCAATTGTATTAGACAAAAGTTAACTGTGGTCAACATATAGTCAAACTTCATGATATTTGGTCAACATCAATATTTTGAAGTAATATTCATCATTTGATCAAGGGTTGATCATGATTGATCAAGAAAACTCAAGATTTGATCAAAAGTCAAACTTTCCAAATTAGGGTTTTTGAAGGAAAAGTCAACAAAACTTTGACCAGGCATAACTTTCTCATACTTTATTAGAAATTTTCCTACAAAGCTCATTTTGAAGAGAATTCAGTTCTCTACAACCTCATGTCTCACAAGCTTGGTCAGAAAATACTTCATTTGGATGATATGGATCAAAAAATTACAGGTCTTTTTCAAAGTCAACAAAAAGTCAACTTTTTGAAAAAGAAGTGTTATGGATAGGTGCACAAAGAAAAATATGTGACAAATGCAAATTTTTTCCAAATGGGCTTATAATTTTATGATCCAAACTTGATCATAATATTATCCATGACCTCTTTACACCTTGCCACGACCTTTTCCTATTTTCTTGATTTATTTTTGAATTTAAAAGCATTTAATTCAATTTTAAATAAAATAAAATATGAAAACAAGGTATAAAACAAGTTGGGTTGGATTTCTATCTATCTTGAGGACCAAGGAAGCCCACAATACATGCCAATTTCGTGCAAGCTCATACAAGGAAGAAAAAATCAAATTTTGAAAAGATTTGATGGAAATTAACAAGAAAATACTTTTGCATTCAAAGCCATATCTTTTTTCATTCTTTTTGATCAAATCCCTTGCTCTATAAATACATGACATATTCACAAGACCAGGAGACGAAACCCTAGCCTCATGAGCCAACCCTAAAAATCACAAAATTCTTACAAAGTTGCAAATTTCGAAATCCTATTTGCAGCCACTTTCAAGCCTTCTCATTGATCCATCCGTGTTCTTGAACTTGCCAGCAATCCAACCAAGCCCTTACACGAAGCCAAAGCATTCCAAATCGTGCCATACAAGCATCACCGGTTTGGTATTTTTCTCAAATTCGATTTTCAGAATCCATGCATTATTAACTACTTTCGTTTGTTTGTATGATCTCGGGACATCCATTAGAACATGTTTGATGCATTACATGTGAGTTTAGACGTAGAAATCGCAACTTGCCATTGTTAGGGTTCCAAAACGGTGAAGCTTCGTATTGAATGATACAAGCAGTTTCAGACCATGAAAAGTTTTCCATTGGATTCGTAATGCCTTAAATATATGATCTGGACACTTTCTTTTCGTTTTTTAATCGATTTTCACAGGTTTCCAAAATCATCTCGCCGGAGAAGATGACCAGAGCTCCTATCTGGGCTTTTCTGGTTTGAGTCAGCAGAGAAACTCTTGCTTATCTGTTAATCCATGCAACTTAACTCATGGATGTATCTCCGCCCCAGCGGTTAAACTTGCGCGCATTAAGTCACTTGTTCCAAAGAGCATGGGTTCGAACCCTGCTTTTGCCATTATTTTTCATCCTATTTTGCTATATTTCAGGTTTCTCCATAAGGCTTGCCCAGAAATCACACTTTCTGGTCCCTCATGCCACGCTCTAGGCCATAGAAACTCCAGTTTCTGGGCGTGCTTACCAGCAGAAAGCCCCAGAAGGGCGTACTTCTGGGCATCTCCAGGACAGAAAGCCCCAAAAATTCTAATTTCTAGGCACCTCCAGCCAGGGATTCCCCAGAAATCCCAGCTTCTGGGAGAATTCCATCCAAAAGCGTGCTGACTCTCTTCTCTAACTTTTTATTTTCTTATTTTTTCTTATTTCATTTAATTTCTTTTCAAATAATTTTCTCATGCATTAAAAAATCACCAAAAAATAATTTCTTTTTGCATTTAGGACAGAAAAATGTTTATTTAATTTTTTAGCATAAAAATTAATATTTTTGCATGCATATTTTAATTAATTGTTAATTAACCATTATATTGACTTTTAATTACTTTTCGCAATTTACTTTCTGCACCCTATAAACTGCTAGTAATTAGGCGTGTATGGCAAGATAAAAACGAACGTAGATCACCTCTAATCACAAGATAAAATATCTGAATATTGACACACTCTTTTCACACATGCACCCCTTAGGGTAATTCTCTCTCGTTGCCTTTCGAACAATGGTCAAGTCCCTCGAACGTAGAGGTATCCTAGCACTGTTGCCTACAAACATATCATCATAGTCCCTTCGAATAAAAGATCACGATTCCCTCGACGTGGCCTACGAAAACATGATCTCGTCCCTCGATTATTGCCTAAGAAAAGTGATAATCGTCCCTTCGAAGAGTTCACCCAGACATGGCCGAAAAAATCAAAAAGGAAGTGCAAAAGCAGCTCGACGCAGGTTTCCTCGTTACCTCTGAATATCCTCAATGGCTAGCAAACATAGTACCTGTCACAAAGAAAGACGGAAAGGTCAGAATGTGTGTTGACTACCGGGACTTGAACAAAGCAAGTCCAAAGGATGATTTCCCACTACCGCATATCGACATGCTAGTGGATAGCACTGCAAAGTTCAACGTCTTTTCCTTCATGGACGATTTTTCTGGCTACAATCAGATCAGAATGGCTCCCGAAGACATGGAGAAGACATCCTTCATCACGCCATAGGGCACCTTTTGCTACAAAGTAATGCCGTTTGGATTAAAGAATGCAGGCGTAACTTATCAAAGGGCAATGACTACTCTCTTTCATGATATGATGCACAAAGAGATTGAGGTCTATGTGGACGACATGATAACAAAGTCTGACACTAAAGAAGAGCATATAGAATATCTCTTGAAGTTGTTTCAGCGACTAAGGAAATTTCAGCTTCGCCTGAATCCTAACAAATGCACCTTTGGGGTAAGATCTGGAAAGCTCCTAGGTTTCATCATCAGTCAAAAAGGTATTGAAGTTGACCGTGACAAAGTCAAAGCTATTCAAGAAATGCCTACGCCACAAACAGAGAAACAAATAAGAGGATTTCTTGGACGGTTGAATTACATCTCCAGGTTTATTTCTCAAATGACTGCTACTTGTGGGCCGATATTCAAACTTCTCCGCAAAAATCAAGAGGTTGTGTGAATAGGAGATTGAGAAAAAGCGTTTGACAGTATCAAGGAATACCTGTCAGAACCGCCAATATTGATTCCTCCAATTGAAGGAAGACCCTTAATCATGTACCTTACCGTGTTAGAAGATTCCATGGGCTGCGTGCTTGGACAACAAGATGAAACTGGTAAGAAAGAGAATGCCATCTACTACTTGAGTAAAAAGTTCACAGACTGTGAAACTCGTTACTCCATGCTCGAAAAAACATGTTGTGCTTTGGTATGGGCTTCAAAGCGTCTCCGCCAGTACATGATCAATCACACGACTTGGTTAATATCCAACATGGATCCAATCAAGTACATCTTTGAAAAACCTGCCTTAACAGGAAGAATTGCTCGATGGCAGATGCTGTTATCTGAATATGATATCCAGTACCGTGCCCAAAAACCGGTCAAGGGAAGCATTCTCGCCGATCATTTGGCTTATCAACCGATCAACGAATACCAATCTCTCAAGTTTGACTTCCCTGACGAGGATGTTATGTACTTAAAGATGAAAGATTGTGACGTACCGCTACCTGAAGAAGGTCCTGATCTAGAATCTAGATGGGGCTTAATCTTTGATGAAGCAGTTAACGTTTTTGGCAATGGAATTGGGGCAGTCATCATTACTCCTGAGGGTTCTCATATCCCATTTTCCGCCAGATTACTATTTGATTGCACTAACAACATCGCAGAATATGAAGCTTGTATCATGGGTATCGAAGAAGCCATCGACTTGAGGATCAAGATCCTTGACATATATGGAGATTCAGCCCTTGTGATCAATCAAATCAAAGACAAGTATGAAACTCATCATCTTGGTTTGATTCCCTATAGAGATTATGCAAGACGTTTGTTGACTTTCTTCAACAAAGTTGAACTGCATCATATCCCTCGAGATCATAATCGAATGGCAGACGCCTTGGCTACTCTATCTTCCATGTTCAGAGTCAACGATTGGAATGATATGCCTAACATCCGTATCAGACACCTTGAAAGACCTGCATATGTGTTTGCAACTGAAGTAGTCTTCGATGATAAACTGTGGTTCTACGACATCAAACACTTCCTTCAAACTCAAGAGTACCCACTCGGGGCATCGCACAAAGATAGAAAAACTCTAAGGAGGCTTTCTAGAAATTTCTTCCTGAATGAAGATGTGTTATACAAAAGAAACTTCGATATGGTCCTGCTCAGATGCGTGGACAGACACAAAGCAAACATGATAATTCACGAAGTGCATGAAGGGTCCTTTGGAACCCATTCAAATGGGATGCAATGTCCAGAAAAATCTTGAGAGCATGATACTATTGGATAACAATGGAATCCGATTGCTGTAAACACGTCAAGAGATGTCACAAGTGCCAGATCTACGTAGATAAGATCCATGTGCCACCAACTCTACTCAACGTTCTCTCCTCTCCGTGGACTTTCTCCATGTGGGGCATCGACATGATTGAACCAAAAGCGTCCAACAGACATCGCTTAATTTTAGTGGCTATTGATTACTTCACCAAATGGGTCGAAGCAGCATCTTACGCCAACGTTACAAGACAAGTGGTTGTGAAGTTCATCAAAAACAACATCATTTGCCGATATGGAGTTCCAAGAAAGATCATTACATATAATGGATCAAACTTGAACAACAAAATGATGAAAGAACTGTGTGAGGAATTCAAGATTGAGCATCATAACTCATCTCCTTACCGGTCAAAGATGAACGGCGCCATTGAAGCTGCTAACAAGAACATCAAAAAGATCGTCCAGAAGATGGTTATCACTTACAAAGACTGGCACAAAATGCTGCCATTTGATCTGCATGGGTATCGTACTTCAGTACGTACATCAACAGGGGCAACTCACTTTTCTCTAGTATACGGAATGGAAGCAGGGCTCCCCGTTGAAGTTGAGATTCCATCAATGAGAGTTCTCATGGAAACTAAGTTATCTGATGCCGAATGGTGTCAAAGTAGATATGACCAACTGAACTTAATCGAAGAAAAGCGTCTGACCGCTCTGTGTCATAGACAACTATATCAAAGAAGGATGAAGAAATCCTTCGACAAAAAGGTTCGACCTTGTGAATTCCAAGAAGGCGACCTCGTGCTTAAAAAGATTCTATCGTTTCAACCAGATTCTAGGGGCAAATGGACTCCTAATTATGAAGGCCCATACATCGTCAAAAGAAGCTTTTCTGGCGGTGCTATGACTCTCACAACCATGGACGGTAATGACTCCTGCATCCTGTGAATGCTAATGCAGTCAAGAAATACTTTGTCTAAAAAAACAAACGAACAACTCGGTAAGTCGAAAACCCGAAAAGGGCGGCTTAGGCAAAAATGAGCGTCTCGGTGGACTGAAAACCTGAAAAGGCGGTCCAGGAAAAAATTAGAGACAATAAACAGAAATTATCCTGGTAGATTGAAAACCTGAAAAGGCAATCTAGGAAAAAATTAAGGATCAAAATGACAAAGTAATCGATCAGCCGCATCATTAATCAAGAATCTTCCATCAACGGATCTTCAATCAAATCTTCTAATAGCAGTTGTTTGCTTTCAATGTAGCCTTTTCCCAATAAATTATCATTTCCAACTTTTGTAAATAGTTCATGGAATCACGCCTTTGGCTGATTACCATTCTATCAATAAAATTTGAGCCTTGTGCCCATTTGTTTGCAATTCCTGCTTTATTCTGTTTGGCAAAATAACGCTTTTTATTGTGAAAATCACTTTTGAAATAAAAAAAAATTTTAAATGAATTTTTACTTCAAAATTTTGAAATAAAAGCAAATTTTCCTTTGAAATATAAGCACAGAAAGAACTTCAACAGTTTTCTCCATGAGTGTTTCGACCTCTGAAAGATAAAACAACTGCTAAGAAGTCTTCTTCTCCTTAAAGGAAATCATCAAAGGACGATATTCTTATTTGGAAAAGAATCCCCAACAAGGTTGCCAATGAGATGCCTTTTTCAGAAAAGTTTAAAGCATGCAATTCAGATTCATTATCAGTAACGTCTACACCATCGCTGCAGATTTTGCTGAGTATTTGTTTGAACTGTGACGTAGTCCTTTTCCCAAATAATTTTGGTTGTCTTGTCAAGTATCGTCAGCATGCATATGACATTCATGACATTCATCATTCATACATAATAGCATCATTAATGCATTCCTGCATCTCAATATTTGCTTCAACATCACTTGTTTGGGTTGCATTTATTCTGAAAAACAAGTGTGGGTGTGTCATCTCTCCAGTAGATTATCCCCAAGCAGAAAAACATTTTTCTATTATGTTCCCCAGCTGAGATCATCCCTCATTAGGAACAAAGTCTTGATTAACCGTTTCTTTCCTGTTCATTCCTATATAGAACATCGTCTCTAAGCCAATTTAGGTTTAGATTTCACAAAAAAATCTACAATAAGCAATAGCCTCGTCATCCGAGATGCATATTTCCTTTCATCTTGAAACATGTCATAAACGATTTTTCTTCTTAACAAGTCCAATCGTAAAAAGTTTAAGAAATCCCCACAGTTGTCTTTCTGTCTAAAAAGGAAAACCTGTGTCTTTTCAATCGAAATACCCGCATCTTCTCAAAAAAGAGAGATCCCTGGAAAGATTGCAGCTGTGAAAATAGAAACTCATTTGAGATCTGTTTCCATCATTGTCTGTTAATCACAAAGCTGAATACTCAGTAATTTTCTCAAGAATTACCTTGTTAATAGTTACCACTTTGATGATAATTGGTAATATCTTCAGAACCCTTTACCATAAACTATCACAAGGATGATAATTCGTAATATCATCTTCAATTACCTTAAACATTGTCACAAGGCTGACAGAAGGTAATCTCCTCGTTTCCCAAAGCGAAACAGATATTCACATACATTGTGAATCTATTTTCCCAATGAAACACGTTCTTGTTTCCCAACAAACATGATTCTCCTTTCTTAGACAGATTGAGGCATCCTCACAATCTTTTCCCCAGCATATCATTCTTTGATATCTCTTGGGTGAACTTTTTGCAACCATTTTGCATCATTCGCATTTTTTGGTATCTTAGGTCCAAAATTTGTGTATTCTGATATTTAAGTCTCTTCACACCTATCGAGACGAAGATATTCATCTTCATATCTCAGGTTAAAGAAACATAAATAGGGGCATCTGTCATACCCCAATTTTGACCTAATATACCACCTCACATATGCATCACTGCATCACTAACAGTTTCAGAACAGAATAGATCATGTGTGGCTTCTAGAAGTCAAAATTAGGGTTTCTTCAAAATTTCATCTGTTCAAGATATGATCAATTAGGGTTTGAGTTACCACTCACCTCAATTGACCTATCTTAATCAATCATCAACATTTGATCTTCAGATTCCCAACTTTTTCCCATGATTTACCATGAGTCGACCAATTAGGGTTTTTATCGAGGATAGTGAATCATTGACTTTCTGCTCAATGAATGACCTATTTGCTTGGAGATTGATCTTAACATCTTCAATGTAACATATTAAACTAATTCCTTGATTCAACATATTAAACATAGTCCATGTTTCTTCATCAGACAAATTCTGAATGATCTGATGAAAATTCGTCTGCTCTAAAAACTCAAACTTTGACTTTTGGTCAACTTTTTCAAGATCAAACTTTTTTAATCATAACAACATTTCAAATGATCCATCATGATCATAAAAAATCAAGAAATGTGAAAAAGTCAACAAAAAATCAAGATTTGAAAAATTTCTAACATTTAGAAAAAATTTTAAGTGTTAAGAAACATGATTTTTCATCACTTTCATGGCCATTTTTCACCTAGATCCATTTGGATTCATAAAAAAATCAAAACATGAAAGTTGTAGCCCTTGTTACAAGCTTTTCAAAATGTCGAAGAACTTGCAAAATCACTTTGTCTAGCTATACTTTTGATTTTGAAACATAGAGCTCCAAAAACCATGGATTTCAAGTTCATGCTTCAAAATTACATGTCATTTTTTTGCAACTTCTCCTTATAGAAGCCTTGTCATCACTTAGAGGTGGATTATAACTGATAAATATCAGTTGTGAATGATTGAGAAGGGATTGGATCAAGGAGAAAAACTTAACCATGGTTAAGAAAGTTACTTTTGCATTAAATGCAAAAGATTCCATTATTACCTCTTAACCAAGTCGCAAGTTTCCTTCTATGATATCTTTGCCAA
The DNA here is from genome assembly GCA_021764765.1 of Vicia sativa. Lineage (NCBI taxonomy): Eukaryota > Viridiplantae > Streptophyta > Magnoliopsida > Fabales > Fabaceae > Vicia > Vicia sativa. The sequence continues at coordinate 73,107,878 of CM038793.1, forward strand.
ATCATTCAGAATTCTTGGCCTATAAATAGAGGTTATTTCATCATTTCTAAACTACACCAAAGCTATCCAAATCAAGCTTTCCTTCTTTCTTCCTTAAGTTTCAAGTTTAATAGTTCAAAGTGAGGAATTTTTGCAATTTGCAAATCTTGCAAAATCTGAGAGAATTTAGGTTTCTAACATGTTTTAAACATCAATTAGAACTTGCCTAAAACTTAAAAACATCACAAGAACTTCCCAAACTCAGAATCATAATCAAAAAACCAAAAGCTTGCAATTTGTGCCATAACATCTAAACTTGAAATCCACTCGTGCGTTTTCAGTTTTTATCATTTAAACATCATCCATACACTTCATATTAGTAATCCAGATCATTATCCCTGACCTGTAACACCTCCAACATCGAATTCGAAACTCACACCAAGGAGATGCAGTTTGACTTGGGTGGAATGATCCAGACCATTTCTAAGCAAGCATAGTGTTCAAACAACTTCCATAAGGTCCCGTGGTGCTCTAGCCATCATCAAACAACAACTGGAAACACTTTAAAAAGGATTTCGATTTCAGTTTGAAGAGGTAAGCCACTCATACTTCGAACTCTATGATTCATGCATTCCAGTTCAAAAATTGCTTGGCCATTTTGTTTCTGCACTTATGCTGATCATTAACCCTCAATTAATTTAACAAATCATGATCCATACACGATTTCATGTTAATTCTTAGGATTAGAGTTCATCTGGAAACGTTTGAAATTAATCATTTTAAACTAAAAATAAATGAAATTAACCACCACCATCATGTTCCTGGGTTTAAAACGAGCAAGTTTGATGTTTACAACTTTTAATTTCATTGAGAAACGAAGAATCTATGGATTGATGAAGATTGGAAAAGATGATGAACATTGCGCGCGTTATTTCGTTTCCTAGAAATTCAAATAATTAGTTTAAAATATAATAACATGGATTGAGATAAATAAACGGATGTATAGCCACCCCAGTGGTAGACAGGGCGCTTTTCATGTTCCTTGCCTTGCCTATGGTCCAGGGTTCGAATCCCCCTGAGACCATTTTGTCATTTTTTTCACTTTCCTTCATTTTTAAACAATTTCAAAGACTTGTTTTTAAATATAATTAAATGAAGGCGTGTAAATAACAAGATAAACACTTGGCTCAGTGGTAAAGCTTTTCACTTCTAAGCCAAAGGTCTTGAGTTCAAACCTCCTTAGGACCAAAATCAAATTTTTACTACTTGTTTTCTTCACATTTTCTATCAAACTTCAACATTTTCAAAAACCAATCAAAACTTCTCATTTTGAGATGATTTTTTACACACTTGTCATTTAATATACCTATTTTATGATTATGTCAAAAAAATCCAAAAGTATTTTATTTTGATTACATTTTTATTAATTAAAAAATGAGACATTTTAAGTATTTCTTAATACTTTCCAAAGATGTTTTCTTTCAAACTTTCAAAACTCAAATCTTTTCAAAACTTCTTGTGAATATACTTCACTTTTCAAAATCATTTTCAAAACCTTTTCAAAACTTTTTAAAACTTTTCATCAAACTTACACACCTTTTTCCATGATCGACTCGATTTGAAGATAAAACCGAACCAGTTTTTTTCCTCGAATTTCTTAATTGATCATGGGCCTCCCTCACGGTCTAAGTCCCAACCCCCCTATGTACATAGTAATTTCCTTGTACATAAACACCCCTTCGTGTACATATCCATTCCCTTGTACACATTCAAACTTGTAAATATTCAAGTTACACTTGCTTTAAACGCTCGTTTTATACACTTGTTTATATTTCCTTCATAAACTCCTGTGAATACACATCACACACCTGTTTATATAACTATTCAATTATAACATAACAACTAGGTTCCCCTATAGCCTCCGCTTAGGCTTCGTATAAGATACCTCATTCATCTGAGTTTAGCCTCCTCTTAGGCTTCATATAAGAAAACTCATTTATTGAGTTTAGCCTCCGCTTAGGCTTCATATAAGACAACACTCCCCTGTTGAGTTAGCCTCCTCTTGGGCTTCGTTCAAAAGAACTCCTCGCTGAGTTTAGCCTTCTCTTGGGCATCAAACAAGAAAGAGACCAGGAAATCTCTTAACAGCCTCCTATTGGGCTTCCAATACAAAGAATCACCCGCGCTAGGATAGAACCCTGAGAGTATGATTTCCCGGTGAAATCATTCTTGAATCCTAAGAGGATGGTTTCTCGGTGAGACCACTCTTAAAGCCAAAGCCAGCCATACCTTATAGCTTCCTCTTGAGCTTCATACAAGGACCGTCGATGACCCTCGGAATGCCTCCTCTTGGGATTACAATACAAGGACCCTCGATGACCCTCGGAATGCCTCCTCTTGGGCTTACAATACAAGGACCCACGGGCTTCTTAAAAGCATCCTCCTAATCCATAATCAATTTCTCCTCGAGATTTAGACGTTTATCATCTCTATGGAAGAAGTATCTCATCTATCACATCACATATAACCAAAAACGTTTCAAATAAGAACATCTCTTAATCGTAAGTGGCAACGCTTGTACACTCAAGCAAAACACCCAATGCTTACAATTAAAAGATTCAATCATTTTTCAAACATCTTTCTTAACTCGTAAGTGGTAATGCTTGTACACTCAAGCAAAACCTATAACTTACGATGAAAGATTTAATCAATCAAACCTTTCAAAATATATGTGATGAAATAGATTAGATACATTTTTCATTAAAATGACATTCGTCTTTGTCTCTTAAATAACTTCCGTTGCTTCCACTAGCATAAGTGGGAACAACGATTGCTCTGACTTTCTCAACATCCCTTTGAGAATACGTAGGCACAAGGTGTCATCCTTAGCGAGCAAAATTTATTTCTCCCTCAAACCAAAGAAACCATAGATCCCTTTAGATCCGAGCTACAAATGCTCTGATTCCCATTAAGGGATATGTATGCCGAGGATCCCAATGATCTTTGCGAGTACAATAATAACAAAACCTAGGATCCCACATAATCTGTCCTTTTTAAAATCCAAAGGAGAAACTTTCCCAACAATAAAAATAGCAATTTCAACACACACAAACATATCAAACATATTCATATATAAAGCTATAGATAACTATATATATTTAGGGTGCCACATCTACTCCCTTTATATAACAAACCCCCTTGCCCGGAATCTCCCCAATGCGTTACGTCTAGTTCGCGTTAGTCGTAATGCATATCATATCAATTGAGGGTATTGCAGCTTTCCCCTTTTTCATAATCATTTTTCTTGTGTTGGAGAAAATAAAGCTTGATGCTCGCGAAATCTTTATAATCAAATCAAAAGAGTAAATCGTTTCGAGCCAGAGAATCCGAATTCCGATTTGATTCCCTCGCGCGTCACTTTTTAACGTGAACACTATCTTATGATGTTATAACTTTATGTATCGATGATAACATGATGATATGTATATTTTGTGAACACATCCGTTGTGCTGTGAATAGTCATATGTTTATATGATGATTTATGATATGAATCGGTATATCCGACTTTTGATTTTTGTGATGTGCATTATAATACAAAGTGATGAAAACACGAATATGTGATACCTCAATTTATGTTGGATGAAATTTTGAAACTCTGATTTTATTATTAATTACGAGGGGTAGAATTGGGGTGTTACAGAAGGCACCAAGTTGTGATTCGAGAAAGAATTTACTAATATCATGCAATCTGTTTCAAGCCAAAGCTTGGACCATCCGCCACGGATAACCTTTTCAATCGCCAAGATTGTTGCCATGAATTCCGCCAACACCGGAGAACCATTACCGATGAAATGGATGAAGCTAAGAATATGATCTACAGACGAATTTCTACAAATGCCACCACAGGCTGCCACCATGGGATTGCCAAAAGCCATGCCATCTATATTGCACTTAATTCAACCTAGCAAAGAAGGAGACCATAACACCTCGATAGAAGGAGCGAGAAATGTAACACCCCAATTTCTACCAGGTAATTATAAATGAATCAGAGTATAAATTTTCCAACCAAAAATTGGAATATCACATTTTCAACTTAAAACACAACCTGTAATTTCATTTAAACTAGATACATAACAATTTAATCAGAAGGATGAGCTCAACAACCTGTTTAGTCTTTAAACATAAATATACTTTTATAATAACTACGCAGTGGATTCACAACGTTAAACTTTTGAGAATAAAACATAGCATCTTTATCAAAATGAAAACAACTTTAAAAACAACCAAACTTCTCAGTAAAACAACTTAAACTTCAACAGCGGACTAATTAATCAACGATAAAATAAAATATAAAGATTCCATCAACATATTAAAATCCAACAGTAAATAAAACAAGTGTTTATACCCCCGAGTGCTACGTATCAGAGCGACAACACCGACTCAAACTAATAGCGACTATAACTTCATTCTTCATTACCTGCACGTTATCCACGTAGAGGCAACATCACAACAGGAGGGGTGAGATATCTAACAATCTAATAAGTCGTATGATAAATAATATATATTAGAATTTAGATAATATAAATCAATGCTTCGTAAATTACTCACACAACAAACAATTCCACAATTTATTCAACATTCACAACGACTCAAAATGCAATATGAGACGCAACAACGTGTTCAAATGCACATGCATGTGGTACCAATGGAGCAGAACTCCCAGCTTAAAAATTTCCAATTAATAGAGGCATCAACAAGGCATAAGCCTTCAACTTGCAACGTGGTGTCAATCCAGGCCAACTTAATAATTTTGTCAATCCAGGCCAACTTAATAATTTTGCCAATCCAGACCAACAAAATTATTCAATGTATGCGACAACATAATGCAACTCAACAACAGGAATGGAAACATCAAATAACCATCAACTTTATCATAATTTCAACACTGGCTATAAGCCTGCAACTTAATAATAATTCAACAAAACTCATTTCAATGTTGGCACAAGGCCTACAACATGGTTCAACACATCAACACAGGGTAACACAAACAATTTCATCACAACCTGCAACTTCGCAATTCATTAACAACACCAATACCAGCAAACAACAACAAAAATTGCTACACAAATTAACAGTTACGATTCTACACCTAAAACAAATTATTTAATACTACTGCTATTTAATTATTAAGCATTACCTACTAAATTAATTAATTCCTTCAACAACTTAATTTTTTTGATGAGAATATTTTCTGCTACTAAAATACATATTGTTCATTTGTATTCTCTTTCTATCAGTGTAACAATTTCCTGCTTGCTCGTATTACTTCTAATCCTCACTGCCAACAATTTTCATCAACACATATACTTCTATCACTTTATCTCTGTGTATACCTACTACTACTTAATTCTACTTTAATTATTCATCAACATGTGCTACTTATACTTAATTACTCCTCTCATATCCTATTTATTTATTAACTTAATAGCTAGCATTAAGAAACAAAACAAACAGACAAAGTGTTAAAAGATTATATATATATATATACTAACTATTATTATATTAATGTTATTGTTGTAACAAAAAGCAATATGGACATGCAAGTGTCTACCATACAGTAACATAAATATATAACAAAAGCATTCCCCTCGGCTTGCAGATGTGCCCACCGACACCAGCCTTCCTCATACACATGTCATTCGGCATGCTTCTCCATGATATGTGTGTCGTATGACACACTCCCCTTATCGCGGTAACCGGTTTCTTTCTTGCAAAACATTTCAGTTTCTTCTGTAAATTTTCAGTTCTATTTTCACGCCCCTTACGATTAATTACCAACAATAATTTCATCACATGGTACATCAATTGATCACTACCAAATATTATAAAATATAATTTTTTATTCACAACTTCAATTAAGCAACCAATTCAAACACAAATCCACCACAGAAAATCACTACCTTCACAAATAGAATAACTACCAATGCATGGTAAATTTCTCATACGACAATTTTTCTCCCAACCTTGTTTATCCTCTTCTTCCAATCTTTTCATCACATACAACTTTTCTTTTATTCCTTATTTTCTAATCACTTAACCAATACCTAATTTATTATTATTTATAACTAATAATCCTATTCCTCTTATTGGGCTTAATATTCACACACCACCTTTTACTACTTCTTTCACAAAAATAAGCCCAACACAATTATTCTCTTAATTCTAATATTATTATTATTATTAACCAACTAATATTATTATTAAAATTAATTCTACCGACTATTCAACAATTAAACTAATAAGTCGACGACTTAAATCAACATTTCTCTACATTCTGCAACTTCAACAATTTCAACAAATAATTCGAAAATATTTCAAAAATATTTAATTAAATAATTAATTAAATACCATGTTTTACAACTCTCCCCCACTTAGAATATTTTCATCCTCGAAAATCTAATAGTTACTACCATTCTTAATGCGAATTTCACACCTAACTCATGATCTCCAATTCACGTTTGGCTACACTTCGGCCACTACTTATCGTCATAACAATAACCCAACATGATTTAAATCAACTACACACATCATTATACACTCAACACCTGCGCAACATAATTCGTCAATAACTTATCAACCACTCCAACATTACTCTATTATATCAATATCCAAAATAGTAACAATCATATTATACTTAATCTTGGATATCCAACATCACATTATCACCTTAACAACATCTTCCACACAACCAGCAACAATTGCAGCATCACTTCAACATAAACAACTGTTAGAAAACTAATTAACATTACTCGATTGTTAAATGACACTACTACTCAACAACCTTGGTCGGACAGACCGGCCTACTCTAATACCACTAATATAACACCCAAATTTCTACCAGATAATTATAAATGAATCAGAGTATAAAATTTTCAACCAACAATTGAGATATCACATTTTCAACTTAAAACACACACTACGCCAAACAAGTGATTAGAAAACTCTTTTTTTGGCCATAGACAGCGTTGCCTAATCCACCACTGCAAAAGGTATACATATCGCTTTGGTTATTATAAAAGCGCTGCTATAAATACCCTTTAGGAAGCGCTTTTCCCTTAAAAGTGCCTTCTTATATACCCTCATTAGCAGCGCTTAACTTTAAACATCGCTTTGGATACTGCCCCTATAGTAGCGCTTTCACTTTATACAACGCTTTTGAAAGTATTTTAGGTAGAGCTTTAGATAACGCTTTCCATCGATAATTCTTTCATCTGCATGCCAAGTCAAGTGTCTTGCATCAGTTTCACTATGAAACATGTGTCTAAATCTCGGAATAATAGGAAAATACCATAAGACTTTTGCTGGAGATATTTTTTTCTTATATCGAGATAAACCACACTTAGGGCACTCATTCAACGATGCATATTCGTTTCGAAACAAAATGCAATCATTTGGACAAGCATGTATCTTATCATAGCTCATGCCAATAGAGCACAACATTTTTTTGGCATCGTAGGTTTGATTAGGAAGAACAATATCCTCGGGAAGCATATCTCTCAAACGGGCTAATAACTCTATGAAACTTTTATCTGACCATCCATTGCGCGCCTTTAAGTTGTACAACTTTAATATCGAAGACAGTCTTGTGAATTTGGTGGAATCTTTATACAACGGTTTCTCTGTATCGTTTACAAACCTCTCAAACATTTTGGGACAATCCTGAAGATCTTCTTCAAGTGCTTCTACAATCTCTTCGTCTCGATCACAATCTTATGTATCTGTGACATTGTCATATGAAGTATAGGTTGTATTACTTTTCACCACCGGTTCAACATTCTCGCTGCTTTTCTCACCATGAAATATCCAACACGTATAACTTCGATCAATTCCATGCATCAGTAAATGCGATTTCAATCCATGTACGTCAACCCTACCCATATAACAACAACCCAAGCAAGGACATTTCATTCTAATGGGGTCACCATGATGGTTTCTCAACCGATCATGACTAACTGAGCATCTATAGTTCACACTACTGCAGACAAAGAAGTCTATCATAACCCAGGCGATAACACGAATCCTCGTGGCCCGATGGAGAATCTCCAGGAACAGCTCCATAAAATGCAGCTTGAGATTAAAACAATTCGTGGAAAGGAATTGTTTGGGAAGAATGCCCACGATCTGTGCCTAGTTCCTCGTGTAAGGATACCCGCAAAGTTAAAAGTCCCTGACTTTGAAAAGTATAAAGGAAATTCCTTCCCGCAGAGTCATCTTACAATGTACGCTAGGAAAATATCTACGTACAATGACAATCACCAACAATTGCTCATTCACTATTTTCAAGACAGTCTTACCGGTGCCGCACTGAAGTGGTACATGGGACTAGATAGTGAAAATATACAGACATTCAATGACCTAGGCGAAGCCTTTCTCCAACAGTACAAATTCAACTTGGACATGGCTCCAGATTGGGATCAACTCCGCTCCATGTCTCAGAAGGAAAAAGAGACATTCAAAGAGTATGCCCAACGTTGGAGGGAAATTGCTGCCCAAGTCAACCCACCATTAGAGGAAAAGGAAATGACCAAGGTTTTCTTAAACACTCTTGGCCCATTTTATTACGAACGCATGATCGCCAGCGCTCCCAGAGATTTCACCGAGATGGTAAGCATGGGAATGCGACTAGAAGAAGGAGTTCGAACAGGACGCCTAGTCAAAGAGATAGGATCTTCTAGTGGAACCAAGAGGGTTGGAACCAGTTTCCCAAAGAAAAAGGAACATGACATAGGAATGGTATCCCGAGGGAAACCAAGGAAGAATGTCAGTCAACAACAACAGGTAGCTACCATAGCGCCAATTGTTAATACAAGTTCAAATACGTGAATTGCTCCAGATTCCAGAACTCAACACCGACAGCAGCTCAGCAGCTCAACAATCGAACTGCGCCTGGTCTCGCAATTTGATCCAATTCCAATGACGTACACAGAACTATATCCTGCATTAATAGAAAGGGATCTTGTGCAAACAAGATCACCACCTCCGGTGCTGGACAAATTACCATGGTGGTACAAAGCAGACCTGTCTTGCCCTTTTCATCAAGGGGCACCGGGTCATGATCTCGAGCATTGCATAGCCCTAAAAGCTGAAGTACAAAGGTTAGTAAGGTCTAATCTTCTTTCCTTTAGGAACACAAATCCAAATGTGAAAGCAAATCCACTTCCCAATCATATTGGACACACTGTGAATTTGATACTAAGGAATACGGATCGGTATCTTGTCACAGATGTGAATATGATAAGAGAAAGTTTGGTACAGCTCCATGATACGTATAGTACAATGGGCGCTTTCACTAAACATGACTACACAGCTTGCAGAATCTGCTTCAAGGACTTTCGAGGATGTCCGACCATAAGAGCAGACATTCAACGGTTAATAGACATTGGTGATATACAGATCTTTAGAAATAGAAACGACTATGACTTGAATATGGTAGGGAATTTTCTGCATGAGCTTTTAGTCTCAGATATCAACTCGGAAATTCCCGAAGTAAACGTCATCATCCCCTGTTTCAACGTACCCAAGTGTGTGGAAGTTGAATATAATGGTTTGAAAGTTCCAGAGTCTCCTTTGGTGATCTGTCTACCTAGTCCTGTTCCATACAGTTCTAACAAAGCAATTCCCTATCAATATAATGCGACTATGATAGAAGATGGGAAGGAGAAACCCTTGCCAACTCTTTCAACTGATGTTAACATAACTGAAATTGGACGAGTAACGCGAAGTGGACGAGTACATGCTCCGTTTCCACCAAAGCCGCCTGTTGTTCCTATTATTAGACAAAATCTAGTTAATACACCTCCCGAGAATCCCATGGGGATTCCCGTTGGTAATCCAAACACAAACGTTGGACCATCTGATGGAACCAACGTCAACTCAGATTTTGATGAAATTTTGAAGCTAATCAAGAAAAGTGAGTACAGAGTTGTGGATCAGCTGATGCAGACTCCTTCAAAAATTTCGATACTATCTCTACTTCTGAATTCTGAAGCCCACCGATAAGCTTTGATGAAAGTGATAGATCAAGCTTACGTAGATCACGACGTGACTACAAATCAATTTGGTGGAATTGTGGGCAATATAACAGCTTGCAACAATTTAAGCTTCAGTGATGAAGAACTCCCAGAGGAAGGGAAAGATCACAATCTGGCTCTGCATATCTCAATGATTTGCCAATCAGATTCTCTGTCCAACGTACTAGTGGATACCGGTTCATCCTTGAATGTAATGCCAAAAACGACTCTAGCTCGTTTATCTTACAAAGGAACACCGATGAAATTCAATGATATAGTGGTAAGACCATGGATCCATGAAGCAGGAGCTGTGACATCCACTCTCCACCAGAAACTAAAATTCACAGTAAATGGGAAGCTAGTAACCATCATCGGTGAACAGGCTTTACTAGTAAGCCACTTATCCAACTTTTCTTTCATCACAGCCAACGATGTTGAAGGGACACAGATCCAGAGACTTTCGTTAGAAGATGAATCTACAAGCAAAAGCAGATTGTCTATCTCCTCTTACAAAGAAGCAGCGCAGATAGTGAAAGACGGTAATGCCACAGGTTGGGGACAAGTAATAAAACCACAACAACGAGACAAAGGCGGGCTCGGGTTTGCTCCAAGATTTCTAAAGACAATCAAAGGGATGAAGCTCTTCCAATCGAGAAGTATTCCACGTTGGGGTTTCTTAAACCTGCTCTTCAAGAGGTTAATGTTCTTACCAATGAAGGTGATGAGGACGATCTCTCCGGATCTGAAGAGTGGAGCACTTATCTTACCAGCTCTGAATATGTGTCTCAGGAAGAATCGTACGCGCCGTTCTATCCTCCGACTGACCAATTCAAAGGCATATCCTTACAAAACAATGAGAATGAAAATCCACCTGTCCCTTCTGAAATTTGGGATACCTTGGGAGAACCAAGTGGAAAGTTTGACTACATGGTGAAATACACTGCACCTGAAAGCTCAAAAATCAGAATTGAAGACATCTAGCCCACTGGATGGGACGATCCTTTTGAGTATCCTAGTCAACCATAGGAATTATACACATCTTCTCAATCTCATCAACTGATTGAGGTTCCGAATGAAGATCTCTGCTTTAACGCGCCTGTGGAGTTTGTCAAAACAGATCTTAACTATCACTACATCAACGTGATTGCTGAAGATCAGGGATACGATTCTGGAAACGAATTGGAAAGCGTTGCAAATAATGAGTCTCTTCACTCAGAAGATTGGAAAGAACATCCCCAGAATTCAACACGAATGCCAATGGAAAGTACATATGCCGTGTTCCATGCTCCTCGATCTATCAATCAAGCCTAAGAAGATCGCTTCAGCAGCACAAAAGGCAAGGTCAAACATCCAGAGTCTTCAAGGCCTGTTCGACCAACGACCAAAGTCTATTCAAGAACTAAGCCATGTGGAAAACTACCAGAGTATCTTGACGTCCAAGGAGTTCGCTACTATTGGAAGCCTGTTGAAGTTCGGACTAATGTTCATAGTTCTAAGTAGTTTATTTTGCTTTTGTTTTGAACTCTCGCCTCGCCCAAAGCGAAGAGATGTTTTATAGGGTTTAGCTTTTAAATAATTTCTCTTTGTCTTGCCCAAGACAAATGAGTTTGTATTTAGGGCCCTGTTTCATATTGTGAATCATAAATAAAACGCGTTGTTTTGATTCCACACTTTGTGTTTGTTTTTCGTTTTTACCCTTTCTCGGAAATGATAATCCTAAAAAACACAATAAAAATCTTCAAAAAAAAATATAATAATAATCTGCATACACTTCCACATTAACTTTTTCTATAAAAAAAGAGAGTTAATTAATCAAATATAAATCAAATATGCAGATGGACAAATCCATTGAATGCAATAACTCTATGCTCTCTCCCAACTTTGAAATCCCCAGTGAAGTCGCCGAGGAAGAAGTTGAAGAGGAGAGCCCGGATGAGATTTCTCGACTGCTTAAGCACGTGGAAAGAATCATTCAGCCTCACAAAGAGCCTTTGGAAGCAATTAACTTAGGTTCCGAAGAAGACAAAAAAGAAGTGAACATCGGAGCTCTACTCGACAGCAACGTCAAGGGCAAACTGATAGATCTTCTCAAAGAACATGTTGATGTGTTTGCTTGGTCTTACCAAGACATGTCGGGTTTAGACACCAGCATCGTGGAGCATCATTTGCCATTAAGACCGGAGTCTCCGCCAGTTAAACAAAGACTGAGAAGAGTTCACCCTGAAATGGCCGACAAGATCAAAAAGGAAGTTCAAAAGCAGCTCGACGCAGGTTTCCTCGTCACCTCTAAATATCCTCAATGGTTAGCCAACATAGTGCCTGTCTCCAAGAAAGACGGAAAGGTCAGAATGTGTGTTGACTACCGGGACTTGAACAAAGCAAGTCCAAAGGATGATTTCCCACTACCGCATATCGACATGCTAGTGGATAGCACTGCAAAGTTCAACGTCTTTTCCTTCATGGACGATTTTTCTGGCTACAATCAGATCAGAATGGCTCCCGAAGACATGGAGAAGACATCCTTCATCACGCCATAGGGCACCTTTTGCTACAAAGTAATGCCGTTTGGATTAAAGAATGCAGGCGTAACTTATCAAAGGGCAATGACTACTCTCTTTCATGATATGATGCACAAAGAGATTGAGGTCTATGTGGACGACATGATAACAAAGTCTGACACTAAAGAAGAGCATATAGAATATCTCTTGAAGTTGTTTCAGCGACTAAGGAAATTTCAGCTTCGCCTGAATCCTAACAAATGCACCTTTGGGGTAAGATCTGGAAAGCTCCTAGGTTTCATCATCAGTCAAAAAGGTATTGAAGTTGACCGTGACAAAGTCAAAGCTATTCAAGAAATGCCTACGCCACAAACAGAGAAACAAATAAGAGGATTTCTTGGACGGTTGAATTACATCTCCAGGTTTATTTCTCAAATGACTGCTACTTGTGGGCCGATATTCAAACTTCTCCGCAAAAATCAAGAGGTTGTGTGAATAGGAGATTGAGAAAAAGCGTTTGACAGTATCAAGGAATACCTGTCAGAACCGCCAATATTGATTCCTCCAATTGAAGGAAGACCCTTAATCATGTACCTTACCGTGTTAGAAGATTCCATGGGCTGCGTGCTTGGACAGCAAGATGAAACTGGTAAGAAAGAGCATGCCATCTACTACTTGAGTAAAAAGTTCACAGACTGTGAAACTCGTTACTCCATCCTCGAGAAAACATGTTGTGCTTTGGTGTGGGCTTCAAAACGTCTCCGCCAGTACATGATCAATCACACGACTTGGTTAATCTCCAAAATGGATCCAATCAAGTATGTCTTTGAAAAGCCTACCTTAACAGGAAGAATTGCTCGATGGCAGATGTTGTTATCTGAATATGACATCCAGTACCGTGCCCAAAAAGCGGTCAAAGGAAGCATTCTCGCCGATCATTTGGCTTATCAACCGATCAACGAATACCAATCTCTCAAGTTTGACTTCCCTGACGAGGATGTTATGTACTTAAAGATGAAAGATTGTGACGAACCGCTACCTGAAGAAGGTCCTGATCCAGAATCTAGATGGGGCTTAATCTTTGATGGAGCAGTTAATGTTTTTGGCAATGGGATTGGGGCAGTCATCATCACTCCCGAGGGTTCTCATATCCCATTTTCTGCCAGATTGCTATTTGATTGCACCAATAACATCGCAGAATATGAAGCTTGTATTATGGGTATCGAAGAAGCCATCGACTTGAGGATCAAGATCCTTGACATATATGGAGATTCAGCCCTTGTGATCAATCAAATCAAAGATAAGTATGAAACTCATCACCTTGGTTTGATTCCCTACAGAGATTATGCAAGACGTTTATTGACTTTCTTCAACAAGGTCGAACTGCATCATATCCCTCGAGATTAGAATCAAATGGCAGACGCCTTGGCTACCCTATCTTCCATGTTCAAAGTCAACCATTGGAACGATATGCCTAAAATACGTATCAGACGCCTTGAAAGACCTGCATATGTGTTTGTAACTGAAGCAGTCTTCGATGATAAACCGTGGTTCCACGACATCAAACGCTTCCTTCAAACTCAGGAGTACCCACTCGGGGCATCGTAGAAAGATAGGAAAACTCTAAGGAGGCTTTCTAGAAATTTCTTCCTGAATGAAGATGTTCTATACAAAAGAAACTTCGACATGGTCTTGCTCAGATGCGTGGACAAACAAGAAGCAGACATGATAATTCACGAAGTGCATGAAGGATCCTTTGGAACCCACTCAAATGGGCATGCAATGTCTAGAAAAATCTTGAGAGCAGGATACTATTGGATAACAATGGAATTCGATTGCTGTAAACACGTCAAGCGATGTCACAAGTGCCAGATCTACGCAGATAAGATCCATGTGCCACCGACTCTACTCAACATTCTCTCTTCTCCATGGCCTTTCTCCATGTGGGGCATCGACATGATTGGGATGATCGAACCAAAAGCGTCCAACGGACATCGCTTCATTTTAGTGGCTATTGATTACTTCACCAAATGGGTCGAAGCAGCATCTTACGCCAACGTTACGAGACAAGTGGTTGTGAGGTTCAACAAGAACAACCTCATTTGCCGATGGAGTTCCGAGTAAGATCATTACAGACAACGGATCGAACTTGAACAACAAAATGATGAAATAACTGTGTGAGGAATTCAAGATCGAGCATCATAACTCATCTCCTTACCGGCCAAAGATGAACGGTGCCGTTGAAGCTGCTAACAAGAACATCAAAAAGATCGTCTAGAAGATGGTTATCACCTACAAAGACTGGCACGAAATGCTGCCATTTGCTCTGCATGGGTACCGTACTTCAATACGCACTTCAACAGGGGCAACTCCTTTTTCTCTAGTATACGGCATGGAAGTAGTGCTCCCAGTAGAAGTTGAGATTTCGTCAATGAGAGTTCTCATGGAAACTAAGTTATCTGAGGCTGAATGGTGTCAAAGCAGATAAGACCAGCTAAACTTAATCGAAGAAAAGCGTCTGACCGCTCTTTGTCATGGACAATTATATCAAAGAAGGATGAAGAAAGCCTTCAACAAAAAGGTTCGACCTCGTGAATTCCGAGAAGGCGACCTCGTGCTTAAAAAGATTCTGTCTTTTCAACCAGATTCTACGGGAAAATGGACTCCTAATTACGAAGGCCCACACATCGTCACAAGTATGGACGGTGATGAATTCCCGCATCCTGTGAATGCCGATGCAGTCAAGAAATACTTTGTCTAAAAAACAAAAGAACAGCTCGGTAAGTCGAAAACCCGAAAAGGGCGGCTTAGGCAAAATGAGCGTCTCGGTGGATTGAAAACCTGAAAAGGCGGTCCAGGCAAAAATTAGAGACAATAAACAGAAATTATCCTGATAGATTGAAAACCTGAAAAGGCAATCTATGCAAAAATTAAGGATACAAAAAAAAATGACAAAGTAACTTCATCAGTCCGTACTTCGTCAATCTGAAGAATCTTCCATCAACGGATCTTCAATCAAACCTTCTGATGCAACAAGCACAGTTGGGATTCAAAGTTGTTAGGGATCATAATGGTTATTGCTTTCAATGTAGCCTTTTCCCAATAAATTATCATTTCCAACTTTTGTAAATAGTTCATGGAATCACGCCTTTGGCTGGTTACCATTCTATCAAATAAAATTTAAACCTTGTGCCCATTTGTTTGCAATTCTTGCTTTATTCTATTTTGCAAAATAACGCTTTTATTGCGAAAATCACTTTTAAATGAATTTTTACTTCAAAATTTTGAAATAAAAGCGAAAATTTTCCTTTGAACTATGAATACGGAAAGAACTTCAACAGTTTTCTCCACAAAGTGTTCCGACCTCTGAAAAATAGAACAACTCCTACATAAGTTTTCTTCCTTTCCTCAGCAGAGATCATCAAAGGATGGTATTCTTATCCAAAAAGAATTCCCAACAAAGTTGCCAATGAAATGCCTTTTTCAGAAAGTTTAAAGCATGCAACTCAGATTCATCATCAGTAATGTCTACACCATGGCTGTAGATTTTGCTGAGTATTTGTTCGAACTGTGACATAGTCCTTTTCCCAAATACCCCGTTTGTTGCCTTGTCAAGTATCGTCAGCATGCATATGACATTCATGACATTCATCATTCATACATAATAGCATCATTAATGCATTTCTGCATTTCTCAATGTTTGTTTCAATATCACTTGTTTAGGTTGCATTTATTCCCAAAAACAAGTGTGGGTATGTCATCTCTCCAGTAGATTATCCCCAAGCAGAGAAATACATCTTTTCTCTATCATGTTCCCCAGTTGAGATCATTCCTCATTTGGAACTAAGTCTTGATTAACCTTTTCTTTCCAGTTCATTCCTGGAAAGAATCTTGTCTCTAATCAATTAAGGATTAGATTTCACAAGAAAAATCAACCTGCAAACAATAAGCAATAGCCTCGTCATCTGAGATGCTTATTTTTCTTTTCATCTTGAAACTTGTCATAAAATGATTATTCTTCTCAGCAAGTTCAAATCAAGAAAGTTCAAGGAATCCCCACAGTTGTCTTTCTGTCTAAAAGAAAACCTGTATCTTTTCAATCAAAATGCCCGCATCTCCTCAAGAGAGAGAGATCCCCGACAAGATTGTAGCTGTGAAAATAGAAACTCATTTGAGGTTTGTTTCCATCATTGTCTGTTATTCACAAGGCTGAATACTCAATAAATGTCTCAAGAATTACCTTGTTATAGTTATCACTTCGCTGTTAATTGGTAATATCTTCAGAACCCATTACCATAAACTATCACAAGGCTGATAATTGGTAATGTCATCTTCATTTACCTTAAACATTGTCACAAGGCTGACAAAAGGTATTTTTCTCGTTTCCCAAAGTGAAACAGATATTCACATGCATTGTGAATCTATTTTCCCAGTGAAACAAATTGCTTGTTTCCCAACAAACAGGATTCTCCTTTCTTAGACAGATTGAGTCATCCTCACAATCATTCCCCCCGGTATATCAATCTTTGATACCTCCTGGGTAAACCTTTTGCAATCATTTTGCATCATCCGCATTTTGGGTATCTTAGGTCCAAAATTTACGTATTCTGATATTTAAGTCTCTTCACACCTATCGAGACGAAGATATTCATCTTCATATCTCAGGTTAAAGAAACTTAAATAGGGGCATCTTTCATACCCTAATTTTTGACCTAATATACCACCTTACATTTGCATCATTGCATCACTAACAGTTCAGAACAGAATTAATCGGGTGTGGTTTCTACCGGTCAAAATCAGGGTTTCACAAATTTTTCATCTGATTCAAGAGGTAATCAATTAGGGTTTGAGTTATCACTCACCTAAATTGATATATCTTAATCTACCATCAACAATTGATCTTCAGATATCCAACTTTTCCTCATGATCTATCAAGAATCGACCAATTAGGGTTTTTATCGAGGATAAGCAATCACTGATTTTCTGATCAATGAATGACTTTCTTGTTTAGAGATTGATCTTCATATCTTCAATACAACATCTTGACCTAATTTCTTGATTCAAAACATCACAAAAGTTCACATTTTTCATCAGTCAATTTCTGAATCATCTGATGAAATTTCATCTGCACTAAAAAGTCAAACTTTGACTTTTGGTCAACTTTTTCAAGATAAAACTTTTTCAATCATCAAAATACTTTAAATGATCCATCATGATCATAAAAAAATCAAGAAATTTGGAAAAGTCAACAAAAAGTCAAATTTTCAACACTTTGAAAAATTGTAAGTATTGAAAATTTCATGTTTTTTCCTACTTTCATGGCATTTTTTGACATAGTTCCATTTGGAATTAGAAAAACTCAAAACATGACAGTTGTATCCCTTGAAACAAGCTTTCCAAAATGTCAAAGAACTTGCAAATCCATTGTGTCTAGCTATACTTTTGATTTTGAAACATAGAGCTCCAAAACCATGGATTTCAAGTTCATGCTTCAAAAATTACAAGTCATTTTTTGAGTTTTCTCCTTCTAGAAGCCTTGCCACCTAGCCAAGATGGATAGAGCTGATAAAAATCAGATGGAAAGTAATTATGATGGAGATAAGATCAAGTTGAATTTTAACCATGGTTAAAAGGAAGGTTCCTTTTGCATTTATGGCAAAAAAGACTTTCTTGCCCTCTAAGGCAAGTTGTACAAATCTAAGCCAATCTTCTTCACTTGCCATTCTGATTTCTTGACCTATAAATAGAGGTCATGTTTGCAATTTGAAACTACACCAAAGCTATGCAAGAACAAGCTTTCACTCTCTTTTCTTAAATTTCAAGTTACATAGTTCAAAGTGAGAATTTAGTACTTTTGCAAATCTTGTGAAAAACTATGAGAAATTTGGTGTCTAACATATCTTAAAATCAATATAGAACTGGTTTGAAACTTAAAATCAACTTAAAAACAACCAGAAATCAGATTTGCTTTTCAAAATTCCAAAGCTTGCAAAAACAGCCTTAAGCTTCAAACAGACAATTGGCTCGAGCAAGTCTTGATTTTTTTATTCAAACATCATCAACATACTTCATATGGATGATACAAATCATTACTCTTGACCTGTAACACCTTCAAGCTCGAATTCGAAACTCATGCCAAGCATATGCAAGTGGACTTGGTCAGAATGATCCAGGCTATTTCAGAGCAAGCATAGCATCCTCACACGTTCCCTGAAGTCCACTGGTGCTATAGCAATCATCAAATCAACTCTGTAACAGCTCCTTCGAAGAAATCGATCTCAGCTTCAAGAGGTAAGAACACGAACTTTGAACTTCATATTTTCTAACTTCCAGTTCAAAAATGGCTTGGTCGTTTTGTTTCTGCACCTTCACTGATCATTAACCCTCAATCAATTGATCAAATCCATAGCCATACACGATTTCAATTTGATTTTAAAGAACTAGGGTTCTTTGCGTTTTCTGGAAATTTAATCATGTTTAACTAAAAATAAATGAAATTAAACCACATCATCATGTTCCTGGTTCAATTTCGATCAAGTTTGATGTTTACATCGAGCATTTTCATCAAGAAACCAAGAATCCATGGCTGGATGAAGGATTGAGGAAGAAGAAGATCATTGCGCGCATTTTCCAGAAATTCAAATTTTCATTTTATAATATAATTAATTGGATTGGCATAAGTGAACGGATTTATTGCCATCCCAACGGTTGCCAGCTCACCTTTAAGTCACTTGCCATGCCTTGCCCAATGGTCCCGGGTTCGAGTAGCCTTGGGACCATTTTTGCCAAACTTTTTTATTTCTCTTCATATTTTTTTCAAACTTTGACTCTTTCAAAAACCAATCAAAACTCCTCATTTTGAGGTGCTTTTTTGCACACGTGTCATTTAACATATCTATTTTATGATGATGTCAAAAAAATTCAAAAATACTTTGTTTTGATTATATTTTTATCGAGCCGAAAACGATACGTTTTGAGTACTTTTCAGAGCACTTTCAAAGACGTTTCTTTCAAACTTTCGAAGCCCGAAACTTTTTTCAAACTTTCGAAGCCCGAAAATTTTTTCAAACTTCTTGTAAGTATATTTCATCTTTCAAAAACACTTTCAAGATCTTTTCAAAACTTTTCATCAAACTTACATCCTTTTTCCATGATCGACCCGATTTGAAGATAAAATTGAACTCGTTTTTCCTCGAATTTCTTTACCGATCATGGGCCTCCCTCACGGTGTAAGTCTCAATTCTTTTTATGTACATAACAATTTTACTCGTACATAATACAGATACCTTTGTAAATATTCAAGTATAGATAAACTTCGTCCGTTTGTTTTCATTTCGCTTGTATATACACTGAATACCATTGGTATTAAAAGAAGCATTATTCTCGGTGAAACTGCTTTTAATCCAATGGGCCTCCCTCACGGTGTAAGTCCCAACCCTCCTATGTACATGCATTTTTCCTTGTACATAAATACTCGTTCGTGTACATATTCACTCCCTTGTACACAATCAAACTTGTAAATAATCAAGTTACGCTCGTTTTAAACGTTCGTTTCACACACGCTTGTTTATATTTCCTTCATAAACTCTTGTAAATAAACATTACGCATTGTTTATATTTCCTTCATAAACTCCTGTGAATAAACTTCATACACTTGTTGATATAACTGTCTAGTTATAACATAACAACTAGTCTAACCATTAAGTTCCCCACAGAATTAGCCTCCTCTTGGACTTTGTACAAGGCAACTCATTTCATCTGAGATCAGCCTACTCTTAGGCTTCTTATAAGAAAACTCATTCATCTGAGTTTAGCCTCCGCTTAGGCTTCATATAAGACAGCACTCCCCTGTTGAGTCAGCCTCCTCTTGGGCTTCGTTCAAAAGACCTCCTCATTGAGTTTAGCCTTCTCTTGGGCATCAAACAAGAAAGAGACCAGGAAATATCTTAACAGCCTCCTATTGGGCATCCAATACTAAGAATCACCCGCGCTAGGATAGAACCCTAAGAGTATGATTTCCCGATGAAATCGCTCTTCAAATCATAAGAGGATGGTTTCCCGGTGAAACCACTCTTAAAGCCAAAGCCAGCCATACCATATAGCTTCCTCTTGAGCTTCATACAAGGACCCTCAACGACCCTCGATGACCCTCGGAATGCCTCCTCTTGGGCTTACAATACAAGGACCGTGGGCTACTTAAAAGCATCCCCCTAATCCAATCAATTTCTCCTAGAGATTTAGACATTTATCATCTCTATGGAAGAAGTGTCTCATCTATCATATCACATACAATCAAATTCCTTTTCAAAAACTTTTCAAACAAAAACATCTCTTAATAGTAAGTGGTAACGCTTGTACACTCAAGTAAAACACTCAATTCTTACAATTAAAAGATTGAATCATCTTTTTCAAACATCTTTCTTAAACTCGTAAGTGGTAACGCTTGTACACTCAAGCAAAAACACCTATAACTTACGACGAAAGATTTAATCAATCAACCTTTCAAAAATGTATGTGATGAAATAGATTAGATACATTTTTCATTAAGATGACATTTGTCTTTGTCTTCTTAATAACATCTTATTGCTTCCACTAGCATAAGTGGGAACTACGATTGCTCTGACTTTCTCAACTTCATTTTGAGAATACGTAGGCACAAGGTCTCATCCTTGGCGAGCAAATTTCTTTCTCCCTCAAACCAAACAAACCATAGATCCCTTTAGATCCGAGCTACAAATGCTCTGATTCCCATTAAGGGATATGTATGCAGAAGATCCCAATGATCTTTGCGAGCACAATAATAACAAAACCTAGGATCCCACATAATCTTCCCTTCTAAAAATTCAAACGAGAAACTTTCCCAATCATAGAAATAGCAATTAAAACACACAAACATATCAAACATATTCATATATAAAGCTATAGATAACTATATATATTTAGGGTGCTCCATCTATTCCCTTTATATAACAAACCCCTTGCTAATCTCCCCAATTACGCCTAGTTCGCTAGTCGTAATGCATATCATATCAATTAGGGTATTGCGCTTCCCTTTTCATAATCATTTTCTTGTGTTGAAAATAATAAAGCTTGATGCTCATGCATCTTTATAAACAAATCAAAAGAGTAAATCGTTTGAGCGGAGAATCGAATTGATTCGATTCCCTCGCCACTTTTAACGCGAAAAAATGGCGACTCTGCTGGGGAGTACGCTAAATTTTGATTTTCAAAATAATGTGACTCTGCTCAAGAGCATCAAGCTTTTTTTTTGTTTTCAAAAAGAAAAAGGGGTTAAGCTTTCATATGTGCATATGTTTGTTTTTCTTTAATGTGTGTTTTCGCGATTTCATCTGATGGAAAGAAATCCTAACCGGATTTAAGAAACATTTTAAGATCTAGGTGGGGTATACCCTATTAACTTGTGGGAAGTTTCAAGACTTACTAAGTTAATTTGAGATCCCTCTCTGGAGGTTGTCTTGGGAGTATTTGTGTTTAGCAAGTATTTGCGAAGACATTTTGCTTTCGAGAGAACTAACGGTCGAGTGGTCAGAGAACACATAATCCATCCGCCATTTAGGATGTAGTGCGTAAATTATTCAGCGTATGCTTAGAATAATTGTCATGCGAGACTACGATCAAAGTAGTTTTTCTTGAAAATATTATTGGACTTTGAGTATTCAACAAATCCGATAATATTTCAAAGAGAAGCGTTGAACTGTATTATCAGAGAAGTTTCATAGATGAATAAGCCCTTAGAACTTACCCACGCTTGATTCTTATTGTTGGCCTCATGCTCGTGACTTCAACGCTTGACCGTGTGTATAACTACTAACCATGTTTGTAGCATTCATGCATTCATTCAAAACTTCATTTCTCTTCCCATTTCCAAAGAATTTAGAGATTTTTCTTTGTAAATATTTTAGGTTAGAGTGATGGACGCCGAGGAAGATTCACCAAGAAATACGCTTTAGGATTCTCGATGTAGGAAAGTTAAAAGAGTTAGCATCCTTGGTAGAAGATCCCTCGGATTTCAAAACACGCTATGGAACTCTTTTAACTGTCCTGAACACTAACGTTGATGAAAGACTTCTCAAAACTTTCGTTCAGTTTTACGATCCAGTCTATCGCTGTTTCACTTTCCCTGACTATCAGTTGATGCCTACTTTGGAAGAGTACGCACATCCTAGGTATCTCAAGACGATAAAGTGCCTTTCAATGGTTTGGAAGCCATTCCTAAGTCACCAGTCATTGCAACAATGACTCACTTAAAGAAATCTGAGATAGACAAAAACCTAACTACCAAAGGAAAACTCTTAGGACTAACTTCAAAGTTCCTAATGGAGAAGGCTCTTAAATTTTCTGAAGTCGGTAGTATGGTAGCCTTTGAAGCTATTTTAGCTTTACTCATCTATGGATTGGTGTTATTTCCCAATGTCCCAAGTTTCGTTGATATCAACGCCATAAGGATCTTTCTGATTGGAAATCCCGTTCCCACTTTGCTTGGTGACATTTCCTTCTCCATTCATCATAGGAATCGTCAAGGAGATGAAACTAT
This sequence comes from Vicia sativa, assembly GCA_021764765.1. Classification (NCBI taxonomy): domain Eukaryota; kingdom Viridiplantae; phylum Streptophyta; class Magnoliopsida; order Fabales; family Fabaceae; genus Vicia; species Vicia sativa. The sequence goes on from CM038793.1 coordinate 73,130,980, forward strand.
TGTGTGTTGTGTACCTCTGTTTTTCAAATGGATTGTCTCACATTTGCCTAAATCTCCTATTTTCCGCGAAAATAAAGACGATTGGCATTGGTCTCGAAGACTCATGTCTCTTACAAACAATGATATCCATTGGTATACCTTGGCAGACAATAAGATGGAAATCATTGAAAGTTGTGGAGAATTTGCCAACGTACCTCTCATCGGTACAAAAGGAGGAATCAATTACAACCTATTCTTGGCCAGACGTCAACTCGGGTATGCAAACTCTAGTAAACCTCTTGGTTTTACAGTAGAAAGCTACTTCTATCATGATGGGGAAGATTCTCAAGGTTTGAAAGCCAGAATGATCAGAGCTTGGCATCACATCCGAAGGAAGGAAAAGGGTAATGCAAGAAATTGTGTAGCCATAGAAATCTACACTTCTTGGGTAAAGAAAAGAGCGAAGGAATTCCGAATGCCTTATGCTTACGAGGAACCTATGTTTTCAACAGCTTCCAGATCAACAATTTTTCCCGTCGAGACTATGCGAGAATACCAAGAAGCTTTGGCCAAGATGAGGCTCGAGAAAGAGGCTTTGGAAGACAAGTTCTTTAAGACTGATCTCGAAAATGAGAAGCTTAAGAAGCAGGTCAAAGATCATGAAAAGACGCTTTACTTCCAAGATGAATGGCTCATGGAGAAAGATGAGAAGATTCGTCAGAAAGATAACGCGATCAAAAGATACATCAAAGAAAGAAAAAAGAAAGCTTGAGGAAATGACAACCAGCGATCCTGCTCCCGACGAGTGGAAGAAAGTCATCAGCAAGCTAAAAGCCGAGAAAGCTGAACTGAAAGCTCACTATGGGAAGGAAATCTTGAAGTTGAAGCTACATCAAGCCTTTGGATCTTCATCCGACGAGGACGATTAATTAGTTTAGATTGTAGTTTTTATCATTTATTTTATCATTGTATGAGCTATGCTCAAAAACAAAAATTGTTGTAATCTTCTTCCAATAATTAATAAAATAAGTGTTTTCCATCCAAATATTTGCCAGAAATTTCTATTTTAGCGTAAATTCGTTGGAAACTATTTGCATTCATAATCATGCATCATACTTTGCATATCGAGTTTATTGTTTAGAGTCTTATCTTTTGTAATTTTTTCCAGAAAGAGAAAGATCGTCAAGCTGTCGTGTCTTAGAGTTTCTCGACCACGTCCGCAGCCAACTCGTACATACAATACTCGTTCAAAAAAGAAGGAAAATAATGGAAGGTTTTGAGCAAGAAATGTTGAGCTTCGTAGAACAGTAACAACACTTCAAGAAGAGGTGGAGAGACTCACTTCTTTGGTAAGTTCATTGGCAACTACGCAAAGTTAGCAAGCAACATCGAGCAGTCAAAATCAAGCGACGATTTTAGAGATTACTACTACTCCAGTTTCAATTGTTGCAGTCAGTAGTTCACTCTTCAGTATGCCAGAAGGTTATCCATGGGGCATGCCTTTCAATTTCAGCATCGGATTTTGTCAACCTACTTCTCAAGTGCAAACAACCACGTTTGAGGTTCCTACTTTACAAAACTCAACGCTTACTCCGCAACATGGAATAACCCTTCCGCAAGTCACCATGATGGTTTCTCAACCGATCATGACTAACTCAGCATCTGTAGTTCACACTACTGCAGACGAAGAAGTCTATCATAACCCAGGCGATAACACGAATCCTCGTGGCCCGATGGAGAATCTCCAGGAACAGCTCCATAAAATGCAGCTTGAGATTAAAACAATTCGTGGAAAGGAATTGTTTGGGAAGAATGCCCACGATCTGTGCCTAGTTCCTCGTGTAAGGATACCCGCAAAGTTAAAAGTCCCTGACTTTGAAAAGTATAAAGGAAATTCCTTCCCGCAGAGTCATCTTACAATGTACGCTAGGAAAATATCTACGTACAATGACAATCACCAACAATTGCTCATTCACTATTTTCAAGACAGTCTTACCGGTGCCGCACTGAAGTGGTACATGGGACTAGATAGTGAAAATATACAGACATTCAATGACCTAGGCGAAGCCTTTCTCCAACAGTACAAATTCAACTTGGACATGGCTCCAGATTGGGATCAACTCCGCTCCATGTCTCAGAAGGAAAAAGAGACATTCAAAGAGTATGCCCAACGTTGGAGGGAAATTGCTGCCCAAGTCAACCCACCATTAGAGGAAAAGGAAATGACCAAGGTTTTCTTAAACACTCTTGGCCCATTTTATTACGAACGCATGATCGCCAGCTGTAATACGGTGAACTGACTTTGTAGGTTTTTGTATCGCAAATGTGCGGATAGCAAGAGTCGCCACCGACTTTTCTTTTATCCAATTAAGGGAAGGTAAAAAGTATAGAAAAAAGACCTTCGTTAGATTCTGAGTAAGGGAGAAGGTTATGAAAAGGGAAGGTATTAGCACCCCTTTCCATCCGTAGTTATCTACGGGCTCTTAGTTGCTCTTAGATCATTTTAAAAGTGCTTTCTGTGTGTTTGAAAAATGTTTTGAAAAGGAATTTTGCTTTGACTTTGTAATGATTCATGTAGGAATGTATACAAAGTGTTCGGAAATGTTTCGTTTTTGAAAAGAGTTTGAACTTTGACAAAAGTGTGTGGTGTGAAAAGTATTTTGATAGAGCAAGCAACTAAAAGTCTTATTACCTACTCAAAATGGTCATTTTCGTGTTTATTTTACTTTCCTTTAGAATAGCGCTATCCATACCATTAGTTGGTAGGTAACTCCATTCGTTGGATGTAAGCGGGACATTCGAAGGGACATTGGATGGTCATAGAAGGCAACTTGTAGGAAGTATCCTAGCACATTCGAAGGGACTATCATCATTTTTCGTAGGCGACTATCGAGGGTCAAGATCATGTATTCGGAGGCGACATCGTGGGTCTTATGATCTTTGTATCGAAGGGACTATGATGATTTGTTTTGAAGGCAACGGTGCTAGAATACCTCTACGTTCGAGGGACTTGGCCATTTATATTCGTAAGGCAACGAGAGAGAATTACCCTAAGGGGTGCATGTGTGAAAAGAGTGTGTTAAATTAAGATATGTTATCTTGGCATTATGAGTGAGCTATGTTCAATTTTAGTCTTGCCATACACGCCTAGTTACTAACAGTTTATAGGGTGCGGAAAGTAAAATGCAGAAATGTAAAGATGCGGAAAGGTAAATCCTACGCTATTACATGGCTTTGGGGCAGATACATAATTTAAACTTGCGGAAAATAAAATCCTTAATTAAAACTATTACATCCCATAAGCAATTACATAATTGGAAAAGAGAAAACGATAAAAGAAATCGTCCGAAACGGGATAACTTGTGAAAAGATGGAAAATCGGAAAATACGAGGAAATCGATCAAGAGAAAAAATGTTAGCAAAAATAATAATTTTTAAATGAGAAAAATATTTCATGCTGGAAATAACATTAACATGCTAAAATAATTTTTGGGATTTTTTGGAGGTAATTTAATAATTAAAAACTAATTAAAAGTGATTAAAATGATAAATTAGCAAATAAATTAAATATGCATGCAAAATAATATTTTTTTATTTTATAAATTAAATAAATATTTTCTGAAAATAATGCAAGAAGAAAAATATTTTTTGGTATTTTTAATGCATGATAAAAAATTATTGAAATAAATTAAAATGAATGAAAAATATTGAAAATATGAGAAAATAAGAAAATATGAAGTTTGTGAAAAAGAAAGATGGAACCGGTCCTGGCATGACTCGAACCTGTGACCTCTTAGAGTATCTTCCCAAAACCAAACCTTAACCACTGCGCCACATTGCACTTGGTGTTTGGAAAACTGGAATTAAATCAATATGAATGATCACGTGTCATGGATATGTTTCAAACACAGTCAGGGTGTGTGGACCCCAGTCAAATATGAATGGACGAATCAGAGATCATCTTCGCGCCACGCCAGCCCACGCCGGTCAAGCCAATGTCAACGACGCCGGAGCCCTAGCTCCGGTCATCTTCTCCGGCGACTATAAACTCCAAACCTGCAAAATACGTGAAATAAATGGACAAAGAGTACCCTACCCCCCTAAATCGGACCTTCTGAATCCAATGGTGCTATTGGTTTGCCCTGAAAACGCCTGTAGCGATTAGTTCGATTCAAACAGTTCTTCGAACCCTAACAATGGCAATATGGTTTCTGGACGTTCAAGCTTGCATGTAAAGGTTCAAACATGATCTAATATGCATCCTGAGTTCAAATAAACACACCAAAAACATTAACAATGCATGAAATATCGAAATCGAAATTGAGAAAGATTGCAAACCGGTGAGAGCTAGATGGCTCGATTTTGAATGGCTTTGCTTCGAGTAAGGATTGGGATCGATTCCTGGAGACCTCAGGAACACAATAGAAGGCTTAAAACTCCTTGAAACTGGCTGGATTTTGAAATTCGATTTTTCACAATTCTTAAAAATTTTTGGCAAAATAAGGGTTGTTGTAAGGGCTAGGGTTTCGTGTCTCTTCTTGTGCATATTGCTGGCTATTTATAGAGTGAATTGAGAGAGAAAAAACAAGGCAAAAAGATTTGGTTTTGAATGCATTGAATGATTTTCAAATAAAATTAAATTTTTGAAAGAAATTTGATTTTCTCTTAAATGAATGATCATGCACGAAATTGGTATGTATTTTGGGCTTCCTTGGACCTCAAGCATGATATAAAATCACTCCTCTTGAAAAAAATATCTTATTTTCATATTTTATATAATTTAATTTTGAATTAAATGGTTTTAAATCCAAAAATAAATTAATAAAATAGAAAATTGTCATGGCCAAGCATCAATGGGTCACAAATAACATCATGAACAAGTTTGGATCATAAGATTATAGGCCCATTTGGAAAATTTTGCATTTTGACCAATATCTCCTTTTGTGCAATTGTCCAAAATTGCCCAACTTCTGAATAGTGTATCTTGCTCAATTTTCCATATTTTGGAGTGTTCTTGGACTTTTTGGAAATCTCTAAGAGTCCTCTAAGCAACCTCTTTGGTTTCATCTCAATTGAAGTTTCCATGCTCAATATATCTTCAAAACAAAATGTTGACTTTTTTTTTACTTTGAAAAGGACCTGTAATGTTTTGATCCATACTTTCCAAATGAAGCATTTTTGAGCATTCTTGTGAGACATGAAGTTGTAGAGAATTGAATTTCCTTCAAAACAAGAGGTGGTGGAAAAATTTCTGAGAAAGTATGAAGAAGTTATGATCAGTCAAAGTTTGGTTGACTTTTCCTCAAGAAACCCTAATTTAGAAAGTTGACCTTTGAGCAAATCTTGAGTTTTCTTGATGAATCATGATCAATCCTTGATCAAATGATGAATGTAACTTCAAAATGAGGATGTTGACCAAAAATTATGAAGTTTGACTGTATGTTGACCACAATTGACTTTTTGTCCAATACAACTGATTTTCAACCATCTGAGCAATTGTCTGAGGAAACTTGACTTGTGAGGCTTGAAACTTGACATGGAGAATCCTTGAAGCCAATGAGGAGGCATGAAGACCATTGGAGATGTTGGAAGTCCACCTTGATCTGAGAAATGCCAAACCCTAGTTTGGGTTGATTGTCTAGGAGAGGGCTTGTCTGATCAACCCTTGAGGAATCCTTGAGTAGGGATGTATGAAATGTCTTGAGGAAGTGGAGGGCAAATTTTGGGGTATGACACCAGCGCTCCCAGAGATTTCAACGATATGGTAAGCATGGGAATGCGACTAGAAGAAGGAGTTCGAACAGGACGCCTAGTCAAAGAGATAGGATCTTCTAGTGGAACCAAGAGGGTTGGAACCAGTTTCCCAAAGAAAAAGGAACATGACATAGGAATGGTATCCCGAGGGAAACCAAGGAAGAATGTCAGTCAACAACAACAGGTAGCTACCATAGCGCCAATTGTTAATACAAGTTCAAATACAGGAATTGCTCCGCAGTTCCAGTAAACTCAACAGCCTCGACAGCAGGCTCAACAGTTCAACAATCAGAACCGTGCGCCCTGGGTCTCGCAATTTGATCCAATTCCAATGACGTACACAGAACTATATCCTGCATTAATAGAAAGGAATCTTGTGCAAACAAGATCACCACCTCCGGTGCCGGACAAATTACCATGGTGGTACAAAGCAGACCTGTCTTGCCCTTTTCATCAAGGGGCACCGGGTCATGATCTCGAGCATTGCATAGCCCTAAAAGCTGAAGTACAAAGGTTAGTAAGGTCTAATATTCTTTCCTTTAGGAACACAAATGCAAATGTGCAAGAGAATCCACTTCCCAATCATAGTGGACACACTGTGAATTTGATACTAAGGAATACAGATCGGTATCTTGTCACAGATGTGAATATGATAAGAGAAAGTTTGGTACAGCTCCATGATACGTACGGTACAATGGGCGCTTTCACTAAACATAACTACACAGCTTGCTGAATCTGCTTCAAGGACTTTCGACGATGTCCGACCGTAAGTGCAGACATTCAACGGTTAATAGACATTGGTGATATACAGATCTTCAGAAATAGAAACGACTATGATGTGAATATGGTAGGGCATTTTCCGCATGAGCTTTTAGTCTCAGATATCAACTCGGAAATTCCCGAAGTAAACGTCATCATCCCCTGTTTCAACATACCCAAGTGTGTGGAAGTTGAATATAATGGATCGAAAGTTCCAGAGTCTCCTTTGGTGATATGTCTACCTGGTCCTGTTCGATACAGTTCTAACAAAGCAATTCCCTATCAATATAATGCGACTATGATAGAAGAGGGAAGGAGAAACCCATGCCAACTCTTTCAACTGATGTTAACATAACTGAAATTGGACGAGTAACGCGAAGTGGACGAGTACATGCTCCGTTGCCACCAAAGCCGCCTGTTGTTCCTATTATTAGACAAAATCCAGTTAATACACCTCCCGAGAATCCCATGGGGATTCCCGTTGGTAATCCAAACACAAACGTTGGACCATCTGATGGAACCAACGTCAACTCAGATTATGATGAAATTTTGAAGCTAATCAAGAAAAGTGAGTACAGAGTTGTGGATCAGCTGATGCAGACTCCTTCCAAAATTTCGATACTATCTCTACTTCTGAATTCCGAAGCCCACCGAGAAGCTTTGATGAAAGTGCTAGATCAAGCTTACGTAGATCACGACGTGACTACAGATCAATTTGGTGGAATTGTGGGCAATATAACAACTTGCAACAATTTAAGCTTCAGTGATGAAGAACTCCCAGAGGAAGGGAAAGATCATAATCTGGCTCTGCATAACTCAATTATTTGCCAATCAGATTCTCTGTCCAACGTACTAGTGGATACCGGTTCATCCTTGAATGTAATGCCAAAAACGACTCTAGCTCGTTTATCTTACAAAGGAACGCCGATGAAATTCAATGATATAGTGGTAAGAGCCTTTGATGGGTCTAGGAAATCAGTTATTGGGGAAGTCGACCTTCCAATGACGATTGGTCCGCATACTTTCCAAATCACCTTCCAGGTCATGGATGTGCCAGCTGCTTACAGTTGTTTGTTAGGAAGACCATGGATCCATGAAGCAGGAGCTGTGACATCCACTCTCCACCAGCAACTGAAATTCACAGTAACTGGGAAGCTAGTAACCATCGTCGGTGAACAGGCTTTACTAGTAAGCCACGTATCCAGCTTTTCTTTCATCACAGCCAACGACGTTGAAGGGACACAGTTCCAGGGACTTTCGTTAGAAGATGAATCTACAAGCAAAAGTAGATCGTCTATCTCCTCTTACAAAGCCAGCAGATAGTGAAAGACAGTAACGCCACGGGTTGGGGACAAGTAATAAAACCACAACAACGAGACAAAGGCAGCTGGTTTGCTCCAAGATTCCTAAAGACAATCAAAGGGATGAAGCTCTTCGCCCAATCAGAGAAGTATTCCACAGTAGGGGTTTCTTAAACCCTGTTCTTCAAGAGGTTAACGTTCTTACCAATGAAGGTGATGAAGACGATCTCTCCGGATCTGAAGAGTGGAGCACTTATCTTACCAGCTCTGAATATGTGTCTCAGGAAGAATCGTACGCGCCGTTCTATCGTCCGACTGACCAATTCAAAGGCATGTCCTTACAAAACGATGAGAATGAAAATCCACCTGTCCCTTCTAAAATTTGGGATACCTTGGGAGAACCAAGTGGAAAGTTTGACTACATGGTGAAATACACTGCACCTGAAAGCTCAAAAATCAGAATTGAAGACATCTAGCCCACTGGATGGGACGATCCTTTTGAGTATCCTAGTCAACCATAGGAATTATACACATCTTCTCAATCTCATCAACTGATTGAGGTTCCGAATGAAGATCTCTGCTTTAACGCGCCTGTGGAGTTTGTCAAAACAGATCTTAACTATCACTACATCAACGTGATTGCTGAAGATCAGGGATACGATTCTGGAAACGAATTGGAAAGCGTTGCAGATAATGAGTCTCTCCACTCAGAAGATTGGAAAGAACATCCCCAAAATTCAACACGAATGCCAATGGAAAGTACATATGCCGTGTTCCATGCTCCTCGATCTATCAATCAAGCCTAAGAAGATCGCTTCAGCAGCACAAAAGGCAAGGTCAAACATCCAGAGTCTTCAAGGCCTGTTCGACCAACGACCAAAGTCTATTCAAGAACTAAGCCATGTGGAAAACTACCAGAGTATCTTGACGTCCAAGGAGTTCGCTACTATTGGAAGCCTGTTGAAGTTCGGACTAATGTTCATAGTTCTAAGTAGTTTATTTTGCTTTTGTTTTGAACTCTCGCCTCGCCCAAAGCGAAGAGATGTTTTATAGGGTTTAGCTTTTAAATAATTTCTCTTTGTCTTGCCCAAGACAAATGAGTTTGTATTTAGGGCCCTGTTTCATATTGTGAATCATAAATAAAACGCGTTGTTTTGATTCCACACTTTGTGTTTGTTTTTCGTTTTTGCCCTTTCTCGGAAATGATAATCCTAAAAAACACAATAAATATCTTCAAAAAAAAAATATAATAATAATCTGCATACACTTCCACATTAACTTTTTCTAAAAAAAAGAGAGTTAATTAATCAAATATAAATCAAATATGCAGATGGACATATCCATTGAATGCAATAACTCTATGCTCTCTCCCATCTTTGAAATCCCCAGTGAAGTCGCCGAGGAAGAAGTTGAAGAGGAGATCCCTGATGAGATTTCTCGACTGCTTAAGCACGAGGAAAGAATCATTCAGCCTCAGAAAGAGCCTTTGGAAGCAATCAACTTAGGTTCAAGAAGACAAAAAGAAGTGAACATCGAGCTACTCAAAGAACGCCAAGGGCAAACTGATAGATCTTCTCAAAGAATATGTTGATGTGTTTGCTTGGTCTTACCAGGACATGCCGGGTTTAGACACCAGCATCCTGGAGCATCATTTTCCATTAAGATCGGAGTGTCCGCCAGTTAAACAAAGACTGAGAAGAGTTCACCCTGAAATGGTCGACAATATCAAAAAGGAAGTTCAAAAGCAGCTCGACGCAGCTTTCCTCGTCACCTCTAAATATCCTCAATGGTTAGCCAACATAGTGCCTGTCTCCAAGAAAGATGGAAAGGTCAGAATGTGTGTTGACTACCGTGACTTGAACAAAGCTAGTCCAAAAAACGATTTCCCACTACCGCATATTGACATGCTAGTGGATAGCACTGCAAAATTCAACGTCTTTTCCTTCATGGACGGTTTCTCTGGCTACAATCAGATCAGAATGGCTCCCGAAGACATGTAGAAGACATCTTTCATCACGCCATGGGGCACGTTTTGCTACAAAGTAATGTCGTTCGGATTGAAGAATGCAGGCGCAACTTACCAAAGGGCAATGAATACTCTTTTTCATGACATGATGCACAAAGAGATCAAAGTTTACGTGGACGACATGATAGCAAAGTCTGACACTGAAGAAGAGCATATAGAATATCTTTTGAAGTTGTTTCAGCGACTAAGGAAATTTTAGCTCCGCCTGAATCCTAACAAATGCACCTTTGGGGTAAGATCCGGAAAACTCCTGGGTTTCATCGTCAGTCAAAGAGGTATTGAAGTTGACCCTGACAAAGTCAAGGCTATTCAAGAAATGCCTATGCCACATACAGAAAAGCAAGTAAGAGGGTTTCTTGGATGATTGAATTACATCTCCAGATTCATCTCTCAAATGACTGCTACCTGTGGGCCGATATTCAAGCTTCTCTGCAAAAATCAAGAGGTTGTGTGGACAGAAGATTACCAAAAAGCGTTTGACAATATCAAGGAATACCTGTCAAAACCTCCAATATTGATTCCTCCAATCAAAGGAAGACCATTAATCATGTACCTTACCGTGTTAGAAGATTCCATGGGCTGCGTGCTTGGACAGCAAGATGAAACCGGTAAGAAAGAGCATGCCATCTACTACTTGAGTAAAAAGTTCACAGACTGTGAAACTCGTTACTCCATCCTCGAGAAAACATGTTGTGCTTTGGTGTGGGCTTCAAAACGTCTCCGCCAGTACATGATCAATCACACGACTTGGTTAATCTCCAAAATGGATCCAATCAAGTATGTCTTTGAAAAGCCTACCTTAACAGGAAGAATTGCTCGATGGCAGATGTTGTTATCTGAATATGACATCCAGTACCGTGCCCAAAAAGCGGTCAAAGGAAGCATTCTCGCCGATCATTTGGCTTATCAACCGATCAACGAATACCAATCTCTCAAGTTTGACTTCCCTGACGAGGATGTTATGTACTTAAAGATGAAAGATTGTGACGAACCGCTACCTGAAGAAGGTCCTGATCCAGAATCTAGATGGGGCTTAATCTTTGATGGAGCAGTTAATGTTTTTGGCAATGGGATTGGGGCAGTCATCATCACTCCCGAGGGTTCTCATATCCCATTTTCTGCCAGATTGCTATTTGATTGCACCAATAACATCGCAGAATATGAAGCTTGTATTATGGGTATCGAAGAAGCCATCGACTTCAGGATCAAGATCCTTGACATATATGGAGATTCAGCCCTTGTGATCAATCAAATCAAAGATAAGTATGAAACTCATCACCTTGGTTTGATTCCCTACAGAGATGATGCAAGACGTTTATTGACTTTCTTCAACAAGGTCGAACTGCATCATATCCCTCGAGATTAGAATCAAATGGCAGACGCCTTGGCTACCCTATCTTCCATGTTCAAAGTCAACCATTGGAACGATATGCCTAAAATCCGTATCAGACGCCTTGAAAGACCTGCATATGTGTTTGCAACTGAAGCAGTCTTCGATGATAAACCGTGGTTCCACGACATCAAACGCTTCCTTCAACCTCAGGAGTACCCACTCGGGGCATCGTACAGAGATAGGAAAACTCTAAGGAGGCTTTCTAGAAATTTCTTCCTGAATGAAGATGTTCTATACAAAAGAAACTTCGACATGGTCTTGCTCAGATGCGTGGACAGACAAGAAGCAGACATGATAATTCACGAAGTGCATGAAGGATCCTTTGGAACCCATTCAAATGGGCATGCAATGTCTAGAAAAATCTTGAGAGCAGGATACTATTGGATAACAATGGAATCTGATTGCTGTAAACACGTCAAGAGATGTCACAAGTACCAGATCTACGCAGATAAGATCCATGTGCCACTGACTCTACTCAACGTTCTCTTTTCTCCGTGGCCTTTCTCCATGTGGGGCATCGACATGATTGGGATGATCGAACCAAAAGCGTCCAACGGACATCGCTTCATTTTAGTGGCTATTGATTACTTCACCAAATGGGTCGAAGCAACATCTTACGCCAACGTTACCAGACAAGTGGTTGCGAGGTTCATGAAGAACAACCTCATTTGACGATATGGAGTTCCGAGTAAGATCATTACAGACAACGGATCGAACTTGAACAACAAAATGATGAAAGAACTGTGTGAGGAATTCAGGATCGAGCATCATAACTCATCTCCTTACCGGCCAAAGATGAACAGCGCCATTGAAGCTGCCAACAAGAACATCAAAAAGACCGTCCAGAAGATGGTTATCACCTACAAAGACTGGCATGAAATACTGCCATTTGCTCTGCATGGGTACCGTACTTCAATACGCACTTCAATAGGGGCACCTCCTTTTTCTCTAGTATACGACATGGAAGCAGTGCTCCCAGTAGAAGTTGAGATTCCGTCAATGAGAGTTCTCATGGAAACTAAGTTATCTGAGGCCGAATGGTGTCAAAGAAGATACGACCAGCTAAACTTAATCGAAGAAAAGCGTCTGACCGCTCTGTGTCATGGACAATTATATCAAAGAAGGATGAAGAAAGCCTTCGACAAAAAGGTTCGACCTCGTGAATTCCGAGAAGGCGACCTCGTGCTTAAAAAGATTTTGTCTTTTCAACCAGATTCTAGGGGCAAATGGACTCCTAATTACGAAGGCCCGTACATTGTCAAAAGAAGCTTTTATGGTGGTGCTATGACTCTCACAACTATGGACGGTGATGAACTCCCGCATCCTGTGAATGCTGATGCAGTCAAGAAATACTTTGTCTAAAACCCAAAAGAACAGCTCGGTAAGTCGAAAACCCGAAAAGGGCGGCTTAGGCAAAAATGAGCGTCTCGGTGGATTGAAAACCTGAAAAGGCGGTCCAGGCAAAAATTAGAGACAATAAACAGAAATTATCCTGATAGATTGAAAACCTGAAAAGGCAATCTATGCAAAAATTAAGGATACAAAAAAAATGACAAAGTAACTACATCAGTCCGTACTTCGTCAATCTGAAGAATCTTCCATCAACGGATCTTCAATCAAACCTTCTGAAGCAACAAGCACAGGTGGGATTCAAAGTTGTTAGGGATCATAATGGTTATTGCTTTCAATGTAGCCTTTTCCCAATAAATTCTCATTTCCAACTTTTGTAAATCGTTCATGGAATCACGCCTTTGGCTGGTTACCATTCTATCAAATAAAATTTGAACCTTGTGCCCATTTGTTTGCAATTCTTGCTTTATTCTGTTTTGCAAAATAACGCTTTTATTGCGAAAATCACTTTTGAAGCTAAAAGAAAAAGGTTTTAAATGAATTTTTACTTCAAAATTTTGAAATAAAAGCGAAAATTTTCCTTTGAACTATGAATACGGAAAGAACTTCGACAGCTTTCTCCACAAAGTGTTCTGACCTCTGAAAAATAGAACAACTGCTACAAAAGTTTTCTTCCTTTCCTCAGCAGAGATCATCAAAGGACGGTATTCTTATCCAAAAATAATTCCCAACAAAGTTGCCAATGAAATGCCTTTTTCAGAAAGTTTAAAGCATGCAACTCAGATTCATCATCAGTAACGTCTACACCATGGCTGCAGATTTTGCTAAGTATTTGTTCGAACTGTGACGTAGTCCTTTTCCCAAATACCCCGTTTGTTGCCTTGTCAAGTATCGTCAGCATGCATATGACATTCATGACATTCATCATTCATACATAATAGCATCATTAATGCATTTCTGCATTTCTCAATGTTTGTTTCAATATCACTTGTTTAGGTTGCATTTATTCCCAAAAACAAGTGTGGGTATGTCATCTCTCCAGTAGATTATCCCTAAGCAGAGAAATACATCTTTTCTCTATCATGTTCCCCAGTTGAGATCATTCCTCATTTGGAACTAAGTCTTGATTAACCTTTTCTTTCCAGTTCATTCCTGGATAGAATCTTGTCTCTAATCAATTAAGGATTAGATTTCACAAGAAAAATCAACCTGCAAACAATAAGCAATAACCTCGTCATCCGAGATGCTTATTTTTCTTTTCATCTTGAAACTTGTCATAAAATGATTGTTCTTCTCAGCAAGTTCAAATCATGAAAGTTCAAGAAATCCCCACAGTTGTCTTTCTGTCTAAAAGAAAACCTGTATCTTTTCAATCAAAATGCCCGCATCTCCTCAAGAGAGAGAGATCCCCGACAAGATTGTAGCTGTAAAAATAGAAACTCATTTGAGGTCTGTTTCCATCATTGTCTGTTATTCACAAGGTTGAATACTTAGTAAATGTCTCAAGAATTACCTTGTTATAGTTATCACTTCGCTGATAATTGGTAATATCTTCAGAACCCATTACTATAAACTATCACAAGGCTGATAATTGGTAATATCATCTTCATTTACCTTAAACATTATCACAAGGCTGACAGAAGGTATTTTTCTCGTTTCCCAAAGTGAAACAGATATTCACATGCATTGTGAATCTATTTTCCCAGTGAAACAAATTGCTTGTTTCCCAACAAACAGGATTCTCCTTTCTTAGACAGATTGAGTCATCCTCACAATCATTCCCCCCGGTATATCAATCTTTGATACCTCCTGGGTAAACCTTTTGCAATCATTTTGCATCATCCGCATTTTGGGTATCTTAGGTCCAAAATTTGTGTATTCTGATATTTAAGTCTCTTCACACCTATCGAGACGAAGATATTAATCTTCATATCTCAGGTTAAAGAAACTTAAATAGGGGCATCTTTCATACCCCAATTTTTGACCTAATATACCACCTTACATTTGCATCATTGCATCACTAACAGTTCAGAACAGAATTAATCGGGTGTGGTTTCTACAGGTCAAAATCAGGGTTTCACAAATTTGTCATCTGATTCAAGAGGTAATCAATTAGGGTTTGAGTTCTCACTCACCTAAATTGATATATCTTAATCAACCATCAACAATTGATCTTCAGATATCCAACTTTTCCTCATGATCTATCAAGAATCGACCAATTAGGGTTTTTATCGAGAATAAGCAGTCACTGATTTTCTGATCAATGAATGACTTTCTTGTTTAGAGATTGATCTTCATATCTTCAATACAACATATTGACCTAATTTCTTGATTCAAAACATCACAGAAGTTCACATTTTTCATCAGTCAATTTCTGAATCATCTGATGAAATTTCATCTGCACTGAAAAGTCAAACTTTGACTTTTGGTCAACTTTTTCAAGATAAAAATTTTTCAATCATCAAAATACTTCAAATGATCCATCATGATCATAAAAAAATCAAGAAATTTGGAAAAGTCAACAAAAAGTCAAATTTTCAACACAGAAAAATTTTAAGTATTGAAAATTTCATGTTTTTTCCTACTTTCATGGCATTTTTTCACAAAGTTCCATTTGGAATTAGAAAAAACTCAAAACATGAAAGTTGTAGCCCTTGAAACAAGCTTTCCAAAATGTCCAAGAACTTGAAAATCCATTGTGTCTAGCTATACGTTTGATTTTGAAACACAGAGCTCCAAAACCATGGATTTCAAGTTCATGCTTCAAAAATTACAAGTCATTTTTTGAGTTTTCTCCTTCTAGAAGCCTTGCCACCTAGCCAAGATGGATAGAGCTGATAAAACTCAGATGGAAAGTAATTATTATGGAGATAAGATCGAGTTGAATTTTAACCATGGTTAAAAGGAAGGTTCTTTTTGCATTTATGGCAAACAAGACTTTCTTGCCCTCTAAGGCAAGTTGTACAAATCCAAGCCAATCTTCTTCACTTGCCATTCTGATTTCTTGACCTATAAATAGAGGTCATGTTTGCAATTTGAAACTACACCAAAGCTATGCAAGAACAAGCTTTCACTCTCTTTTCTTAAATTTCAAGTTACATAGTTCAAAGTGAGAATTTAGTACTTTTGCAAATCTTGTGAAAAACTATGAGAAATTTGGTGTCTAACATATCTTAAAATCAATATAGAACTGGTTTGAAACTTAAAATCAACTTAAAAACAACCAGAAATCATATTTGCTTTTCAAAATTCCAAAGCTTGCAAAAACTGCCTTAAGCTTCAAACAGAGAATTGGCTCGAGCTAGTCTTGATTTTTTGATTCAAACATCATCAACATACTTCATATGGATGATACAAATCATTACTCTTGACCTGTAACACCTTCAAGCTCGAATTCGAAACTCATGCAAAGCATATGCAAGTGGACTTGGTCAGAATAATCCAGGCTATTTCAGAGCAAGCATAGCATCCTCACACGTTCCCTGAAGTCCATTGGTGCTATAGCAATCATCAAATCAACTCTGTAACAGCTCCTTCGAAGAAATCGATCTCAGCTTCAAGAGGTAAGAACATGAACTTTGAACATCATATTTTCTAACTTCCAGTTCAAAAATGGCTTGGCCGTTTTTTTTATGCACCTTCACTGATCATTAACCCTCAATCATTTGATCAAATCCATAGCCATACACGATTTCAATTTGATTTTAAAGAACTACGGTTCTTCGCGTTTTCTGGAAATTTAATCATGTTTAACTAAAAATAAATGAAATTAAACCACATCAACATGTTCCTGGTTCAATTTCGATCAAGTTTGATGTTTACATCGAGCAATTTCATTAAGAAACAAAGAATCCATGGTTGGATGAAGGATTGAGGAAGAAGAAAATCATTGCGCGCGTTTTCCAGAAATTCAAATTTTCAGTTTATAGTAAAATTAATTGGATTGGCATAAGTGAACGGATGTATTGCCGCCCCAACGGTTGCCAGCTCACATTTAAGTCACTTGCCATGCCTTGCCCAATGGTCCCGGGTTCGAGTAGCCTTGGGACCATTTTTGCCAAACTTGTTTATTTCTCTTCATATTTTTTTCAAACTTTGACTCTTTCAAAAACCAATCAAAACTCCTCATTTTGACGTGATTTTTTGCACACGTGTCATTTAACATATATATTTTATGATGATGTAAAAAAAATTCAAAAATACTTTCTTTTGATTATATTTTTATCGAGCCGAAAACGATACGTTTTGAGTACTTTTCAAAGCACTTTCAAAGACGTTTCTTTCAAACTTTCGAAGCCCGAAACATTTTTCAAACTTCTTGTAAGTATATTTCATATTTCAAAAACACTTTCAAGATATTTTCAAAACTTTTCATCAAACTTACATCCTTTTTCCATGATCGACCCGATTTGAAGATAAAACTGAACTCGTTTTTCCTCGAATTTCTTAACCAATCATGGGCCTCCCTCACGGTGTAAGTCCCAATTATTTTTATGTACATAATTATTTCCTTGTACATATCCAATTATTTTATGTACATATCAATTTTACTCGTACATAATACAGATACCTTTGTAAATATTCAAGTATAGACAAACTTCGTCCGTTTGTTTTCATTTCACTTGTATATACACTGAATACCATTGGTATTAAAAGAAGCATTATTCTCGGTGAAACTGCTTTTAAACCAATGGGCCTCCCTCACGGTGTAAGTCCCAACCCTCCTATGTACATGCATTTTTCCTTGTACATAAATACTCGTTCGTGTACATATTCACTGCCTTGTACACAATCAAACTTGTAAATAATCAAGTTACGCTCGTTTTAAACGTTCGTTTCACACACGCTTGTTTATATTTCCTTCATAAACTCTTGTATATAAACATTACGCATTGTTTATATTTCCTTCATAAACTCCTGTGAATAAACTTCATACACTTGTTGATATAACTGTCTAGTTATAACATAACAACTAGTCTAACTATTAAGTTCCCCACAGAATTAGCCTCCTCTTAGGCTTTGTACAAGGCAACTCATTTCATCTGAGTTCAGCCTCCTCTTAGGCTTCATATAAGAAAACTCATTCATTTGAGTTTAGCCTCCGCTTAGGCTTCATATAAGACAGCACTCCCCTGTTGAGTCAGTCTCCTCTTGGGCTTCGTTCAAAAGAACTCCTCATTGAGTTTAGCCTTCTCTTGGGCATCAAACAAGAAAGAGACCAGGAAATCTCTTAACAGCCTCCTATTAGGCTTCCAATAAAATGAATCACCCGCGCTAGGATAGAACCCTGAGAGTATGATTTCCCGGTGAAATCTCTCTTCAAATCCTAAGAGGATGGTTTCCCGGTGAAACCACTCTTAAAGCCAAAGCCAGACATACCATATAGCTTCCTCTTGAGCTTCATACAAGGACCCTCGATGACCCTCGGAATGCCTCCTCTTGGGCTTACAATACAAGGGCCATGGGCTTCTTAAAAGCATCCCCCTAATCCAATCAATTTCTCCTAGAGAAGTATCTCATCTATCATATCACATACAATCAAATTCCTTTTCAAAAAATTTTCAAACAAAAACATCTCTTAATAGTAAGTGGTAACGCTTGTACACACAAGCAAAACACCCAATGCTTACAATTAAAAGATTCAATCATCTTTTTCAAACATCTTTATTAAACACGTAAGTGGTAACGCTTGTACACTCAAGAAAAACACCTATAACTTACAACGAAAGATTTAATCAATCAACCTTTCAAAAATGTATGTGATGAAATAGATTAGATACATTTTTCATTAAGATGACATTTGTCTTTGTCTTCTTAATAACATCCCGTTGCTTCCACAAGCATAAGTGGGAACTACGATTGCTCTGACTTTCTCAACTTCCTTTTGAGAATACGTAGGCACAAGGTCTCATCCTTGGCGAGCAAATTTCTTTCTCCCTCAAACCAAACAAACCATAGATCCCTTTAGATCCGAGCTACAAATGCTCTGATTCCCATTAAGGGATATGTATGCAGAAGATCCCAATGATCTTTGCGAGCACAATAATAACAAAACCTAGGATCCCACATAATCTTCCCTTCTAAAAATTCAAAGGAGAAACTTTCCCAATCATAGAAATAACAATTAAAACACACAAACATATCAAACATATTCATATAAAAAGATATAGATAACTATATATATTTAGGGTGCTCCATCTATTCCCTTTATATATCAAACCCCCTTGCCCGGAATCTCCCCAAAGCGTTACGTCTAGTTCGCGCTAGTCGTAATGCATATCATATCAATTGAGGGTATTGCAACTTTCCCCTTTTTCATAATCATTTTTCTTGTGTTGAAAATAATAAAGCTTGATGCTCGCGGCATCTTTATAAACAAATCAAAAGAGTAAATCGTTCCGAGCCAGAGAATCCGAATTCAGATTCGATTCCCTCGCACATCACTTTTTAACGCGAACAGCGCTAAAGTTCAGTTTATGAAGAACGTGGAGACGTGGGCAAGCAAAAAGGAAGGAGTCTTCAGATACTCCTAAAATCTCTCAACCTCAACAACGCCCACCTTCCTGGTTTTTCTCAACATTTCTAATCAAAGCCCACAATGAAAAGCATTCAACTGCCATTTCCTTCCTCTATATATACCAGTAGTTTGAATGAAGAAGGACAGAGTTTTTATTTCAAATTGTCTTGCGGAAGCTCTGCCAAAATTTACAACCCAATTTCCAGCTTTTCATTTTGCTTTTGCTTTTATTTCCTTTACTTCTGTACCATTCAATAGATATTTCCAACATTAGAAAATTGCGATTTTTAGTTAAGATTTATTCTAGCCACTGAGTTTGATTTATATTTCGATTCCGAAGGTTCCGATTTTCCGATTTGTGGAAGGAGGACGTGAGGAACAATATTGTATTTCAGGTTTTTAATTGAATTTAATTCCAAGTACAATTTATTTATGATAAGTTTCCATTATTTATTCAATATGCATACTTTACTGCTTTCTAATTATGTTTCTTGTGTATTTGCTTTAATAACCATGGCTAGCTAAATTTTCCTGTGTCAGTATATAATAGTAGTAACAGTAGGAATTAATTTGTTCCTAAGCTAAAATCTTAATTAACTTCATTTCTGGTTATGACTTTTTGTATTTAAAAATCAATCTTTTTGTTACGAAAGTAAGAAAAGTAGAATAGGTTGGGATCGAGACCACGAAAGTGTGAGGTTTTAACCGGATAGCTAAAGTTAGGCATTCAATTTAAATACAACGAGAGCGCTTTAAAACGAATTATATTTTATTAAGTTTTCAAAGAATATTTTCTAAACACTTATGGGCTAGCAAGAGCAGGCATAGGGCTTTAGGAGTATAATCCGAGATAAGACCACAAAAGTGTGAGTTTAGGGTTTTTAAACTGATAATCTCTACAGAACAATTAAGTTAAACATCTTTATACGCTTAGGTTCGATTAAATCCGCTTAGGTACACTATATTACATACTGACCGCTTTAATATTATTTCTGTAATCCGATTAGTTTTTCTCTTCCTTAACTTCCAAAAACCAAACGTGACATTATCCGCCGTAGCTAAATTAGCATACTTTTATAGCACTAGAGTGATTACGAAGTCCCTGTGGGTTCGACATCTTTTTATTACTACCGCGATAGACTGTGCACTTGCAGTTAAGATACCGTTAGACACATTAGGTCGATTGCACATCATGTTGTTAGTAAAGAAGAAAGATATGAGTATGAGACTTTGTGTTGATTATCGACAGTTGAATAAAGTGATGATTAAGAACAAGTATTCGCTTCCAAGAATTGATGATTTGATTGATCAACTAGTGGGTGCCAGTGTGTTTTCTCAAATTGACCTGAGATTCAAATATCACTAGATTAGAGTGAAAGAAGATGATATTCAGAAAACCACATTCAGGACTCGGTATGGACACTACGAGTATTCGGTGATGCCTTTCGGTGTTACTAATGCGTCGGGAGTATTCATGGAGTACATGAACCATATATTTCATACTTACTTGGATTAATTTGTGGTGGTATTCATTGATGACATCCTGATTTACTCTAAATCGGAAGAAGAACATGCAGAACACCTGAGAGTCGTATTGCAAGTTTTGAAAGAGAAGCAGTTGTATGCGAAGTTGTCCAAGTGGGAATTTTGGTTGAAAGAGGTTAGTTTTCTTGGCTACGTCATTTTGGGTAGTGGCATTGCCGTGGATCCTTCTAAAGTGGATGTTGTGTTGCAATGGGAAACTCCAAAGTCGGTTACTGAGATTAGAAGCTTCTTGGGATTAGTCGGTTACTATAGACAGTTTATCGAAGGGTTTTCTAAATTGGCACTTTCTTGACTAAGTTGACTTGCAAAGGGAAAGCCTTTGTGTGGGATGTTTGATGCGAAGAGTGTTTCAATTAGTTGAAAAAGAGGTTGACGTCGGCTCCAGTTTTGACTTTACCTAATCCAGAAGAGTCTTTTGTTGTGTATTGTGATGCTTGTCTTATGGGGTTAGGTGGTGTGCTTATGCAGAATGGAAAAGTGGTTGCTTATGCGTCTAGGCAATTGAGGACTCACGAAAAGAATTATCCTACGCATGATCTGGAATTGGCTGCAATGGTATTTGTATTGAAAATTTGGAGGCATTATCTTTATGGTTCTAGATTTGAGGTGTTTAGTGATCATAAGAGTTTGAAGTAGCTTTTGTATCAGAAAGAGTTGAATATGAAGCAGCGAAGGTGGTTAGAATTGTTGAAGGATTATGATTTCGGTTTGAATTATCATCCCGAAAAAGCTAATGTGGTAGCCGATGCTTTGAGTTGAAAGACTTTGCATATGTCAGCCATAATGGTTAAGGAGTTAGATTTGATCGAGCAATTCCGAGATTTGAGTTTGGTTTGTGAAGTGACACCGCATAGTGTTATTTTGGGAATGTTAAATATTAACATTGATTTTCTTGACAATATTAAAGAGGCTCAAAAGCGAGATATGAAGTTGGTGGATTTGATGGTAGGAACTAATCAACCCGAGAATGATGATTTCAAGTTGGATGCACAAGGTGTGATGAGATTCTAAGATCGTATTTGCATTCCTGATGAGGAAGCGATTAAGAAAGTGATCCTTGAAGAGAGTCATAGAAGCAATTTGAGTATTCATCCAGGCGCTACTAAAATGTATCAAGATTTGAAGGATTTGTTTTGGTGGCCTGTCATGAAACGTGATGTAGCACAACTTGTGTATGCTTGTTTGACTTACCAGAAGTCAAAGATTGAACATCAGAAGCCTGCAGGGTTGATGCAACCGTTAGAAGTTCTGGAATGGAAATGGGACAGTATTTCGATGGACTTTGTGACGGGTTTACCTAATACCTTGAGAGGACATCATTCGATTTAGGTGATTGTTGATAGGCTTACGAAATCGACACACTTTATAACTATTAACATTACTTATCCGATTGCGAAGTTGGCTGAGATTTATGTCAGAGTGATTATGAAGTTGCATGGTGTTCCGGTGAGTATTGTGACAGATATAGATCTGAGGTTTACTTCTGATTTTTGGAAGAGTTTGCAGGAAGCGTTGGGATCTAAGTTGAAGTTGAGTTCGGCGTATCATCCACAAACCGATGGTCAGATCGAGAGGACCATTCAATAATTGGAGGACTTGTTGGGAGCTTGTGTTCTTGAGTAGTGAGGCTCATGGGATACCTATCTTCCTTTGATCGAGTTCACTTATAATAACAGTTACCATTCTAGTATTAGGATGGCACCTTTTGAGGCATTGTATGGACGAAGGTATAGGACTCCATTATGTTGGCATGAATCTGGTGAGAGTGTGGTAGTTGGACCAGAAATCATTAGAGAAACTACAGAGAAAGTGAGGTTTATACGGGAGCAGATGAAAGCTTCCTAGAGTGGGTAGAAAAGTTACCATGATAAGAGAAGAAATGATTTAGAATTTCAGGCTGGCGAGCATGTGTTTCTGAGAGTCACACATGTGACTGGTTTTGGACGAGCTCTGAAGTCTAAGAAGCTCTCTCCTCGTTTTATTAGTCTGTATTAGATATCGGAACGTGATGGAAAAGTTGCTAACCGTGTGGCGTTACCGCCAAATCATGCTAATTTGCACGATGTGTTTCATGTATCGTAACTCCGCAAGTATGTTTTTAATCCATCTCATGTGATTCAGATGGACGATGTGCAAGTGCGTGATAATCTCATAGTGGAGACGGTGCCTTGTGCGAATTATGGAACGCGAGATGAAGATTCTTAGAGGTAAAGAGATTGCGTTGGTGAAATTTGTTTGGTTAGGAGTTAATGGTGAAAGCTTGACTTGGGAGTTGGAGAGCAAGATACGAGACTCCTATCCCGAGCTGTTTGAAGCAGGTAAATTTCCATTTTCGAGGACGAAAATATTCTAATAGGGGAGAGTTGTAATGCACAAATATTTAATTATTTTCTTTAATTAAATATTTAGCAATTTATTCTTGAATTAATTGTTCATATTGTTGTTGCGGAGAATTAAGTTGGTTGGTTGTAGAATAATACTAGAAACGATGTTATAAATATAAGTTAGTGTTAATGGGCTTAGAGTAAAAATATGGCAAGTAGTAGAAGTGGGAGTAAGAATTAAGCCCAAAAGTAATTATAAGGATTATTATTATTAAAATAATAATGATAAGAAATTGGGACTTTTTTGGTCAGTAGAGAAAAAGGAACACAACGATGCGTAGAGATTGCAGAGAAGAGGGAAAAGTTAGAACAATCAAGAATTATTAGAGCAACATTCAATCCAAGGTAAGGGTGGGATTCTTGCTCTATAATTGGGGATATGGTGGGCGATAGGTAGTTTGGGATGTATGATTCGCTAGGTTGTGTCATATCGATGTGGTTAACCGTAGAAAATCAAAAATTGAAATATATGATCGTTGTTATTCCCTGTATATTATTGTTGTTGATTGAAAAGATTGTGCAATTCTGCTGTTATACGTTATGTTGTTGTTGTTGATTGAAAAGAATGCATAATACTGCTGTTAGATGATATGTTGTTGTTGCTGATTGAAAAGAACCCCAATTGAATCGTGTAATTTGGAGAAAACTGGTTTTTGGGCAAAATCACGCTGCATGAGTCGACCCATAATATTATGTATAGATACAAGCTGATACGAGTTTAAAAACCAGGAGCGTGAAAACTTCTTGCATCGATACATAAAGCCTTGCATCGACTCATGGGGCTGTTCTAGAAGGCTTGTATCGACTCATACAAGGTATGTATCGATACAAGTCAGTTTTGTATCGATACAAAGGGAGCATGTATCGACTCATACTGTTTGGAAATCAGAAAAACAGAAAATTAATTGCGTATGAGTCGACTCATATGATCCTTGTGTCGATACAAGCTGTGTATGCATCGACACATAAGCTTTTGTATCGATCCATACTGAACAAAAACAGAAAAATAATTCTAGAAAATTGTATTGGTCGTATCTTTGCGACCATAACTCCGATTTTGGTGCCGTTTGGACCGTTGGAAAGCTGGAATCATTATTTAGCCTATAATAATGATTTTAAATACAATAGGTGAGAATTTGAATGAATTGGAGGTAGTTCCATTTGTGAATTTGTTGTTGTTGTACGTTGTTGTTGTTGAGGCTTGAGGGTCAACGTTGACGGTTACATTGTGAATTACGTTGTTGTTGTTGTATGCTATTTAATTTCATCACATACATAAATTGCATATTATGTTGGCCTATGTTGGGAAGATACGTTGAGCCGTTGGGGACAATGTTTTTTTACGTTTAAGGCTTACGCCTTAATGCCTCGAAATTACTGGCAAGGGATTATGTTGAGAGTTTTGCTCTGTTGGTACCATATGCATGTGCATTAGTTGAGTCGCATGTCATAATACTTAAATGTTGATGTGGTTTTGGTGATTGAATTACGTTTTTGTGAATGATTGTATGTTGTTATGGAATAGTTGTGTATTACTGTTGATTAGTCGTGTGATTACAAAATGGTGATATTATATGATTTCAAACTATAGATTGTTTATCATAACCTCAATTATATGGTTTGATATCTCACCCCTTTACTTGTTTTTTCCGTTTCCTTTATATTGGTAACGTGTAGGTGATTAGGAGGAGTAGTCGTTACCGTTGTGGTTCTGGTTTAGTGTCATTTTCTCTGATAGGTAGCACTCGGGGAAAAAGCGCAATTGTTTCTATTTTGTATTTTTTAAATTAAAACTGATGTTGTTGGATTCATGAGATGATATGTTTTGGCGTTGTAAGACTATTTGAATTCCGCTGCCTGGTTAATGAATTGTTCACGTTGATAATTGTTGAGTAATGCTATGTATCTGTTGAAGAGAGAATGACATGTATAGATTGTGTTTACATTGAATTGTGACATTCCAATTATGTTGATTATTAATGAATAAATTTTGGAAACTCTGATATTGAATTAAATAAATATGTTGGGTGGAATCGAGGTGTTACAATAGTGGTATCATAGCAAGTCGGTCCGTCCGACCAAGTTATTAAGTCTTTAACAATCGAGTATTGTTAATTATTTCTAACTGTTGGTTGTGTTGCAGTGTTAAGTTGAGATGGCTGGAAGGAACGATGTTGCGATTGTTGCTGCTTTGGAAGCAATGGCTAATGCAATGGAGAATCATCCGAATGTTGGAAGGGATGTTGGATCCCAAAGATTGGCTACTTTTCAGAGGGAGAATCCGCCAGTGTTCAAGGGTAAGCATGACCCTGATGGAGCACTTGATTGGCTGAAGGAGATAGATAGGATCTTTCGCGTGATGGATTGCACCCAAGCGCAGAAGGTTCGTTATGGGACTCATATGTTAGCAGGTGAAGCTGACGACTGGTGGCTTGAACGCATCAGAGATTGGAAGTTGCGGGTGAGGAGGTCACTTAGGCTGTTTTTCGTAGGTAATTTCTGAGAAAGTATTATCCTGAAGATGTTCGGGGTACGAAGGAATTGAATTCCTTGAGTTGAAGCAGGGTAATATGTCTATCACTGACTATGCTGCCAAGTTCATTGAGTTGGCTAAGATTTTTCCGCATTTTGATGGAGAAAGTGCTGAGTTTTCTAAGTGCATCAAGTTTGAGAACAGGTTGCGCTCAGAAATCAAGAAGGATATTGGTTATTAGAAGATCTGTGTCTTTTTGGATTTGGTTGATAGTTGCAGGATCTAT
This sequence comes from Vicia sativa, assembly GCA_021764765.1. Taxonomy (NCBI): domain Eukaryota; kingdom Viridiplantae; phylum Streptophyta; class Magnoliopsida; order Fabales; family Fabaceae; genus Vicia; species Vicia sativa. The sequence goes on from CM038793.1 coordinate 73,156,747, forward strand.
GAGGAGGAAAGTAATGTTCATCATAAGATTCTTACTGATAAGAGGGGCTAGAGTCAACAAGATCATGGCAAGCCTTATGATGCAGGAAGGGGTAAACAGAGAGTTGCTTTGGGTCAGAAGACTAGTAAGAGTGTTGCATTCAAAGATGAAGTGAAGAGGTGTTTTCGTTGCGGTAAGTTTGGACATGCAATGTCTGATTGCCAATATAAGGAGATGGTATGTTTAAACTGTGGTGAAGAAGGACACCTTAGTGGTCAGTGTCAGAAACCGGATAAGGGACAAGTTAGTGGGAAGGCATTTGCTTTGGCTGGGAATCTGTCAGCTAGTGAGGACAGACTCATTAGAGTTACATGTTTCATTAATAGTACGCCTTTAATTACTATTATTGATACTGGTGATACAGGTTCAACGCTTCTCTTTGAAATATTATCGCATTTGTTAAATACTTGAAGTCCAATAATGTTTTTCAAGAAAAACTCGCCTGTTCATAGTCTCGTGTGACAACTAATCCAAGTTTACACCTGAATAGCTTCTGCACTACACCCTAAATAGCCAGGATGGGTTATGTGTTCTACAACCAATCAGCTTCGTTAGTTCCCTTGAAAGCAAAATGTCTTTGCAAATACTTGCTAAACACAAATACTCCAAAGACAACCTCCACTGAGAGAGGGATCTCAAAATAACTTAGTAAGTGAAGGGTGTTATTAAGAGACAAAGACAAATGTCATCTTAATGAAAAATGTATCTAATCTATTTCATCACATACATTTTGGAAGGGTGGATTGATTGAATCTTTCATCGTAAGTATTAGGTGTTTTGCTTGAGTGCACAAGCGTTACAACTTATGAGTTAAGAAAGATGTTTGAAATATGATTGAATCTTTAATTGTAAGTTTTGATGTTTTGCTTAAGTGTACAAGCGTTACCACTTACAGTTAAAAGATGTTTTGTTTGAAAAAGAGTGTTTGATGTTTGATTTGTATGTGATGTGATAGATGACAAACTTCTTCCATAGAGATGATAAATGTCTAAATCTCTAGGAGAAATTGATTATTGATTAGGGGGATGCTTCTAAGAATCCCGTGGGTCCTTGTATTGTATGCCCAAGAGGAGGCATTCTGAGGGTCATCGAGGGTCCTTGTATTGTGAGCCCAAGAGAAGGAATTTCGAGGGTCCTCGAGGATCCTTGTATGAAGCTCAAGAGGAAGCTATAGCGTATGGCTGCCTTTGGCTTTAAGAGTGGTTTCACCGGGAAACCATTCTCTTAGGATTCAAGAGTGATTTCACCGGGAAATCATACTCTCAGGGTTCTATCCTAGCGCGGGTGATTCTTTGTATTGGAAGCCCAATAGGAGGCTGTTAAGAGATTTCCAGGTCTCTTTCTTGTTTGATGCCCAAGAAAAGACAAAACTCAATGATGGAGTTCTTTTGAACGAAGCCCAAGAGGAAGCTAACTCGGCAGGGGAGTTGTCTTATATGAAGCCTAAACGGAGGCTAAACTCAAAGTGTGAGTTGTCTTATACGAATCCTTAGAGGAGGCTAAACTCAATGTGTGAGTTGTCTTATTCGAAGCCTAAGAGGAGGCTAACTCAATAAATGAGTTATCTTATACGAAGCCTAAGAGTGGGCTAAAGGGAACCTAGTTGTTAGACTAGTTGTCATGTTATAACTGAACAGTTATGTGAACAAGTGTATGATGTGTATTCACAGGAGTTTATGAAGGAAATATATAAACAAGTGTATAAAACGAGGAATTAAAGCAAGTGTAACTTGAATATATACAAAGGGTTTTGGGACTTACACCTTAAGGGAGGCCCATTGGTTTAAGAGCAGTTTCACCGGGAATAATGCTTGTCTTAATACCAATGGAATCGGTGTATAAACAAGAGGATGAAAACAAACGAACGAAGTTTGTTATGCTTGAATATTTACAATGATGATTGAATGTTGTTCGCGTTAAAAAGTGATGAGCGATGGAATCGAACCGGAATTCGAATCTCTAGCTCAAAACAATTTACTCTTTTGATTTGTTTTAAAGATGCTGTGAGCATCAAGCTTTATTATTTCCAAAAAAAGAAAAATGAGATGAAAAAGGGGAAAGTTGCAATACCCTCAATAGATATGATATGCATTACGACTAGCGTGAACTAGACGTAACGCATTGGGGAGATTCTGGGCAAGGGGGTTTGTTATATAAAGGGAATAGATGTGGCACCCTAAATATATATAGTTATCTATAGCTTTATATATGAATAGTTTGATATGTTTGTGTGTTTTAATTTGCTATTCTATCTTTGGGAAAGTTTCTCCTTTGGATTTTAAGAAGGTTAGATTATGTGGGATTCTAGGTTTTGTTATTATTGTGCTCGCAAAGATCATTGGGATCTTCTGCATACATATCCCTTAATGGGAATCAGAGCATTTGTAGCTCGATCTAAAGGGAGCTATGGTTTGTTTTGTTTGAGGGAGAAAGAAGTATGCTCGCCAAGGATGAGACCTTGTGCCTACGTATTCTCAAAGGGAGGTTGAGAAAGTCAGAGCAATCATAGTTCCCACTTATGCTAGTGGAAGCAAAGGGTGTTATTAAGAGACAAAGACAAATGTCATCTTAATGAAAAATGTATCTAATCTATTTCATCACATACATTTTTGAAGGGTGGATTGATTGAATCTTTCATCGTAAGTATTAGGTGTTTTGCTTGAGTGTACAAGCGTTACCACTTACGAGTTAAGAATGATGCTTGAAAGATGATTAAATCTTTAATTGTAAGAATTAGGTTTTTTGCTGGAGTGTACAAGCGTTATCACTTACAGATTAAAAGATGTTTTTGTTTGAAAAGTGTTTGAAAAGAGATACTTCTTCCATAGAGATGATAAATATCTAAATCTCGAGGAGAAATTGATTATGGATTAGGGGGAGGTTTTTAAGAAGCCCGTGGGTCCTTGTAATGTAAATCCAAGAGGAGGCATTCCGAGGGTCATCGAGGGTCCTTGTATTGTAAGCCCAAGAGAAGGCATTCCGAGGGTCATCGAGGGTCCTTGTATGAAGCTCAAGAGGAAGCTATAGGGTATGGCTGGCTTTGGCTTTAAGAATTGTTTCACCGGGAAACCATCCTCTTAGGATTCAAGAGTGATTTCACCGGGAAATCATACTCTCAGGGTTCTATCCTAGCGCAGATGATTCTTTGTATTGGAAGCCCAATAGGAGGCTGTTAAGAGATTTCCAAGTCTCTTTCTTGTTTGATGCCCAAGAGAAGGCTAAACTCAACGAGGGAGTTATTTTGAACGAAGCCCAAGAGGAGGCTAACTCAGCATGGGAATTGTCTTATATGAAGCCTAAGAGGAGGATAAACTTAGTAAATGAGTTTTCTTATATGAATCCTAAGAGGAGGCTAACTAAGATAAATGAGTTATCTTATACGAAGCCTAAGAGGAGGCTAAAGGGGATCCTAGTTGTTAGACTAGTTGTTATGTTGTAACTTGAACAGTTATATAAAAAAGTGCGTGATGTGTATTCACAGGAGTTTATGAAGGAAATATATAAGCAAGTGTATAAAACAAGCATTTAAAGTAAGTGTAACTTGAATATATACAAGGTTTGGGACTTATACCTTAAGGGAGGCCCATTGGTTTAAGAGCAGTTTCACCGGGAATAATGCTTCTCTTAATACCAATGGAATCGGTGTATAAACAACCGGATGAAAACAAGAGAACGAAGTTTGTTATGATTGAATATTTACAAAGATGTTTTAGCGTGTACAAGGAAATGAATATGTACACGAAGGGGTTTTTATGTACAAGGAAATGAATATGTACATAGCAGGGTTGAGGCTTACACTGTGAGGGAGGCCCAAGATCAATTAAGAAATTCAAGGAGAAACCTGGTTTGGTTTACCTTTAAATCTAATTGATCATGGAAAAATGGTGTGTAAGTTTATTTGAAAGGTTTTTTGAAAAGGTTTTGAAAATGATTTTGAAAAGTGAAGGATATTCACGAGAAGTTTTGAAAAAGATTTAAGTTTGAAAGTTGGAAAGAAAACATTTTTGAAAAGTATTAAAATACTTAAAATGTCTCATTTTTAACTTAAATAAAAATATAATGAAAAAGAAAATATTTTTGGATTTTTTTGACATAATCATAAAATAGGTACATTAAAGCACAAGTGTGCAAAAAATCATCTCAAAATGAGAAGTTTTGATTAGTTTTTTAAAATGTAGAAGTTTGCTAGAAACTTGAGAAAATTAGTGATAAAAAAAGAGTTTTTGGTCCTAAGGAGTTTTGAACCATGGACATTTGGCTTAGAAGTGAAGAGTTTTTCTACTGAGCCATGGGCTTGACTTGTCATTTAAGCACCTTGTTTAAAAGGAGTTTTGAAAAAATGAAGTTTGGAAAAAATATCGAAGTTGTAAGAAGGGGTCAAGCATGGCTTGCTACGAGGCGAGCTTAGAAGTGGTGCTACGGGCGCTTTGGAGGCATCTTTCAGGCGTGTAAATGTACGGATGGAGGAGCTGGCTACTTCTGGATGCTAGAAGTTGGTTGCTTCTAGATGTAGAAACACTAGAAGTGCTTCTAAAGAGTGTAGAAACTGAACGTTTCTAAGGATAGAAGCTTGATGCTTCTGGGGATAGAAGCATTAGAAATGCTTCTGAAGAGTGTAGAAGCTTCAGAAGTACTTCTGGAGGCTGAGCTTCAAAAGGGCTTCTAGAGAAACAAGCTTCAGAAGCTTGTGATTCCTTTTATTAAAAAAAGGTTCAGGGGGACTCGAACCTTGGACCTTGAGGCGAAGGAAAGTTTTAATGCGTGCTGGCTTACCACTGGCATGGCTATACATCCATTGTTTTAATTCAAACCACAAATATATATATTATAAACCAAGTTTTAAAATTTTAATTTCCCACTTCATCTTCTTCGTGGAAACATCTTCAAACGTCCATGGCTTCAAATCTGAACATGCTTGATTCTTCATCAATTTTGAAAGTTCAAAATACAGTTTTGTCTAGAATTTTATCACGATTCCAACCATATAACTTGTTAACGTTAATAATCAGAGATGAACAGGAATTTTGATGATCCCAATTTAAACCCTAACTGATTAAATGAATAATTCTTTGAACTCAGTTGATTTTAGTTTAAATTGAGAATCCAGATAGCTTTAGTGATATGATATCTACATCTTCCTTTTCAAATTTGAAGCTAAAGATGCATGTATGGAGGTATCAAAGTTTAGAAAACTCACCTCTTGGTAAGAAATACCAGATCGAGTATGGTAGCTTTCAGGTACATAGTGATGATTGAAAAAGTTTCCCTGAACCTCACTGAGTATGTTTCTACTCTTGGATTGCTCCGAAAGTTGCTGGAACTCTCTGACCAAGTCAAGTTGCAGGTTGCTAGTTTGAATATGGAAGATGATGATGGAGTTGTTCCAGAACTTGTTTATGTATTTGGACAGTATCTATATGTTGTATAGGATGTGTCTGAAGTGTAAAATCAAGACAAGTACGAGTGGTTTTCAAGTTTGGAAGTTTTGGCTCAAAACATGCACAAATGGAGTTTTATGGAGAAAATTGACTCTTGGCTTGTTTTTGGATAATTTAAGGTTTCAAACAACTTCTAAATGATTTTCAGAAGGTGTTGGAAGCTTAAGTTTTCTCAGAATTTGCAAAGCATGAAGATTGCAAAATTCTCCTTCTTAGAACTTTGAAACTTGGAAATCAAGAAAGAAAGAAGGAAAGCTTGGATTATGATTGCTTTGGTATAGTTTGAAATGAATAAATAACCTCTATTTATAGGCCAAAAATTCTGAATGACAAGGCAAGGTTATCATTGAGAGAGCTTGCAACTTGACTTAAGTGGTAAGAAGGAATCTTTTGCATTTAATGCAAATAGTTACTTTCTAACCATGGTTAAAATTTCTTCTTGATCCAATCCTCTTCTCAATCATTTCTAACTGATATTTATCAGTTATAACCTATCTATTAGTGGTGACAAGGCTTCTAGAAAGAGAGGTTTGTGAAAAATGACTTAGAGTTCTTGAAAAATGACTTATAATTCATGGTTATGGAGCTCTAAGTTTAATTTTCAAAACCTTAGCTAGACAAAGTGTTTTTGCAAGTTCTTGGACATTTTGGAAAGCTTGTAACAAGACCTACAAATTTCATGTTTTGAGTTTTTCTTGAATCCAAATGGATCTAGGTGAAAAATGGACATGAAAGTAAGGAAAAACCATGTTTCTTAACACTTGAAGATTTTCTAAGCGTTAGAAAAAATTCAAATCTTGACTTTTTGTTGACCTTTTCACATTTCTTGATTTTTTATGATCACGATGGATTATTTGAAATGATTTTATGATTGAAAAATTTTGGACTTGAAAAAGTTGACCAAAAGTCAAAGTTTGACTTTTTTGAGCAGATGAATTTTCATCAGATGATTCAGAATTTGTCTGATGAAGAAACATGGATTTTGCAATGTTTTGAACCAAGAAATTAGGTCAAGATGTTGCATTGAAGATGTTAAGATCAATCTTCAATCAAATAGGTCATCCATTGAGCAGAAAGTCAATGATTCACTATCTTTGCTCAAAACCCTAATTGGTCGATTCAAGATAGATCATGAGAAAAACTTGGGAATTTTGGAGATCAAATGTTGATGATTGATTAAGATAGATTAATTGAGATGAGTGGAGACTCAAACCCTAATTGATCATATCTTTCACAGATGAAATTTTGATAAAACCCTAACTTTGACTTTTAGGAGTACACGCACGATCTATCCTATTCTGAAACTGTTAGTGATGCATATGTGAATAATGTAAGGTGGTATCTTAGGTCAAAAATTGGGGTATGAAAGATGCCCCTATTTAAGTTTCTTTAACCTGAGATATGAAGATTAAAATCTTCGTCTCGATAGGTGTGAAGAGACTTAAATATCAGAATACGCAGATTTTGGACCTAAGATACCAAAAAATGCGAATGATGCAAAAAGATTGCAGAAAGTTCACCCAGGAAGTAACAAAGAATGATATGCTGGGGAAGGATTGTGAGGATGTCTCAGTCTGTCTAAGAAAAGAGAATCATGTTTGTTGGGAAACAAGCAATATGTTTCATTGGGAAAATAAATTCACCAAGCAAGTGAATATCTGTTTCGCTTTGGGAAACGAGGAGATTACCTTGAATTTTTTTTTGGAATAACCAATTTTAAAAAAAAATACAAAAATAACCAACTTTTGAAAAAATTTACGCAAATAACCAACTTTCAGGACAAAATTACACGTAGGAGCCATCTGAGATGGCTCCTCCTCTTAAACTTTGTACATAGGCGCCATCCCACATGGCTCCTCCTTGTCAATAAGCCATGCAGGATGGCGCCTCCTCCTTGTGGTGTACATGTAGGAGCCATTTCAGATGGCTCCTACATGTATTTTTTTATTTATAAATACACACCCATCCCTCCTTCATTTTTCACATTTTTTCAACTTCTCATCTCATATTCTCTCTTATATTCTCTCTTATTCTCTGTTACTCTCTCTTTTTTTCTATCATGACATCTCCATACATCCATACCAGAGATGGATACATTGTTTTCTCGGCCTCAAAACCTCCAATGAAAATGAAATTTTGGTGCATATTTACCATGGTCAAACTGAAAAAAGAGTTGATGCGTTGGTTAGAGGGAGAAATAGAAGATGGTGATGAAATTAGAAGGATCGAGAGGAAGAGAACAACCATGAACTTCATGGTCAACCTCGAATTTGGTTGGAGGAAGTCAAAAAACGTCGGCGTTATTGCGATGATGTATGGTTCTGATGAGATTTTTTTGACGGTTGTAGTGTCTTAAATAATTTTTTGTGTTGTTGATGCGTCATTTTTCATGTTGTTGTTTTAATCGTGTAGTTTTTAATTTTGTTGTCTGCGTATTGGTGTTTGTAATAAATGTTATTAATGGAAAAATAAGAAGATTTGTTACAATATTAAAATTGCAGATAAATGAAATACAAATTTTAGGATGTTGAGGTTGTAGCACGCTAGGGACAATTTTTTCGATTGTGTCTGGATTGTCGACATAGACCACACTTTCTTTCTAGTTTATCAACGTCGTCCATTTCAGTTGTTATACGTTTTCTCTTGTGATGACCCTTTTTATTTCTCCGCATTTGACTGTTATGCCAAACTACTTCCCCTTCGTACGCAGGCCAATAATCTGCTTTTGCTACTAGTTCAAAGGCATTGTTGTATACGTTGAGCAAGATCTGAGACTTGTAAATTGGAGAAAGAAGTACTAGTGCATCTTGATGAACATGTGCACACGCCGCAATGACATGAGAGCAGGGCATTCGAAAGGCCTGAAATTTTCCATAGTCGCAACACTGAGATTGTAGTTTAACCCTGTACTCTTGTCTAGGAAAACCCTCATTGTGGTCGATTATGTCTTTGACAATGAAGTTATGGTTATGTCGGTCGAATCTTGTAACAAGATGAGTGCTAGCTTTGGCACTCTCGGCCTTAATAAATTTCAGGCAGGTTTCACTCCACACTTGTCCGGATTGTACCACCGCGTTCCACTTTTCACCTCTCTCTGCAAACAAGGAGGCCATTCTAAAACATGGTGTACTAACCAAGCATTATTAGGAGTGCTCTTATGCCTTTGAAGCGCCGTTCATTGATTCGACTAGATTTGTTGTCATGTGGCCCCAACGCACTCCATTGTCGTATGACCGTGTCCACTTTTCCACTGCAGATTATCAACCCGCATACGGGTTTTCCAATCTGATCTAACTGCGATAATATGTAAAACCTAGTTGTGTTAGCGCATATGCTGCATTCATAACAGTTTTCCGAAGACGCTTATCTTTGATCTCGCGCATGAAATTTTGAACGATATGTCTTGCGCAATAAACATGTGTAGACGGTGGGTCGTGCCAACCGTTGGCGGGATTGTTGTACGCACTATCAATTGAGGCATGTCTGTCAAAAATTAGACAAAGATCACGTTGTGGTGCTACGTGTGTTCGAAGATGCTTTAGGAAGAAACTCCAAGCTACTCCAGTCTCTGCCTCTACAAGAGCATAGGCGATTGGGAACACGTTATTGTTGCCATCCTGTGCCACGGCCATCAGTAGGGTGCCCTTGTATTTCCCGCACAACCATGTTCGGTCTATCTGTATGATAGGTATGCAGTGTGCAAACCCAGTGATGCAAGGTCGAAAAGCCCAGAAAAGTCTACTAAATATACCATGTCCGCTGACACAGGTACCGTCTTGGGAAAACGCCAGCGTCGTCTCCAGAGCATAAACTGTTCCAAGAGCATACGTTCGCAATGCATTCATGTAGCGAGGTAACTCTTTGTACGAACCCTCCCAGTTTCCGTAGATTTGCTCGATAGCCTTGTTTCTTGCTAACCAGGCCTTTCTATATGAGGGGGTATAGTTGTATGTTGTAGTGATGTGGGATATTATTGTTTTCACCTTCAATGAAGGATCGCAGCTAACAAGAGGTAAGATTTCTTGACAAATGAGATCATGACTCAATTTCCGGTGATCCTGTGATTGTATGGAATTAACACAAGTGTGTTCCGTCATAGAACCTATCAGGAATCACTCATAATCTATACGATGCAGTTAGATGGAAGTTACACTCAAGGTGGGTACAGGTGATTCTGTATCTCTCTGCTGCTGTTCGATCCACATGAAAGTCATAATTGTTTATCATGTGGAACTTTTTTATTGCTCGGACACAATCTTATTTTGAACGAAATTTGTCTTTGACTTTTAAATTTGCATCTGACTGCACTTCAGGGTTGTAGAATATATCAGATGAAGGGTCATCTATGCACATGTTGAGGGTGGTCATGTACGGAGGTGGTGTGAAGATCTGATGTGGAGGCAGTTGGCTTTCTTCCTCGGCCTCTGATTCTTCATTTACCATGATGTTGAACTGCGTCTCCTCTGCTTCCTCTTCTTCTTCAGAAACATCCACCTCAGCTTGTTCCTCCTCCGTAGGATCAACCCTCTCTGTGTCCTGGAACACGACGTACAACTGAATCGAGTCGTACCTAGAATATTCATGATTACAAAACATGTTTTGCAGATCTTTGTCGTCTTCAACAGCTGCCTCGTAAAATGTTACTTGGTTCTCACCAGTAAAAACAGGATGTTGGTAGAAAATGTGTGACGTCGGACCTCGACGAAGTTTGGTCTCGATTATTTTTTTGAAATACGAAAAATTCGCATTGCTATTTAGACAAAATTGGATATTTTCAGTGTTTCTGAATAAAAAACCGGATACCTCACTGTTGTATATCTCACCATTGAAATTTATAGTGATAATATATTGTGGTACAGATGACATTTTTTCTGGGTTTGAGTGTTTGAAATTTGGGTTTTTGATTTGAATGTGTGAGATGTTTGGGTGTCTAAAAGTGTTTGATTGTGTGGGATAATTATAGATGGGAAAACAAATCATATGCAGTCTAGGGTGGCAGCTAGGTGACAGACCTATTTATGACTAGGTCTGTAAAAAGCCAAGTTGAATGGCTACTATGTGTAAAAAACAAGGGAGACGCCATCTCCTTTGGATTTTCAGGCCTAGTTATAAATAGGCGGCCACCTAGACACACTAGCTGCATGCATGCAACCTGCCACCTAGCACCAGCTATCACAAGCCATCCAGGATGGCGCCTTAGTTCAAAAATAAAGGGGAGGCGCCATCCCACTTGGCTCCTCCTTGACAAGTGGCATGCATGCATGCAAGGCCCCAACCACCTCATTTATTCCTCTCTTCTTGAATCACCTATAAATATGGCTTCTCATTTGTGTTTTTTCCATCACCACTCTTCACTCTAACTCTATCTCTAATACAATTCTCTCATTCTCAAATCATCAGTAGAAATTTCAATCATGAGTCTCTTGACGTTAGGAGAATCTCACCGGGGAACAAGGGCAAATATTGCAACCTATGTAAGTTTACTTTCATTCTTTTGTTTACATTCTTTTTCTTACATTCTTTTTTTATTATGTTTTAAATATTGTTTACACTTTCTTACACAATTTATTTTCACATTATCTATAGGACACGAAAAAATTTAGATGCCGCTCACATCATTATGTTGTTCCCGATCCGTTCATCGTTCCATACCTTGAACATGCCAGTTTTGGAGAGGTTATTAAAATCTCCAACTACACAATCGATTCAAAGTTCATTCTTGCATTGTGCAAAAGGTGGAGACCCGAGACACATACATTTCATCTACCTATACGTGAGTGTACCGTCACACTAAAGGACGTATACATGTTGATGGGTCTTCCTATCAATGGTAAGGCGGTGAATGGTCCAGTCCAACAACCAAACAATTTATGCGAGGAGTTGTTGGGTAGAGATATGGTCGAAGGTCCTAGTGCAAGAGGCCAAGGTATATTTCTATCCACTCTTAGAGTATTATTATTCCTTGTTTTGGATGAAAACTCCACCGAGGAACAAAAAATTATAAAAACTAGAAACTACATAATGTTAATGTTTGGTAGTTTTTTATTCCCCGAAAGTACCGGGAATAGTGTAAATTTTATGTATTTAAGTTTACTTCGAGATGTCAATAAGATAGGAAGATATAGTTGGGGTTCCATTGTTCTTGCCCAGCTATACAGTTCGTTGTGTAAAAACTGTATGAAAGACACATCAACTTTCAATGGATGTGCTTTCTTACTTCAAACATGGGGTTGGTGGAGAATACAATCACTCAATCCCGTCAACGACCTACCGTTCAGTTTTCCATATGCAACAAAGTAAGTATATTGCTTATTTATTAAAATATTTTTATCTTTCATATATATAAAATCCTAATATATTAAATGTTAGTTCATTTAGGTTTAGCGTAGTGGGCATGGATTACGGAAAGAATCCGAGACACAATGTTCTCCTATATCGTAATCTAATAGACCACCTTGGACCAACCGATGTACGTAATTTCCATTAACTCCAAATTATTTTAACTTTAACGTATATTATTTTTATCATTATTATTAATCTCCATTATTTTTATCAACAGTTTACATGGAGACCGTGCATGGTTTTGGACCATATACCAAATGATGAAGATGCAGAGGTTTGGACTGCGAAGACTGCAATCATACGGTTTAACATTGTGGAAATGCACCACAGCGACCGTGTGAAGATGCAGTTTGGTATGTTCCAAGACATACCCCGCAATCCGATATTCTTGGATCCTTGGCATCTAAAAAGGGTTGATGCCCAATGGGGACTTAATAATTGGAGAAATGTTTCCAGGGAGTATTGTAGGATGTGGAAAAACCGAGCAGACCACATCTTACAATGTCCTGTTTATGAAGATGACGAGATTATGCAACACTCTCGTTAATACATTGCTTGGTACCAATCAGTCACAAATACAGATATGCATGTTTCTCAACCCCGCTATTTGGTCGACCCTCGCACCCAGTGGGGGCAACCTCCAGAGTCACAACAACAACGAAGATAATGCTACCGCCAACAACAACCTCAACAACAATACCAACAACAACCCCAACACTACCAACAACAACAACCACCACCCCAACACTACCAACAACCACCCCAACAACACTACCAACAACCGCCCCAACAACACTACCAACAACCACCCCAACAACACTACCAACAACCACCCCAACAACACTACCAACAACCACCCCAACAACACTAATATACCCGACAACATAGAACCACCAACACTCAATCCCAACCCCAACCCCAACAACAACCTCATCACCCACCCACCCAATACTCTCATATATCACACACCCAAGTTCAATACACCGAACAAAGGGCATATGTCCAACCCCCCTATATGGGTCCATCAACATCTCACCTCAGCCCAGACCCTGGCTTCCCTGAAGAATATTCCCCAACAAACCCAACATTCCACCAACCATCGTCATACCAAACCCCCCGCCATTCATATGGGTACGAGACTCCTAACACCTAATTTCCTTTTTACCCAACACATTCACAATCCACATATACGGATGAGGACTGCTATAGTCCCCAAATGGAACCTAACCCCCAACCACAACGACCAAGCTACGAGAACATGGGGATACGTTTATACGAAACTGGTGCAACAAGCAATGTAAATCTTGAGGCATTCATGGATCCTGATCTTATTCACTACGAGCAGCCATCAACCCATGATCAGGTCCCATCGACCCAACAACAGTCGGATCCAGAACCTCGCATCAGACGAGTTAGGAGAGGACGCGCATGTGGAACCGGTGGTCATCTACGAGTCCCGGGTCACCGTGAATAAACTTATGTAATTGCTTTTTGCTGTAATGAAAATCTATAATACAAGATTTATTTCACAACATTGTCATGCACTTTAATTTAAATTGAAAAAAAAAATTTCCATGTGTTTTCCATATAGGAGCCATCTGAGATGGCTTTAGGGCAAAAAATTGAGAGGAGGTGCCATCCTGGCTGGCTCCTGCTTGTAAAAATCAATACAGCAGCCATCATTTTACACCTGAAAGTTGGTTATTTGCGTAAATTTTTTCAAAAGTTGGTTATTTTTGTATTTTTTTTTTAAATTTCTTATTCAAAAAAAAAAAATCGATTACCTTCTGTGAGCCTTGTGACAATGTTTAAGGTATGTAAAGATGATATTACCAAATATCAGCCTTGTGATAGTTTATGGTAATGAGTTCTGAAGATATTACCAATTATCAACAAAGTGATAATTATAACAAGGTAATTCTTGAGAATTTCACTGAGTATTCAGCCTTGTGAATAACACACAATGATGGAAACAGATCTCAAATGAATTTCTATTTTCACAGTTACAACCTTGCCAGGGATCTCTCTCTTGAGAAGATGCGGGCATTTCGATTGTAAAGACACAGGTTTTTCTTTAGACAGAAAGACAACTACGAAGATTTCTTGAACTTTCATGATTGGACTTGCTGAGAAGAACCATCAATTATGACAAGTTTCAAGATGAAAAGAAAATAAGAAACTCGGATGACGAGGCTATTGCTTATTGTTTGCAGGTTGATTTTTTTTTTGTGAAATCTAAACCTGAATTGATTAGAGACAAGGTTAAACCAGGAATGAACTGGAAAGAAATGGTCAATCAAGACTTTGTACCCAATGAGGAATGATCTCAATTGGGAGACTGGAGAAAAAGTGTACTTTTCTACTTGGGGATAATCTACTGGAGAGATGACACACCCCTACTTGTTTTTTTGGGAATAAATGCGACCTAAACAAGTGATATTGAAGGAAACATTAAGAAATGCAGAAATGCATTAATGATGCTAATATGTATGAATGATGAATGTCATGAATGTCATATGCATGCTGAAAATACTTGACAAGACAAAAAAATGTATTTGGGAAAAGGACTACGTCACAGTTCAAACAAATACTCAGCAAAATCTGCAACAATGGTGTAGACGTTACTGATGATGAATCTGAGTTGCATGCTTTAAACTTTTCTGAAAAAGGCATTTCACTGGAAACCTTGTTGGGGATTCTTTTTCGGATAAGAATACCATCCTTTGATGATCTCTTTTGAGGAAAAGAAGACTTCTCAGCAGTTGTTTATCTTTTAGAGGTCGAAACACTCATGGAGAAAACTGTCGAAATTATTTTTGTGTTCATAGTTCAAAAGAAAATTTCGCTTTTATTTCAAAAATTTTGAAGTAAAAATTCATTTAAAACTTTTTTCTTTAGTTTCAAAAGTGATTTTCACAAAAAAAAAAGCATTATTTTTCAAAACAGAATGAAGCAGGAATTGCAAACAAATGGGCACAAGGCTCAAATTTTATTGATAGAATGGTAATCAGCCAAAGGCGTGATTCCATGAACTATTTACAAAATTTGGAAATGATAATTTATTGGGAAAAGGCTACATTGAAAGCAAACAACCGCTATTATCCCTAACAAATTTGAATTCCCACTGTGTTTGTTGCTTTAGAAGATTTGATTGAAGATCCGTTGATGGAAGATTCCTCAGATTGACGAAGTAGGGACTGATGCAGTTACTTTGTCATTTTGATCCTTAATTTTGGCCTAGATTGCCCTTTCAGGTTTTCAATCTATTAGGATAAATTTCTGTTTATTGTCTCTAATTTTTTCCTGGACCACCTTTTGAGGTTTTTAGTCCACCGAGACGCTCATTTTGACCTAAGCCGCCCTTTTCAGATTTTCGACTTACCGATCTATTCTTTTGTCTTTAGACAAAGTATTTTTTGACTGCATCAGCATTCATAGGATGCGGGAGTTCATCACCGTCCATGGTTGTGAGAGTCAGAGCACTGTCAGAAAAGCTTCTTTTGACGATGTATGGGCCTTCATATTTAGGAGTCCATTTGCCCCTAGAATCTGGTTGAAAAGACAAAATCTTTTTAAGCACGAGGTCGCTTTCTTGGAATTCACGAGGTCGAACCTTTTTGTCGAAGGCTCTCTTAATTCTTCTTTGATATAATTGTCCATGACACAGAGCGGTCAGACGCTTTTCTTCGATTAAGTTCAGCTGGTCGTATCTGCTTCAACACCATTCGGCCTCAGATAACTTAGCTTCCATGAGAACTCTCATGACGGAATCTCCAGTTCTACGGGGAGCACTGCTTCCATGCCGTATAGTAGAGAAAAAGGAGTTGCCCCTGTCGAAGTACGTACTGAAGTACGATACCCATGAAGAGCAAATGGCAGCATTTCATGCTAGTCTTTGTAGGTAATGACCATCTTCTGGACGATCTTTTTGATGTTCTTTTTGGTAGCTTCCACGGTGCCGTTCATCTTTGGTCGGTAAGGAGATGAGTTATGATGCTCAATCTTAAATTCCTCACACAGATCCTTCATCATTTTGTTGTTCAAGTTCGATCCATTGTGTGTAATGATCAGGATTCTGGATCAGGACCTTCTTCAGGTAATGGTTCGTCACAATCTTTCATTTTTAAGTACATAACATCCTCGTCAGGGAAGTCGAACCTGAGAGATTGGTATTCGTTGATCGGTTGATAAGCCAAGTGATCGGAGAGAATGCTTCCCTTGACCGCTTTTTGGGCACGGTACTGGATGTCATATTCAGATAATAGCATTTGCCATCGAGCGATTCTTCCTGTTAAGGCAGGCTTTTCAAAGACGTACTTGATTGGATCCATTTTGGAGATTAACCAAGTCGTGTGATTGATCATGTACTGGCGGAGACGTTTCGAAGCCCACGCCAAAGCACAACATGTTTTCTCGAGCATGGAGTAAAGAGTTTCATAATCTGTGGACTTTTTACTCAAGTAGTATATGGGATGCTCTTTCTTACCGGTTTCATCTTGCTGCCCAAGCACACAACCAATGGAATCTTCTAGCACGGTAAGGTACATGATTAATGGTCTTCATTCATTGGAGGAATCAATATGGGAGGTTCTGATAGGTATTCCTTGATACTGTCAAACGCTCTTTGGCAATCTTCTGTCCATACAACCTCTTGATTTTTGCGGAGAAGCTTGAATAATTGTCCACAAGTAGTAGTCATCTGAGAGATAAATCTGGAGATGTAATTCAACTGTCCAAGAAATCCTCTTACTTGCTTCTCTGTATGTGGCGTAGGCATTTCTTGAATAGCCTTGACTTTGTCAGGGTCAACTTCAATACTTCTTTGACTGACAATGAAACTTAGGAGTTTTCCAAATCTTACCCCAAAGGTGCATTTGTTAGGATTCAAACGAAGCTGAAATTTCCTTAGTCGTTGAAACAACTTCAAGAGATATTTTATATGCTCTTCTTCAGTGTCAGACTTTGCTATCATGTCGTCCATGTAGACTTCGATCTCTTTGTGCATCATATCATGAAAGAGAGTAGCCATTGCCCTTTGATAAGTTGCGCCTGCATTCTTCAATCCAAACGGCATTACTTTGTAGAAAAATGTGCCCCATGGCGTGATGAAAGATGTCTTCTCCATGTCTTCGGGAGCCATTCTGATCTGATTATAGCCAGAGAATCCGTCCCTGAAGGAAAAGACGTTGAATTTAGCAGTGCTATCCACCAGCATGTCGATATGCGGTAGTGGGAAATCATCTTTTGGACTAGCTTTGTTCAAGTCCCGGTAGTCAACACACATTCTGACCTTTCCGTATTTCTTTGAGATAATCACTATGTTGGCTAACCATTGAGGATATTCAGTGGTGACGAGGAAACTTGCGTCGGGCTGCTTTTGAACCTCCTTTTTTATTTTGTCGGCCATATCTGGGTGAACCCTTCTCAGTCTTTGTTTAACTGGCGGATACTCCGGTTTTAATGGCAAGTGATGCTCTACGATGTTGGTATCTAAACCTGGCATGTCTTGGTAGGACCAAGAAAATACATCGACATATTCTTTGAGAAGATCTATCACTTTTCTCTTGACGTTGTTGTCGAGTAGAGCTCCGATGTTTACATCTTTTCTGTCTTCCTCAGAACTTAAGTTGATTGCTTCCAAAGGCTCTTTGTGAGGATGAATGATTCTTTCCCAGTGCTTAAGTAGTCGGGAAATCTCATTCGGGATCTCTTCTTCAACTTCTTCTTCAGCGTCAAACACAGGGAATTCAAAGTCGAGAGAGAGCATAGAGTTATTGCGTTCAATGGATTTGGCCATTGTTAATCTGCATGTTTGATTTATGTTTGATTAATAATTTTTTATTTTTTTAAAAAGTTAATGTGAAAGTGTATGCAGATTATTATTTTTTTTGAAGATGCTTGTTTTTATTTGGGTTTTTTAGGATTACCATTTCCAGAAAAAGGGTAAAAAACGAAAAACAAACACAAAATGTGGGAATCAAAACAACGCTTTTATTTATGATTCACAATATGAAACAGGGCCCTAAATACAAACTCATTTGTCTTGGGAAAGACAAAGAGAAATTATTTAAAAGCTAAACCCTATAAAACATCTCTACTTGGGAGAGTTCAAAACAAAAGCAAGATAAACTACTTAGAACTATGAACATCGGTCTGAACTTTAACAGGCTTCCAATAGTGACGAACTCCTTGGAAGTCTAGATATTCTGGTGGTTTTCCTTTTGGCTTATTTCTCGTGTAGACTTTGATCGTTCGTCGAAAAGGCTTTGAAGACTCTGATCGATTGACCTTGCCTTTTGTACTACTGAAGCGATCTTCTTCTGCTTGATTGACAGGTCGAGGAGCATAGAATGCAGCATATGTGCTTTCAAGTGGCATGTATTCTGGATTCTTGGGATGTACTTCCCAATCTTCTGGGTGAAGAGACTCATTATCCGAGACACTTTCCAACTCGTTTCCAGAATTGTCTTCCTTATTTTCTTCGGTAATTGCGTTGACTTGGTGATAATCAAAATTTAGCTTGACAACCTCGACAGGTGTATTGAAGTAGAGATTTTCATTTGGGATCTCAAATTGATGATGAGATCGAGAAGATGTGTATGATTCTTCTGGTTGACTGGGATACTCAGGAGGATCGTCCCATCCAGTTGGTTGGATGTCTTCAATTCTGATTCTTGAGCTTTCAGGAGTAGTATATCTCACCTTGAAGTCAAACTTTCCGCTTGGTTCTCCCAAGGTATCCCAAACTTCAGATGGGATTGATGGAATTTCATTCTCATTCTTTTGTAGGAACATGCCTTCGAATTTGTCTGTAGGAGGATAGAACGGTGCATGCGATTCTTCCTGGGACACATATTCAGAGTTATTAAGATAAGTGCTCCACTCTTCCGGTTCGGAGAGATTGTCTTCATTAACAGGAACATAATCCTCTTGAGGAATGGTTACTTCGTGCTGCGGAGTAAATGTTGAGTTCTGTAAAGTAGGAACCTCAATCGTGGTTGCCTGTACTTCAGAAGTGTGTTGACGAAATCCCATTCCGAAATTGAAAGGCATGCCCCATGGATAGCCTTCTGGCATACTGAAGAGAGGATTATTGACTACAACAGTTGAAACTGGAGTAGTAGTGATCTCTGAAACCGTCGCTTGATTTTGAATGTTTAATGTTGTTTGCTGATTTCGGGTAGCTGCCAACGAACATACCAAAGAAGTGAGTCTTTCCACCTCTTCCTGAAGTGTTGTCACTGTGCCACGAAGCTCAACATTTTCTTGTTCAAAATCTTCCATTGCTTTTCTCCTATTTGCACAAGTATTATATCTGCGAGCTGACTGTGAACGTAGTCGAGAAACTCTAACACGCGACACCTTGACGATCTTTCTCTCTGGAAAAAATTCCAAAAGATAAGACTCTAAATAACAAACTCGAGATGCAAAGTATGATGCATGATTATGAATGCAAAGAGAAAAGAATTTCCAAAGAATTTACGCTAACAGAGAAATTTCTAGTAAACACTTGAATGGAAAACTCTTATTTTATTAATATTTGAAAGAAGATTATAACAATTTTTTTTGGAGCATAGCTCTTACAATGATAGAATAAATGATAAAAATAAAACTAAACTAACTAAGCGTCTTCGTCTGATGAAGAACCAAAGGCTTGATGTAGCTTCAACTTTAGGATTTCTTTCCCATAATAAGCTTTCAATTCAGCTTCCTCGGCTTTTAGCTTGTTGATGACTTTTTTCCAATCGTTAGGAGCAGGATTGCTAGTTGTCATTTCTTCAAGCTTTCTTTTCCTTTCTTTGATGTATCTCTTGATCACGTCATCTTTTCGACGAATCTTCTCAGCTTTCTCCATGAGCCATTCATCTTGGAAGTAGAGCGTTTTTTCATGATCTTTGACATGCTTCTTAAGCTTTTCATTTTCAAAGTCAATCTTAAGAAACTTGTCTTCCAAAGCTTCTTTTTTTAGCCTCATTTTAGCCAAAGCTTCTTGGTATTCTCCCATAGTCTCAACGGGAATTATGGTCGATTTAGATACCACTGGGAACATGGGTTCTTCATAAGCATAAGGCATTCGGAATTCCTTCGCTCTTTTCTTTACCCAAGAAGTGTAGATTTCCATGGCTACATAATTCCTTGCATCACCTTTTTCTTTCTTTCGAATGTGATGCCAAGCTCCTACCATTCTGGCTTTCAAACCTTGGGAATCTTCCCCTTCATGATAAAAGTAATTTTCTACTGTAAAACCAAGGGGTTTACTAGAATTCACGTACCCGAGTTGACGTCTTGCCAAGAATGGGTTGTAGTTAATTCCTCCTTTCGTACCAATGAGAGGTACCTTGGCAAAATCCCCACCGCTTTCAATGATTTTCATCTCATTGTTGGCCAAGGTATACCAATGGATATCATCATTAGTAAGAGACACGAGTCTTCGAGACCAATGCCAACCGTTTTTGTTTTCGCGGAAGATAGGAGACTTAGGCAAGTGTGAGACAATCCATTTGAATAACAGAGGTACGCAACACACGATAGTTTCATCTCCTTAATGATTCCTATGATGAATGGAGAAATACGTGTCACCAAGCAAAGTGGGAATGGGATTTTAAATCAGAAAGATCCTTATGGTGTTGATATCAACGAAACTTGGGACGTTAGGAAACAACACCAATCCATAAATGAGCAAAGCCAAAACAGCTTCAAAGGCTACCATGCTACCGGCCTCAGAAAATTTAAAGGCCTTCTCCATTAGGAAATTTGAAGTTAGTCCTAAGAGTTTTCCTTTGGTAGTTAGGTTCTTGTCTATCTCATATTTCCTTAAGTGAGTCATTGCTGCAATGACTGGTGGCTTAGGAATGGCTTCCGAACCATTGAAAGGCACCTTGTCTGATACTGAGATACCTAGGATGTGTGCATACTCTTCCAAAGTAGGCATCAATTGATAATCAGGGAAAGTGAAACAGCGATAGACTGGATCATAAAACTGAACAAAAGTTTTGAGAAATCCTTCATCAACGTTAGTGTTCAGGACAGTTAAAAGACTTCCATAGCGTTTTCTGAAATCCGAGGGATCTTCTACCAAGGATGCTATATCTTTTAACTTTCCTACATCAGGAATTCTAAAACTGTATTTCTTGGTATGTCTTCTTCTGACGCCCATCACTCTAACCTAAAGTGTTTACAAAGAAAAATCTCTAAATTCTTTGGAAATGGGAAGAGAAATGAGAACTTGAAGTTTTTGAATGAATGCATGAATGCCACAAAGAAACAAACATGGTTAGTAGTTATACACACGTTCAAGCGTTTGAAGTCACGTGCATGAGGCTAACGATAAGAACCAAACGTGGGTAAGTTCTAAGGGCTTATTCACCTGCAAAACATGTTCTACTGATAATACAGGTTCAACGCTTCTCTTTGAAATATTATCGGATTTGTTGAATACTCGAAGTCCAATAATATTTTTCAAGAAAAACTCGCCTGATCATAGTCTCGCATGACAAATAATCGGGCTTACACCTAAATAAACACTACATCCTAAATGGCGGGATGGGTTATGTGTTCTCTGACCACTCGACCGTTAGTTCCCTTGAAAGCAAAATGTCTTCGCAAATACTTGCTAAACACAAATACTCCCAAGACAACCTCCACTGAGAGAGGGATCTCAAATTAACTTAGTAAGTAATGGAACTTCTCACAAGTTAATAGGACTATACCCCCACCTAGATCTTAAAATATTTCTTAAATCTGGGTTAGGATTTCTTTCCATCAGATGAAATCACGAAAACACACAATAGAGAGAAATAAACATATGCACATATGAAAGCTTAACCCCTTTTTTTTCTTTCTTTTGAAAACAAAAAAATCTTGGTGCTCTTTAGCAGAGCCACAGTTTTTTTTTTGAAAATAAAAGTTTAGCGTCTCCCCAAAAGAGTCGCCATTTTTTCTGTTCGCATTAAAAAGTGATGAGCGAGGGAATCGAATCGGAATTCGAATCTCTAGCTCAAAACGATTTACTCTTTTGATTTGTTTTAAAGATGTCGCGAACATCAAGCTTTATTATTTCCAAAACAAGAAAAATCAGATGAAAACGGGGAAAGCTGCAATACCCTCAATAGATATGATATGCATTACGACTAGCGTGAACTAGACACAACGCATTGGGGAGATTCTGGGCAAGGGGGTTTGTTATATAAAGGGAATAGCTGTGGCACCCTAAATATATATAGATACCTATAGCTTTATATACGAATAGTTTGATATGTTTGTGTGTTTTAATTTGCTATTCTATCTTTGGGAAAGTTTCTCCTGTGGATTTTAAGAAGGGTAGATTATGTGGGATCCTAGGTTTTGTTATTATTGTGCTCGCAAAGATCATTGGGATCTTCTGCATACATATCCCTTAATGGGAATCAGAGCATTTGTAGCTCGGATCTAAAGGGAGCTATGGTTTGTTTGGTTTGAGGGAGAAAGAAGTATGCTCGCCAAGGATGAGACCTTGTGCCTACGTATTCTCAAAGGGAGGTTGAGAAAGTCATAGAAATTGTAGTTCCCACTTATGCTAGTGGAAGCAACGGGATGTTATTAAGAGACAAAGACAAATGTCATCTTAATGAAAAATGTATCTAATCTATTTCATCACATACATTTTGAAGCGTTGATTGATTGAATCTTTCATCGTAAGTATTAGGTGTTTTGCTTGAGTGTACAAGCGTTACCACTTACTAGTTAAGAAAGATGTTTGAAAGATGATTAAATCTTTAATTGTAAACATTAGGTGTTTTGCTTGAGTGTACAAGCGTTACCACTTATAGATTAAAAGATGTTTTTGTTTGAAAAGTGTTTGAAAAGTGTTTGAAAAGTGTTTGAAAAGAGTTTGATTGTATGTGATGTGATAGATGAGATACTTCTTCCATAGAGATGATAATGTCTAAATCTCGAGGAGAAATTGATTATGGATTAGGGGGAGGCTTTTAAGAAGCCCGTGGGTCCTTGTATTGTAAGCCCAAGAGGAGGCATTTCGAGGATCATCGAGGGTCCTAGTATTGTAAGCCCAAGAGAAGGCATTCTGAGGGTCATCGAGGGTCCTTGTATGAAGCTCAAGAGGAAGCTATAGGGTATGGTTGGCTTTGGCTTTAAGAGTGGTTTCACCGGGAAACCATCCTCTTAGGATTCAAGAGTGATTTCACCGGGAAATCATACTCTCAGGGTTCTATCCTAGTGCAGGTGATTCTTTGTATTGGAAGCCCAATAGGAGGTTGTTAAGAGAGTTCCAGGTCTCTTTCTTGTTTGATGCCCAAGAGAAGGCTAAACTCAACAAGGGAGTTCTTTTGAACGTAGCCCAAGAGGAGGCTAACTCAGCAGGGGAGTTGTCTTATATGAAGCCTAAGAGGAGGCTAAAATCAGTAAATGAGTTTTCTTATATGAAGCCTAAGAGGATGCTAACTTAGATAAATGAGTTATCTTATACGAAGTCTAAGAGGAGGCTAAAGGGGAACCTAGTTGTTAGACTAGTTGTTACGTTATAACTTGAACAGTTATATAAACAAGTGTGTGATGTGTATTCACAGGAGTTTATGAAGGAAATATATAAACAAGTGTATAAAACAAGCATTTAAAGCAAGTGTAACTTGAATATATACAAGGTTTGGGACTTACACCTTAAGGGAGGCCCATTGGTTTAAGAGCATTTTCACCGGGAATAATGCTTCTCTTAATACCAATGGAATCGGTCTATTAACAAGCGGATGAAAACAAACTAACAAAGTTTGTTATGCTTGAATATTTACAAAGATGTTTTAGCGTGTACAAGGAAATGAATATGTACACGAAGGGGTTGTTATGTACAAGGAAATGAATATGTACATAGGAGGGTTGGGACTTACACCGTGAGGGAGGCCCATGATCAATTAAGAAATTCAAGGAGAAACCTGGTTTGGTTTATCTTTAAATCTAATTCATCATGGAAAAAATGTGTGTAAGTTTATTTGAAAGGTTTTTTGAAAAGGTTTTGAAAAAGATTTTGAAAAGTGAAGGATATTCACGAGAAGTTTTGAAAAAGATTTAAGTTTGAAAGTTGGAAAGAAAACATTTTTGAAAAGTACTAAAATACTTAAAATGTCTCATTTTTAACTTAAATAAAAATATAATCAAAAATAAAATATTTTTGGATTTTTTTGACATAATCATAAAATAGGTACATTAAATGACAAGTGTACAAAAAATCATCTCAAAATGAGAAGTTTTGATTAGTTTTTGAAAATGTTGAAGTTTGCTAGAAACTTGAGAAAATTAGTGATAAAAAAAGAGTTTTTGGTCCTAAGGAGGTTTGAACCTTGGACATTTGGCTTAGAAGTGAAGAGTTTTTCTACTGAGCCATGTGCTTGACTTGTCATTTAATCACCTTGTTTAGAAGGAGTTTTGAAAAAATGAAGTTTGGAAAAAAAAGATCAGAAGTTGTGTGCTTCTGAAGGGTTCAGAAGCATGGCTTGCTTCTAGAGGTAGAAGGCTTAGAAGTTGGCTGCTTCTGGAGCGCTTTGGAGGCATGCTGCTTCTGGGGCGTGTAAGAAGCACGCTGCTTCTGGATGGATAGGAGCTGGATACTTCTAGATGCTAGAAGCTGGTTGCTACTGGATGTAGAAACACTAGAAGTGCTTCTAAAGAGTGTAGAAACTGAAAGTTTATAAGGATAGAAGCTTGATGCTTCTGGGGATAGAAGCATTAGAAATGCTTCTGAAGAGTGTAGAAGTGGGAAACTTCTAAGGGTAGAAGCTTAAGAAGTACTTCTGGAGGCTGAGCCTCAGAAGGGCTTCTAGAGAAACAAGCTTCAGAAGCTTGTGATTCCTTTTATTAAAAAAAGGTCCCCCTAGTTCCAGGGGGATTCGAACCCTGGACCTTGAGGCGAAGGAAAGTTTTAATGCGTGTTGGCTTACCACTGGGGTTGCTATACATCCATTATTTTAATTCAAACCA
Organism: Vicia sativa; assembly: GCA_021764765.1. Classification (NCBI taxonomy): domain Eukaryota; kingdom Viridiplantae; phylum Streptophyta; class Magnoliopsida; order Fabales; family Fabaceae; genus Vicia; species Vicia sativa. The sequence goes on from CM038793.1 coordinate 73,181,532, forward strand.
CAAATATATATTATAAACCAAGTTTTAAAATTTGAATTTCCCACTTCATCTTCTTTGTGGAAACAGCTTCAAACGTCCATGGCTTCAAATCTGAAATTCCTTGATTCTTCACCAATATTGAAAGTTCGAAATATAGTGTTGTCTAGAATTTTATCACGATTCCAACCATATAACTTGTTAACATTAATAATCGGAGATGAACACGAATTTTGATGATCCCAATTTAAATCCTAACTGATTAAATGAATAATTCTTTGAACTCAGTTGATTTTAGTTTAAATTGAGAATCCATATAGCTTTAGTGATATGATATCTACATCTTCCTTTTCAAATTTGAAGCTAAAGATGCATGTATGGAGGTATCAAATTTTCGAAAACTCACCTATTGGTATGAAATACCAGATCGAGTATGGTAGCTTCCAGGTACAAAGTGATGATTGAAAAAGTTTCCCTGGACCTCACTGAGTATGTTTCTACTCTTAGATTGCTTTGAAAGTTGCTGGAACTCTCTGACCAAGTCAAGTTGCAGGTTGCAAGTTTGAAAATGGAATATGATGATGGAGTTATTCCAGAACTTGTTTAAGTGTTTGGACCGTCTCTATATGTTGTATAGGATGTGTCTGAAGTGTAAAATCAAGACAAGCACAAGTGGTTTTCATGTTTGGAAGTTTTGGCTCAAAACTTGCACAAATGGAGTTTTATGGAGAAAACTGAATCTTGGCTTGTTTTTGGATGATTTATGTTTCAAACAACTTCTAAATGATGTTTAGAAGGTGTTGGAAGCTTAAGTTTGTTCAGAATTTGCAAAGCTTGAAGATTGCAAAATTCTCCTTCTTAGAACTTTGAAACTTGGATATCAAGAAAGAAAGAAGGAAACTTGGATTATGATTGCTTTGGTGTAGTTTGAAATGAATAAATAACCTCTATTTATAGGCCAAAAATTCTGAATGACAAGGCAAGGTTATCATTGAGAGAGCTTGCAACTTGGCTTAAGTGGTAAGAAGGAATCTTTTGCATTTAATGCAAATAGTTACTTTCTAACCATGGTTAAAATTTCTTCTTGATCCAATCCTCTTCTCAATCATGTCTAACTGATATTTATCAGTTATAACCTATCTATTAGTGGTGACAAGGCTTCTAGAAAGAGAGGTTTGTGAAAAATGACTTAGAGTTCTTGAAAAATGACTTATAATTCATGGTTATGGAGCTCTAAGTTTAATTTTCAAAACCTTAGCTAGACAAAGTGTTTTTGCAAGTACTTGGACATTTTGGAAAGCTTGTAACAAGACCTACAACTTTCATGTTTTGAGTTTTTCTTGAATCCAAATGGATCTAGGTGAAAAATGGCCATGAAAGTAAGGAAAAACCATGTTTCTTAACACTTGAAAAAATTTTGAAGTGTTAGAAAAAATCCAAATCTTGACTTTTTGTTGACTTTTTCACATTTCTTGATTCTTTTTGATCATGATGGATTATTTGAAATGATTTTATGATTGAAAAAGTTTGGACTTGAAAAAGTTGACCAAAAGTCAAAGTTTGACTTTTTTTAGCAGATGAACTTTCATCAGATGATTCAGAATTTGTCTGATGAAGAAACATGGATTTTGCAATGTTTTGAACCAATAAATTAGGTCAAGATGTTGAATTGAAGATGTTAAGATCAATATTCAATCAAATAGGTCATCCATTGAGCAGAAAGTCAATGATTCACTATCTTCGATCAAAATTGAAAATGATTTTGAAAAGTGAAGGATATTCACAAGATGTTTTGAAAAAGATTAGGTTTGAAAATTGGAAAGAAAACATTTTTGAAAAGTATTAAAAATACTTAAAACGTCTCATTTTTAACCTAATTTAAAATATAATCAAAAAAGAAAATATTTTTGGATTTTTTTGACATAATCATAAAATAGGTATATTAAATGACAAGTGTGCAAAAAATCATCTCAAAATGAGAAGTTTTGATTGGTTTTTTTGAAAATGTTGAAGTTTGTTGAAAATCTTGAGAGAATCAGTGAGAAAATTTTGAAATGATTTTATGATTGAAAAAGTTTGGACTTGAAAAAGTTGACCAAAAGCCAAAGTTTGACTTTTTTTAGCAGATGAATTTTCATCAGATGATTCAGAATTTGTTTGATGAAGAAACATGGATTTTGCAATGTTTTGAACCAATAAATTAGGTCAAGATGTTGAATTGAAGATGTTAAGATCAATATTCAATCAAATAGGTCATCCATTGAGCAGAAAGTCAATGATTCACTATCTTCGATCAAAATTGAAAATGATTTTGAAAAGTGAAGGATATTCACAAGATGTTTTGAAAAAGATTAGGTTTGAAAATTGGAAAGAAAACATTTTTGAAAAGTATTAAAAATACTTAAAACGTCTCATTTTTAACCTAATTTAAAATATAATCAAAAAAGAAAATATTTTTGGATTTTTTTGACATAATCATAAAATAGGTATATTAAATGACAAGTGTGCAAAAAATCATCTCAAAATGAGAAGTTTTGATTGGTTTTTTTGAAAATGTTGAAGTTTGTTGAAAATCTTGAGAGAATTAGTGATAAAAAGAGAGTTTTGGTCCTAAGGAGGTTTGAACCTAGGACTTTTGGCTTAGAAGTAAAGAGTTTTTCCAATGAGCCATGTGCTTGACTTGTCTTTTAATCACCTTGTTTTATAGGAGTTTTGAAAAATATTTGAAAATGAAGTAAAAAGAAGTTTTGAAAAAAAGGGTTAGAAGCTGACGTGTTGAAGGAAGTCAGAAGCTGGAGTTCTTAAGGGGTCAGAAGCTTGCTGCTTCTGAAGGAGTCAGAAGCTAGAGTTCTGAAGGAGGTTCGAAGCTTCATGCTTTTGAAGGAGGTCAGAAGCTTGATGCTTCTAAAGAAGTCAGAAGCTTGATGCTTCTGAAGGGGGTAAAAGCTTGATGCTTCTGAAAGAGTCAGAAGCTTGATGCTTCTGAAAGAGTGAGCATCGGAAGTGCTTCTGAAGGAGCGAGCGTCAGAAGTGATTTTGAAGGGAGTCAGCATTAGAAGGTGATGCTTCTGAAGGAGTGAGCATCAGAAGCTGATGCTTCTGAAGGATGAGCCTTTTATTAAAAAAAGGTCCCAGGGGGATTCGAACCTTGGGCCTTGAGGCGAAGGAAAAGATTAAGAGGGTGCTGGCAACCGTTGGGGCGGTAATACATCCGTTCATTTAATCACATCCAAGTAAATATATTATAATTCAAGTTTTGAATTTTGAATTTCCCACTTCATCTTCTTCGTGGAACAAACATTCATGGCTCAAACCTGGACTTCCTTGATTCTTCATCAATTTGAGAAATTCAAAATACCAAATTGTCCAGAATTTCCTCACGATTCTAACCATGTAAATTATTAAAGCTAACAATCAGAGATGAGTAAGAATTTTGAGAATCCCAAATTAAAACCTAACTGAATGAATCAATGATTCCATGAACGCAGTTAATTTTAATTTAAATTGAGAACCCCGATAGCTTTAACGACATGATATCTACACCTTCCTTTTCAAATTTTAAGCTAAAGATGCATGTATGGAGATATCAAGAATTCGAAAACATACCTCTTGATATGAAAAACCAGAGCGAGTATGAGGACTCCCAGGTACAAAGTGATGATCGAAAAAGCTTCCCTGGACCTTACTGAGTATGCTTCAACCCCTAGATTACTCTGAAAGTTGTTGAAACTTCCTGACCAAGTCGAGTTGTAGACCTCTGGTATGGTTATGGATGTTGATGGTGGAGATGTTCCAGAACTTGTTTAAGTGATTGGACAGTCTCTATATGTTGTATAAAGTGTGTTTGAAGTGAAAAATCAGAACAAGCACGAGTGGATTTGGAGTTTGGAAGTTTTGGCTTAAACTTGCATTTTATGGATTTTGGAAATGGTTTCTGAGTTTGGCTAGTTCTTGGGATAGCTTGAGGATTCTAACAACTTTCTAATGATGTTTAGAAAATGTTTGAAGCCTAAGATTGCTCAGAAATTGCAAGGGCTTGAAATTTGCAAATTCTCCCACTTAGAAACTTGAAACTTGAAAAACAAGAAAGAAAGAAGGAAACCTTGGAATATGATACTTTGGGGTGATTTTGAATGAAGAAGTGACCTCTTATAGGCCAAGAATTCTGAATGGTAAGTGTAAGAGATTGGCTTGAAATTGAACAACTTTCCTTAAAGGGCAAGAAAGACATTTTTGCTATAAATGCACATGGAATATTCTTTTAACCATGATTAAAATCTCACTTGATCTTATCTTCCTCATAATTACATCTCATCTGATATTTATCATCTTTAACCTATCTAAATTGATGACAAGGCTTCTAGAAGGAGGAATTTGTGAAAAAAATGACCTATAATCTTGAAAAATGACTTGTAATTTATGGTTATGGAGCTCTAAGTTTCAATTTCAAAACCCTAGCTACACAAAGTGTTTTTTCAAGTTCTTGCACATTTTGGAAAGCTTGTAACATGATCTACAACTTTCATGTTTTGAGTTTTTCTTGAATCAAAATGGATCTAGGTGAAAAATGGCCATGAAAGTAAGAAAAAACCATGTTCTTTAACACTTGAAAAAATTTCTAAGTGTTAGAAAAATTTCAACTTTGACATTTTGTTGACTTTTTATATTTCTTCATTTTTTATGATCATGATGGATAATTTGAAATGATTTTAGGATTGAAAAAATTTGGATTTGAAAAATTTGACCAAAAGTCAAAATTTGGAAAGAAACGGTCAATCAAGACTTTGTACCCAACGAGGAATGTTCTCGATTGGGGGACAGGAGAAAAAACATATGTTTTCTGCTTGGAGATAATCTACTGGAGAGATGACACACCCGTACTTGTTTTTGGGAATAAATGCAACCTAAATAAATGATATTGAGGCAAACATTGAGAAATGCAAGAATGCATTAATGATGCAATTATGTATGAATGATGAATGTCATGAATATCATATGCATGCTGATGATACAAGACAAAAAAAAGTATTTGGGAAAAGTACTACGTCACAATTCAAACAAATACTCAGCAAAATCTGCAGCAATGGTGTAGACGTTACTAATGATGAATCTGAGTTGCATGCTTTAAACTTTTCTGGAAAAGGCATTTTACTAGCAACCTTGTTGGGGATTCTTTTTCGGATAAGAATATCGTCCTTTGATGATCTCTTTCGAGGAAAAGAAAACTTCTCAACAGTTGTTCCTTTCAGAGGTCAAAACACTCATGGAGAAAACTGTTGAAATTCTTTCTGTGTTTCACAGTTCAAAGGAAAATTTCGCTTTTATTTGAAAAAATTTGAAGTAAAAATTCATTTAAAACTCTTTTTTTTTAGTTTCAAAAGTGACTTTCACAAGAAAAAACGTTATTTTGCAAAACAGAATAAAGCAAGAGTTGCAAACAAATGGGCACAACGCTCAAATTTTATTGATAGAATGGTAATCAACCAAAGGCGTGATTCCATGGACTATTTACAAAAGTTGGAAATGGTAATTTATTGGGAAAAAGATATATTGAAAGCAATAACCGCTATTATCCGTAACAATTTTGAATTCCAATTGTGCTTGTTGCTTTAGAAGATTTGATTGAAGATCCGTTGATGGAAAATTCTTCAGATTAACGAAGTACGGACTGATGTAGTTACTTTGTCATTTTGATCCTTAATTTTTTCCTAGATTGCCTTTTCAGGTTTTCAATCTACCAGGATAATTTTCTGTTTATTGTCTCTAATTTTTTCCTGGTCAGCCTTTTCAAGTTTTTAGTCCACCGAGACGCTCATTTTTCCTAAGCCGCCCTTTTCGGGTTTTTGACTTACCGATCTGTTCTTTTGTCTTTTTAGACAAAGAATTTCTTGACTGCATCAGCATTTACAAGATGCGGAAGTTCATCACCATCCATGGTCGTGAGAGTCATAGCACTGCCAGAAAAGCTTCTTTTGACGATGTATGGGCCTTCGTAATTAGGAGTCCATTTACCTCGAGAATCTGGTTGAAAAGACAAAATCTTTTTAAGCACGAGGTCGCCTTCTTGGAATTCACGAGGTCGAACCTTTTTGTCGAAGGCTTTCTTCATCCTTCTTTGATATAATTGTCCATGACACAGAGCGGTCAGACGCTTTTCATCGATTAAGTTCAACTGGTCGTATCTACTTTGACACCATTCAGCCTCAGATAACTTAGCTTCCCTGAGAACTCTCATTGATGGAATTTCAACTTCTACGGGGAGCACTGCTTCCATGCCGTATACTAAAGAAAAAGGGGTTGCCCTTGTCGAACTACGTACTGAAGTACGATACCCATGTAAAGCAAATGGCAGCATTTCATGCTAGTCTTTGTAAGTGATGACCATCTTCTAGACGATCTTTTTGATGTTCTTATTGGAAACTTCCATGGCGTCGTTCATCTTTTGTCGGTAAGGAGATGAGTTATAATGCATAATCTTGAATTCCTCACACAGTTCTTTCACCATTTTTTTGTTCAAGTTCGATCCATTGTCTGTAATGATCTTACTTGGAACTCCATATCGGCAAATGAGGTTATTCTTGATGAACCTCACAACCACTTGTCTTCTAACATTGGCGTAAGATGCTGCTTCGACCCATTTGGTGAAGTAATCAATATTCACTAAAATGAAGCGATTTCCGTTTGACGCTTTTGGTTCAATCATCCCAATCATGTTGATGCCCCACATGGAGAAAGGCCACACGGAGGAGAGAATGTTGAGTAGAGTCGGTGGCACATGGATTTTATCTGCGTAGATCTGGCACTTGTGACATCTCTTAACGTGTTTACAGCAATCGGATTCCATTGTTATCCAATAGTAACCTGCCCTTAAGATTTTTCTAGACATTGCATTCCCATTTGAATGGGTTCCAAAGGACCCTTCATGCTCTTCGTGAATTAACATATCTATTTTGTGTCTATCCACGCATCTGAGCAAGACCATGTCGAAGTTTCTTTTGTTTAGCACATCTCCATTCAGGAAGAAATTTCCAGAAAGCCTTCTTAGAGTCTTCTTATCTTTGTTCGATGCTCCGAGTGGGTACTCCTGAGTTTGAAGGAAGCGTTTGATGTCGTGGAACCACGGTTTATCATCGATGACTGCTTTAGTTGCAAACACATATGCAGGTCTTTCAAGGCGTCTGATGTTGATCTTAGGCATATTGTCCCATTGGTTGACTTTGAACATGGAAGATAGAGTAACCAAGGCATCTGCCATTCGATTCTGATCTCGTGGAATATGATGCAACTCAACTTTGTTGAAGAAAGTCAACAAACGTCTTGCATAATCTTGGTAGGGAATCAAACCAATGAGATGGTATGTTTCAACTATGGTGAAGAAGGACACCTTAGTGGTAAGTGTCAGAAACCGAAGAAGGGACAAGCTAGTGGGAAGGCATTTGCTTTGGTTGGGAATCCGTCAGCTAGTGGGGACATACTCATTAGAGGTACATGTTTCATTAATAGTATGCCTTTAATTACTATTATTGATAATGGTGCTACTCATTGTTTTGTTGCTGCTGATTGTGCTAAAAGATTGGGTCTTATGTTGTCCTCTATGAATGGGGAAATGGTCGTCGAAGTTTTGGCTAAGGGATCGGTGACTACTTCTCTTGTATGTTTGAATTTCCCTTTGTCGATCTTCGACAGAGACTTTGCTGTTGATTTGATTTGTTTTCTATTAAGCGGACTAGATGTGATTTTGGGTATGAACTGGTTAGAATGTAACTATGTTCATATCAATTGTTATAACAAGTCTTTGAGGTTTTCTACCCCTGAAGAGGAAGGAGTTGGTTTGTTGACTGGTAAGATGTTAAAGTGATTGATGCAAGACGAAGCACAGATGTTCTCGTTGATGGCAATGTTGTCTGCTGAGAATCAAGTTAGACTGGATGAGTTGCAGGTGGTGCGAGAATTTCCTGAAGTGTTTCCTGATGTACCTCCTAAAAGAGATGTTGAATTTGCGATTGATCTTGTACCTGGTACCAGACCTATTTCTATGGCACCGTACAGGATGTCTGCATCTGAGTTGTTTATGAAGTCACTTTTTATTGACTTCACACATAGTCACTTTACATGGATATGTTTATGTATTCCCCTAAATATGTATTATGTTACTAATAACAACTTTTGGTTCTGCAACTGATTTTTAGAATCAGTGAATCCAAACTAATATTCAATGCATTTTCATGTTCAACAAATCATCTCATGCAACACTCTAAATACCCTTTAAGTAACTAGATTTTGGGGCTTCAACTCATCCTAAAATCTTACAAAAATTTATTTCCAAGTTTATACATTTTCTACAAACAATTTATACCAAAATTTAAAATATCTCATCCAAAACTACAACACCACCAATTCTGTAGAAAATAGAATATCATGCTTCCTACAAAGCTTTCAAGTTCTAAACTCTAAGCTTGGGGACCAAACAATTTTAAGACCATTTCAGCTCTTAATACTCGTCTTTAGAGCATATTAGAGGAGATTTTGAAGCTGGAATGAGCCCATAGTTACTCATTAGATAGTAAATTAATGTAGCCACCAAAACAATCCATTTTCCTACTACCAATACCTCATCTTAGTTCAATTATGACCAGTAAATTCTATCTACTAAGTTCAGACATTAGAATTATGCAGCAAAATAGATCTTTCGAAGAACTTTTCGGCCTATAATTTCATTACAAGTCAGACTATAAACTATAAGTAGAGTACATAATCATTTTAACTATTTCATTCATAAGATGCAACTTCCAGGTTCAATTATATTTAACTAGACTTAGAACAAGATGTCATATTATGGCTTTCAAAGAAATTGTTAAGGCAACTAATTTGAAGTCTCACTCTTGATGAATAAATATTCAAATTCATTGTGTCTAATACACCATAAACAACTCATTCAAATTTAGTGTGTCACAATATCAACATACAAACTATGCAACAATCTATCAATGGATTTCAGTAACACAATATCAATGCTATCAAGAAATTTATATTGCAGGAACCATTTGATACACATATCCTCATAAGAACATCACACATTCACACTCAAAATTACAGTGAAGGAGTAAAGTTCTTATTATGATAAATAACTGGAATTTGTAACAAGCTTACTTTGCTGCTAATTAGAAATCAATTTGAAAAGCAATGAAGAACCAGAATAAAAAACAAACCCTAAAATAGAAGAAAACAGAATCAGTCATTGATAAAACTAAGAGAAAAAATAGATTGTGAAAGTAAATAGGATTATGGAGGTGTTGGTGTATAGTGGGAATCGAAGCCATTTTTGGAGGAGAAGTGTTGCAAAGAATGAAGGAGAAAGGTTGTTGCATAGAAGTGTTTCATAGAACAGAGGAGAAGGGTCAAGCTGAAAGTGCCGTGAGCTGGAAACAATGAAGGGGAAACAATGATATATGGCTGGTAATGATGAATGTCGTCACTGAGGAAGGGGTTTGAAGGGCGGTGGTTTGAAGATGATTAAGGACGGTGGTTCAAAGATGATTAAAGATGAAGGTTCGTTACTGAGGAAGTGTTGTAGAGAACTGAGAAGAAGGTTTTGCAGAGAAAAAGAAGCAAAATCGTAACTAGAGAATGAAATGAAAATAGGGTTTAGTTTTTTTTTTAAAAAGACCTTAGACAGCGCTTTTTTCAGAAAGTGTTGTCTAAGGGGGGGCTCTAAAAGCGATGTCTAAGGGGGTGCCTCTAGTAGCGCTTTCTGAAAAGCGCTTTCTAAGGGGGTCCTTTAGCAGCGCTTTTACAAAGTGTTGTCTAAGTCATCCTTAGGCAGCACTTTTAAAAAGTGTTGTCTAAAGGTAACCCTTAGGCAGCACTTTTGCTGAAATTTCTTCTAACTTTTCCGTGTTTTTTTTAGCTTTAGGCAGCGCTTTCTGGAAAAAGTGCTGCCTAAAGTGCGTTGTCTAATCTAATTTTTGGCATAGTGAAAAGTAACCCTTAGGCAGCGCTTTTGCTTAAATTTCTTCAAAATTTTCCATGGTTTTTTATTTAGCTTTAGGCAGCGCTTTCTTTTAAAAGCACTGTCTAAAGTGCACTGCCTTTGTTCAATTTTGGCGTAGTGACAACTTGTAATTTCATTTAAACCAGATACATAACACTTTAATCAGAAGGATGAGCTCAACAACCTGTTTAGTCTTTAAACATAAATCAACTTTTATAATAACTACGCAACGGATTCACAACGTTAAACTTTTGAAAATAAAACATATAATCTTTTATCAAAACGCAAACAACTTTAAAAACAACCAAACTTCTCAGTAAAACAACTTAAACTTCAACAGCAGACTAATTAATCAACGATAAAACAAAACAGAAAGATTCCATCAACATAATAATATTCAACAGTAAATAAAACAAGTGTTTATCCCCCGAGTGCTATGTATGAGAGCGACAACACCGACTCGATCTAACAGTGACTAGAACTTCATTCTTCATTACCAATGGAGCAGAACTCCCAACTTAAAAATTGGCAATTAATAGAGGAATTAACAAGGCATAAGCCTTCAACTTTCAACGTGGTGCCAATCCACGCCAACTTAATAATTTTTCTAATCCAGGCCAACTTAATAATTTTGCCAATCCAGGCCAACGTAATTCTGCAATGTATGCGACAACATAATGCAACTCAACAACAACAATGGTAACATCAAATTAACATCAACTTTATCATAATTTCAACACTGGCTATAAGCCTGCAACGTAATAATAATTCAACAAAACACATTTCAACGTTGGCACAAGGCCTACAACATGGTTCACACATCAACACATGGTAACACAACCAATTTCATCACAACCTGCAACTTCGCAACTTATTAACAACACCAATACCAGCAAACAACAACAACAACAATTGCTACACAAAATAATAGTTACGATTCTACGCCTAAAACAATTTATTTACTACTACTGCTATTTAATTATTAAGCATTACCTACTAAATTAATTAATTCCTTCAACAACTTAATTTTTTTGATGAGAATATTTTTTGCTACTAAAATACATACTGTTCATTCCTATTCTCTTTCTATCACTGTAATAATTTCCTGCTTGCTCGTATTACTTCTAATCTTCGCTGCCAACAATTTTCATCAACGCATATACTGCTATCACTTTATCTGTGTGTATACCTACTACTACTACTAAATTCTACTTTAATTATTCATCAACATATGCTACTTATACTTAATTACTCCTCCCATATCCTATTTATTTATTAACTTAATAGCTAGCAGTAAGAAACAACACAAACAGACAGAGTTTTAAGAGATAATATATATATATATATATATATATATATATATATATATATATATATATATATTATAACTGTTATTATAATAAGGTATTATAATAACTACATCTACTAATTACATATATATACTAACTATTATTATACTAATGTTACTGTTGTAATAAAAAGCAATATGGACATGCAAGTGCCTACCATACAGTAACATAAATATATTAGAAAACCATGCCTCTTGGCTTGCACATATGCCCACCGGCACCACCCTTCCTTATACACATGTCGTTCGGCATGCTTCTCCATGATACGTATGTCGTACGGCACACTCCCCTTTCTGCGGTAATCGGTTTCTTTCCTGCAAAATATTTCAGATTCTTTTGCAATTTTTCAATTCTATTTCCATGCCTCTTAGGATTAATTACCAACAATAATTTCATCTCACTAGACATCAATCGATCACTACTAAATATTACCAAATATAATTTTCTATTCACAACACCAATTAACCAATCAATTCAAACACAAATCCAACACAGAAAATCACTGCCTTCACAAATAGAACAACTACGAAAGCATTGTAAATTTACCGTTACCCTAATTCCCACATACTAATCATCATATAATCCATTTGAAAATTAGAACCCCACCCTTACCTTGGATTGAATGTCGCTCTACGGAGTTTCGGTCGAATTTCAGTTTGGCTTTCGGTCTGCAATTCTCTCTGACGACAATTTTTCTCCCAACCTTGTTTTTCCTCTTCTTCCAATCTTTCCTCACCTACAACTTTTCTTCTATTCCTTTTTTTCTAATCACTTCACCAAAACCTAATTTATTATTATTTATAACCAATAATCATATTCCTCTTATTGGACTTAATATTCACACACCACCTTTTACTACTTCTTTCACAAAAATAAGCCCAACACAATTATTCTCTTAATTATAATATTATTAGTATTATTAATAATAATCAACTAATACTATTATTAAAATTAATTCTACTGACTATTCAACAATTAAACTAACAGCTCGACAACTTAAATCAACATTTCTCTACATTTCGCAACTTCAACAATTTCAACAAATAATTCGAAAATATTTAATTAAATATCGGGAATTACAAAATACTTGGGATTGATATAAATGTCAAAGTTCTTAAGCATGGAGAAATTACCTATTGAGGAATTAGATTTTTTGGAGGAGAGATTCCCAACTAATTTGACATGGGCATCAATATCCGAAATACAAGATTTCCAGTGAATTTTCCTATTACCAAATCTAGACCAATTCTGAGCCATCCAAGTTATGTAAAGAGCACAAACCATCTTAGATTTAATTACAGCTAAAGCCTGGGGAGACCACTCACTAGAAAGAATCATTTTATTGTCCTCCAAACTTGATATAACTAATGGGAGCTGTAACATCGAGCTAAACCAACCCCATATCTGCTTTGCAAAGCTACATGAGAAGAAAAGATGATCTGAAGTTTCACAATCAGCCAAGCATAATGAGAAGATGGAAGAAAACGAAAAACCATGAATCTTCAGATTCTCATCCGTTGGAATTTTATTATGAATGGTCTCCAAACTAGCATAGAATGAGACAAAGAAGAATCTAAATCGCACGGAAATGCAGCCTAGCCGAAAAAGGAAGATGAGTTATCCAATAATTTGTAGGCAAGTTTGACACTTAAATTGCCATTTTCGATTTCCTTCCACACAAAGCAGTCTGGAAGAAGCTCGTTCAGGATGGAAAAGTCCTTAAGAACAGGCGGAAGCGATGAGAAAGCAAGCAACGTGTTATTTCTTACGAACCAATTCTGTTGATGCCACTGATAAGTGCTAAAATTTCGTTATTTTGTGAATATAATTTATGGCACTTATCCGTTCTTTTATTGATATTTAGTTGAATAATCCCGACATTGTTTGTAAATACGTTTTATTGTGTTTTTTATTCATTTATGTATCGTTTGATATATTTTATGTATTTTTGTAGGTATTTGTTGCATATTTGGAGCATCGAGGAATAAAGTTTCGAAGACACGGCTTTGGATGCGCATTTTCGCAATAAAAGTCTAGTTTTGGGAAGTTTAGTTCAAGCCAGGCCGCTGAGTGGGAATTAGAGCGCAAAAATGAGGCCTTGGCATTGTTCCGGCAGAAGGGATGGCGCCGATGAGCGGGATTAAGGCGGTTTAATGTGTAACTATCAGGGAGGCCGCTGAGCGGGACCTGCTGAGTTTTGTTTTATAACTTCATTTTGTTTCATTTTTAGGTTATGGTTTTGGGGTGGATTTTGATCCCCATTTCCATCAACCTTTATTTTTGGTATTATAGCTTAGAAAACAACATTAGGGCTTGTTTATGGATGATTGAAGGCGGATTACTCTTCGATTGGCATTGACAAACCAGTAGATTTGCGGTTTATCTCTTCTCCTCTCTATGTATTTCTCTATTTGTTGGGTTTTGTTTGTATATTTACCTTTAACTCATGTATATTTATCGCCTTTATCGTTGTATAAAGTTTACTTTACGAATCTGTGTTGGTGGTTATCTTAGGTTTTTACTCTGTGTTAGGGATTTGAGCTTTGCTAGGCATAGACTACTTAGATTCTTACCTAGGATGATTATTTGTTAGTTTCTAAATGATAGAAATAGATTTTGAGCTGACATTCACTTAGGGTATCTGATCTTAATGCCTTTGTGTTAGGAGTGTTGGGCTAGACATAGTCGATGCGAGTGATGCGGGTGAATTCTCAATTTGGGTTAGAAATAGCTTGGGTTGTGAGAGGTATGTGATGACATAGACGAGTATCTTAGATAGATTATAACTGGATGGTAGATTTAAGTCTGTGACAGGTAGTGTGAATTCGTTCCAGACAAGTTGTCTATCCTTTTTATACTTTAGTTTGCATTTAATTTCAATTTATAACTTTTCTTTACAACCCATTTAACCTCAAACTCATTAACGAATGAATTATCGAACGAAAATCAATAACCAATCTCTATGGACATGATACGATATAACCTATATATCACCCGGTAAAAATAAATACTTTACTTTTTGCTTGTCGCTAAATACCGCAACAACAACCACCAATCATTAACCTTAGAAGAAAGATTCGAGTGGTATTTATCTGAAATTTTGAGCTTGACAGTTAGCGGTTCACCAACCCAAATTTCCATCCAGAAATTGATTTTCTTTCCATTACCAAGAGTCCAAATGTTGTTGTCCATGACTCTGATGCAGTTCTCTTTCAAACCGCTCCATAAAGAAGATTTCATAGAATACCGAATGATGTTGCAGTTTCTCTTAAACCTAGCTGCCAATAGCTGATGCCAAGCATTCAAACCATTCAAGAATTTCCAACAAATATGGAGATTGGTAGCCCGATTAAAGAGGCGCAGAGAAATAATGCCCAAACCACCAGCTTTACGGCTTTTGCAATAGTTCTTCCAAGCCATAGTAACCAACTTTTTATTTTCCGAGTTCCCACTACAAAAAAAATTCTGGTCCAAGATTCCATCTTTTTGATCAATATAGCAGGCCAATTATAAATAGCAAAACTAGGGACAAGCATGCTATAAATTACGCCTTTGACCAACACCACTCTGCCCACCATCGAAAGAAGGTTCGCCTTCCAAGATGCAAGCCTCAACCTGACATTATCTACAATAGGAAGAAAGAAGCAAGCTTTAGGATTTCAAAAAAATATAGGAACCCATAGATAAATGAAGGGGGTGTGGCTCTAATGAACCCAATAAGATCCGTTAGATGACTATGTTTGTTAATAGACACCCCCTGCATATATCAGGGATTTAGAAGGGTTATAGAGTTGGCCCAAAATAAAGGCATAGTCCTTGAGGAGGTTGGCAAGAGAAGAGATTGATTTAGAATCCCTCTGCAAAAAAACCATAATATCATCAGCAAACAAAGTGTGAAAAGGAACATGGAAATGCCTATTAGCTCGAATAAGATTCAATAAGTTATTATCCACTAGATTTGTAGTTCCTCTACTAAGCACCTCCTCTGCA
The DNA here is from genome assembly GCA_021764765.1 of Vicia sativa. Lineage (NCBI taxonomy): Eukaryota > Viridiplantae > Streptophyta > Magnoliopsida > Fabales > Fabaceae > Vicia > Vicia sativa. The sequence goes on from CM038793.1 coordinate 73,196,838, forward strand.
AGAAAAAAAAAAAAAGAGATATGGGATCGCCCTGCCTCACTCCATTAGTGCAATGGAAGTAACCAATATGATTACCATTGAAATCAGCATATAAAGTAGTGGAGTTAAGAATAGTTCTAACCCAATTACAAAAGTTTTCACTGAATCCAAAATAATTAAGAGTTTTTAGTAGAAAATCCCAACTAAGCGAATCCAAAGCTTTAGAGATGTCAATTTTAAGAGCAATGTTCCCGCTGAAACATTTATTATTAAGAATATTTATAGCCTCAGAAGTAAGACAGATACCATCTTTTATGTTTCTACCAGCAACAAATCCCAATTGCTGAGGGGAAATCATAATTGGGAGTAAAGTAGAGAGTCTATCCGCCAATATTTTGGAAATAATTTTATATTTAAAATTCGCCAAAACAATGGGTCTAAACTTATTAAGGTAGTTAGCATCTTTGGTTTTAGGGACCAAAATCAAATTGTTAGCATTAAAATTGGGCAAGATCCACCCCTGAAGGAAGAATTGAGTGACAGAATTAACCACATCAATCCCAATAATATCCAAGAACGAGTGATAAAAAACAACACCAAAGCCATCAGGCCCTGGAGCCGAGTCAGCATTATGTTTTAGCACTACTCTATGAATTTCCTCCTTACTTGGAAGCATAATCAGCATGTCATTAGTTTGGTCTGAAACCAGTTTGGATATATCCTTTTGAATTAGGCCATTATCCTGAAACTCAAAATCAGAATTAAACAGGTATTTATAATGACTCTCTATATGATTAGCTAACAATAATATATCAATAACAACCCTATCATTAATGACCAAAGAAGACATGAACTTGGTTTTGCGTTTAATGTTGGCATAAGTGTGATAAAATCTCGTATTCCAATCCCCCTCAATGGCCCATTTAACTCTGGATTTTTCTTTCCAAAACTCATATTCCCTATTGAGAGCAAGCTCAAGGTCATGTTGGGCCTTAGCCTTCTTGTCTTAAAGTATGTCATTGTAGCCAACACTATCAATTTCAGACTGAATGTCTTTAAGTTTGGCCTCAATGCCAGAGACAGTCCTGAACATTGCCAAATTTTTTCCAATTTCACTCCTTAAGTCTGGTTTTAAGAATCCTAAGTTTTTTGTCCAAAATATAAATAGGGCAACCCACAATATTAATAATCTAGAGCTCCTTAATAATCTTCGCACAATCCTCGTGAAGAGTCCATATTTTCATAAATTTAAATTGATTTCTAGGCCTAAATTGCTCCAAACTAATAGACAACAAAGGGGGTAGTGGTCATAACTGACTTTTGAAAGAGTATTGCAAACCAAAGAGCTACAGGCATCTAAGAGGGCCATGTTACCAATGGCCCTATCTAAACGCTTCTCAGTTCTATTACAACCTTTTCTACCATTAGTGGTAAGGTGGATAAGATGATTGGAGTCAGACCAGGAAAAGAACACCTGAATGGAATTTTTAGTTGGGATATGTATACCACAATACTCATCATTGCTAAAATGGCATTGAAATCCTCAATGTAAGTCTGAGGGATATTAGAGGGATTGTTACTTAAGTCCTGCCATAATCCTCTACGAGCAACCAAATTGGTGGCAACATACACCGCCGAGAAACCAAAAGTTGTGCTATTTATATCAATAGTAAAAGAAACCTGCTAACTATCCGAATGAATAATAGTAGGAGAAAGACTATTTCTACAAAAACACCAAAGATTAGGAATTAAATCTTCACGATTAATGCAAGCAAATAACTTGAAGTTAAACCTGGACCACCAATTTTTAGGAAAATTTTCGAAATTCATCCAAGGTTCAGCCACAAACACAAAATCAGGCGAGTTATTCTGGATAACTACTTCAAAGCAAGCCTAGAGGCTTGATTGGAAATGCCTCTAATATTCCAATAGAGGAAATTCATAAAGTATTTTTTATATAACTAGACCTAGGTCTAGTGATGTTCAGAGATTTCATCTTTCTTCTTCTTTTCTTTTTGGAGGTGACCAGTTTGAAGTCTTTGTTTGGAATGTGATCCAACCCATCATCCTCTTCTTTGTCTCTAATATCCATGTTATCCCAAGACTGCTGGAAGAAATCATTAACCTGCCTTTGAAGAGCAAGGTCAATTTGAGTTTCCGGAACAAGCTCCACAATTGGATTGTCTGAAATGTATTCACTCCCAGACTTGTTGTCCTCTTCAAGGGTCTCATCAGATTTGTAGTCCATCAATATAGTTCCTTCCTTGTTTATCTCCACAATAACTGTGACACCCCAAATAATTCAATTATTAAAATAATTAGAATTTTAATTATTAATTTAATTAAAGGTTTAATTATTTGTATTTTTGAATTAATGAATTTAATTAATTAATTAAATAATTTGAGGTGTTGGGGGTGTGAAGTGGAATTGGGAGGTGTGTAGAGTAAAAGGCTCTAATTAATCTAATTTATTTATTTCTATTATTTGGAAAATAAAAAGGCATAAATAAAGGGAAAAAGTTAGAAGAGGAATTAGAACTTCATTCTATGTACTTTTGGGAAGAGAAGAGAAAGAGGAGAAAAAGCCAAATCGTTAGAATTCGAAGATTCATCGCGAGGTAAGGGGTGATTTGATTAGATTATTATGCCTTATAGGTTTTGATGATCAATAGAATAATTTAATCCGTTAGGAATCTCGAATTAGGAAATTCTAGGTCGTACCCTAATGTTATGATCCGACGTAATAATTCAATTGGAATGAATAAGAATGATGAAATTGTGTAGGTTGATTGTGGATTAATTAGAGAGTTTAATTCTGCAGTTAATTAGATGTGAAAATACATAAGGACTATTGTACTATGGTTGTTGGTAATGAATGGATTAATTGGAACTGCACACAGTGAAAATAAAAACTGACTTTTAATTAAAAAGCGCAGCATGGATCGACACAAGGACCTTTGCATCGATGCAAGCTGCATTGGTGTAAGAAACAGAGGCTGGAAATAAGGCTTGTGTCGATACAAAACTGTATGCATCGACTCATGTGGAAATTTTTGAACTCTTGTATCGACACAAGAGAGTTATGTGTCGACTCAAGAAGCTTTTGCATCGACACAAAAAGGCCATGGATCGACTCATACTGAAGGAACTTTGAACAATAGAAAAATTTAGTACGTATGAGTCGACACATGCGTGTTTCGTGTCGACACAAACCAGTTTTCTATTGACACGTGAGTTTATGGATCGACCTAAGCTGGACAGGAATGGACAGGAACTTTCTGAAAACGGTTTCGGTCATATCTTCGCGACCATAACTCCGATTTAGGCATAGTTGGTATCATTGGAAAGCTTAAAATGCGTACTAACTGTTAAGAACATTTTAAAACCCAATAACTAAATCTGGAGGGATTTATATGGCTTTCCGTAGGAAGGATTCGTTGTAATCCGTGATTATCCGCGGTGTATACTTGTTGTATGTTAATTCCATGTGTTGTAATTAACGTTATATCTGCATGATTGTATTGATATCATGTGTTGTTGTTGATGTTGTATATTCATGACGCTTGTTGATATCATGAGTTGTTGTTGATGTTGTACGTACCTAGTAGTCGTTGATCTCAGTTGTTGTTGTTGTATATACCGGTGATAGTCTTACTAACTGAAGGGTAAGTGTTTGGCAAATTTAGGCTTTGTGATGATTTATTTCATGATAGGTGATGATATCATGTTGTGGTTGATGATGGTTATGATGTCTGATGTGGTCATAACCTGTGTTGAATGTTGCATGCTTTATGATGTGCATGCATACACATTCTGGTGAAGTTAATTCCCATTTTATGGAATTTGGCTCGTATTACCAATAACCGTACCCGAGTGATTGTGGGTGGTGAGGCTGGATTCGTGTCTAGGTGATTATGGACGACTCGATGTTGGTGACTTGGTCCCATTTTGGTACCACATGCATTTGAGTCTGCATTGCATATGTAATTATAACATGTTAGGATGTTTTCTAGTGTTGTAATTGCATTGATTGTTATTATGTGCATATTGATCTGTGTGATCTGTATTGGTGAACGGGAATCTGAATATACTAATGAGGGTGGAATAATGAATTGATTGTTTTATTATTTTAAAGATACGTATAATGCATTTTAATTTTTGATGAAATCTCACCCTTACTTTAATGATTTCAGATCGAAGTGATTAGCTGCTCAGGAATTGGTGAGGATGTCTTATAGAGCTGTGCTATTTAGATAGTCCGCGTGTCAATGTCATGCTCTAGTAGTTGTAACACTGGGGAACGATCATTTTGGAATTTTAAGGATTAAACTTGTTCCTTTTGAGTTTATGTTTTGGAATAACTATGAATTGAGTTTATTCCGGAATTTATATTATTTTCGTTGTTTAAAACATAATCATTGGTTTGAATTATATTTAATAAGTTCTTCAGTAAAAGCATGATTACTGTTATGGTGTTTCCTTATTTGAATTTTTAAATTGTGATGCCCTTCCGTTATGTTAAAACTCTGATTAAATATATAATTTGCGGGGAAATTAGAAGGGGTGTTACAGTAGTGGTATCAGAGCATAGTCGGTCGTTGTGACCAGTGTGTTAATGTCATTATCCCTTTGTACGCGACAAGTGTGTACAACACTGTCGGTACTTGTTGCTTTTCTAGTTGTTTATTGCAGGAGTAGTGTAAACTTAAGTAGGGGAGAAGATATGCTTCCCGGATATGTTTCGATTGTAAGTCATTGGTATGAGGTAGTGCTTGAGAAGACGGTGCAAGAGTGGTTAGAGTTGTTGGAATCATTTGGACCGTGAGTCATAATTGGAAGTGCAAAAGGGAGAGTACGATTCTGAGACCAGAAAGTGTTGGTAATGATGATTTATACTCTAGTATGATTATCGGATGTCTATTGACAAATTGAGGACTTGATCACCCTCAATCTCTTGTTGATAGTAGACGGAATCGTATTGGATGGTATACAATTGTCTTACTATCTAAATGGAGCATTAAGTGATGAATATGAATGAAGTTTGGTAAAAGCTTGTGAACCATATGAGTTGACGAAGACTCTAATAAGGAGAATGAATTAAGATGGATGATCAGAGTCGTGTAGCTGTTAATGATGGTGCGGTGGTGTATATGTTGTACTCCTCGACGGAGGTGAAAGGAAAAGCTAAGAGTGATGAATTTCCAGTGGTGAATGAATTCCCAGAAGTGTTTCCGGAAGATGTTAGTGAATTTCCACCTGAGAAAAAAGTGGAATTTACTATAGATTTGATTCCTGTAACTACTCCGGTGTCGATGGTGCCTTATCGCATGTCGGCATCTGAACTATCTGAGTTGAAGAAGCAGTTAGAGGAATTTCTTGAGAAGAACTTTATTCGTCCTAGTGTTTCTCCGTCGGGTGCTCATGTGTTGTTAGTTAAGAAGAAAAAGGGTTCAATGAGACTGTGTGTTGATTACAGGAAGTTGAATAAAGTTACAATCAAGAATCGGTATCCATTTCCAAGGATTGATGATTTGATGGATCAGTTAGTTGGAGCTTGTGTATTCAGCAAGATTGATTTGAGGTCTGGGTATCATCAGATTCGCGAGAAGACGGAGGATATTCAGAAAACTGCATTTAGAACGAGGTATGGACATTATGAGTATTCTATTATGCCGTTTGGAGTTACTAATGCACCTGGTGTTTTCATGGAGAATATCAACACGATATTTCATCTGTATCTTGATAAGTTTGTGGTGGTCTTTATTGATGATATTCTGATCTATTCGAAGAATGATGAAGAGCATGCAGAACATCTTAGAATTGTGTTGGAACTGTTGAAAGAGAAGAAGTTGTATGCGAAGTTGTCTACGTGTGAATTCTGGTTAAGTGAAGTAAGCTTTCTTGGTCATGTGATTTCAAAGAATGGCATTGCTTTTGATCCTACGAAGGTAAAAGCGGTATCTCAGTGGGAAGCGTCGAAGAATGCTTCTGAAATCCGTAGTTTTCTTGGTCTTGCAGGTTACTACAAAAAGTTCATTGAAGGATTTTCGAGGTTAGCTTTGTCGTTGACTAAGTTGACAAGAAAGGTTCAAGTGTTTGTTTGGGATTCTGAATGTGAGAAAGGATTCCAAGAGTTGAAGAAGAGGTTGACTAGTGCTCCGATTCTGATTTTGCCGAATTCGGAAGAATCTTTAGTTGTGTATTGTGTTGCGTCCTTGATGGGATTAGGTGGTGTTTTGATGCAAGATAAGCAGGTTGTGGCATATGCTTCGAGACAATTGAAATTTCATGAAAGGAATTATCCGACTCATGATCTAGAGCTGGCAGCAGTGGTATTTGTTTTGAAATTGTAGAGGCATTACTTGTATGGTTCTCGATTCGAGGTATTCAACGATCATAAGAGTCTGAAATATCTCTTCGATCAGAAAGAGCTAAATATGAGGCAGAGAAGGTGGTTAGAATTTTTGGAGGATTATGATTTTTGTTTGAATTATCATCCTGGTAAGGCAAACGTAGTTGCAGATGCAATGAGCAGGAAGTCCTTGCATATGTCTTTGTTGATGGTGCGTGAGTTGGAGTTAGTTGAGCAGTTCAGAGATTTGAGCTTGGTATGTGAAACTACTTTTGATAGTGATAAGTTGGGCATGTTGAAGCTGACTAGTGGTATTCTTGAGGAAATTCGAACTGGACAGAAATCTGATGTTGGTTTGGTGGATAAGTTGACATTGATTAACCAAGGTCAAGGAGGTGAATTCCGAATTGATGAGAACGGTCTTATGAGATTTGGTGATAGGGTGTGTGTTCCGTATATTGTAGAACTTAGGAGGAGTATTTTGGAAGAAGGACATCGTAGTGGATTGAGTATTCATCCTGGTGCTACTAAAATGTATCGTGACTTGAAAAAGTTATTTTGGTGGCCTGGAATGAAAAAGGAAATTGCTGAGTTTGTTTATGCTTGTTTGGTTTGTCAAAAGTCGAAAATTGAACATCAGAAACCGTCAGGATCGATGGAACCATTGTTTGTTTCGGAGTGGAAATGGGATGGCATTTCTATGGATTTTGTATCTGGTCTACTGAGGACAGCAAAGAATTGTGATTTTATTTGGCTTATTGTTGGTCGGTTGACGAAGTCCGCTCACTTTATTCCGATAAGAATGGATTATCCGATGGAGAGGTTGGCAGAGTTGTATGTTAAGAAGATCGTAAGTTTGCACGGTATTCCTTCTAGAATTGTGTCAAATAGAGATTTGCGGTTTACGTCTATGTTTTGGACGGGATTGCAAGAAGCTTTAGGTACTAAGTTGAGGTTGCGTTGCGCTTATCATCCGCAGACAGATGGTCAGACGGAGACAACGATTCAGTCGTTAGAAGATTTGTTGAGAGCTTGTGTGTTGGAGAAAGGTGGAGCATGGGATAGTTATTTACCATTGATTGAGCTTACCTACAACAATAGTTTTCATTCAAGTATTGGTATGGCTCCTTTTGAGGCATTGTATGGTACGAGGTGTCGGACACCGTTGTGTTGGTACGAATCTGGAGAGAGTGTTGTGATTGGACTGGAAATTGTCCAACAAACTTCAGAAAAGATTAAGATGATTCAGGAGAAGATGAGAGCTTCTCAGAGTCGTCAGAAGAGTTATCATGATAAGAGGAGGAAGGATCTCGAGTTTAGTAAAGGAGAACATGTGTTTATGCGAGTTACTCTGATGACTGGTATTGCTCGAGCTTTGAAGTCAAAGAAGTTGACTCCGCGCTTTATTGGTCTGTATAAGATTACCAAGAAGGTTGGAAGAGTTGCTTATCAGATTACTTTACCGTCGTCGCTTGCGAATTTGCATGATGTCTTACATGTATCTTAGTTGAGGAAGTACATTGCTGATCCGTCTCATGAGATTCAGGTACATGATATACAGGTGTGAGATAATCGATCGTTGAAGCATTGCTAGAATTGAGGATCTAAGTTGAAGCAGTTGCGAGGTAAAGAGATAGCGCTAGTGAAAGTAGCTTGGGGAGGACCAGCAGGTGGAAATGTTACTTGGGAGCTGGAGAGCCAGATGAAAGACTCGTATCCCGAACTTTTCGTCTAAGGTATGCTTTTGAGGACGAAAACTCTTTTTAGTAGGGGAGAGTTGTGACACCCCAAATAATTCAATTATTAAAATAATTAGAATTTTAATTATTAATTTAATTAAAGGTTTAATTATTGGTATTTTTGAATTAATGGATTTAATTAATTAATTAAATAATTGGAGGTGTTGGGGTGTGAAGTGGAATTAGGAGGTGTGTAGAGTAAAAGGCTCTAATTAATCTAATTTATTTATTTCTATTATTTGAAAAATAAAAAGGAATAAATAAAGGGAAAAACTGAGAAGAGAAATTAGAACTTCATTCTACGTACTTTTGGGAAGAGAAGAGAAAGAGGAGAAAAAGCCAAATTGTTAGAATTCGAAGATTCATCGCGAGGTAAGGGGTGATTTGATCAGATTATAATGCCTTATAGGTTTTGATGATCAATAGAATAATTTAATCCGTTAGGAATCTCGAATTAGGAAATTCTAGGTTGTGCCCTAATGTTATGATCCGACATAATAATTCAATTGGAATGAATAAGAATTGTGAAATTGTGTAGGTTGATTGTGGATTCATTAGAGAGTATAATTCTGCTGTTAATTAGATGTGAAGATACATAAGGATTATTGTTTCTGTTGTACTATGGATATTGGTAATGAATGGATTAATTGCAACTGCACACAGTGAAAATAAAAACTGACTTTTAAAGAAAAAGCGCAGCATGGATCGACAAAAGCACCTTTGTATCAATGCAAGATGCATTGGTGTACGAAACAGAGGCTGGAAATAAGGCTTGTGTCGATACAAAACTGTATGCATCGACTCATGTGGAAATTTTTGAACTCTTGTATCGACATAAGAGAGTTATGTGTCGACTCAAGAAGCTTTTGTATCGACACAAGAAGGCCATGGATCGACTCATACTGAAGGAACTTTGAAAAATAGAAAAATTTAGTACGTATGAGTCGACACATGCGTGTTTTGTGTCGACACAAACCAGTTTTGTATTGACACGTGAGTTTATGGATCGACCTAAGCTGGACAGGAACTTTCTGAAAACGGTTTTGGTCATATCTTCGCAACCGTAACTCCGATTTAGGCATAGTTGGTATCGTTGGAAAGCTTAAAATGCGTACTAACTATTAAGAACATTTTAAAACCCAGTAACTGAATCTTGAGAGATTTATATGGCTTTCCATAGGAAGGATTCATTGTAATCTATGATTATTTGTGGTGTATACTTGTTGTATATTAATTCCACGTGTTGTAATTAACGTTATATCTGCATGATTGTATTGATATCATGTGTTGTTGCTGATGTTGTATATTCATGATGCTTGTTGATATCATGAGTTGTTGTTGATGTTGTACGTACCTAGTAGTCGTTGATCTTAGTTGTTGTTGTTGTTGTATATACTGGTGATAGTCTTACTAACTGAAGGGTAAGCGTTTGGCAAATTTAGGCTTTGTGATGATTTATTTCATGATAGGTGATGATATCATGTTGTGGTTGATGATGGTTATGATGTCTGATATGATCATAACCTGTGTTGAATGTTGCATGCTTTATGATGTGCATGCATACGCATTTTGGTGGAGTTAATTCCCATTGTGTGGAATTTGGCTCGTATTGCCAATAACCGTACCCGAGTGATTGTGGGTGGTGAGGCTGGATTCTTGTCCGGGTGATTATGGACGAATCGATGTTGGTGACTTGGTCACGTTTTGGTACCACATGCATTTGAGTCTGCATTGCATATGTAATTATAACATGTTAGGATGTTTTCTAGTGTTGTAATTGCATTGATTGTTATTATGTGCATATTGATCTGTGTGATCTGTATTGGTGAACGGGAATCTGAATATACTAATGAGGGTGGAATAATGAATTGATTGTTTTATTATTTTAAAGATACGTATAATGCATTTTAATTTTTGATGAAATCTCACCCTTACTTTAATGGTTTCAGATCAAAGTGATTAGCTGCTCAGGAATTGGTGAGCATGGCTTATAGAGCTGTGCTATGTAGATAGTCCGCGTGTCAGTGTCATGCTCTAGTAGTTGTAACACTGGGGAACGATCGTTTTGGAATTTTAAGGATGAAACTTGTTCCTTTTGAGTTTATGTTTTGGAATAACTATGAATTGAGTTTATGCCGGAATTTATATTATTTCCGCTGTGTAAAACATAATCATTGGTTTGAATTATATTTAATAAGTTCTTCAGTAAAAGCATGATTACTGTTATGGTGTTTCCTTATTTGAATTTTTAAATTGTGACGCCCTTCCGTTATGTTAAAACTCTGATTAAATATATAATTCGCGGGGAAATTAGAAGGGGTGTTACAGTAGTGGTATCAGAGCATAGTCGGTCGTTGTGACCAGTGTGTTAATGTTATTATCCCTTTGTACGCGACAAGTGTGTACAACATTGTCGGTACTTGTTGCTTTTCTGATTGTTTATTGCAGGAGGAGTGTGAAACTAAGTAGAGGAGAAGATATGCTTTTTGGATATGTTTCGATTGTAAGTCATTGGTACGAGGTACTGCTTGAGAAGACGGTGCAAGAGTGGTTAGATTTGTTGGAATCATTTGGACCGTGAGTCATAGTTGGAAGTGCAAAAGGGCGAGTACGATTCTGAGACCAGAAAGTGTTGGTAATGATGATTTATACTCTAGTATGATTATCGGATGTCTATTGACAAATTGAGGACTTGATCACCCTCAATCTCTTGTTGAGAGTAGACAGAATCGTATTGGATGGTATGCAATTGTCTTACTATCTAAATGGAGCATAAAGTGATGAATATGAATGAAGTTTGGTAGAAGCCTGTGAACCATATGAGTTGACGAAGACTCTAATAAGGAGAATGAATTAAGATGGATGATCAGAGTCGCGTAGCTGTTAATGATGGTGCGGTGGTGTTTATGTTGTATTCCTCGACGGAGGTGAAAGGAAAAGCTAAGAGTGATGAATTTCCAGTGGTGAATGAATTCCCAAAAGTGTTTCCGGAAGATGTTAGTGAATAGCCACCTAAGAGAAAAGTGGAATTTACTATAGATTTGATTCCTAGAACTAGTCCGGTGTCGATGGCGCCTTATCGCATGTCGGCATCTGAACTATCTGAGTTGAAGAAGCAGTTAGACGAATTGCTTGAGAAGAAGTTTATTCGTCCTAGTGTTTCACCGTGGGGTGCTCCTGTGTTGTTAGTTAAGAAGAAAGAGGGTTCAATGAGACTGTGTGTTGATTACAGGCAGTTGAACAAAGTTACAATCAAGAACCGGTATCCATTGCAAAGGATTGATGATTTGATGGATCAGTTAGTTGGAGCTTGTGTATTCAAAAAGATTGATTTGAGGTCTGGGTATCATCAAATTCGTGTGAAGACGCAGGATATTCAGAAAACTGCATTTAGAACGAGGTATAGACATTATGAGTATTCTTTTATGCCGTTTGGAGTTACTAATGCACCTGGTGTTTTCATGGAGTATATGAACAGGATATTTCATTAGTATCTTGATAAGTTTGTGGTGGTCTTTATGGATGATATTCTGATCTATTCGAAGAAGGATGAAGAGCATGCAGAACATCTTAGAATTGTGTTGGAACGGTTGTAAGAGAAGAAGCTGTATGCGAAGTTGTCTAAGTGTGAATTCTGGTTAAGTGAAGTAAGCTTTCTTGGTCATGTGATTTCAAAGAATGGCATTGTTGTTGATCCTACGAAGGTAGAAGCGGTATCTCAATAGGAAGCGTTGAAGAATGCTTCTGAAATCCGTAGTTTTCTTGGTCTTGCAGGTTAGTACAGAAAGTTCATTGAAGGATTTTCGAGGTTAACTTTGTTGTTGACTAAGTTGATAAGAAAGGGTCAAGTGTTTGTTTGGGATTCTGAATCTGAGAAAGGATTCCAAGAGTTGAAGAAGAGGTTGACTAGTGCTCCGATTCTGATTTTGCCGAATCCGACAGAATCTTTAGTTGTGTATTGTGATGCGTCCTAGATGGGATTAGGTGGTGTTTTGATGCAAGATAAGCATGTTGTGGCTTATGCTTCGAGACAATTGAAAGTTCACGAAAGGAATTATCCGACTCATGATCTAACGCTTGCAGCAGTGGTATTTATTTTGAAATTGTGGAGGCATTACTTGTATGGTTCTTGATTCGAGGTATTCAGCGATCATAAGAGTCTAAAATATCTCTTCGATCAAAAAGATCTAAATATGAGGCAGAGAAGGTGGTTAGAATTTCTGGAGGATTATGATTTTGGTTTGAATTATCATCCTGGTAAGGCAAACGTAGTTGCAGATGCATTGAGCAGGAAGTCTTTGCATATGTCTATGTTGGTGCGTGAATTGGATTTAGTTGAGCAGTTCATAGATTTGAGCTTGGTATATGAAACTACTTCTGATAGTGTTAAGTTGGGCATGTTGAAGCTGACTAGTGGTATTCTTGAGGAAATTCGAAATGGACAGAAATCTGATGTTGGTTTGGTGGATAAGTTGAAATTGATTAACCAAGGTCAAGGAGGTGAATTCCGAATTGATGAGAACGGTGTTATGAGATTTGGTGATAGGGTGTTTGTTCCGGATATTGTAGAACTTAGGAGGAGTATTTTGGAAGAAGGACATCGTAGTGGATTGAGTATTCATCCCGGTGCTACTAAGATGTATCATGACTTGAAAAAGTTATTTTGGTGGCCCGGAATGAAAAAGGAAATTGCTGAGTTTGTTTATGCTTGTTTGGTTTGTCAGAAGTCGAAAATTGAACTTCTGAAACCGTCAGGATCGATGGAACCGTTGTTTGTTCTGGAGTGGAAACGGGATGGCATTTCTATGGATTTTGTATCTGGTCCACTGAGGACAGCAAAGAATTGTGATTCTATTTGGGTTATTGTTGATCGGTTGACGAAGTCCGCTCACTTTATTCCGATAAGAATGGATTATCCGATGGAGAGGTTGGCAGAGTTGTGTGTTGAGAAGATCGTAAGTTTGCACGGTATTCTTTCTAGCATTGTGTCGGATAGAGATCTGCGGTTTACGCCTACGTTTTGGACAGGACTGCAAGACTCTTTAGGTACTAAGTTGAGGTTGAGTTCCGCTTATCATCCGCAGACAGATGGTCAGACGGAGAGAACGATTCAGCCGTTAGAAGATTTGTTGAGAGCTTGTGTGTTGGAAAAAGGTGGAGCATGGGATAGTTATTTAGCATTGATTGAGTTTACCTACAACAATATTTTTCATTCGAGTATTGGTATGGCTCCGTTTGAGGCATTGTATGGTAGGAGGTGTCGGACACCGTTGTGTTGGTACGAATCTGGAGAGAGTGTTGTGATTGGACCAGAAATTGTCCAACAGACTTCAGAAAAGATTAAGATAATCAGGAGAATATGAGAGCTTCTCAGAGTCGTCAGAAGAGTTATCATGATAAGAGGAGGAAGGATCTAGAGTTTAGTAAAGGAGATTATATGTTTATGCGAGTTACTCCGATGACTGGTATTAGTCGAGCTTTGAAGTCAAAGAAGTTGACTCTACGCTTTATTGGTCCGTATCAGATTACCAAGAAGGTTGGAAGAGTTGCTTATCAGATTGCTTTATCGTCGTCGCTTGCAAATTTGCATGATGTCTTCCATGTATCTCAGTTGAGAAAGTACATTGCTGATCCGTCTCAAGAGATTCAGGTAGATGATATACAGGTGCGAGATAATCTGACTGTTGAAGCATTGCCTGCGAGAATTGAGGATCGGAAGTTGAAGTAGTTGTGAGGTAAAGAGATAGCGCTGGTGAAAGTAGCTTGGGGAGGACCAGCAGGTGGAAATGTTACTTGCGAAGCTGAGAGCCAGATGACAGACTCATATCTAAAAAATTTCGTCTAAGGTATGTTTTTGAGGATGAAAACTCTTTGTAGTAGGGGAGAGTTGTGACACCCCAAATAATTCAATTATTAAAATAATTAGAATTTTAATTATTAATTTAATTAAAGGTTTAATTATTGGTATTTTTGAATTAATAGATTTAATTAATTAATTAAATAATTTGACGTGTTGGGGTGTGAAGTGGAATTGGGAGGTGTGTAGAGTAAAAGGCTCTAATTAATCTAATTTATTTATTTCTATTATTTGGAAAATAAAAAGGAATAAATAAAGGGAAAAACTGAGAAGAGGAATTAGAACTTCATTCTACGTACTTTTGGGAAGATAAGAGAAAGAGGAGAAAAAGCCAAATCGTTAGAATTTGAAGATTCATCGCGAGGTAAGGGGTGATTTGATCAGATTATAATGCCTTATAGGTTTTGATGATCAATAGAATAATTTAATCCGTTAGGAATCTCGAATTAGGAAATTCTAGGTTGTGCCCTAATGTTATGATCCGACGTAATAATTCAATTGGAATGAATAAGCATGGTGAAATTGTGTAGGTTGATTGTGGATTAATTAGAGAGTATAATTCTGCTGTTAATTAGATGTGAAGATACATAAGGATTATTGTTTCGATTGTACTATGGCTATTGGTAATGAATGGATTAATTGGAACTGCACACAGTGAAAATAAAAACTGACTTTTAATGAAAAAGCGCAGCATGGATTGACACAAGGACCTTTGCCTCGATGAAAGCTGCATTGGTGTAAGAAACAGAGGCTGGAAATAAGGCTTGAGTCGATACAAAACTGTATGCATCAACTCATGTGGAAATTTTTGAACTCTTGTATCGACACAAGAGAGTTATGTGTCGACTCAAGAAGCTTTTGTATCGACACAAGAAGGCCATGGATCGACTCATACTGAAGGAACTTTGAAAAATAGAAAAATTTAGTACGTATGTGTCGCACCCCAAAATTTACCCTCCTTTCCATAATCTTTCTGGGAATATTGGTTCATGTTCCTTTCTCTTGTATCCACCCAGATTATTTAAAACGAATGATTTGTCAAGGTACGATGATTGTGTTTGATTCAAATCCATCCGAATTTCAGTTTACAATTGCAAATTCCTGAAGCCCAAAGGAAGTTCAAGTTTTCGAGCCAATTGGAATGTTGGTTTATGATTTAGCAAATTGACCACGAGTTGGAGTTCAAAGGAAATTTTGAATTCTATTTGTGAAACAAGGCGAGATAGGATTATTGAATTTTTACAGCGACTCAAATGTTCAAATTATTGTTCAAATTCTAAGTCTTAAATTTACACCAACATTGGCAAGTTGAATTTTGAACACTTTTCAAATACGAGCTTCATTCAAATGTTCTAAACACGCTACAAGAATTCTTGCAAGCTTTGGAAAATTTTGCCAGGATTTGTTTCATTCAAAGTTCGCTACGAGAATAAGTTTATCAATATTTCCAAGTTATTACAAGCATGGAATGTTGGTGTTACTATTCAAAGATCGAAGAATATTCAAACCAAACTTGCTTTTATTCAAATTACCAAATTTTTGGTACAAGAGTAGTTCTAAATGTTGGAAAGTACACAAGTTCTCCAAAATGTTGAAACTTCTTACAATTTCAATCCTAAGTTCTACAATCCAAAATTCTACAAGTTTCTAAAGCGGTTTCTACAGTGTTTACAAAGTCTTGAAGTTTCTTGGCCTTTTTCTTCGAATTGCAAGCTTTTCAACGTCGCGGTCATCCGGCTTCCTCTTCATCTTCGTGCCTAAACCACTTGACCATTGTCTTCATCTCGCCACATGAAACAAGAAAGGAAAATCGGGTTAGAAGTTACAAAACATAAACATAAAACAATGCGAGGAATTATAAAAGGATTATGTTTTTGTCGAGGACTCATCATTAGGCATTTAGGCGGAATCAGGTTTTCAACAATAAGCCTCAGAATCTTAAAAAGATTAATCATCGGCGTTTGACTTGTTTGCAAATCACGGGCTAACCCGGTTCACAAGCAAGCGCGACGGGCTGCAATACGAAGCGACGGATTCAGTTTCCGGGCAGCAAACGATACGAAGCGACAATGTTAATTCCGGGCAGCAAGCATACAAAGCAACGGTTTTAATTCCGGGCAGCAAGCATACGAAGCGACGTTTTAATCTCAACAGCCAATAAGCATGTATCAAGGCAGCATATGAATGATCCCACAGTTCAAGGCAACAATATACATTGAGGCAACGTTTTAAATCCAAGTCAACACAACAAGCATTAATCCAACAGCTTAAATCCAACAGGGACAATTGAGAAAATCAGAGAAAAAGAAGAAGTAACAGAGAACAGTTGAGAAGACAGGAGGAAAAGAAGCAAAAGTATGGCCATAAGCAAGCAACAAAGTCAGAAAATCATCATCACAGCATACATTGAGCCCACAGCCAGCATACAAAAGCAACAAGCATCTCAAGGCAGTTGAGAAAAGAAGAAGATATAAGCCACAGAGGTAAAGAAAAACTCAGAGCAGAGCAGAGCAGAGCAGGAGGTTCAGGCCACAAAAGTCAAAAGCTAAAGCAGAGCAGAGCAGGGCATGGTGTTAAACTACCAATACAAGCAACTGGGACATGCTAAGGTCAAGGGACATATCTGTTCAGAGATATAAGATACACTACCAGAAAATATCAAAACCCCAGTTCATTTTCGAAACACAAACAGAAAAAAAGAAGAACTTTGTTCTTTCAAAACCAGAAAAGAAACCAGAAAAGCCAGCATAGCGATCAACACAAACCAACAAGAACAAAGAATCCCAATGTAAAACCCAACAAAAACGTAAACAACACAAAGCAAAACCTAACATATTAGCCTTCGTAACTCTTTTTCTCCGTAAATCAGTTCAATTTGAGAAAGAAGAAGAGTTTTAGAAAGGTAATACCCGGGTTTCGACGAAGAGGTTGCGAACTCCGTCGCCGTCCTTCTCCCTTTCCATTTACGATCTGAAACAGAAATCAAAACAACATTAAGAAATCAGAAATCAAACATGCAAACAGTTCGAGAGAGATGAACAGCGAGTTCGAGAGAGAAGAGAGATGACGATCGCGGCCAAACGAGAGCGCAAGCTACAGAGAGCGATCGCGGCCAAACGAGACAGAGAGTGAGCGATTCCGGTGAGAGATGAGAGCGGTTCCGGCGAGAGACGCGAGACACACGCGAGAGAGAGAGAGAGATGGAAAGGTTTTCTCTGGGTTTTGCCCATTTGAGAAATGGGGTTGTTTCAATTTCTTTTCTTTTTTTTTCTTAAATTAAAATATAATATATAAACAAATTGTTTTTTTTCTTCTATATTAAATCTGGTGGTGACAAGTGTCACCACCTTGTTTTTTATGAGAAAATCTATTTGTTTTATTTTTATTATTCTTAAACAAATTCCTCTTTAACAAAAATGAATATTAAATAATGTAAATGGGTGGTGTAATATTTATTATTTTTGGAACCGTCGGAGTATTTTGGATCGGAAGCCTTGATACTCAAATCGCCAGCAATATGACGAATTCGGCGGAATAATCAAAGTTCAGATGGATTTCTTTTCATACTACGTCCAGAAGCAAGGCGATACAGGCTATTTCTAAATTTTGATCTATTTCCATTAAATTATTTTGTGCAAATAATATTTTGTTGCGATGTACTAAATAATTATTGGATCTGATAGTTTGTGTTTGAAGATTTATCGATTAAACTATTAGCCGATTTTTCATCAAACAGAAAAAATCGTCTCTAATAATTATTTAAATTTCCGATTGTATTGTATGGTATTTTTGTCTGTTTATTTACTCGTTCAGTACTTATTCACCAATGTACACTGTGCACACAACTAAAATTAAAATCAATCCGATTTCATCTTGATTGGCTCATACGCCGATTTCTTAAAGGGTCTCATGGTTGGGGATGGGCATGGCCATCCTCACGAGGTTGGTTAAAGCCCTTGTTGCTTTAATCGATCATAACCCGAAAATAACATTGGTCTACACCAATTACCATGCACTAGGGTCTCATGGTTGGGGATAGGATCACCTATCCTCACGAGGTTAATTAAGTCCATATACTTGATTAATCATAACCCGCTTCCATTTCATCTTAGCACGCGTATCAGAATGCTTTCATAGGTTAAGGTTCTAAACCTCGATCCAACGTCGAGTTTCTTTTCAAAGTATTTTTTCTAAATAAATATTCTATTTCTCCCTCCTCCCAAGCATATGGTAGTCAGTCCAGTATCGACCCTCGACCGTATGTTTGGTTTCTTAATTGAATTTAATTAACGTGAACCATGCTTCACTTCACCTTTCCTTACCAAAAGCTTTGGGTAGAAAAAGATGATTCGGATGTTTCTGTCCACTCATCCAAGTAATTGGGGCGTTAGCCGTTGAACGCTTATGGTCCAATACTTGTCTCCCACATAAAAACAACTCAACTCACTCAAAACTCCTTTTATCGCTCATATGCGATCATCAAACTATTTTCCGATAAAGAGTGTGCGATAGTCGTTTCAAATGCGAACGAGGACTTAAGCTTTTTCAAATAAACAAAACAAGTCCTAGTTCAAAGCATTTGAAACGTCTAAATGCACGATTTTTCAGATAAAATCAATACAACCAATTACAACCTTTTTAAGAGGAACTACAGAGTTTTGACTTTCCCATTGCACAAGGGAATATGTAGGCACACGGTTCTGAAACCGTGCCAAACTCAAAATATAACAATCAATTTTCTTTTTTCTAAAGATTAGCGAATATACACACACACTTAGAACTAAACGGGTCCCATCGAGTACGATGGATGTAAGGGGTGCTAACACCTTCCCCTTGCATAACCGACTCCCGATTCCAATTTTTGGTCGTAGACCGTCTTATCCGCATGTTTGGGGTTTTATCTTTATTTTCCCATTCCTTTTGGAACAAATAAAATTAGGTGGCGATTTCACAGTTTTCGAGAATTTAAAATATTTTTGAAAATCGAGTTGCTTCAGTTGGCGACTTCACTGGGGAAATTTGACTAAGCGTGTCAACCCTAGTTTAGCTCTTCGTATGTGTGTTTATTTTCGCTTTCTTTTTATCACTTTATTTGTGTGTTTTATTTAGTCGCTTATTTCCTATCACTTTAATTATTACCTTGTTGATATATTATTGTTGTGCGGGAATGATGGATGGGATTATAGGAAAAGCCCACTACCAAGGCTGTAGAACACATAAATTAGAGTGGTTGCGTAGTATTGGTTTGCTAGACGGAAATGTCTTGCAAGTTGGTGCGAAGACCACACCTAGGGGAGGTTCTTTCGAAGACATTATTGTCGATTGCAAGTTATTTTTGCATTGGCAATAGTGTTGTTAGAAGGGATTTTTCCCCTAGTTATGACCTTTAGGGAAAACCTAACCTTTAGGCTTTAAGATTGCTCAAATGAGACGTTCTTGGATATATCATCTAATCACAAATTTATTTGCGGTGAAAATGATACACCCAAGTTGGGATCAATGATTTTGAGCACCCCGTTCAGATCCCAATATTGAGGGTTACGTTTGTTAGATCGTTAGACCTGCTTTGTCTATTCGGTTAATACGTAACTCTCCCTCAAACCAAATTCTCTTGAAAAAAAATCTTGGTAGCATTGCAAGTATCTTTGCGATGCGCGAGAATTTGTGTTTGTTGTATCAAAAACCCTAAGAACCAACCTTGTTTGGGGAATTGTGGGTAGACGTCGAAACCATGTCCGACCGTCCTTTTAAACCCTTGTGCTATTTGGCTTTACATATGATTTTGCGCATAACATCAATATGTATCGCATCACATCGCATTCTTACATGCATCACCATCACATCGCATTCTGACATGCGTTACCATTACATTACATTGCATTCTTACATGCATTACCATTATATCGCATTCTTACATGCGTTACTATTACATTACATCGCATTCTGACATGCGTTACCATTACATTACATTGCATTCTTACATGCATTACCATTATATCGCATTCTTACATGCGTTACTATTACATTACATCGCATTCTGACATGCGTTACCATTATGTTACATTGCATTCTTACACGCATTACCATTATATCGCATTCTTACATGCGTTACTATTACATTACATCGCATTTTGACATGCGTTACCATTATATTACATCGCATTCTTACATGCACTACCATTATATCGCATTCTTACATGCGTTACTATTACATTACATCGCATTCTTACATGCATCACCATCATCGTTTTCTTACATGCATCACCATCATATGACATTCTTACATGCATTACCATTACATCGCATTCTTACATGCATTCTCCATGAGTCAAGGACATCCACATGTAGCGAACTCTCCAGTTCGAAATTCTCCTACTGAGTATCATCCTCGGCCTTCACCTTCGAGGATTCCTCGGCAACAGCAATTGCTTGCTCCCCGATCGAAGAAGAATGAACCAAATCAGAGTATTAATCCGCATTATCGCCGATATGCTCAGCAGGATATTCAGCCAATCCCGATATCATATTCTCGACTTTTGCCTTGCTTGGTTCAGAGTGGTGTTGTGATACCAAGGGAGTTGAAGCCAGTACCAGGGGTTGCTAAAGCTTGGTTTGATGAGAAAGCTAAATGTGCTTTTCATGCTGACTCTGTAGGACACGAAACTGAGAATTGTTCGGCCTTCAAATGCACAGTTCAAGAGCTAATTGATGATAAGATTCTATTTTTCAAACAGAATGGATCGAGCTTAGACATTTTGCTTACAAGGTCTAATCATAACAACTTTGAGGAACTTCCAAAACTCATTGGGACAATTGCTTGCCAAAAAGAAGTTGAGACTTTGAAGAGTAGTGATGAAGTAATCCAGATGTTCACTTCAGAAAAGGTGGTAACCTTTAGCAAAGATATCTCAAGTTCTAGCAAAGGGAAGTCGGTTGCAACACCAACTCATTATCCTCCATTACCATCTTTCAAATCTTTGCATCAACAACTTTTGTCTGATCTTCCTCAACTTCAGAGTCAGAACTCTCAAAATCAAACTGTGCCTCAGAATAATTTGGAAAGAAGGAATGCTCCTCTCGATCCAATTCCAGTGACCTACAGTCAACTCCTGCCACATCTGGTTCAAAGCTCATTGGTGGTTCCCAAATTTCTTAACCCACCAAATTTATTCCCGCTTGGTTATGATCATAACGTGCGATGTGAATACCATGATGGAGCAGTAGGCCACTCAACAGAGGACTGCAACGCCTACAAAGCCAAAGTTCAACAGTTGATTGATCAGAAATACTTGACTCTTCAAGGAGGGATTCTGTTTGTGAATGGCAATCCGATACTCAAGTGAACGCCAAGACTACTAAAAGTCATCTAAATCAACAAGTCAAGATGGAGCCCAAGTCTCCTCAACAATGACAATCTTGTATTTCTTTGCTGCATTTTCATGTGTATCTTGTTTGATTGTTTAAACTTTGTTTGCATGTAGAAACTTGTTTGTTTTTATCTTAATGCAATGAATATGTTTGTCTTGAAGCAATCCATTAGTTATCACTCTTTAAATGATTTGCGAGCATTTTGATACCAACGTTACCAATCCTTTCGCCTAGGCAAAGATTGGAGGGAGGATGACGATGATTAAAAATGCCAGGTCTCTAGTCATGTGCTTTTGAGTAGAACCCTGCTAATGATGTACAGGCCTTGTTTCAAATCCCTAAACACCGGAGTTATAAGGGAGATAGACCCTCGTTAACCCCCTCGAGCCTTGAAGTAGGAGTTTCTTTTCTTTCCGAAAAAAAAAACTTCATTTTTAACCTGTGGGCGGGTAGTGTTCAGTTAATCTGATCGAGCGTTAAAACTCATCAAGAGAGTAAGCATCAAAGGATACAACAATGGCTATCCTTCAAAAGGTTGAGAAAGGTCAAAACCACAGTAGTCGACCTCCATCTATCAATAGTGTGCATCAAAGGAGAATGATACCATGTTGGGTATCTCTAGCACATCAGAAAGGTCAATGATGACGACACATGCTTATCCTCATCTACCCAAGGACTCAGACAATCACCATCACTTTTAACAAATCAAAGGTTGTGTACAGATCCACGACTTGTTCAAAAAAAAGATGAATAGAAAAAGACAAAGAGCCCGCTAAGTCGGAACTTAGTAATAAGTCGCTTAGGCAAAAGTCAGGATAAGAAAAAATCCCGAAAGGCATTTTCAAAGAAAAATTTTTCAACGAAGAACAAGTCGTGTGGCTAGACACCAAGGACAAAATGTGAGTGATTGTCGTGCCCAAGAAACCTCGTATTGGTTCCTCAACCATCATAACGCCTCTCAAGAGATGAGTGCTCGTATTGGATAGTTGAACTTAGGACTGAAGAACGTCATGGAGAATGGGCGGGCACCAAATATTTTGAGCCTAAAAATCTTCTTTCTAAAAAACCCGTGAACCAGACCACGTTACAACCCTCAAAAGTCCTAATTGAAGCGTGGGTTAATTCAAAAGCATACGACGAAGAGATCGCGTTTACCTGACTCCTACAGTGTGTGTTAAGTACCTGTGTTGGTATCATGTGCTCGTCTTATCTTTCAAAAGAAAATTTTCGTGTTGCACTCCAAAAGTGTTTCACTCACAAAAGTCATGTTTTTCATACAAAACTTCAAGACGCATAAATGTTGCATTATAATTGTCACAATAAACATTCTTCTACATGTAAAACAATTGTTTGACATTGAAGAAGTTCTCATAATGAACATCAGTGAAGAGTTTAACTTTGTCTAGAGAAGAAAGACTTGATTATTCTGTTGAGTTAGCAGCTTATTTGTAGCAAGGGGCAGGACGTCTAAGGACTCCTTTGAGCATATCACAAGTTGTTTTCTCAAGATTCTGTTAATATGGGGCAATCAAATCAAAATTCAGCTCCTCGAATTTCCGCCAATCTAGGGGCAGGTCCTTAAAGAGCAATCGGTGACTTGGTCTTACTCAAAGAGCGTTAACCAGGACAACCGTCGTTTCATGATTCGATCAATCTGAGACATTTACTTCGAGATGTTGAAGCCTTCAGAAAGTTCTCGTTCCATCAAGTTAGTTGCTCACATGCTGTTGGTCTGAAGCAATTACTTCGAGACGTAGAAGTCTCTCTAAAGCTTGTCCTGGGGCAGGTCTTCCCGATGCTCGCATAGCTCCTTATTCAGATACAGTCGATCTGAGGAATTACTTGAGATATAGAAGTCCCTTCAAGATTCATTCTAAAGCAAGCTTGCTGAAAAGATTCATCTGAAGCAACTACTTCGAGACGTTGGAGTCTCTGCAATATTCATCCTGGGGCATGTCGTCCATCTACGCAAAGTCTGCCACTCTAAGATTTGATAAATCTAAGGAGGTTATTTTGAGATGCGGAAACACCTCCAAAGCTCCTATCGAGGCATGATATTCCCATATCAGAATATCCGGTTCCTTTGAAATACTGATGATCGGTAAAGTATTGCTTCGAACACGTGATGCCGGACACTTTTCGTGAAAGATTTCTAGAAAGTCTAATGCACGCGTGTTGAGATTCTGAAGTCGATATATCTCTTAAGTGCAAAATCTAATGCAGCTGCATTCCCACGCATGGGGCACGCCCCTAATCATCATTATCTGATCAACTCAGAAGTTTGCTATTCTTTGATCTACAAGAATTAGCATTGCAGCCCTTCCAGCGGCAATTCAACATTTAGAGCTTGGTCAATCATCTTGTTGTGCCATGTTCTTTTATCCTCCGGACTAACGATGTTGAGGATTCAGTTTGATAGCCGGTGCATTAACCAGTATATTCATGCATTCATTCATTCATGCATTCATATAATATACTACATAGCACCTTCATTCATAAACCTCAGCCAAGACTCGGGTTATTCCAAGATCGGTTATTGATTTTTCTCAGCAGAATCATAATTTGAAGACTATTTTGAATGACAAATTCAGTTTCTTCCGATCACAAGTTTGAGGGCTCGACCATAATTGGTCTATAACAATGACGATTCTCAAATCGAATCTATTCCGGAATGATTGGGTTTCCCCAAGTGAACTCTTGTATCAAATGGACCTTCTTCATAGAGTTCCTTTTAAAAAAAGAACACCATTACAAGCAGAAGATTTTTCTCAGATGACAAACTTAGTTCTTCTCCCCAGTGCAAGAAGAATGCTTGGGTGAAAGACAATCGACAATAATGTCAACTCCCCAATGAAGTCTCTTCCCCAGAGAATCGATAATTCATCCCCAGTGAACTCTTATGACAACAAGATCGTTCAATTGGATTCCCCAGTGATATCTTCCTTCTCTCAACAGTATCAGGAAATCATGCATCATTTGCATTAGAAAAAAAATCATCATATCATGCATACCATACTCATGCATTAGCTTCGGCTATTTATTTTGCAGGTTTTTCAACTGAAACTGTAAATGTCCTCGTAAGGATCAAATGGAAGGATTAGTTCTCAGACGATAAATTATCCTCTTTTCTCCAGTACAAGTGGTATACTTGCATGGATCTTAACAATCGATGGTTTCTCCAATCGAGACTTCTTCCCCAGCGAGACAGTTGTCTCTTTCAATGGACTCTAATGTCAACAAAATTATTCAACCGGGAATCCCCAGTGAATTTTCCACATGGTTTTCTTACGAAGTTTCCCCGACGAAGCTTAATACACTCCCCAAGTGAGTCTCCTTCAGAAAGGATTACTACAACATTATTCTTGGTATTTTCAAAGATTTCTTTCAGACAAGAATCTTCTCAGCAAATACTATTGGCGGTGGCTTCCACAATATACTTCCCTGAGCTGTTCTCAGAAAATTACAACAAACTTCTGGTGCGTTTATTTCCCCAGTAAGTTATCAACTACTCAACAATAAATATCCACCCGGCGGGATGTTTATTCAAATCTCAAGATATTTCTCCAACTCAGACGTTGATCTACATA
The DNA here is from genome assembly GCA_021764765.1 of Vicia sativa. NCBI lineage: Eukaryota > Viridiplantae > Streptophyta > Magnoliopsida > Fabales > Fabaceae > Vicia > Vicia sativa. Next base: position 73,221,720 of record CM038793.1, read on the forward strand.
TCTACTTGCTGCAACGCATTGTCCATACAATGTCAAGAAATGAAGCTCATTACCCTAGAAGTTTTTCACCACGGCTAATCGATTCTTCTATCAACGGTAAAGCTATCTGCATACAAATTGAAGATCTTGTCAACTCAGAAGTTGTTCAACATGTCCGTACATGTTCAGTAAGATCTCTCATCAGCAGAAACGTCGGAAACAAGATTTACCGACTTCATAAACATCTATATCACGCCGGTGTGCTGGATATTATTATGTTTATCCCCAGAGAATTGTATTCTTGGGTGCGCTCGATTTTGTTCTCGGGTAACTCGTGGTTACACGGTCAAAGACATTCAGCATGCCATGGCTCCTCGCACTTTCGTGCACCAACAATTCCGATATTGTTCTAGCCATATATTCAGAGAACTCTTTGTTAAGTTCTCAATCTTGTCAATCAGGGAACTCTTTGTTAAGTTCCCAATCATGTCATTTTTCAATTCTGTTTAAGGTTTCCAGGTATTCCTTAGTTTTCAGAGAACTCTTTGTTAAGTTCTCAATCATGTCAATCAGGGAACTCTTTGTTAAGTTCTCAATCATGTCATTTCAATTCTGTTTAAGGTTTCCAAGTATTCCTTAGTCAATCAGAGAACTCTTTGTTAAGTTCTCAATCATGTCATTTCAAATTTTTGTGTAAGGTTTCCAGGTATTCCTTAGTCATTCAGAGAACTCTTTGTTAAGTTCTCAGTCTTGTCAATTTTTCAATTTTTGTGTAAGGTTTCCAGGTATTCCTTAGTTATCAGAGAACTCTTTGTTAAGTTCTCAGTCATGTCAATTTTTCAATATATTGTTTTTCTTTTCGCTTGAGAAGTTCGTTTCTCTTCTCATAGCATTTTCATTAAAATTGTTGCCAAAGTCATTTCGGTGACACGGTTATCCCCAGTGTTGTTAAAATTTCCCAGCTGTTGTGTTAAAGCATTCCGTTAATGCTTAGCAAGTTTTCTCTTCAAGCGTTTTTCTTGGCTCCGTAGTCAAGATTTGTTATCTGTTTTCTTTTGTGGCATTGGTTTCCCGCATCGGGCAAATTTTCGGGGTTCTCTAGTATTCAATCCTCTTCCACTTTGAATGTTCGAAAGCTGTCAATCTTTCTCACTTATCAAGTTCAAGATGATTGAATAGGGGCAACTGTCGCACCCCAAAATTTACCCTCCTTTCCATAATCTTTCTGGGAATATTGGTTCATGTTCCTTTCTCTTGTATCCACCCAGATTATTTAAAACGAATGATTTGTCAAGGTACGATGATTGTGTTTGATGCAAATCCATCCGAATTTCAGTTCACAATTGCAAATTCCTGAAGCCCAAAGGAAGTTCAAGTTTTCGAGCCAATTGGAATGTTGGTTTATGATTTAGCAAATTGACCACGAGTTGGAGTTCAAAGGAAATTTTGAATTCTATTTGTGAAACAAGGCGAGATAGGATTATTGAATTTTTACAGCGACTCAAATGTTCAAATTATTGTTCAAATTCTAAGTCTTAAATTTACACCAACATTGGCAAGTTGAATTTTGAACACTTTTCAAATACGAGCTTCATTCAAATGTTCTAAACACGCTACAAGAATTCTTGCAAGCTTTGGAAAATTTTGCCGGGATTTGTTTCATTCAAAGTTCGGTACGAGAATAAGTTTATCAATATTTCCAAGTTATTACAAGCATGGAATGTTGGTGTTACTATTCAAAGATCGAAGAATATTCAAACCAAACTTGCTTTTATTCAAATTACCAAATTTTTGGTACAAGAGTAGTTCGAAATTGGAAAGTACACAAGTTCTCCAAAATGTTGAAACTTCTTACAATTTCAATCCTAAGTTCTATAATCCAAAATTCTACAAGTTTCTAAAGCGGTTTCTACAGTGTTTACAAAGTCTTGAAGTTTCTTGGCCTTTTTCTTCGAATTGCAAGCTTTTCAACGTCGCGGTCATCCGGCTTCCTCTTCATCTTCGTGCCTAAACCACTTGACCATTGTCTTCATCTCGCCACATGAAACAAGAAAGGAAAATCGGGTTAGAAGTTACAAAACATAAACATAAAACAATGCGAGGAATTATAAAAGGATTATGTTTTTGTCGAGGACTCATCATTAGGCATTTAGGCGGAATCAGGTTTTCAACAATAAGCCTCAGAATCTTAAAAAGATTAATCATCGGCGTTTGACTTGTTTGCAAATCACGGGCTAACCGGTTCACAAGCAAGCGCGACGGGCTGCAATACGAAGCGACGGATTCAGTTTCCGGGCAGCAAACGATACGAAGCGACAATGTTAATTCCGGGCAGCAAGCATACAAAGCAACGGTTTTAATTCCGGGCAGCAAGCATACGAGCGCGTTTAATCTCAGCCAATAAGCATGTATCAAGGCAGATATGAATGATCCCACGCTCAAGGCAACAATATACATTGAGGCAACGCTTTAAATCCAAGTCAACACAACAAGCATTAATCCAACGCTTAAATCCAACAGGACAATTGAGAAAATCGAGAAAAGAAGAAGTAAGAGAGAGCTTGAGAAGACAGAGGAAAAGAAGCAAAAGTATGGCCATAAGCATGCAACAAAGTCGAAAATCATCATCACAAAGATACATTGAGCCCACCAAGATACAAAAGCAACAAGCATCTCAAGGCATTGAGAAAAGAAGAAGATATAAGCCACAGAGGTAAAGAAAAACTCAGAGCAGAGCAGAGCAGAGCAGGAGGTTCAGGCCACAAAAGTCAAAAGCTAAAGCAGAGCAGAGCAGGGCATGGTGTTAAACTACCAATACAAGCAACTGGGACATGCTAAGGTCAAGGGACATATCTGTTCAGAGATATAAGATACACTACCAGAAAATATCAAAACCCCAGTTCATTTTCGAAACACAAACAGAAAAAAAGAAGAACTTTGTTCTTTCAAAACCAGAAAAGCCAGCATAGCGATCAACACAAACCAACAAGAACAGCAATCCCAGAACAGAAAACCCAACAAAAACGTAAACAACACAAAGCAAAACCTAACATATTAGCCTTCAGAACTCTTTTTTCCAAATCCAGTTCCGAATTTGAGAAAGAAGAAGAGTTTTAGAAAGGTAATACCCGGGTTTCGACGAAGAGGTTGCGAACTCGTCCTTCTCCCTTTCCATTTACGATCCGAAACAGAAATCAAAACAACATTAAGAAATCAGAAATCAAACATGCAAACAGTTCGAGAGAGATGAACAGCGAGTTCGAGAGAGAAGAGAGATGACGATCGCGGCCAAACAAGAGCGCAAGCTACAGAGAGCGATCGCGGCCAAACGAGACAGAGAGCGAGCGATTCCGGTGAGAGATGAGAGCGGTTCCGGCGAGAGACGCGAGACACACGCGAGAGAGAGATGGAAAGGTTTTCTCTGGGTTTTGCCCATTTGAGAAATGGGGTTGTTTCAATTTCTTTTCTTTTTTTTTCTTAAATTAAAATATAATATATAAACAAATTGTTTTTTTTCTTCTATATTAAATCTGGTGGTGACAAGTGTCACCACGTTGTTTTTTATGAGAAAATCTATTTGTTTTATTTTTATTATTCTTAAACAAATTCCTCTTTAACAAAAATGAATATTAAATAATGTAAATGGGTGGTGTAATATTTATTATTTTTGGAACCGTCGGAGTATTTTGGATCGGAAGCCTTGATACTCAAATCGCCAGCAATATGACGAATTCGGCGGAATAATCAAAGTTCAGATGGATTTCTTTTCATACTCCGTCCAGAAGCAAGGCGATACAGGCTATTTCTAAATTTTGATCTATTTCCATTAAATTATTTTGTGCAAATAATATTTTGTTGTGATGTACTAAATAATTATTGGATCTGATAGTTTGTGTTTGATGATTTATCGATTAAACTATTAGCCGATTTTTCATCAAACAGAAAAAATCGTCTCTAATAATTATTTAAATTTCCGATTGTATTGTATGGTATTTTTGTCTGTTTATTTACTCGTTCAGTACTTATTCACCAATGTACACTGTGCACACAACTAAAATTAAAATCAATCCGATTTCATCTTGATTGGCTCATACGCCGATTTCTTAAAGGGTCTCATGGTTGGGGATGGGCATGGCCATCCTCACGAGGTTGGTTAAAGCCCTTGTTGCTTTAATCGATCATAACCCGAAAATAACATTGGTCTACACCAATTACCATGCACTAGGGTCTCATGGTTGGGGATAGGATCACCTATCCTCACGAGGTTAATTAAGTCCATATACTTGATTAATCATAACCCGCTTCCATTTCATCTTAGCACGCGTATCAGAATGCTTTCATAGGTTAAGGTTCTAAACCTCGATCCAACGTCGAGTTTCTTTTCAAAGTATTTTTTCTAAATAAATATTCTATTTCTCCCTCCTCCCAAGCATATGGTAGTCAGTCCAGTATCGACCCTCGACCGTATGTTTGGTTTCTTAATTGAATTTAATTAACGTGAACCATGCTTCACTTCACCTTTCCTTACCAAAAGCTTTGGGTAGAAAAAGATGATTCGGATGTTTCTGTCCACTCATCCAAGTAATTGGGGCGTTAGCCGTTGAACGCTTATGGTCCAATACTTGTCTCCCACATAAAAACAACTCAACTCACTCAAAACTCCTTTTATCGCTCATATGCGATCATCAAACTCTTTTCCGATAAAGAGTGTGCGATAGTCGTTTCAAATGCGAACGAGGACTTAAGCTTTTCAAATAAACAAAACAAGTCCTAGTTCAAAGCATTTGAAACGTCTAAATGCACGATTTTTCAGATAAAATCAATACAACCAATTACAACCTTTTTAAGAGGAACTACAGAGTTTTGACTTTCCCATTGCACAAGGGAATATGTAGGCACACGGTTCTGAAACCGTACCAAACTCAAAATATAATAATCAAATTTCTTTTTTCTAAAGATTAGCGAATATACACACACACTTAGAACTAAACGGGTCCCATCGAGTACGATGGATGTAAGGGGTGCTAACACCTTCCCCTTGCATAACCGACTCGATTCCAATTTTTGGTCGAGACCGCCTTATCCGCATGTTTGGGGTTTTATCTATATTTTCCTTCCTTTTGGAACAAATAAAATTAGGTGGCGATTTCACGCTTTCGAGAATTTAAAAGATTTTTGAAAATCGAGTTGCTTCAAGATGAGTCTATTACATGCGTGTTTGTGTCGACACAAACCAGCTTTTGTATTGACATGTGAGTTTATGGATCGACCTAAGTGGACAGAATAGACAGAACTTTTTGAAAACGGTTTGGTCATATCTTCGCGATCAGAACTCGATTTAGGCATAGTTGGTATCGTTGGAAAGCTTAAAATGCATACTAACTATTAAGAACATTTTAAAACCCAGTAACTAAATCTTGAGGGATTTATATGGCTTTCTGTAGGAAGGATTCGTTGTAATCCGTGATTATCTGTGGTGTATACTTGTTGTATGTTAATTCTATGTGTTTTAATTAACGTTATATCTGCATAATTGTATTGATATCATATGTTGTTGATGTTGTACGTACCTAGTAGTCGTTGATCTCAGTTGTTGTTGTTGTTCTATATACCGGTGATAGTCTTACTAACTAAAGGGTAAGCTTTTGGCAAATTTAGGCTTTGTGATGATTTATTTCATGATAGGTGATGATATCATGTTGTGGTTGATGATGGTTATGATGTCTGATGTGGTCATAACCTGTGTTGAATGTTGCATGCTTTATGATGTGCATGCATACACATTCTGGTGAAGTTAATTCCCATTTTATGGAATTTGGCTCGTATTACCAATAACCGTACCCGAGTGATTGTGGGTGGTGAGGCTGGATTCGTGTCCGGGTGATTATGGACGAATCGATGTTGGTGACTTGTTCAAAAAAAAGATGAATAGAAAAAGACAAAGAGCCCGCTAAGTCGGAACTTAGTAATAAGTCGCTTAGGCAAAAGTCAGGATAAGAAAAAATCCCGAAAGGCATTTTCAAAGAAAAATTTTTCAACGAAGAACAAGTCGTGTGGCTAGACACCAAGGACAAAATGTGAGTGATTGTCGTGCCCAAGAAACCTCGTATTGGTTCCTCAACCATCATAACGCCTCTCAAGAGATGAGTGCTCGTATTGGATAGTTGAACTTAGGACTGAAGAACGTCATGGAGAATGGGCGGGCACCAAATATTTTGAGCCTAAAAATCTTCTTTCTAAAAAACCCGTGAACCAGACCACGTTACAACCCTCAAAAGTCCTAATTGAAGCGTGGGTTAATTCAAAAGCATACGACGAAGAGATCGCGTTTACCTGACTCCTACAGTGTGTGTTAAGTACCTGTGTTGGTATCATGTGCTCGTCTTATCTTTCAAAAAGAAAATTTTCAGTGTTGCACTCCAAAAGTGTTTCACTCACAAAAAGTCATGTTTTTCATACAAAACTTCAAGACGCATAAATGTTGCATTATAATTGTCACAATAAACATTCTTCTACATGTAAAACAATTGTTTGACATTGAAGAAGTTCTCATAATGAACATCAGTGAAGAGTTTAACTTTGTCTAGAGAAGAAAGACTTGATTATTCTGTTGAGTTAGCAGCTTATTTGTAGCAAGGGGCAGGACGTCTAAGGACTCCTTTGAGCATATCACAAGTTGTTTTCTCAAGATTCTGTTAATATGGGGCAATCAAATCAAAATTCAGCTCCTCGAATTTCCGCCAATCTAGGGGCAGGTCCTTAAAGAGCAATCAGCAGGTGACTTGGTCTTACTCAAAGAGCGGTTAACCTGGGACAACCGTCGTTTCATGATTCGATCAATCTGAGACATTTACTTCGAGATGTTGAAGCCTTCAGAAAGTTCTCGTTCCATCAAGTTAGTTGCTCACATGCTGTTGGTCTGAAGCAATTACTTCGAGACGTAGAAGTCTCTCTAAAGCTTGTCCTGGGGCAGGTCTTCCCGATGCTCGCATAGCTCCTTATTCAGATACAGTCGATCTGAGGAATTACTTGAGATATAGAAGTCCCTTCAAGATTCATTCTAAAGCAAGCTTGCTGAAAAGATTCATCTGAAGCAACTACTTCGAGACGTTGGAGTCTCTGCAATATTCATCCTGGGGCATGTCGTCCATCTACGCAAAGTCTGCCACTCTAAGATTTGATAAATCTAAGGAGGTTATTTTGAGATGCGGAAACACCTCCAAAGCTCCTATCGAGGCATGATATTCCCATATCAGAATATCCGGTTCCTTTGAAATACTGATGATCGGTAAAGTATTGCTTCAGAACACAGGATGCCGGGACACTCCTTTTCAGGAAAGATTTCTAGAAAGTCTAACAGACCGGGGCAGGTTGAGATTCTGAAGTCGATATATCTCTTAAGTGCAAAATCTAATGCAGCTGCATTCCCACGCATGGGGCACGCCCCTAATCATCATTATCTGATCAACTCAGAAGTTTGCTATTCTTTGATCTACAAGAATTAGCATTGCAGCCCTTCCAGCGGCAATTCAACATTTAGAGCTTGGTCAATCATCTTGTTGTGCCATGTTCTTTTATCCTCCGGACTAACGATGTTGAGGATTCAGTTTGATAGCCGGTGCATTAACCAGTATATTCATGCATTCATTCATTCATGCATTCATATAATATACTACATAGCACCTTCATTCATAAACCTCAGCCAAGACTCGGGTTATTCCAAGATCGGTTATTGATTTTTCTCAGCAGAATCATAATTTGAAGACTATTTTGAATGACAAATTCAGTTTCTTCCGATCACAAGTTTGAGGGCTCGACCATAATTGGTCTATAACAATGACGATTCTCAAATCGAATCTATTCCGGAATGATTGGGTTTCCCCAAGTGAACTCTTGTATCAAATGGACCTTCTTCATAGAGTTCCTTTTAAAAAAAGAACACCATTACAAGCAGAAGATTTTTCTCAGATGACAAACTTAGTTCTTCTCCCCAGTGCAAGAAGAATGCTTGGGTGAAAGACAATCGACAATAATGTCAACTCCCCAATGAAGTCTCTTCCCCAGAGAATCGATAATTCATCCCCAGTGAACTCTTATGACAACAAGATCGTTCAATTGGATTCCCCAGTGATATCTTCCTTCTCTCAACAGTATCAGGAAATCATGCATCATTTGCATTAGAAAAAAAATCATCATATCATGCATACCATACTCATGCATTAGCTTCGGCTATTTATTTTGCAGGTTTTTCAACTGAAACTGTAAATGTCCTCGTAAGGATCAAATGGAAGGATTAGTTCTCAGACGATAAATTATCCTCTTTTCTCCAGTACAAGTGGTATACTTGCATGGATCTTAACAATCGATGGTTTCTCCAATCGAGACTTCTTCCCCAGCGAGACAGTTGTCTCTTTCAATGGACTCTAATGTCAACAAAATTATTCAACCGGGAATCCCCAGTGAATTTTCCACATGGTTTTCTTACGAAGTTTCCCCGACGAAGCTTAATACACTCCCCAAGTGAGTCTCCTTCAGAAAGGATTACTACAACATTATTCTTGGTATTTTCAAAGATTTCTTTCAGACAAGAATCTTCTCAGCAAATACTATTGGCGGTGGCTTCCACAATATACTTCCACGAAATTCTTTTAAAATTACAACAAACTTCGTGCGCTTATTTCCCAAAGAAGTTATCAACTACTCAACAATAAATATCCACCCGGCGGGATGTTTATTCAAATCTCAAGATATTTCTCCAACTCAGACGTTGATCTACATATCTACTTGCTGCAACGCATTGTCCATACAATGTCAGCAAATTGAAGCTCATTACCCTAGAAGTTTTTCATCACCCTGAATCGATTCTTCTATCAACGGTAAAGCTATCTGCATACAAATTGAAGATCTTGTCAACTCGTGGTTGTTCAACATGTCCGTACATGTTCGGAAGATCTCTCATTAAACGTCGGAAACAAGATTTACCGACTTCATAAACATCTATATCACGCGTGTCTGGATATTATTATGTTTATCCCGCAGAATTGTATTCTTGGGTGCGGATTTTGTTCTGCTGGTAACTCGAAGTTACACGGTCAAAGACATTCAAGATGCCATGGCTCCTCGCACTTTTGCACCAACAATTCGATATTGTTCTAGCTATATATTCGAGAACTCTTTGTTAAGTTCTCAATCTTGTCAATCAGGGAACTCTTTGTTAAGTTCCCAATCATGTCATTTTTCAATTCTGTTTAAGGTTTCCAGGTATTCCTTAGTTTTCAGAGAACTCTTTGTTAAGTTCTCAATCATGTCAATCAGGGAACTCTTTGTTAAGTTCTCAATCATGTCATTTCAATTCTGTTTAAGGTTTCCAAGTATTCCTTAGTCAATCAGAGAACTCTTTGTTAAGTTCTCAATCATGTCATTTCAAATTTTTGTGTAAGGTTTCCAGGTATTCCTTAGTCATTCAGAGAACTCTTTGTTAAGTTCTCAGTCTTGTCAATTTTTCAATTTTTGTGTAAGGTTTCCAGGTATTCCTTAGTTATCAGAGAACTCTTTGTTAAGTTCTCAGTCATGTCAATTTTTCAATATATTGTTTTTCTTTTCGCTTGAGAAGTTCGTTTCTCTTCTCATAGCATTTTCATTAAAATTGTTGCCAAAGTCATTTCGGTGACACGGTTATCCCCAGTGTTGTTAAAATTTCCCAGCTGTTGTGTTAAAGCATTCCGTTAATGCTTAGCAAGTTTTCTCTTCAAGCGTTTTTCTTGGCTCCGTAGTCAAGATTTGTTATCTGTTTTCTTTTGTGGCATTGGTTTCCCGCATCGGGCAAATTTTCGGGGTTCTCTAGTATTCAATCCTCTTCCACTTTGAATGTTCGAAAGCTGTCAATCTTTCTCACTTATCAAGTTCAAGATGATTGAATAGGGGCAACTGTCGCACCCCAAAATTTACCCTCCTTTCCATAATCTTTCTGGGAATATTGGTTCATGTTCCTTTCTCTTGTATCCACCCAGATTATTTAAAACGAATGATTTGTCAAGGTACGATGATTGTGTTTGATGCAAATCCATCCGAATTTCAGTTCACAATTGCAAATTCCTGAAGCCCAAAGGAAGTTCAAGTTTTCGAGCCAATTGGAATGTTGGTTTATGATTTAGCAAATTGACCACGAGTTGGAGTTCAAAGGAAATTTTGAATTCTATTTGTGAAACAAGGCGAGATAGGATTATTGAATTTTTACAGCGACTCAAATGTTCAAATTATTGTTCAAATTCTAAGTCTTAAATTTACACCAACATTGGCAAGTTGAATTTTGAACACTTTTCAAATACGAGCTTCATTCAAATGTTCTAAACACGCTACAAGAATTCTTGCAAGCTTTGGAAAATTTTGCCAGGATTTGTTTCATTCAAAGTTCGCTACGAGAATAAGTTTATCAATATTTCCAAGTTATTACAAGCATGGAATGTTGGTGTTACTATTCAAAGATCGAAGAATATTCAAACCAAACTTGCTTTTATTCAAATTACCAAATTTTTGGTACAAGAGTAGTTCGAAATTGGAAAGTACACAAGTTGTCCAAAATGTTGAAACTTCTTACAATTTCAATCCTAAGTTCTATAATCCAAAATTCTACAAGTTTCTAAAGCGGTTTCTACAGTGTTTACAAAGTCTTGAAGTTTCTTGGCCTTTTTCTTCGAATTGCAAGCTTTTCAACGTCGCGGTCATCCGGCTTCCTCTTCATCTTCGTGCCTAAACCACTTGACCATTGTCTTCATCTCGCCACATGAAACAAGAAAGGAAAATCGGGTTAGAAGTTACAAAACATAAACATAAAACAATGCGAGGAATTATAAAAGGATTATGTTTTTGTCGAGGACTCATCATTAGGCATTTAGGCGGAATCAGGTTTTCAACAATAAGCCTCAGAATCTTAAAAAGATTAATCATCGGCGTTTGACTTGTTTGCAAATCACGGGCTAACCCGGTTCACAAGCAAGCGCGACGGGCTGCAATACGAAGCGACGGATTCAGTTTCCGGGCAGCAAACGATACGAAGCGACAATGTTAATTCCGGGCAGCAAGCATACAAAGCAACGGTTTTAATTCCGGGCAGCAAGCATACGAAGCGACGTTTTAATCTCAACAGCCAATAAGCATGTATCAAGGCAGCATATGAATGATCCCACAGTTCAAGGCAACAATATACATTGAGGCAACGTTTTAAATCCAAGTCAACACAACAAGCATTAATCCAACAGCTTAAATCCAACAGGGACAATTGAGAAAATCAGAGAAAAAGAAGAAGTAACAGAGAACAGTTGAGAAGACAGGAGGAAAAGAAGCAAAAGTATGGCCATAAGCATGCAACAAAGTCAGAAAATCATCATCACAGCATACATTGAGCCCACACCAAGATACAAAAGCAACAAGCATCTCAAGGCGTTGAGAAAGAAGAAGATATAAGCCACGAGGAAAAACTCGAGCAGAGCAGAGCAGGAGGTTCAGGCCACAAAAGTCAAAAGCTAAAGCAGAGCAGAGCAGGGCATGGTGTTAAACTACCAATACAAGCAACTGGGACATGCTAAGGTCAAGGGACATATCTGTTCAGAGATATAAGATACACTACCAGAAAATATCAAAACCCCAGTTCATTTTCGAAACACAAACAGAAAAAAAGAAGAACTTTGTTCTTTCAAAACCAGAAAAGCCAGCATAGCGATCAACACAAACCAACAAGAACAGCAATCCCAGAACAGAAAACCCAACAAAAACGTAAACAACACAAAGCAAAACCTAACATATTAGCCTTCAGAACTCTTTTTTTTCCAGAAATCCAGTTCCGAATTTGAGAAAGAAGAAGAGTTTTAGAAAGGTAATACCCGGGTTTCGACGAAGAGGTTGCGAACTTCGTCGCCGTCCTTCTCCCTTTCCATTTACGATCTGAAACAGAAATCAAAACAACATTAAGAAATCAGAAATCAAACATGCAAACAGTTCGAGAGAGATGAACAGCGAGTTCGAGAGAGAAGAGAGATGACGATCGCGGCCAAACAAGAGCGCAAGCTACAGAGAGCGATCGCGGCCAAACGAGACAGAGAGCGAGCGATTCCGGTGAGAGATGAGAGCGGTTCCGGCGAGAGACGCGAGACACACGCGAGAGAGAGATGGAAAGGTTTTCTCTGGGTTTTGCCCATTTGAGAAATGGGGTTGTTTCAATTTCTTTTCATTTTTTTTCTTAAATTAAAATATAATATATAAACAAATTGTTTTTTTTCTTCTATATTAAATCTGGTGGTGACAAGTGTCACCACGTTGTTTTTTATGAGAAAATCTATTTGTTTTATTTTTATTATTCTTAAACAAATTCCTCTTTAACAAAAATGAATATTAAATAATGTAAATGGGTGGTGTAATATTTATTATTTTTGGAACCGTCGGAGTATTTTGGATCGGAAGCCTTGATACTCAAATCGCCAGCAATATGACGAATTCGGCGGAATAATCAAAGTTCAGATGGATTTCTTTTCATACTCCGTCCAGAAGCAAGGCGATACAGGCTATTTCTAAATTTTGATCTATTTCCATTAAATTATTTTGTGCAAATAATATTTTGTTGTGATGTACTAAATAATTATTGGATCTGATAGTTTGTGTTTGATGATTTATCGATTAAACTATTAGCCGATTTTTCATCAAACAGAAAAAATCGTCTCTAATAATTATTTAAATTTCCGATTGTATTGTATGGTATTTTTGTCTGTTTATTTACTCGTTCAGTACTTATTCACCAATGTACACTGTGCACACAACTAAAATTAAAATCAATCCGATTTCATCTTGATTGGCTCATACGCCGATTTCTTAAAGGGTCTCATGGTTGGGGATGGGCATGGCCATCCTCACGAGGTTGGTTAAAGCCCTTGTTGCTTTAATCGATCATAACCCGAAAATAACATTGGTCTACACCAATTACCATGCACTAGGGTCTCATGGTTGGGGATAGGATCACCTATCCTCACGAGGTTAATTAAGTCCATATACTTGATTAATCATAACCCGCTTCCATTTCATCTTAGCACGCGTATCAGAATGCTTTCATAGGTTAAGGTTCTAAACCTCGATCCAACGTCGAGTTTCTTTTCAAAGTATTTTTTCTAAATAAATATTCTATTTCTCCCTCCTCCCAAGCATATGGTAGTCAGTCCAGTATCGACCCTCGACCGTATGTTTGGTTTCTTAATTGAATTTAATTAACGTGAACCATGCTTCACTTCACCTTTCCTTACCAAAAGCTTTGGGTAGAAAAAGATGATTCGGATGTTTCTGTCCACTCATCCAAGTAATTGGGGCGTTAGCCGTTGAACGCTTATGGTCCAATACTTGTCTCCCACATAAAAACAACTCAACTCACTCAAAACTCCTTTTATCGCTCATATGCGATCATCAAACTCTTTTCCGATAAAGAGTGTGCGATAGTCGTTTCAAATGCGAACGAGGACTTAAGCTTTTCAAATAAACAAAACAAGTCCTAGTTCAAAGCATTTGAAACGTCTAAATGCACGATTTTTCAGATAAAATCAATACAACCAATTACAACCTTTTTAAGAGGAACTACAGAGTTTTGACTTTCCCATTGCACAAGGGAATATGTAGGCACACGGTTCTGAAACCGTGCCAAACTCAAAATATAATAATCAAATTTCTTTTTTCTAAAGATTAGCGAATATACACACACACTTAGAACTAAACGGGTCCCATCGAGTACGATGGATGTAAGGGGTGCTAACACCTTCCCCTTGCATAACCGACTCCCGATTCCAATTTTTGGTCGTAGACCGTCTTATCCGCATGTTTGGGGTTTTATCTATATTTTCCCGTTCCTTTTGGAACAAATAAAATTAGGTGGCGATTTCACAGTTTTCGAGAATTTAAAAGATTTTTGAAAATCGAGTTGCTTCAGTATGAGTCGACACATGCGTGTTTTGTGTCGACACAAACCAGTTTTGTATTGACATGTGAGTTTATGGATCGACCTAAGCTGGACAGGAATAGACAGGAACTTTTTGAAAACGGTTTCGGTCATATCTTCGCGACCGTAACTCCGATTTAGGCATAGTTGGTATCGTTGGAAAGCTTAAAATGCATACTAACTATTAAGAACATTTTAAAACCCAGTAACTAAATCTTGAGGGATTTATATGGCTTTCTGTAGGAAGGATTCGTTGTAATCCGTGATTATCTGTGGTGTATACTTGTTGTATGTTAATTCTATGTGTTTTAATTAACGTTATATCTGCATAATTGTATTGATATCATATGTTGTTGATGTTGTACGTACCTAGTAGTCGTTGATCTCAGTTGTTGTTGTTGTTCTATATACCGGTGATAGTCTTACTAACTAAAGGGTAAGCTTTTGGCAAATTTAGGCTTTGTGATGATTTATTTCATGATAGGTGATGATATCATGTTGTGGTTGATGATGGTTATGATGTCTGATATGATCATAACCTGTGTTGAATGTTGCATGCTTTATGATGTGCATGCATACGCATTTTGGTGGAGTTAATTCCCATTGTGTGGAATTTGGCTCGTATTGCCAATAACCGTACCCGAGTGATTGTGGGTGGTGAGGCTGGATTCTTGTCCGGGTGATTATGGACGAATCGATGTTGGTGACTTGGTCACGTTTTGGTACCACATGCATTTGAGTCTGCATTGCATATGTAATTATAACATGTTAGGATGTTTTCTAGTGTTGTAATTGCATTGATTGTTATTATGTGCATATTGATCTGTGTGATCTGTATTGGTGAACGGGAATTTGAATATACTAATGAGGGTGGAATAATGAATTGATTGTTTTATTGTTTTAAAGAAACGTATAATGCATTTTAATTTTTGATGAAATCTCACCCTTACTTTAATGGTTTCAGATCAAAGTGATTAGCTGCTCAGGAATTGGTGAGCATGGCTTATAGAGCTGTGCTATGTAGATAGTCCGCGTGTCAGTGTCATGCTCTAGTAGTTGTAACACTGGGGAACGATCGTTTTGGAATTTTAAGGATGAAACTTGTTCCTTTTGAGTTTATGTTTTGGAATAACTATGAATTGAGTTTATTTCGGGTTTTATATTATTTCCGCTGTGTAAAATATAATCATTGGTTTGAATTATATTTAATAAGTTCTTTAGTAAAAGCATGATTATTGTTATGGTGTTTCCTTATTTGAATTTTTAAATTCTGACGCCCTTCCGTTATTTTAAAACTCTGATTAAATATATAATTCGCGGAGAAATTAGAAGGGGTGTTACAATAACTCTAGAGGGTTCACCATTGATGAAAGTTTAAGCCGCCACCTGTAACGCCAAGAAATTTAATTAATTATTTAATTAAATTATAGCCGAATTATTTAATTGAATTAACAAAAGTTAAGTTTTATCTGTGTTAATTATTTATGAATTAATTTTAGTTGTAGAATATTATTGAAAATAATATTAGAAATAAGGTTAGATTAATAGAGTTATTTTATTTGGGCCTATATTAGTGTTATAAGTAGTAGAAAGGGAGGTGTGAAATTAATCTCATTAAGACAAAGATATTAATTGGACTATTAGTATTATACAAAGGAGAATAGTAGTATATTAGTTACATGGGGAAAAATAAGGCATAAAAGAAAAGCTACGTGAAAAATTAGAAGAAGAAGGAACAAGGGTTTGGAGATGTAGCCGTCGGGAGAAAATTGTAGACCGAAAGTTAAACAAAAAATTCGATTGGAACTCTGTAGAGCGACCTTTTTTTAATGAGTTGTATGATGAATAGTATGTGGGAATTAAGGTAATGTGGAATTTACTATCCATTTGTGGTTGTTCTGTTTGGTGAAGAATATGTTTACGTTGAAATTCCCAAATTTCTATAGATTGAAATTGTCAGGTTTGATGAGTAATCATTGGTAATTAATTCTGTTTTGATGTTCCTAATTGAAAATACATGTTAAATATTAACATACAATAACGTGTAATCCTGTAAAATTAGTAGGTATAGATTGTTATATTACATGCACTATCACGATACAGTAGTGGCATGGTTACTGCTTGAAGTTGTTTGCTTATGATAATGAACTGATGATAATATTCCTTTTTTTTCTACTGTGTTGCAATGAATTCTTGGAGTTTACCAACTCATGTACTATTAATTTATGGTGAATGTATATGTCAAAATAGTAACTCTAAAACTAATATACTGTGTATTAGAAGTCCATGCCACATGTTAATTTAAAAGAACTTGAAATATTGTGGGTTTATAATAGAATCACTTGTAAACTTATTTAATATATAAGTTGTTGATATAAATTTGGAACTATATATTAAATTATTATTGTGAACCATAATAATAATAATAATAATAATAATAATAATGATGATAATTTAATATTATTAGTATAATAGTTTTAGTAGTTTGAATTAGAGATAATTATTTTGGATTAATTAACTAATTTAAGTTCATTTTAATTTTGTTAGAGTTGTCAATAGAATTGATTGAGTTGTCAATAAAATTGTCAGGAGTCGTTTTGAGTTATTAAGAATTATACTTTAATTGTTTTGGGTGATTCTGACATGTTTAGAGTTGCCAGTGTTGTTTTTAAGTGGTTTAAAATTAAAGAATAAGCCATTGAATTAAAAGTATTTGACCATTTAGAGTTGTTTTGCTATTACTTGAGTCGGTGTCAACTTTTGTTTGGGTGGCATCTGACGTGGTGGGTGGGAAAATTTCAAAAAATACCATTGTTTATGCCAAGATTCAAACCCAGGCAACATTACATAAATGACAAACAACTTACCACTACACCACTTTGCAATTAATAATTATCCTTTCATTCATATTTATTATTAAGAGACAATATTAACCTCCATAAATTCCATTACTATTTCCATTAGAAGTATTATTATTTTTATATAAACAGTTATTATTATTATTATTTTATATAAACAGTATTATTATTATAAAAAACAGTTATTATTATTTTATATAAACAGTATTATTATTATAAAAAACAGTTATTATTATTTTATATAAACAGTATTATTATTATTATATCAAAAACAGAACAATATTTTTTATTATTATTATTATTATTATTATTATTATTATTCTGTTAAAACTGAATATTATAATTATTTTTAAAAACATATTATATTTATAAAAAGATATTTAATGATTATAAGCGTTAAATAATAATAATAATAATAATAATAATAATAATAAATATTATTCTTTTTTTAAACATATTATATTTATTTATTTATTTTTTAACAATTTATTTATGCAAAAAATGGTAAAAATATTATTTATATGCAAAAATCGAAAGTGATTATTATTAACAAACTTAAAAACAAAATATTTATTACATCTTTATTTATATTGATAGAATAATATTTTGTTTTTAAATTTGTTAATAATAATTACTTTCGATTTTTGCATATCATTAATATTTTTAACATTTTTTTGCATAAATAAATTATTAAAAAAGAAATAAATAAATATAATATGTTTTAAAAACTGAATATTATATTTATAAAACCGAATAATATATTTTTTAAAATGGTATAATATATAAGGATATTATTATTATTTTTAAAAACCAAATATTATTAATATTATTTTTTCAAAAATCCATAATATTGTTATTAATACTTGTAAAAACAACATATTATAATTTTTAAATCAAAGTATTATTATATTTTATAAAAACATAATATTATTATTGTATCAAAAACATTTTTTATTTTAAAAATCAAAGTATTATTATGTTTTTATAAAATAGAATATTATTTATTTTAAATCACAAAATATTATTATTATTTGTTAAAATTGAATACTATAATTATTTTAAAAATAGATTATATTTATAAAACTGAATAATTTATTCATAAAAATATAATATAATATTAAAAAAAAGAATAATATTTATCACTATTATTATTATTATTATTTAATGCTTGTAATCATTAAATATCTTTTTATAAATATAATATGTTTTTAAAAATAATTATAGTATTCAATTTTAACAGAATACTAATAATAATAATAAATATTATTCTGTTTTTTAATATAATAATAATATTGTTTATATAAAATAATAATAATTATTATTATTATTGATATAATAATAATAATATTTCTAATGGAAACAGTAATGGAATATATGGAGGTTAATATGTTTTCTTGATAATAAATTTGAATGATAAGATAATCATCGATTGTAAATTGATGTAGTGGTAAGTTGTTTCTAATGTATGCATTGCAATCTTGGTTCAAATCCTAGCAAAAACAAATGATTTTTTTGAAATTGTCTGGCTATTTAATAAACTGAAACACCACGCGTACCACATCAGCGACACATCGCGTGCAACCCACCACGTCAGATGCCACCAGAGCAAAAGTTGACACCGTTAGTAAAATTGGACGGAAAGGACTAACGTGGACCTTTTAGAACAATTAAAGAACCACTTTGACACTTTTTAAAGATAAGTAACCAGAATGTACCTTGAGGTATAGTTAAGGGACCAAAAAGAGTATTTTGCCTTGTTAATAATTGGCGAAGTTGCAGGCTGTGATGAAATTGGTTGTGTTACTCTGTGTTGTTTTTCCTTGTGATGTTATGATGCTGTGATAAATTTTTTTGATAATTCGATGTTGCAGGGAAATTTAGTGACGATGAGTTACCTCTATTTATTGGTAACAACGGTGATATTGGCTTATGCCTTTGCGACAAACGATGAATGTTGTTACTTTTGATGTGAGTTGCGATGCTAATTGTGATGTTAATTACGATGTTAATTACGATGTTAATTATAATGTTAATTGTGATGTTAATTTCAATGTTGATTGCGTTGTTAATTAGTTGTTGTTGTTGTGTGTGAGGTTGCATTCATTGAGTCACACACATTTGTATACTTTGCGATGGCCTGGATTGGTACCACGTTGGCCTGGATTGGAAAATTAGCGACGAAGGCTTATGCCTTGGCCTTGATGGCAAACACGATGACGAAGGCTTATGCCTTGGCCTTGATGGCAAACACATTGATGATAACGGCTTATGCCTTGGCCTTAATGGCAAACACGGTGAGAGTTTCGCTCCAAATGATACCACATACATTTGCATTTGAATAAGTTGTTGCATCATATGTTGCATATTTGAGTTGTTATTACGGTGGATTTGTTGTTGAATTACGTTGACGAATATGTTGTGATAAATGTTGTTGTATCGATAAATTATGTTGTGATTATTTGTTGTATGAATAATTTACTAAGCGGTGATTTACATTATCTATATTATTTATCATACGATTTATTAGATTGTTAGATATCTCACCTCTTATGTTGTGATGTTGCCTCTACGTGGGTAACGTGCAGGTAATGAAGAGTGAAGATTTATTAGTTGTTAGTTCAAGTCGGTGTTGTCGCTCTGATATGTAATACTCAGGGGGATGAATGATTGTTGTTTATTGTTGTTATTACTTCTGTTGTTGAATGTTATGTTGCTTCGAAGTTGTTTCAGTTGAATCAAAGATGTTATGTCATTAAGTTGAATATTATGATTCCACTGCGTAGTTAATAAACAGTTGTTTTGTTTTCAAAGGCTAAATAATATGGCTATTTGTTCATCCAATGTTCTAAGTGTTATGTATTTGTCATATCTTTAATAATATGATGTTGTTTTAAGTTGAATTGTAGCATTCCAATTGTTTTGAGGAATTTTATTACTCTGATTTTTATAATATTTGTCGGGTAGAATTAGGGTGTTATATTAGTGGTATCAGAGCAGGTCGGTCCGTGCGACCAAGTTTTCAAGTCGTTTAACAATTGAGTATTGTTAATTAGTTCTAACCATTGTTTATGTTGTAGTAATAAGTTAAGATAACTGAAAGTAATGATGTTGCAATTGCTGCTGGTTGTGTGGAAGATGTTGTTAAGGTGATAATATGATGTTGGATATCCAAGAGTAAGTATGATATAATTGTTATTGCTTTGAATGTTGATATGTCGGATTAACGTTGAAGTGGTTGGTAAGTCATTAAGGGATTATGTTGCGGAAATGTGAGTATTAGCAATGTGTTTAGTTGATTTAAATCGTATTGAGTTACTGTTATGACGGGAAGTTGTGGTCGAAGTGTGGCCAAACGTGAATTGGAAATCATGAGTTAGATGCAAAGTTCTCGTTAAGAAAGGTAGTAGCTATTAGATTTTCGAGGACGAAAATATTCTAAGTGGGGGAGAGTTGTAACGCCATAAAATTTAATAAATTATTTAATTAAATTATAGTCGATTTATTTAATTGAATTAACAGAAGTTGAGATTTATCAGTATTAATTATTGATGAATTAATTTTAGTTGTAGAATATTATTGGAAATAATATTAGAAATAAGGTTAGATTAATTGAGTTATTTTGTGTGGGCCTATTTTAGTGTTAGAAGTAGTAGAAATGGAGATGTGAAATTAAGCCCGTTAAGACAAAGATATTAATTGGACTATTAGTATTATAAAAAGGAGAATAGTAGTATATTAGTTACATTGGAAAAAATAAGGAATAAAAGAAAAGTTACGTGAAAAATTAGAAGAAGAAGAAGGAACAAGGGTTTTGAGATTTAGCCGTCGGGAGAAAATTGTAGACCGAAAGCTAAATCGAAAATTCGACCGAAACTCCGTAGAGCGACCTTCAATCCAAAGTAAGGGTGAGGTTTTAATTTTCTAATGAGTTGTATGATGAGTAGTATGTAGGAATTAGGGTAATGTAGAATTTATTATGCATTTGTGGTTGTTCTGTTTGGTGAAGAATATGTTTAGGTTGAAATTCCCAAATTTCTAAAGATTGAAATTGTTGGATTTGATGAACAATCATTGATAAATAATTGTGTTTTGATGTTCCTAATTGAAAATACATGTTAAATATTAACATACAATAACGTGTAACCCTGTAAAATTAGTAGGTATAGATTGTTATGTTGCATGCACTATCACAATACAGTAGCGGCATGGTTACTGCTTGAAGTTGTTTGCATATGAGAATGAACTGATGATAATATTCCTTTTTTTCTACGGTGTTGCAATGAATTCTTGGAGTTTACTAACTCATGTACTATTAATTTATGGTGTCATAATGTATATTTCAAAATAGTAACTCTAAGACTAATATAATGTGTATTAGAAGTCCATGTCGCATGTTGATTTAAAAGAACTTGAAATATTGTGGGTTTATAACAGAATCACTTGTAAACTTAACATATAAGTTGTGGATATAAATTTGGAACTGTATATTAAATTATTATTGTGAACCATTATAATAATAATAATAATAATAATAATAATAATAATAATAA
Organism: Vicia sativa; assembly: GCA_021764765.1. Taxonomy (NCBI): domain Eukaryota; kingdom Viridiplantae; phylum Streptophyta; class Magnoliopsida; order Fabales; family Fabaceae; genus Vicia; species Vicia sativa. Next base: position 73,243,076 of record CM038793.1, read on the forward strand.
TAATAATAATAATAATAATAACAATAATAAGAAGGATAATTTAATATTATTAGTATAATATTTTTAGTAGTTTGAATTAGAGATAATTATTTTGGGTTAATTAATTAATTTTTAACTCTTTAATTTTGTTAGAGTTGTCAATAGAATTGATAGAGTTGTCAATAAAATTGTCAGAAGTTGTTTTGAGTTATTAAGAATCATACTTTAATATTTTTGAGTGATTCTGACATGTTTAGAGTTGTCAACGTTGTTTTCGAGTTGTTTAAAATTAAATCTAATAAGTTGTAGAATAAGCCGTAGAATTAAAGGTAAATGTATTTGACCCTTTGGAGTTGTTTTGCTATTACTTGAGTCTGACCATTAACTAATTAATTTTTGTCGGTAGAGCAATTTTGAGCACCTTAGAGTTATTTTAGAATAAAGTAGAAATAATAGAATTTTTAGCCGATAACTAATTAAATGGAAATAGTCGAAATAGTCTGAATATTTACGTGGTGTGTTAATAACTTATTTTGGTTGATTCCGTGTGTTATATATTTGCTGTAAATTGTAAATTTGCAAGTGATAAATTGTGTTGTGTTGTTTTCATTGAATTGTTGTTGTTATTTGCTCGTATTGATGTTTGTTAATAATTGGCGAAGTTGCAGGTTGTGATGAAATTGGTTGTGTTACTATGTGTTGTTGTTTTTCCTTGTGATGTGTTGTGATATTATGATGATGTGATAAGTTTTGTTGATAATACGATGTTGCAGGAAAATTTAGTGATGATGAGTTACCTCTATTTATTGGTAACAACGGTGATATAAGCCTATGCCTTTGCGACGAACGATGAATGTTGTTATTTGTGATGTTAGTTGCGATGCTACTTGTGATGTTAATAAAGATGTTAATTACGATGTTAATTATGATGTTAATTTCAATGATGATTGTGATGTTAATTAATTGTTGTTGTTGTTGTGTGTGATGTTGCATTCATTGAGTCACATACAGTTGCATACTTTGCGACGACCTGGATTGGAAAATTAGCGACGAAGGCTTATGCCTTGGCCTTGATGGCAAACACGATGATGAAGGCTTATGCCTTGGCCTTAATAGCAAACACGATGATGATAAAGGCTTATGTCTTGGCCTTAATGGCAAACACGATGGGAGTTCTGCTCCAAATGGTACCACATGCATTTGCATTTGAATAAGTTGTTGCATCACATGTTGCATATTTGAGTTGTTATGATGGTGAATTTATTGTTGTATTATGTTGACGAATATGTTGTGATAAATGTTGTTGTATCGATAAATTGGTGTCGTTATATTACGTTGATGATTATGTTGTGATTATTTGTTGTATGAATAATTTGCGAAGCGGTGATTTACATTATTTGATTCTAATATATATTATTTATCATATGATTTATTAGATTGTTAGATATCTCACCCCTTCTGTTGTGATGTTGCCTCTACGTGGGTAACGTGCAGGTAATGAAGAGTGAAGATTTATTAGTTGTTAGTTCGAGTCGGTGTTGTCGCTCTAATACGTAACATTCGGGGGGATGAGTGATTGTTGTTTATTGTTGTTATTACTTTTGTTGTTGAATTTTATGTTGCTTCGAAGTTGTTTCGGTTGAATCAAAGATGTTATGTCATTAAGTTGAATATTATGATTCCGTTGAGTAGTTAATAAAAAGTTAATTTGTTTTCAAAAGCTAAATAATATGGCTATATGTTCATTCGATGTTCTAAGTGTTATGTATTTGTCGTATCTGTAATAATATGATGTTGTTTTAAGTTGAATTGTAGCATTCCAATTGTTTTGAAGGAATTTTATTACTTAGATTTTTGTAATATTTGTCGGGTAGAATTGGGGTGTTACACCACCTCTGATACTAGACCAAGATTCTGCACCATTGGTATATTTTGAGAAATCTCTATAGCAATGTCCTGATTTCCCAACGCATGACCTCCTTGAGAATCGACATTGCCATTCACATTCAACAGATTATTATCTAAATTGCTATTAGGAATGTTTTTTTCTCTAAGATCTTACCCTTAGAACTAAGAGGGTCTTTTCGTTTGCACTTGATGACAGAATGCCCAATGTAAGAACAAAATGAGCAGAATTTCAGAATCTTTTCATATTCTATATCAACAAAGAAATCAAATCTCACCCGTTCAACCAAAATTTTATAACTAAAATCCTTGTACACCTATACTCCGGACGCAAGCCGTTCTCAAGTTTAATGCACTTAGGAAATTCAGCACCCTCACCATCAAAGTGAGGATAGAATTTAGCCAACTCGATAAACTTCGCAGCATAATCAGTGATAGACATGCTCCCCTGCCTCAGTAAAAGGAACTCAATCTCCTTCTTTCCCCGAACATCTTCCGGGTAATACTTCCTCAAGAACTCCCTACGAAAAACTTCCCACGTAATTTCTTCACCAACAACTTCAAGCCTTTGACGGGTGTCAACCCACCAATCATCAGCCTTTTTACTTAACTAATGAGTACCATAACGGACTTTCTGCGCAAGAGTGCAATCCATCACACGGAAGATTATTTCAATCTCCTTCAACCAGGTTAGAGCACCTTCAGGATCATACTTCCCGTAGAAAGTAGGGGGATTCTCTCTCTGGAAGGTCGCTAAACTACGAGTCCCAGCGTTCTCGTCAGCATTCGGCGGGTTTTGGAAAGCCTGAGCCATCGCCTCCATAGCAGCAGTAATAGCATCATCGTTCCTACCAGCATTCCTACCAACCATAACAACTTCTGCTCACAACAAAATAAGAATTAGAATCAACAAATAACAATATTTAATTGTTAAACAACAACAAACTCAACAACTTGGCCGGACAGACCGACCTGCTCTGATACCACTAATGTAACACCCCAATTCTACCCCGCGTAATTATATAATAAAATCAGAGTTTCAAAATTTCATTTAACAAAATTGAGGCATCACATCTTCGCATTTCCAACAATTAGCATTATAATGCACATCAAAAATCGGATATACCGAATCATACATAATTCATCATACGTACATATGAATATTCACAGCACAACGGATATGTTAACAAAATATACATAACATCATGTTGTCATTAATACATAAGGTTATAACATAATAAGATAGTATATACAAACTATCCTATCAAAATAATGACGTCGCCCAAATCCCGAGTGTTACTATGACCAGAGCAGAACGACACAAAATAAAGTGACTCGAGCTAATCCTCCTCATCCTCGGGGATCACCTGCACGTTACCAATATATAGGTAACGGTGAAACAAGTAAAGGGGTGAGATACTTCCAAAACATATAATTAAAAACAATGATGGAATATATAGATAGTTTGGAATTATAATTGATATAAGTTAAATAAAGTATGTCAACATGTATTTAAGCTTACATACTTTAAATTAGCATTTAGTGTATAAATTAACACATTAACTTCGTCACATAATCATTGTACTCGCATCAACACAAAACATCATGTACCGTCGCAATTCAATTATCATTCATCAATTAAGGACTCAATGATAAAGAACTTGAACATAAACATAACCGACTCCAAAATAAACATAATGGACTCCATGAGACACGACTATGTTATACATGTGGTACCCATTTCTTTGTGCGTAATTAGGGACACTTGGCATAAAGCCCATCTTCACTCGGCATAAAAGCCATCATCGCTTGGCATGAAAGCCCTCTTCGCTTATGAAATGTATGTGACTCAATAAATAAAGACCACACAACAACATATCATCATCGCTCATCATAATTGACATAAAGTCTACTTCGCCATATTTATTCACATCAAATAAACATGTCATCGCATCGCATAAACAACAAGTATTCATAATTATATACATCGTCGCAAACATCATTGTCAATTAATCCGCCAATTTCCAAAAACGGAAAAATAGTAAAAACATCAATAATCGTCGCGAAAGCCATTCTTAATTACCGACATAATTTATAAACATCAACTTCAAAATCGGATAGTTCATATATGCCTTAAAATGACTAAAACACAATCCGGGTCAATTTACCGTAAATTAGCCTATTTCGGGTCGTTCTGTAAAAACTCACAGTTTCGAAAAACTAACTTCACCACTATGTTCTACACATCAAACTTAGCTAGCACGTCAATTTTCGTGGAATTCGGAGCAACTTGCTTCGTCGTCGAATTTACCGAAATCGGAAAATCGGAACATAATTGGGTTCTAAATTTAATCTGCTATCTTATCCCGTAATTATATTTTATAGATACCAAGGGTTTCTAGGTGGGATTGGATGTTTTGAAGAAAACATAATGTATTTGCAACAATTATGCAGGTAAAATTCATTTGACAGAAAAACAGAAAAAAAACAAGTTTACAGCAAAACTACGAAACAGCAAAACGCAGCTCCTTCCTACACATAAGGGGACGCACGTCCCCATTGTTCTAAGTCCATGGAGGCGGGTGCCTCATAGGGGGACGGTCGCCCCACCAAGTGGAGGTGGGCGCCTCCCCCTCCTTGTTCGTTCCATCTTCTTCTTTTCAAAACACCCTGCTTTTTTTTTTGTTTATAGTTTCATTCTTACAGTTTAATATATTTTCTGGTTTTGCATACTTGTTGTTTATGTTGTTTTTTCCTATTTCTATCTCCATTTCCATTACATAATATATCATACTACTAACAACAACACTCGTATTTACACTAAATTCAAATCTCCTAAACATTTCAACAATCACTCAACAAAACCCTATAAACTATCTATCAATTTTTCTCCCAATTCAAACTAAATCCTTCAAACCCTAACTAAATGAAATGGAAATCAAACCCCTTACCTAGCAAGCTTTGAGTGTTCTTGATGATTCCTCAACCAAGCCTTGTTCTTCTTCTTACTCTCTTATTCTTCTTCAACCAAAACCCTAGCTTTTTCTCCAAACTTCTCAACTTGTGTTTTTGTGTTGTGTTTGGAAAATAGGTGGAGGAAATGATTTTATAAAACATATGTCTTACTAGCCAACTTAAATAAATTGCTCACATACCCCTCATCTATTCTTAATACACTAAACATAACTTCTAATTATATTATTCACTCAATGTATTAATAAAATTTCGGGGAATTAAATATCGGTCCGAATAATATTTTACCGAACCGAACAAAATGTCACTAAATATATTAATAGATATACCAATTAATATAATTATTTTTGTCGCTAAAAAAATTGTCAAACGATAATTCAAAAATATTAATATAATATAATATTAAATAAAACGGGTGTTACAACTCTCCCCCACTTAAAAGGTTTCGTCCTCGAAATTACCTGACTCGAAAAGCTCGGGATATGAATCCCGCATCTTACTCTCCAATTCCCACGTCGTACTTTCACCCGCTGCTCCTATCCAAACAACTTTGACCAAAGAAATCTCTTTACTACGAAGGGACTTCATCTCACGATCCTTAATCCTCAAAGGCATTGTTTCCACCGTAAGATTTTCCCGAACCTGAATATCATCCATCTCAATCACATGTGAAGGATCCGGAACATATTTCCGAAGTTGTGGCACATGAAAAACATCGTGGAAATTCGAAAGATTTGGCGGTAACCCCACCCGATAAGCCACTTTTCCCACTTTACTAGTAATTTGGTAAGGACCAATAAAGCGAGGAGTTAACTTCTTCGACTTCAATGCTCGCCCAACACCGGTTGTAGGAGTAACTCTCAAAAACACATGATCACCTTCTTGAAATTCCAAGTCTTTCCTCCTTTTATCATGATCACTCTTTTGACGACTTTGAGAAATTCTCATCTTTTCTCAAATCATCTTCACCGCCTCCGTAGTTTCTCTAACTAATTCGGGTCCAAGCACCACACTTTCACCCGACTCGTGCCAACACAAAGGAGTTCTACATCTCCGACCATACAACGCCTCAAACGGTGCCATTCCAATACTAGCATGAAAACTATTATTATAAGTAAACTCAATCAAAGGAAGATATGTATCCCATGAACCACCATGCTCAAGAATACAAGCTCGTAACAAGTCTTCCAACGATTAAATCGTCCTTTCCGTCTGACCATCATTTTGAGGATGATAAGCCGAACTCAACCTCAACTTAGAACCCAAAGCTTCTTGCAACCTTTTCCAAAATTCAGAAGTGAACCTCGGATCTCTATCCAAAATAATACACAAAGGAATACCATGTAATCTAACAATCACATGCGTATAAATCTCCGCCAACTTCGATACGGGATAAGTGATGTTAATAGGAATAAAGTGAGTCGACTTTGTAAGCCTATCAACAATCACCCAAATCGCATCGTGTCCCCTTGGTGTATTCGGAAATCCCGTTACAAAATCCATAGAAATGCTATCCCATTTCCATTCCGAAATCTCTAACGGTTGCATCAACCCTGCAGGTTTCTGATGCTCCACTTTAGACTTCTGACAAGTCAAACAAGCATAAACAAACTGAGCCACCTCTCTTTTCATGCCCGACCACCAAAATAGTCTTCTCAAATCTTGATACATTTTGGTCGCTTCGGGATGAATACTCAAATTACTTCTATGACTTTCTTCCAAAATCATCCTCTTTAAATCAACATCATCGGGAATACAAATCCTATTTCGGAATCTTAAAACACCCTGAGCGTCTAACTTGAAATCTTCACTTTCAGTTTGTCCAATACTAACCAACAAATCAACAAGTTTCACATGAAGCTTTTGAGCTTCTCTAATGCTATCAAGGAAATCGTTATTGATCTTCAACATCCCCAAGACAACACTCTTCGGCGTCACTTCTATCACAAGACTCATATCTCTAAATTGTTCAATCATTTCCAACTCTTTCACCATCAAAAGTGACATATGCAAAGTCTTTCGACTTAAAGCATCGGCCACCACATTTGCTTTACCAGGATGGTAATTCAATCTGAAATCATAATCTTTCAACAATTTAAGCCACCGCCTTTGCCTCATATTAAGCTCTTTTTGATCAAACAAATACTTCAAGCTTTTATGGTCACTAAATACTTCAAACCTAGAACCATAAAGATAATGCCTCCAAATCTTAAGCACAAAAACAACCGCCGCGAGTTCCAAATCGTGAGTAGGATAGTTCTTCTCATGAATCTTCAATTGCCTCGAAGCATAAGCAACCACCTTGTCACCTTGCATAAGCACACCACCTAAACCCATCTTAGAAGCATCACAATAAACAACGAACGGTTCTTCAGGATTAGGTAAAATCAAGATCGGCGCCGTTGTCAACCTCTTCTTCAATTCAACAAAACTTTCTTCACACCTGACATCCCACACAAAAGCAGCTCCTTTACAAGTTAACTTTGTCAAAGGAAGTGCCAACTTAGAAAAACCTTCAATGAACCTCCTGTAGTAACCAGCCAAACCCAAGAAACTTCTAATCTCAGTAACAGACTTAGGAGTCTCCCATCTTAACACAACATCAACTTTAGAAGCATCAACCACAATGCCATCACCAGAAATGACATGCTCTAAAAATCTCACCTCACCTAACCAGAACTCGCACTTTGACAACTTAACATAAAGCTTCTTCTCCTTCAGAACTTCTAACACAATGCGCAAATGTTCTGCATGCTCTTCCTCCGATTTAGAATAAACCAGAATATCATCAATAAAAACAACCACGAAACTATCCAAGTAAGGATGGAAAATATGGTTCATGTACTCCATGAATACTCCTGGTGCATTAGTGACACCGAAAGGCATCACCGAATACTCGTAATGTCCATACCTTGTCCTGAAAGCAGTTTTCTGAACATCTTCTTCTTTCACCCTTATTTGATGGTAACCCGATCTCAAATCAATCTTACTAAACATGCGATCACCAACCAACCGGTCCATCAAATCATCAATCCTAGGAAGTGGATACCTATTCTTGATAGTTACTTTATTTAACTGACGATAATCGATACAAAGCCTCATACTACCATCTTTCTTCTTTACCAATAACATAGGAGCTCCCCATGGTGACACACTTGGTCTAACAAACTTCTTCTCGAGCAAATCTTCTAATTGACTCTTCAATTCTGCTAACTCTGATGCGGACATCCTGTATGGCGCCATAGAGATAGGTCTGGTACCAGGGACAAGATCCACCGAAAACTCCACTTCTCTTTCTGGGGGTGCACTAGGAATTTCATCAAGAAACACTTCGGGAAAGTCGCACACCACTGGAAAGTTTGCAATAACAGATTGACTCTCCACAGAAAGAGTCGCCATCAACAAGAAAACCGATGCTTCATCTTTCATGAACTCCTTCAATTGTTTCGTTGACACCAACATAGTTTGATCTTCTTCCACTAAGGAAGAAAACCTCACCGTGTTGTCATAGCAATTTATATGGACATAGTTAGCTTTCAACCAATCCATAACCATAACCACGTCTAACCCAACAAGCGGTAAACAAATGAGATCCACCAAGAAGTCTCTATCAAAGATTGATAAAGGGCAATTTGCACACACAAAAGAAGTAGTAATCGTTCCCTTAGCCGGAACTTCCACCACCATATCTCTATCTAGAGATGATAAAGTGAGACCCAATCTCTTAACACAATCAGCAGCAATAAAATAATGAGTAGCACCAATATCAATAATAGTAATAAGGGGAATGCTATTAATGAAACTAGTACCTCGAACAAGACCATCTTCGTTTGCCGTTGGAGCACCCGACAAAGCAAACACCTTCCCCGCTCCTTGCGCCTTCTTAGGCTTTTTACATTGAGGACTAGTGTGACCTCCCTCACCACAATTAAAATAGACCACGTCTCTATGCTTGCAATCACGAATCACATGACCCGTTTCACCACATCGGAAACACCTCACCTCATTATCTTTAGTCTTCTCATCACTCCTACAAACATTACTCTTATGGCCAGGTTTCCCACACTTGTAACAAACAATACTAGCAGGAGCATCTCCCCCACTAGTCCTTCGTCCTTGAGACGCTTGCTGTTTCCCTTTACCAGTAGGGATATCATAAGGTTTCCCACGGCTCTGCTGGCCCTTGCTCCTCTTATCAGACAACATCTTATAGTGTGCATTACTATCCTCTTCAAAGATTCTACAGCTATCAATCAAATCCGCAAAGACACGGATTTTCTGATAACCGATCGCTTTCTTAATCTCCGGACGCAAGCCATTCTCAAATTTAATGCACTTAGAAAATTCAGCACCCTCACCATCAAAGTGAGGATAGAATTTAGCCAACTCGATAAACTTCGCAGCATAATCAGTGATAGACATGCTCCCTTGCCTCAGTGAAAGGAACTCAATCTCCTTCTTTCCCCGAACATCTTTCGGGTAATACTTCCTCAAGAACTCCCTATGAAAAACATCCCACGTTATTTCTTCACCAACAACTTCAAGCCTTTGACGGGTGTCAACCCACCAATCATCAGCCTCTTTACTTAACTTATGAGTACCATAACGGACTTTCTGCGCAAGAGTGCAATCCATCACACGGAAGATTCTTTCAATCTCCTTCAACCAGGTTAGAGCACCTTCAGGATCATACTTCCCGTAGAAAGTAGGGGGATTCTCTCTCTGGAAGGTCGCCAAACTACGAGTCTCAGCGTTCTCGTCAGTATTCGACGGGTTTTGGAAAGCTTGAGCCATCGCCTGCATAGCAGCAGCAATAGCATCATCGTTCCTACCAGCATTCCTACCAGCCATAACAACTTCTGCTCACAACAAAACAAGAATTAGAATCAACAAATAACAATACTTAATTGTTAAACAACAACAAACTCAACAACTTGGCCGGACAGACCGACCTGCTCTGATACCACTAATGTAACACCCCAATTCTACCCCGCGTAATTATATAATAAAACCAGAGTTTCAAAATTTCATTTAACAAAATTGAGGCATCACATCTTCGCATTTCCAACAATTAGCATTATAATGCACATCAAAAATCAGATATACCGAATCATACATAATTCATCGTACGTACATATGAATATTCACAGCACAACGGATATGTTAACAAAATATACATCACATCATGTTGTCATCAATACATAAGGTTATAACATAATAAGATAGTATATACAAACTATCCTATCAAAATAATGACGTCGCCCAAATCCCGAGTGTTACTACGACCAGAGCAGAACGACGCAAAATAAAGTGACTCGAGGTAATCCTCCTCATCCTCGGGGATCACCTGCACGTTACCAATATATAGGTAACGGCGAAACAAGTAAAGGGGTTAGATACTTCCAAAACATATAATTAAAAACAATGATGGAATATATAGATAATTTGGAATTATAATTGATATAAGTTAAATAAAGTATGTCAACATGTATTTAAGCTTACATACTTTAAATTAGCATTTAGTGTATAAATTAACACATTAACTTCGTCACATAATCATTGTACTCGCATCAACACAAAACATCATGTACCGTCGCAATTCAATTATCATTCATCAATTAAGGACTCAATGGTAAACAACTCGAACATAAACATAACCGACTCCAAAATAAACATAATGGACTCCATGAGACACGACTATGTTATGCATGTGGTACCCATCGCTTTGTCCATAATTAGGGACACTTGGCATAAAGCCCATCTTCGCTCGGCATAAAAGCCATCATCGCTTGGCACGAAAGCCCTCTTCGCTTATGAAATGTATATGACTCAATAAATAAAGACCACACAACAACGTATCATCATCGCTCATCAGAATTGACATAAAGTCTACTTCGCCATATTTATTCACATCAAATAAACATGTCATCGCATCGCATAAACAACAAGTATTCATAATTATATACACCATCGCAAACATCATTGTCAATTAATCCGCCAATTTCCAAAAATGGTAAAATAGTTAAAACATCAATAATCGTCGCGAAAGCCATTCTTAATTACCGACATAATTTATGAACATCAACTTCAAAATCGGATAGTTCATATATGCCTTAAAATGACTAAAACACAATCCGGGTCAATTTACCGTAAATTAGCCTATTTCGGGTCGTTCCGTAAAAACTCACAATTTCGAAAAACTAACTTCACCACTATGTTCTACACATCAAACTTAGCTAGCACGTCAATTTTCGTGGAATTCGGAGCAACTTGCTCCGTCGCCGAATTTACCGAAATCGGAAAATCGAAACATAATCGGGTTCTAAATTTAATCGGTTATCTTATCCCCTAATTATATTTTATAGATACCAAGGGTTGCTAGGTGGGATTGGATATTTTGAAGAAAACAGAATGTATTTGCAACAATTATGCAGGTAAAATTCATTTGACAGAAAAACAGAAAAAAAAACTAGTTTACAGCAAAACTACGAAACAGCAAAACGCAGCTCCTTCCTACACATAAGGGGACGCACGTCCCCATTGTTCTAAGGCCATGGAGGCGGGTGCCTCATAGGGGGACGGTCGCCCCACCAAGTGGAGGTGGGCTCCTCCCTCTCCTTGTTCGTTCCATCTTCTTCTTTTCAAAACACCCTGCATTTTTTTTTTGTTTACAGTTTCATTCTTACAGTTTAATATATTTTCTGGTTTTGCATACTTGCTGTTTATGTTGTTCTTTCCTATTTCTATCTCCATTTCCATTACATAATATATCATACTACTAACAACAACACTCATATTTTCTACACCAAATTCAAATCTCCTAAACACTTCAACAATCACTCAACAAAACCCTATAAACTATCTATCAATTTTTCTCCCAATTTTAACTAAATCCTTCAAACCCTAACTAAATGAAATGGAAATCAAACCCCTTACCTAGAAAGCTTTGATTGTTCTTGATGATTCCTCAACCAAGCAACCAAGCAACCAAGCCTTGTTCTTCTTCTTACTCTCTTCTTCTTCTTCAACCAAAACCCTAGCATTTTCTCCAAACTTCTCAACTAGTGTTTTTGTGTTGTGTTTGGAAAATGGGTGGAGGAAATGATTTTATAAAACATATGTCTTACTAGCCAACTTAAATAAATTGCTCACATACCCCTCATCTATTCTTAATACACTAAACATAACATCTAATTATATTATTCACTCAATTTATTAATAAAATTCCGGGGAATTAAATATCGGTCCGAATAATATTTTACCGAACCGAACAAAACATCACTAAATATATTAATAGATATACCGATTAATATAATTATTTTTGTCGCTAAAAAAACGTCAAACGATAATTCAAAAATATTAATATAATATAATATTAAATAAAACGGGTGTTACAGTAGGCGTAGGCAGTCTCCCGAGAAAGAGGAGGCTGCTGAAAAAGCTGTAAAAGACCTCCTAGAGGAAAATTTTATTTCCGAGGTCAAGTATTCAACTTGGTTGTCAAACATTGTACTTGTTAAAAAATCTAATGGAAAATGGCGAATGTGTGTTGACTATACTGATCTCAATCGGGCATGTCCCAAAGATGTTTTCCCCTTGCCTAACATTGATATGTTGGTCGACAACTCGGACGACTATAGGTTATTATCTTTTTTGGATGCTTACTCAGGTTACAACCAGATCCCCGTGGCTATGGCCGACAAAAGCTACACAACATTCATGACGGCCTCGGGAAATTATTACTACAACGTAATGCCCTTTTGGCTGAAGAACGTCGGAGCAACTTACCAATGGATGATGAACAAAGTCTTCCGGAGCGAAATCGGCGACATGCTCGAGGTTTATATGGACGACATGATCGTCAAATCCCACAACGAGGACGACCACACGACGCGTCTGAAGAGGGTGTTCGATCAAGCACGAAGATACCGAATGCGCTTCAACTCGGAGAAATGCATGTTCGGTGTCAAAGCGGGGAAATTCCTCGGTTTCTATCTAACCGAACGAGGAATCGAGGCTAACCCCGAAAAATGTCGGGCGTTCTTCGAACTACCCACTCCCAGATCCAAAAAGTCCATTCAAATCCTGAATGGCATGCTAACCTCCCTATCCAGTTTCGTCGCTAGGTCAGCCCAACACGCCCTTCCGTTTTTCAAACAGCTGAGGAAGGGGCCAACCTTCGAATGGAACGTGGGTACTTTGACTTAATATGGTTGAGTCGCTATTTGGACTTCGCAATGGGAAGCGAATTTGTTTGAGCCAGTGAAAAGTTTAGCGAACGCTTTGATTTTGGTTTTTTTCTGTGCTGAAGAACCTTGTGCAGTGTATTATGATATTTTATTTTGGACTTGAGATGTATTTCGACGAAGAGTTGGAAGAGTGTATTACTACCTTGGAACGATTTGATTTTCATAAGGAAAATTTGTCGGACACGTGAGTTAGAGTTTGATGCGGTTAGGCTTATTTGAAATCTTAAAGGTGCAGATGTTGACGACGAGAAGATTGGAATTGTTAAAGACAATTCAAGTTTGAGTGCGATCTATAAAGAGACTTCGTTTGGTGCTGAGTTTAGTATGTTGATATCACGGTTAACCCAAGACTATCCGAGTTGGGATTTGTTATTTCAAAGAATGTTGCATGTTGTTTTGGGACACTCGTTGAGATTAAGCTCAGAAGGTTATTAAGGATTTGTTCACTAATGACATATGGATTTCGTCGGATACTAATGGTCGTGGTGGATTATTAGATTACGACTAAGATAAGTCTTGACGGTAAAGAATTTTGTGATGGTTTGGTAGCCACATGTACCTTAAGATGATTGATGTTTTATAAAGGAGAATGTTCTATTGATAACTGAAGTCGGTCGCGACAGTGTTCGTATCGGATTCCATAAAGATTATGTTATGGTTCTAAGTCCAACCTGTGTTGTAATTACAGGAGTATGAGACGACGTTGATGGGTAGATTTCTTGAGGGAGTGTTTTGGGTTTGAATTACCTCCTTGGAAGATTGAAATTATGAAAGGTGTTTTGAATAAGAACCTGAGTATTGATCGTTGCGATGGTGCGAAGATGGTGAGTACTTATTACATATTTTGAAAATTGAATTGGTATAAGGGAAGACTTCGTTGAAGTCAAGTGTATGCGTCGAAGTTTCACAAGTGAATACTTGGATAATATTTGAAAAGGTCAACAATGTCGTGTATTTTAGAGGATCAATGGACGTTGATCAATCACGAATGAAAGAGTGATTTTTTTCGAGTCGATGAGACTGATGCTAAGAGGTGTCCTGATGGGTGTACGCTTTGAACGTATCCATTCCAAGTAATTGTGAATTTGAGGATTAACCAAGTTGTTTTACGGTTGGCATCTTATGCGTCAAAGTGACGCAGCATGGTTTAGATATTGAGCATTGAATTTTTAGCGAATATGCGAGATTGTTGGATTTGGACTAGTAAGTTATAGTCACAAGTCGTCAGTATACGCCCTAGAATGAGTGGTGCATTGTAGTTCGGTTATGTTTGAATAGCGGATTATTGTTCAAGGGTTGTACGTGGTAATCTACAAGGACGATGTGACCTTGTGATTTTCTAGAATGAGAGCGATAACTGCAAGTGTAATTCTGTGGTTCGTACTTATGCGTGAATGAAGGCATCTTTTCGTGGTTGCGTAACACGCGTGGGTCTATCCTATTCTGATGGTTTCAGTTTTGGTTTGTATAACCATTTTGTTGTTTTCGTTTTAGCGATGGAGTCAGTGTTGTGTCGTAGGACTTTATGTTCCTATATTTGGTGACTCATTTCCGAGGTGTCGGTTCGAGTGTGTGACTAATTCTATAGTTGAGACGTTAGGATGGTATCGATCTTGTTTGTTTGGTTCTAGAGTGAACCGGTGTCTCTGCGACTTGTTTGGTTGTTAGGTGTTAGTAGGTTTTCGAGTGCATGGTATGGGCTTTGCATCTCGGCATGGTTGTTCTTGACGGGACGTTGTGGTTAGGGAGATTTCCTTGTTTTTGGTGTACTGTGTATGTTGTTTAGTTGACGCGAGGATTGAGTGGACTAACACGTAGGCTTTTCCCGAATTGATTCGTTTTGGTCGTAATTTCGAGGATGAAAAGTTTATAAGTGGGGGAGAGTTGTAACGCCCGTTTTAATTAATATTATATTATATTAATATTTTCGAGTTACCGATCGATATTTATGTTGCGACGAGAATATTTGTGTTAATTAATATATCTATTAATTTATCTGGCGACGTTTTGTTCGGTCCCGTTTTTATTCTGTTCGGTTCGGTAAAAAATTTATTCGGATCCGGTATTTAATTCCCCAGAATTATTTTAATTAATCGAATTAATAATATTATTAGATATTATTAGTATGTTAATTTATAAGAATTGGATAGGGGTGTGAGGAGCAATTTCCTAGGATTGGGTTTACACCCTTAACCTTACTAATAGGAAAACAACTTATAAAAGCCATTTTCCTCCTTTTCTTTCCATTGTGAACACAAAGCCAAATAGAAACTTGGAAGCTTCAGAGAAAGAGAGGGTTTTGGGAAGAAGAAGAAGAAGAGGAGCAAGAGGGAGCTTGATGGTGGAGATGTTGAATCATCAAGAATCATCCAAGCACTAGAGGTAAGGGGTTTGATTCTCCATCTCATAAAGTTAGGGTTGATAGTTGTATTTTGGATTTGGGGGAAAAATTGATAGGTTGATTCTTGAGTTTGGTTGGTTGATTGATGAAATAAATTAGGAAAGTTGAGTTAGAAATATTGATCTAGGTGTTCTATAACCATGGCAAGTAGGAAGGAGTTGTAAGAATAGAAAATAAGAAACTGGAAAACTGTTAAGAAAACCAGATAAACAAAGCACGCAGGGAAGAAGAAAAGGAAGAATTGTGTGGAGTGTTCATGGAGGGGGAGATGCCCACCTCAAGGTGAGGGGAGGCCGTCCCCCATGCTGAGGCACCCGCCTCCATACATACACACAACAAGGGACGTTTGTCCCGGTGAGAATGGAAGGAGGAAGTGAAACGCATTTTTCTGTTTTCTGTAAACTATGTCATCTGTTTTTCTGGTTTGCTGGTTTTTTGCATAATTTTACAAATGGCCTCTGTTTGTTTCAAATTCATTATTTCCACATACTACTAGTTAGTATTAATAAAATATAACTAGGGCATAAGTTAGTCGATTAAATTTGGGACCCGATTATGTTCCGATTTTCCGATTCCGGTAAATTTGACAACGGAGCAAGTTGCTCCGAATTCAACGAAAATTAACGAGCAAGCTAAGTTCGACGTGTAGAACGTAGTGGTGGGGTTAGTTTTTAGAAATTACGAGTTTTTACGAGATGACCCGAAATAGGCCAATTTACGGTTAAATCGAATCGGATTGCGTTTTAGTAGATTTAAGGCACGTAGGGACAATCCGATTGCGATGTTGACGATTATGATTAATGTCGGTTATTAGGAATGGCTTTCACGACGATTATTGATGTTTTGACTATTTTTCCGTTTTTGGAATTTGGTGAATTAATTGATAATGATGCGGTGTGAATAAACATGATGTTTGCAAAGGTGTATTTATTAATGAATACTTGTTGAGATGCGATGCGATGATATATGTCTTTGTACATGATGATGTGATGATTATATTGATGTTGTTAATAAATGCTTCCGATTTGTGAATGCATGATTTTTGATGAAGATTAATTATTGGTGATGTATTGCATAATGCAAATATGATGCGATGATATACTTATCTTGATTTGGATAAATTATGGCGATGTGGGCTTTATGCCAATTTTGATGAGCGATGATGATGTTTTGTGTGTGTTGTTTATTTGTCGAGTCACATACATTGCATTGGCGACGATGGGCTTTTATGCCAAGCGACGAGGCTTTTATGCCAAGCGACGAGGCTTTATGCCAAGTGTTCCTAATCATGGACAAAGCGACGGGTACCACATGCATAACATAGTCGTGTCTCATGGAGTCGGTTATGTTTATGTTTGAGTTGTTTGGCGTTGGGTTTTGATTGATGGATGATGTTAAATTGCGATGATGTATGATGCTTTGTTGGGTGATGATCTTTATGATGAATATGAAATGAATATAACTCGATAGTTTTATGATAACTAGGCGATGAATATAAATGATGAGTTTTGTGATGATGTAATTTTGATGAAATGCTTAATGCAAATATGACGTGATGATGTTTGTGATGATGAGCTTTTATGCCAAAAGCGACGATGAACTTTAGCCAATTTATGATGATCTTTTTTATGTTGCCTATGTTATTAGCATTGGTTGGTGTTGGTGTTTGATGTTGTTTATAGTTTATGTGTTGTTGTGATGACTTATGCCGATGAGGTTATGGCGATAAAGTGTTGATTATACACATTAGTATGACGATTAAAGTAAGTAAGTTTTGATTATGTGTTGGAATTGCACTTATTAATCTATACCCTTTATAATTCTGAAACTATATATATATACTTTATCATGCCTTTAATTATATGTTTTAGAGTATCTCACCCTTTACTTGTTTCGCCGTTACCTTTATATTGGTAACGTGCAGGTTGTGAAGATGGAGTTTATAGTTGCTGTTAGTCGAGTTGGTGTCGCTCTGATACGTAGCACTCGGGGGGAAATATTTATGTTGTTTTTGTTGTTGTTTTTGTTGTTGTTCTTTTGTTGTTTTTCCTTTTGTAAATAAGAATCATACTTTATGAAAATATGATTGGTTAAGGAAGTTTAATAAATAAGATGTTTTGATTTTAAGAATCAATTTATGATTTCCGGCGATGCTATGTATCCGAGATTTATACTTTAAAGCAAACTGTTTAAAGTGATTTGATTTTGAAGGTGTGATGCCTTGGTATTGAATTTATGAAATTTTAAATTACTCTGATTTTTGCATATTAAACTTTGGGTAATATTGGGGTGTTATAGCTCCTACCAAAACAAATACCTAATCTTGGTCGTCGACTACTTCACAAAGTGAATAGAGGCTGAGGCCCTCGCCAAGATCACATCCTTTAACATCCTCCGTTTTTACAAACGAAACGTCCTTGCCCGCTGCAGCATTCCGCAGGCCCTCGTCACAGACAATGGAACACAATTCACCGACCAAAATTTCTGCAGTTTCGTAGCACGGCTGGGCACCAAGTAGCACTTCACTTCGGTCGAGCACCCTCAGACCAATGGCCAAGCAGAAGCTGCAAATAGGGTCTTGTTACGGGGACTCAGGTGGCGGCTCGGGGAAGCCAAGAATAGGTGGGTTGAAGAGCTGCACAGCGTATTATGGGCATACCGAACAACTCCCCATTCAACTACTGGTGAATCCCCCTTTCGGATGACGTACGGGACAGAAGCGGTCATACCTGTCGAAATCAGGGAACCATCGAGGCGTACCGAGTTCCCCCTGGACAAAGAGATGAATAACGAGGCGTTACGCGAGGAGTTGGACTTAGTCGACAAAATCCGAGAAGGTGCGGCCCTCCGGGAAGCCCGTTTAAAACAACAAATTACACTACGCCACGACAGCAAGGTCATCAAGCGTGAATTCGACGTCGGCAACCTAGTCCTCCGGAGGAACCAAAAGGAGTCTTGCGAGGGGAAACTGGCCGCCAATTGGGAAGGCCCATATCGTGTCCGGGAAAAAACGGACATAGGAGCCTATTACTTAGAAAATTTAACCGGAGTACAACTCCCTCGACCTTGGAATGCTACAAAGCTCAAAGCGCTTCGGCACCGCCGGGACTTAGTGGTGGCGGTCCCGTAACGGAGACTTAGCTCGGCCTTGGGCCGCGAAATGGTGCTAGCGCAAGTCCCAAGCCACCAACAGGTGGGGGTTTTCCTCGACAATGACGCGCACGAGCCCCTCGCACGATGTGGATTCCTCGATCGAGGTCCGCAGGTTATCACGCACCTTTGGCAGGATGTCTGGCTCGTGACGGACAGTCCACGCCTCGAGGGTGTAGTCCCAAACGCGACTACATCCTCGCCAGGAGGCCTCTAGCCTCCGAGCCTAGCATATGAGCTAGGAACAACAACAAGGTCGAGCACATTCAACAAAACAATTGAAGCATTCAATAAAACAATTAACGTTAACAGCAAGAATTCATAAATACGACCAACAGAGGTCGACAAAATAATACAAATGGGCATCTGACCCAGAGTCCATACAGAAATATTTAAAAAAGGCGCGCAGGCCAAGAATAACGGACTCGCAGGCCCAACCAATTACAAACTAGGCAACAGGGGGAGGCACAATCTGCCCGTCCACCACACGGTGAAAGGGGCCAATCCCAAGCGTCAAGAGGTCTAGGTCGGGGTTCACCACTTGCAGCTGCTGGATGGCACGCTCGGTATCCTCCTCGAGGATCCTGATCCGCCCGATCAGATCCGCCCTCGAAAGAAGCGCCTGCTCCTCACTAGACTCGTCCTCAACGGGAGCCACTTGCTCTCGCAGCGACTTCACTTCGGCTTCCAGTTTTTTCTTCTCCTCGGCCAGCGGCTCCATTCGGTCCGTCATCTCCCTCAACTCTCTAGCCATCTCTGCATATCTACTCTCCACCCCTTGGAGCTTCGTTAGCTCGTTGTTATAATCCATATTTTAGAGCTCCAATTTGGCGGCACGAGCATTGGCCCTATCAACCTTGGCTTTGAACTTAGACGCTTCTCCGTTCAGTGTCAACGAGGTCTCGAGCATCTGGATGACCGCGGCCACAGACTTTCTGTCGCCTTTCGGTCGAGCCCCATCCGTCCCTCTCGCACTTATCCTCAAAAGTTATCGACTACATAGCAACACATAGGCCTCCCCGGTTGAAATTGAAGTCCGGCACCGACGCCTCTTCGCGGTTGCTCGGGAAGACAGAAAGAGTGTTCCCAGCACCGCCACTTACAGGTGACACGGTCTTTGGTTGTTGCACGGGCAGCTTTATGCCGCAATTTAAGCATGCGCTCCTCCATGGTCGCCATTCGCCCTGCAAAAGATAAAATAAAAGTTAGCATAACTCAAAATAGGCGATGCACCTACCTCTATGTTTCCGAGCACAATACCTAAGAGTCTAAGGGCATCCTCGTCAGACTTGCAGTCCACCAGGGCCTTCGTATTAATGTAGCACCGGGCGATTTCTATTTCCCCGTTGGAGTCGAGGAGCACGTTTCCTTCCCGGTCAACGTAGATGGATGGCCTAAAACTCTTCACGAAATTCTCCAGCCTCTCGTATGACAGCTGGTCTTGCTTATCCAACTTCTCAGGCCTTACGGAGTAGAAATCCGGTCCCCGATCATAGTGTTTCTTATCCCATTCAAGCGGGAACTTTGCCCTAAACCTTTCCCCCTCCTTGCCATCTTCGCCGACCTCCACCGTACGAACGAAAAGCGTGTCCTCCGCGTCTCTTGTGAGGGGCTTCACCATATAAAACCGCATCTTGAAGTCTCGGACGGACTCCAGATATGACCTAAACAGCTTGCCCGATTGTTTGAATGACACTCAGGCGCATTTTTCGCCGACCATCTGCCGTTGAAGATGGAAGATGCGGAAGAACAGAGGGAGAGTGGCCCCGATATCTAAATACCGGCACACCAGCTCGAACACCCTCATAAAAGCCAGAGCGTCCGGATGGAGCTGCGACGGGGCCAAGTCCAACCATGTGAACACCCCCATTTGGAAGCCTGTGAAGGGCATGCGAAAGCCCGCCTCCCGGAACGCAAACTCGTACATGGGGAACCTGGTGGACGCGTACGAGGAACAAATCCTCCTGCATTCCCCGAGTATTTGCACGGCCCAGGAAGGTTCAAAACCCTCGTCCAAGTCCTCGATCATATTGAACGCGGTAGAAAGGTCAACAGCAAAGTCCAAACAGAACTCCCTTGGTACGGGCGCGACCCAGGAGAGGTCTACGGCCAGTCATATGCGGCGGAGTGTGCTTGTGCCCTCCTCAGGAGGCTGTTCCCCGACACCTACAAAGCAGCAAAAGAAAAGTGAATTTGAGGACATCAAATCCACCCTTCCACCACGATTCAAGTGAAAGGGCGAGAGGCCCGGTGACACGAGCAAGAGGAACACGCGAGAAACCTACACTTACGACCACTAAACTCAAACTCCCTCAGGGATCCCGCAAAACCATGGGGAGTCATTTTCTCCCCGTAGAAGTCATGTTCCCCTCGAAAAACCCTTACTGTTGCCCGCGAAACTCAAGTCGTTCCCCATAGAATTCACTTCTTCCCCGAGGAACTCAAGGGTTCGTCAACTAGATTCATCAAAGTTCCTCGTAAAACTCACGCACATCCCCATAAAACTCACAGATCTCCCCACAAGATTCAAGTTTTTCCCCGTGACATCCAAGTTTTTCCCCGCGACATTCAAGTCTTTCCCCGTGACATTCATGAAAATAGAAGACCTAGATTCGTCCTAAACGTAAACTGAAAGAAGATTGTCAAGGGTTTAGGGGATATTTACCTGCGTTCGAGGTTGAAGACATGATGAAAGTTGAAGATTTGAGTTTTTCAAGCTTTGCGTAGAGAAATCTATTGGCAGAAACTAGAGAGCTGGAGAAGGAATAAACAAATGAAACCCTAAAGAATCCTTTTTATAGCCAAAATTCTTGGGCATACGAAAGGTCACACCCTTTGAACGCCACGTTCCCCCTCTGGAAGCGACATGTGGCACAAAGACTAACACATTGAATGACCAGTCGACCTTTTCCCCGGGGACTAAAAGACCAAAACGTGCCCGATCTATGATCCCTGGACGTACGCGGGTTCGTGCATGCTGACATACGCGGACATCCCCGGTGCTAGCAAACCAAACATGCCCGATCTATGAACCCTGGACGTACGCGGGTTCTTGCACGCTGAACCTCCGGAAAACGTACTTCGACATTGAGCCTAGATGGGGATCTGCTCGCTTCAAAGTCATTACTCTCAACAAGAGCAAAGACTTAGGGGGGCTCCTGTTCTGGACTGACCCAACACTTGGCCCACAGTTATAAGGGCCCAATCTTGTACGTAGAACCAAGGCCCATTTGCCCTTAAAAAGGACAGTTTGCGTCACCTACGTGAGGGCCACGTGGCCAACGGTCGTTTGACTGCCACGTGCCCCCCGAGAATATCGGACCAATGTTTCATCATCCCAACCGCCACTTGCCCTCCGGAAATCCCGCAGTAGACCCGAATTTCCCGAAGTGACAATCCAGGGAGGAGGCCACGTGCTGGCCTCCATGCGCACGCAAGCCCTGGCAGTCCGTTAGTGGGCTTGGATCACCACCCACTAACTGGACCTTGGCCCAGCGCTGGGGGCTATTGTTAAGGACCAAATTGTAGATATTTTGTACATGATTTTGTGGTCCTTAACAATGTCTTTTAATTAATTAGTAGTATTTATTATGGTATGTTAGTTTAATTATGTTTCTATTTAGTTTTTGTTTATAATATATTATTTAACTTAGTTTTCATTTGAATTGTAGGTTTTTAATATTGATTCCCTCAAGATTGGATTCAAGGACACTTGAGGAGCTCTTGGGATGATTCTTTTTGAAGGAATTTTTGGAAGAAGAAGCATGCTTCAGGTCGTGCTCAGCGCGGTTGCAGCATGAGTGCGCTTAGCGCGAGTAACCGGGCTTAGCGCAGTCTGCGAAAATCAGAAAAAGGACAGACCCATGCTTTCACCTTTTGAGCCACCTACTCCCTAATTTCCAGCTGGCTTTTGGTGTGTTAGGAAAGGGAACATCACTTCTTCATAATCATTCATCATTGTTTTAATTTTAGGGCATAGAATTAGAAAAGAAAAACATAGTTCTTCTTGATTTCTTCAATGTTCATCATCTTCTCCAACAATCTTGTGAACAAAGCAACCATGAAAATGAGTGGCTAAGTTCTTTTTGTGTCAAGATTTGAGGTAGTTGATCTAACTAGTATGTATTTCTTTTAATCCATTTGTGTATGAACATGGTTGATGATTTAATATATGTTGAATATCTTTGTTCTTCTATCTTTTTATGCTTTGAATCTTGTTTGAAAAAGGATGCTTCAAAGTAGACCTAGGATATTCATCCACTAATGAACAAATGCTATGAATAGATTTGTGTGTTAGTGTTTACAAGTATTGAGCTTCATGTTTATCATGTCAATAGTTGTGGTGAGAAATCATTCAAGGATTAACATGATAAAACTCACAATCTTGGTGAGAAATCTACAAGATTGAGAGGATATGTATTTATAGCAATCATCAAACTAGTTCATCACTTGGTTAATAGAATACATATGAAATTAGGTTAATGAAACTAATATTGACATGCTTCCATCAATCAAAAACAAACTCCAACTCTCTTGAATCCAAATCATAACTCTTCTTTGAAAAGGAAATTTTAGTTGTTTACTTGAAATTCATGATACTAGTAGTTTAGGAAACAAACCCTTTGGTTACTTAAATCTTAAAATACACTTTGCTATTGAAAGACTACGATACAGCATCAATCCCTGTGGATACGATAATTAAAAATACTTGTTCATGGATTTACGCTACAACAAAATGGCGCCGTTGTCGGGGATTGGCGTTTGATATTGCAAGTATCGCAATAGTTGTGTGTTTAAAGATATTTTTCTACTAATCTCTCTCTTTGTTTCTTTTGTGTGGCTAGAATTTTTCAGGAATTAGTTTATGCGAGGAAGTGTTCCGGCCGATCAACTCCTTTTCGATCCAGAAATTGAAAGGACGGCAAGAAGACTTAATAGCAGTGCTAAAAGGAGGAAAAGACTAGCTAGGCAAAGACAAGAAAGAGGAGAATCATCTACTTCTTCTACACCACCCGTGTTAGGAGAAGTCACTATGGCGGATCAACCACCACCACCACCACCGAGAGGGCCTTGTGTAAATAGCCCTCGTCACAACGCTCAATTCGCTCGCCAAGCCAATGCGAGGTTCACGGAGATAAAGACGGGCTTGCTCCAACTTCTTTAGGCAAGTCCTTTTCATGGTCATGACCATGAAGATCCTTACACCCACCTCACTAAGTTCTATGAGATCGCGGGTGCGGCCGGAGCTCCGGAAGACCAAGAGGAGCAATACTTTCAAAGGATTTTCCCTCATTCTTTAGTGGGGAAAGCAAAGGATTGGTATCTAGACCAACTACAAGAGACAATGACAAATTGGAATGTGTTGGAGGAGAAATTCCTTGAAAGGTTTTTTCCTCAATCAAGATTCATGGAGGCAAAAACCGCAATTTCGGTATTTTCTCAAGGAGTTAATGAGCCTTTGAATAGGGCTTGGGAGAGATATAAGTCCATGCTTAGAAAATGTCCAAGCCATGGTTTTGATGAAATCACTCAAATTCATATTTTCCGAAATGGTCTCCAACCTCAACATAAATTATTGTTGGATGCTACGGCGGGAGGATCTTTAATGGCAAAGACACCTTATGAAGCAACTCAAATCATTGAGAAAATGGGGAGGAATGACCACCAAACTCAACATGATCAAGGAAGTGTGCAAGTAAAAACGGGAGTTCTTGAAATTGGCTCTAGTCACGAAGCACTTGTAGCGCAAAACAAATTGTTTGCAAAACAAGTTGAAGAATTGACAAAGCAAATGGCAAAGCTTCCTCAACAAATCATGGAGATGCAAGGATTATCTAGCAAGCAAACTCAACAAATTGCTTGTTGTGAATTATGCAAGGGTGAACACAAAACCGGATTTTGTCCTCCGGAAAATGAAGAAGCAAATTATATGTCCAACCAAGGGCAAGGATACCAACAAAGACCTCCTTACCAAAATCAAGGCCAAGGTTACCAACAAAGAGGTAATCAAGGTTATCAAGGTGGATGGACACAAGACAACAACAATCAAGCTAGACAAAATCCGTACCAAACTCAAAATCAAAATCAAGCTCAACCTCAAAACCAACCTCAAAATCAAGCAAGAACTTCAAACATTCAAGATACACTAGCTCAATTCATGGAAGCTTCTATGGCTAACCAAAAGAGCACGGAGGCATCAATCAAGAATTTAGAAACTCAAATGGGGCAATTAGCGAAGCAAATTTCCGATCAAAGTGCTTCGACCTCATTATCTCCAACTACTCAAGCAAATCCTAAGGAGCATTGTAAAGCCATTACAACTAGGAGTGGTATAGTTGTTGAGGAGAAAAAGAAAGAAGTGAAGAAGAAAAAACAAGTGAAGAAGGATGAAGAAGTAGTAGTGGAGGAGGTTATAGTTGAAAAAAATAATGATGTTGATGTTGAAAAAAATAATGATGTTGATGTGGGGGGTGTTTTAGTTGAAAATGATGTTGTAGTCGAAAATGAAAATGATAATGATGAAGTTGAAAAGGAGAAAGTGGAGGAAAAGAAGAAGAAATTGAGAAAGGGAAAGGAGAAGGAAGTCACTCTACCCTTAAGAAACTTACCTTATCCTCATATCCCATCTAAAAAGGATGATGCTAAGCACTATGCTCGATTTATGGATATTTTTAAGCAATTGCAAATTAATATCCCATTCACTGAGGCATTAGAGCAAATGCTGAAATATGCAAAATTCATGAAGGACATATTGACAAAAAAGAAGCGGTACACGGATCAAGAGACTATAATGGTTGATGCAAGTTGTAGTGCGATAACTCAATGCACTATTCCAAAAAAAAAGAGTGATCCGGGGCGTGTAACCTTGCCCATTACCATTGGAGATGTCTATGTCGGCAAAGGATTGATTGACTTGGGATCAAGTATCAATTTTATTCCATTATCCATTGTAAACAGGTTGGGGGATATCGAATTAAAGTCTACAAAAATGACGTTGCAATTGGCGGACAAGTCTATTACTCGCCCGCATGGTGTAGCTTTAGACTTGTTGGTCAAAGTGGACAAATTCTTTTTCCCGGTTGACTTTGTTGTGATAGAGATGGAGGAAGACGTGGATGCACCTCTAATTCTAGGCCGTCCATTCATGAAGACGGCTAGAATGATGATTGACATTGATGATGGGTTGATGAAGGTGCGGGTTCAAGATGAAGATATTTGTTTCAATCTTTTTGAAGCAATGAAGCATCCAATTGATAAGAAAGATTGTTTCAAAATTGATGCTATCGAGGAGTCAATAGAAGAAGTGAATGATGATGATGATAGGCGGGAGATTGAGGAGTGTTTAGAAGGGATGGAGATTTCAAAGGAAATGCACCCATGGGAGGAAGAAGTGGAAATTTTGAAGAATGATCCCAAAGACGAAGAGTCGAAACTAGAGTTGAAAGCACTACCATCTCACTTGAAGTATGTGTTTCTTGAGGAGGGAGGTAAGAAACCCATAATCATTAGTAATACATTATCGGAGAAGGAGGAGGGAAGCTTAATTCAAGTTTTGAAATCTAACAAAAATGCAATTGGTTGGGTTTTAGCCGATTTGAAAGGCATAAGCCCAACCTATTATATGCATAACATCATGATGGAGGAAGAGTACAAGCCGGTAGCCCAACCTCAGAGGCGTTTGAATCCGGTGATGAAGGAAGTAGTTCGAAAAGAAGTGGTAAAGATGTTAGAAGCGGGAATGATTTATCTGATCTCAAATAGTACTTGGGTGAGTCCGGTGCATGTGGTTCCAAAAAAAAGGAGGTTTAACGGTTGTGTCGAATGATAAGGATGAATTAGTGCCGACAAGAAAAGTAACGGGATGGAGAATGTGCATCGACTATCGAAGGCTTAACAAAGCAACAAGAAAGGATCACTTTCCTCTTCAGTTCGTGGACCAAATGTTGGAAAGACTCGCGGGTCAACAATATTATTGTTTCTTGGATGGTTACTCGGGGTACAATCAAATTTCGGTGAATCCGGAAGATCACGAGAAGACGGCCTTCACATGTCCTTTTGGAATATTCGCGTATAGACGTATGCCTTTCGGCTTATGTAATGCGTCGGCAACATTTCAAAGATGCATGCAAGCCATATTTGCCGATTTGATTGAGAAGACGATTGAAGTTTTCATGGATGATTTCCCCGTTTTTGGAGCATCATTTGATTTGTGCTTGGAAAACTTGAACACCGTCTTGAAGAGGTGTGTGGATACAAACTTGGTTTTAAATTGGGAGAAATGTAATTTCATGGTGACCGAGGGAATTGTTCTTGGACATAAAATATCTTCAAGAGGGATTGAGGTCGATAAAGCAAAGATTGATGTGATCGAGACGCTTCCCCCACCAACCAATGTTAAAGGCATTCAGAGCTTTCTAGGACATGCGGGTTTCTACCGGAGATTTATCAAAGACTTCTCAAAGATAGCAAAGCCCTTGAGCAACTTGCTCAACAAAGATAAGTCATTCCTTTTTTATAGAGATTGTTTAATGGCTTTTGAAAAATTGGAAGAAAATTTGATAAATGCACCCATAATCACCGCACCTAATTGGAAACTTGATTTTGAATTGATGTGTGACACAAGTGATTATGCGGTGGGAGCCGTGCTTGGCCAAAGGAAGAACAAAATTTTCCATGCTATTCATTATGCGAGCAAAGTTTTGAACGATGCTCAAATTAACTACGCAACAACCGAAAAAGAGTTGCTCGCAATAGTGTATGCATTGAAAAAATTTCGTCCTTATCTTATTGGTTCAAAATTAGTGGTTTTCACGGATCATTCCGCGATTAAATATTTGCTCACCAAACCGAACTCCAAATAAAGATTGATCCGATGGATTCTTTTGTTACAAGAATTTGATTTCGAGGTCCGTGATAAAAAGGTTGGTTGGCAGATCATTTATCTCGTTTGGTCAACGTGGAAGAGAAGGAAGTTAGGGAAGAATTCCCGGATGAAAAGTTGTATTCAATCCAAGAGCGGTCGTGGTTTGCTGACATGGCAAATTACAAAGCCGCGGGATTAATGCCGGAAGATGTGACTTAGAATGAAAAGAGAAAATTCTTGGCCGACGCCAAGTACTATGTGTGGGACGAACCGTATCTATTTAGGTTGAGTAGTGATGGGTTGTTAAGGAGATATGTATCTAATGAGGAAGCGAAAGACATTCTTTGGCATTGTCACAATTCCCCTTGTGGGGGACATTACAATGGATTGCGAACGGCCACCAAAGCCCTTCAATCGGGATTTTATTAGCCTTCGTTATTTAAAGATGCTTATGCTCATGCTAAGTGTTGTGATAAATGCCAAAGAAGTGGCTGTATAGGCAAGAGGGATGAGATGCCTTTGAATAATATGTTGGAAGTCGAGGTGTTTGATTGTTGGGGAATTGATTTTGTTGGTCCATTTCCGTCATCGTTCTCTAACGAATACATTGATTATGTTTCTAAGTGGGTGGAGGCCATTGCTTCCGAACCGATGCTAAAACCGTGATAAATTTTTAAAGAAAAACATATTTTCGCGGTTTGGTGTGCCTCGGGTGTTGATTAGTGATGGCGGGTCTCACTTTTGCAATACACTGTTACAAAAACTTTTGAAACAATATGGTGTAAAGCATAAGGTGACAACTCCCTATCACCCACAAGCTAACGGTCAAGCCGAAGTGTCTAATAGGGAAATAAAAAAGATTTTGGAAAAAACTGTCTCGGGTTCTCGAAAGGATTGGTCACAAAAATTGGATGAAGCTTTATGGGCGTATCGAACCGCCTATAAAGCTCCTATCGGACTAACCCCCTTTCAGGTGGTTTACGGCAAGACTTGTCACCTCCCTGTGGAGATGGAACACAAAGCTTTATGGGCTCTCCGATTCTTGAATTTTGATCTTTCTTTGGCGAGTGATAAAAGAAAAGAACAACTTGTGAAATTAGATGAAATGCGAGATGGAGCAAACCATTCCAATCGGAAGTACAAGGCAAAAGTGAAAGTTTTTCATGACAAAAAGATCAAGCATAAGGAATTTCAACCGGGCCAAAGCGTCCTCTTGTTTAATTCTCGGATGAGACTTTTTCCGGGAAAACTTAAGACAAAGTGGTCCGGTCCTTTTGTAATCAAGGACGTGAAAGACTATGGCGCCGTTGTTTTGCAAGACCCCGAGGGAAAGAGTGAATGGACCGTGAATGGACAGCGTTTAAAAAGGTATGTTGGCGGAGAGGTGAGCCGCGACATTGTCGCATCCTACATCCCCCGTCGAGCTCTACCGACGTTAAACAAAGCGCTTGTTGGGAGGCACCGCAACATTGTAAGTATTTATGTTGCACTCATTTTGATATGTCCCTTAAGTTAATTTTCTGTTTTTCTAAAAATTTCAATTACGCGCGGCGCCGCCAACAAATTCCAGAATGTTTCGCGCTTAGCACGGTCTGGGGCGCGCTTAGCGCGGTCTGCGTGTAAAAAAAATTCAAAATTCAGGTTTTCCAGGCCCAACTTGTGGCCTGGTTTATTTTTACATAGAATAGGGTTTTTCCCCATCAGTTTTCACTCTTCACTCTTCACTTTTCCTCTCTCAAGAAATTTCAAAAACCCCACAACC
This sequence comes from Vicia sativa, assembly GCA_021764765.1. Lineage (NCBI taxonomy): Eukaryota > Viridiplantae > Streptophyta > Magnoliopsida > Fabales > Fabaceae > Vicia > Vicia sativa. Next base: position 73,272,358 of record CM038793.1, read on the forward strand.
CAAATCAACATTGTTTTGCAAATTTCTTGTGTCAATCATCATCCAAAGCATCTAGGTATGTTTCTATATGGCTTTCCCTTTTTAATTTCGTAAATTTCTGCTATTTAGGTTAGAATTTAGAAACCTAGGTTTTGAAATTTAGGATTTTCTTTTAGGATTAGGTTGTTTTGATTATAAAGGATGTTTAGGTTTGTAATTTCTTTCTTGTTAGGGCTAGTTTCTTTGAGAAATTTCTGTTTTTGCAGAAATTTTTTTCAGAAAATCGCAGAGCGTGCTTAGCGCGGTCACCGCGCTTAGCCCGGTCTGCAGAATCTTGAAAAAAATTTCCTGCTGTTTTTTGTGTTTTCTGATTAGTCTTGATGCTTTGGTTGGTTGATTTCTACTGCTGTTTGCATGATTTATCTCTAACGGGCATCTCGGTGTCACTTTTCGTTGATTTTTGTGTTGTTTTCAGATGACTCCTAAGTGTCAGCGAGTTTCTTCTACTGGAGCTGGATCCTCACGATCCACTCCTTTTGATGGTGATCTCTTTTTGGGGCCTGCTCAAGAGGCAGGGTACAAAGAACTCGAGGAGCGTAACATATGGTCCGAGAGAATTATCCGTCTCCGAGAGCATGGACACTATGCCACCCCTGATGTTATCCTTGATAACTATGGTTTGGGCGTTCTGTGTGAGCCCCAAACTAAAGTTAATGTTGAGCTGGTCCAGGAATTTTATGCCAATGCCATTCCCACTGAGGGGCGAGACTTCCCGTTCACCTCATTGGTGCGAGGCAAGGTGGTATCATTTTCTCGCTCTGCTATCAACAACTACTTGGACATAAATTGGACAGCTCCAGAAGATGAGTTGGATGTTTACCATGAGCACCTGGCTCGTGGTAATTGGGATCATGATATGTTGAGGAGGAAGCTGTGTTTATCCGGGCAATCCTATGAGCTTAACAGGGCTGGCCAACCTCTGAAATTCAATCGGTCCAGCCTTAAAATAAGCGCCCGTGTTTTGATGTGTGTGGCACTATACAACCTGAGACCAAGAAGCCACACCTCCTCAATCCCCATGGAGACCGCCGGCCTCATTGCTTATATGCTGGATGAAGCACAAATTGATTTCGGCCGGTTAATTGCTAATGAGTTGAAGAGGGTTGCATTAAGTTATACCTCTCGGGAGAAGCGTATAAAATGTGCCCTGACATATCCTGGGTTGATCATGGGTCTTCTGAAAAGGGCCAAGGTTGTTTTTCCTGCTGTGGGGCACCTCACAATAGATGGGATCATTGATGATAATTACTGTGATCTCTCTTGTAGTGCCTTGGATGCTAACCCTGCGGCCCGGGCTGTTCCTGTAGCTGCTGCACATCCTCAAGCCGGTCCAAGTGAAGAATGGAACCGGCAAATGCATTTTAAGATAAATGGAGCTAAGGGCATTCTGGTCATTTTAATGGGAATTATGTGATGTGGAATAACAAAAAATTACAAATTTAACAAAAAAATAAGCCACATTAGCCTTTTTGGTGATGTGGCCTCCTAAAGGTAAAAAATGAAACTTTTAAAATTTGTCAAGGCAACTTTTCGAACTTTTTTTTTGCAGGGGGGTTTTTCAAATACACCCCATATGTCAGGGGTGAAAATAGGTATTAACCCATAAATTTATTGTTACAATATTAATCTAAAAATATTTAAAAAAATTCATATAAATTTTAAAAAAATCAATCAATTAAATGTCACGTAGGAATATTCTAGGTGAAATAGTGGCCAAGAGTATGCACCGAGAAAATCTTCATTTATTAAGAGAAGGTCACGATTATTTTAAGGGGGACAAAATCATAATAATGATATATTTAACTTTTTTTTTTAATTTAGAAAATATTAGCTACAGATTCTAATTCCTACAAATTTACAATTATCCATAAAGATTTTTGTTAAGAGCCAAGAACAGTAGGAAAACAGCAAGAAACTTATTGTCTGCGATTTTTTAACTAAAATTCGCAAGTAATATAGTAGTGTATTAAACACACTTTTCTCAATACTGAATTTTTCTATAGAAGAAAATTTTATTTTATTCACATTAAAATTCAATGTAGATAGTCAACTATCAAGCTAATACTAAGGGATTGACCAAATTGTCAATTTTGCCCTTTCTTCTATAATATTTTACACTATGAATTAGACAATTTAGTAATTAGCAAAATAATCCTTCATTTTGCAATCAACATTTGACACTTGGCAGCCTCAATTCTTCCACAATTCAAAACTTTGTTCTTACCCTCCATCTAAAATCCTTTTTCGTTCTCCCTCTCTCTCTCTGTTCTCACCCATTTTTATGTTCTCTCTTTTCTCCCCAAACCCTAGCGGAGCACAACCATTGTTTTCACTATCTTTTCTCTTTCATTCTCCATGTTTTATCTCTTTACCCCTCAAACCCTAGCTTCACTGCCACCACCCTTTCTCCACCATATCTAGATCTGAGAAGGTTTTGAGAAAGATTCTCAAAGTTCAACAGTGATACACATCCTCGCCGGCAACAATCCCTCTTCAACAAATCCTCCGCAGCTAGGATGAATGGTACATTTCTGATCTTGATTTCATCTTTTGATGCGTTTGGTTTTTGGTAATTTCTTCAAAACACGAAGCACCATTCACTCCGCCGTGCAAGACCAGACTACAACCACCACTTTTAGATCGAAAACTGGTAGTTATCTTTTTCGTTCATTCTTTTGATTTTGTTCATCTTCTATTGCTCGTCTCTCTTTCTCAGATTATACTTTAGATACTTTCTCTTTATTTTACAGTAGATCGGTTTTGAAGGATCTGGAAATAAGAGACATAGAGACTATATTGGAGGCATAATAAGACTGCAAGACACTAATTTGGTTATGTTTGTTGTTATTGCAAGGTACATATTCAAATTGTCTCAATCTTAGCTCCTCTTGAATCCCCTTATATTGTTGGAATATAGTACCAAGTTAGTATAAATGATTTCATAGTGGATTTTCTAATTTTTAAATTTTTTCCTTGAAGAGTGAATTTCGCACTAATAATTATAACTTTTATTTCAGGCAAAGAACAGCGGAATATTTGTAGTTTTAAAATTTTTCCTTGAAGATACTAAAATTGAAGATATCGTTCACTTTCATCAATTCCATATTTTGGAACTCGACTCCAACAAATTACGGGTTAATTAGTTTATTATATTGTGCATGTTAATGTGTCTGTGTTATATCGATGATTTTTGTGGTTAGTTGGTTGGAAGATGCAAGGAAGAATGCAAATGTGAAAATGACAGTACGTTGATTGGAAACAAGTGTGATCTTTCTCACAGACGGGTCGCAAGTACTGAAGAAGGTGAAAAGTTTGCAAATGAGGATTTGATTCTGCTCAGCCATCCATGGTAGGAAAAAATTCTGGAAGTCCTACTGCAAGTTCAAGTAGCACTCCTGCTAAGAGGGTTTCTCTAACCACAACCTTTAATGAATGACAAATGACTAAGTCCTTATGTAATTCACTCTATTTTCCTTTTGTTAATGCACTATGTTGCATTAATCTCATCATCTAATTATAAGACAAAGTTATCTAAATGCATAATTTGTTTTTCTGTTTATGCCAGAAATGTTAGCAACTTTTATTTATTATGCCTTTTTCATGTACTATTCATTCTATACCCCTAACAGTAACCATCTTTAAGTAAATCAACTTCTAAAATTTTATGCAGTAACCATTACATTTGTTTCATACACACTGCTCATTAAAATGACTCTGAATATTCTGATTCAGAAGGAGTGTTTCTTTATGAGTCAGAGTTAGAAAATGGCATTGAAGAGTCAGAAGTTGAAACTTCTGAAGAAGAATCAGAATTTGAAACTTCTGAAGAGTCAGAATATGACATTCAAGAGTCAAAATTTGAAACTTCTGAAGAAGAATTAGAAGTTGAAACTTCTGAAGAGTCAGAAAATGACATAGAAGATTTCGAAGATGAGCCAGAATCTAAGGTTTGTGACGAAGAATCAGAAGTTGAAACTTCTGAAGAGTCAGAATATGACATTCAAGAGTCAGAAGTTGAAACTTCTGAAGAAGAATCAGAAGTTGAAACTTCTAAAGAGTCGGAAAATGACATAGAAGATTCTGAAGATGAGTTAGAATCTAAGGTTTGTGAAGAAGAGTCAGAAGTTGAAACTTCTGAAGAAGAATCAAAAGTTGAAACTTTTGAAGAGTCAGAAAATGACATAGAAGATTCTGAAGATGAGTCAGAATCTAAAGGTTTGTGAAGAAGAGTTAGAAGTTGAAACTTTTGAAGAGTCAAAATATGACATTGAAGAGTTAGAAGTTTAAACTTCTGAAGAGTCAGAAAATGACATAGAAGATTCCGAAGATGAGTCAGAATCTAAGGTTTGTGAAGAAGAGTCAGAAGTTGAAACTTCTGAAGAGTCAGAATATGATATTGAAGAGTCAAAAGTTGAAACTTTTGAAGAAGAATCAGAAGTTAAAACTTCTGAAGAGTCAGAATATGACATAGAAGATTCTAAAGATGAGTCATAATCTAAGGTTTGTGAAGAAGAGTCAGAAGCTGGAACTTCTGAAGAAGAATCAGAAGATGAGTTAGAATCTCAAGATGAGTCAGAACATGAAAGTTCTGAAGAAGTGTCAGGACTTGAAAGTTCTGAAGAAGAGTTAGAGTCAGAAGATGAAGAATCTTCTGGAGACTCTAAGGATGAGTTAGATAATGTCACATTGTCCAAGTAAATTTTATTATTATTCACTATTTCTAATGGAAGTATATAACTCTTGATCAACCTAACACTTTAATTTTAAATTCATTCGGATGTCCATGTCTTCTATCTCGATCAAGGTCAAGTCAGATTCACAAAGCATATCTTTGTGATAAACTGCATACTATTATAGTTGTAATTGAATACAAATATAGATAATAGTCCTTTACTTATATTTAAAATAATGTTATTGTTTAAACTTTGAAGTTTAATTGAACCTATATACATAGTCTCTCTTGATGAAACTTTTATCATTAAAAATACTAATTAATTTATTTTTTACTTCAATAAAATTAAAATATTTTTTTTTATCAAATTGAATAATACTACATAGTTATTTACACAACTAATTTTTTATGTTATAGGTCACTATCAAATTATTACCCTTATTTGAAGACAAAATTCTTATTTTTAAATGTCATAATTTTTTCCTTTTTCATGTCACAATTTTTTAAAAATTATTTAATAGAATTGAAATTTTATAATAATTATTTGTTTTACAATTATGTAATTCAACTTAATTTCATATGTGTATCTAAATAGATCATTCGTTAAATTTATCATTATATTTTGTATAATCATATTATTTATTGTAGTATTTTAATTTCATAATTTTTCATTGTACTTTCTTAACAAAAATGTGTTTTTTCTATGTATATCTAAAAATAATTATTTCTACAATATATAAAATAAATTCACCCTTGCGGGAACACGAGTCTCCGACTAATTCTAATATGAAGACAAACTTAGATATGTTGATCACTTTATTGATATTTCACTTTTAGAGACATGCAATTAATTCTTATCTACTATTTAACTAAGATTGGAACTTTGGAAGATTTTTAGACACTTCTAATCTTACACTTTCATCCAAATTACATTTCCACTATAAAAGTCCTTTATGATAATTTATTAAATAGAAATATACTTTTCAATCAGATTTTTGCTTTATGTCAAGTGGCACTCAATTTTTTCAAATTCTATTTTCCCTCTCATTCTACTCATCTAACCTCTTTACACATTTTTATTCATTTTCATCAGTCTCCACACTCTGTCGCTATCTCTCTCATGTTTTCCCTCTTCTCTCTCTTTGCCCCACAATCCCTAAACCCTATGTCGCCGCTCTTTCTACGGCCACCACCACCTCCTTCCCTTGTTTATAAAGATCTATTATATATTTTGCTTTTTGTTTGATTTTATTGAGAATCATGGAAGCTACAGTGAAAAAGATCATGTTGATGCCTTCAAACTAGGACTTGGATATGTTGAGTCCAATGTCTCTCTGGTTCTGTGTTTTATGCAATTTTCAAGCTAAGCTTATAACATATCTGAAGCATGGTAAGCTTTTGAATATTGAAAGTTTAAAAGAACACTGTGAATGACTTGTAAGTATATATTAAGTCACAGTTTTGTTAAACTTATTTTGCAGCTTAGTGTATAAACTAATGTTATAATGAACAAAATCAAATCAATTTTTTTTCATATAAGCTATAAATTATTTTCATAAGTCATTCAGGAGAAAAGTAATATTAGATTTCTTACTTTGTAGGCAGAAGCGATTTTTCTTGGGCAGCTACGACATCCCACACCTCTACATTAAAATATGATTTTTTTCCAGGATGTTGTTACTCCACAATTCAAAGTAGGAGCAGTTGATCTGGTCAAAACTGTTTATGCATCTTCATCTGAGAGTGATATCTACACTGTAAGTTTCTTTATACGTGAAAATGGATTGTCTGCCATAACACATTCACACTATTACGAATTTGTGTCATTCAAGCTTTATAAAGCAATCCAAATTTTGACTTAGTGTTTTAAGAGTTTTGCAAAGCCGAAATAGAAGTTGTCCTATTAAAATATGGCGGTGGAAACCTTATGACTGTGTATGCAGGGTTATTTTGACTGTAGAAAATTTGTATTCTTTTGCAAAATTGTCATTTGACATTAGGACAAGCTCTAAACTTATTTTGGATGTATGTTTTTACAGGGGGTAGATTTGAAACTGTCATCCAATTTCCAAGTAAAACAATTTTTTTGATGTCAAACACCATAACACTAGCACATGTTGTTACATTCAATTACTTCTATTCCTTAAACTATTACCTATGTCAATGTCGTGTATGTGTCTGTGTTAGTGCTTCATAGTTGTTTATCTGCTGTGTTTGTTGATTTATTCTGAGATAAGAAAAGTGTCCTACTCTGATCTTGCTTCTTTCAATACAATGATAAACCTTTTTTATAGGCAAGGGAAGTTTGATGAGGCGTTGATGTTGGTGGATGAGATAGAGAAACAAGGACTGGATGGCATCTGTAGATGCACACGATTATGATCCATGGATTGTGTAAGAGTGGCAACTTCGCATGTGCGGGGAAGCATTTAGTTTACATGAAATTATTAGGTTTTGGTTTTAATTTGAGAATATTTAACTGTGTGCCTGATTGTTTGGCTAAAGCTCGTCATATTGATCAAGCTGTGAAGGTTTTTACTTAAAATTGTTGATGATTTCTTCATCTTAATTTATAGTATGTAGGTTAAAATTGTTGATGATTTCTTCATCTTAATTTATATCTTTCATGATAATAATTGACGGTAGTTTGCATTCCATTATGTTGGCAAGATAAGTTGGTATAATATTGCAGGAGATAGTTGTTTGTGGGACACATGAAAGCTATGGTCAAATTTATTAGATATAATTTGATTTCTAATATATTTCTAGCCTGACAATATTCATTGATTGCAATCATGTTTATTTCTTACCTTCTTTGCATCCATCTCTTGATATATCCTATACATTGGCATATACATACAACTATTTGAGTTATCAATTACTGCTCCAGAGATATTTGTTTTTGTAGTATTTAACACCATTTGTGGAGAAATATCAACTATGAGCTTTCAAAAAAGTGCAAACTTCACCCTGAGAATGATATGTTTAGGGAACAAGAAGTGCATAAAATTGACTTAAACAGAAATGAATGGTGTTGTGCATATTGCAAGAAAAGCTTCAGCGGAGAAAAATTTATTGATCAGCATTTTGATAAAAGGCACTACAATTTTCTGGATCTTGTATGTTAATTTTCATTTGAGTGTATTTTTCTTTTGAATAGAATGATCAATATTACTTCACATGTATTACTGTTTTCCATGTCAAATATGGATATGATGACGCATATTAATTTGTATTTCTTTTGTATTAAAATGTGGTTCTATACTCTTGAGATTTAAATAAGCACATATTTTTTTTTGTTATCATTCTGTTTCTATTAACTTCAACCTGAATAGGTCGATATTCAAAATATAGACATGTAACAACACGTGAAGTCATCTGATTTTGCATAGTTTACTATGTTTCCTGACTCTTTCGATGGTTTAGAGAAGTAGGACTGGCATGGTTCACATCCCCCTCGCCGTGAATCCCCCACCTCAAAAGTTTCTTATAAACTTTCTTGTAACATACATACGATTTTATATTTTACCTCTCATAAAATTTGCAACTTTTCTCTCCCGATGTGGTAACAAACAACTGGCTTTGTTGAATATTTATTACTACATATCATTTTGGAAATTATAACACTGAATGTCGAATTAATAAACTCAAAATAGGTTTGTTGGAATAAGCAATTCATTATGCGGTGCCAGTTCTAAGATTTTTGGTTTTCTGTAATTAATATATTCTCAAAGTGAATGCATACCAGTAAGCTATTTATCAATCATGATACCTTTCTTCCTGAGGATCAAGGAAGTTTCTTTTGCTTGGCTGTTGGAGCATTGGTCTTGGTGCTACTTCATGTTTTCTATCCCTTTCTTTATTTGATTCAAAGGTATCATTTAAATTTTTTTCCAATTCTCTTTAACCAATCAAGATTTTTCACCAGTATTTCATAATTCATATGGGCAAGTTGCAATGATATGAAGGGTTGGACTCAAGAGCTTTTCCGCATCTCTAAAGCTGGTTGGAAAGCAAAGCTAGCATGATAGTCGATTGATAATGTTTATCTCTTTTAAATGGCCATCATTTTGGCATACATTATACTTGACACGTATTATCGCTTGTACACTTTAATGCATTAGAATGATTGTTAATTGCTTCAAGAGGGTAACCTCAATCAAGAGGAATTGTTAATTGTTCTTCACCCTTCAAAAGTTGTTGCTGATAAAGTGCCCGCACCTCAGAGAAAGAAGCAGTCTGCAATTAACATGCTGGAGGAGAAGAATAAAGTGGCCAAATATCAGTGTAATGTGCCCTATAAAGAAGGTGATGTGAAATTGAGAGGTTTGACTGGGCAGATGAGGGAAGCAGGTTATGTTCCTGATATAAGATATGTTCTGCACGACATTGATGAGGAGGAAAAAGAGAAGGCCTTGCAGTATCATAGTGAATGTTTGGCAATTGCTTATGGTCTCATCAATACTTCGCTGAGGACTACACTTAGAATCATCAAGAATTATTAGAATATATGTATATTTATTTATCTTTTCCTTTAGTGATTATTAGGATAAGATAGATAGCTAGGTGGCAGCTTCCAATTGGACCTCAATATACTTGTATATATACTCTGGATCCTCTTTGTATAGTTTTTCAATGTAACTGAATATACTCATTTTTTCATCTCTTATTCAAGCTCTCTTTCTCCTCTATGAGAATTCTGTTATGGTAGTTACATATTTCCACCATTGTTGATATGGTATCAGAGCTCATAGAGCTTTGGTAGCCATCATTTTCTACGCGATCTTGTTTTCTCTCGCAGTTCATCTGTTCTTCCTTCGATCTTATCTTTCGATTCGTTTTTATCGATCGATCTTCTTTGTTCTCTTTCCTCTCAGATCGTTTTTTTTTTCTTCTTGTTTTTTTCATGGCTAACCAAAGCTACGCCGATTTCACAACCAACTCCTTCATCGAGCTCGTTCTCGCAGATTACAGCTCATCTCCAAGAACAAGGAGAAATTCATTGATGGAACTCTGCCAAAGCCACCAGTGTCTGATGTGATGTATGCACCATGGATTCGATGCAACACTATGGTTCTTGCGTGGATTCAACGATCGATTTCGGAATCGATTGCCAAATCGGTTCTCTGGATTGACAATGCCGATGGTGTGTGGCGAAATTTGCAGACTCGGTTCTCTCATGGCGACGTCTTCCGCATTTCTGATATCCAAGAGGATCTTTACAAATTCCGTCAAGGTACTTTAGATGTTTCGAACTATTTTACTCAACTGAAAGTTCTATGGGATGAATTATAGAATTACCGTCCGATTCCCTTTTGTTCCTGCGCTATACCATGCTCTTGCGGTGCGATTACTTCTGTTAAGTTGTATAGGGAACAAGATTACGTTATTCGTTTTCTCAAAGGATTGAATGAGAAATTCACTCATTCAAAGTCACAGATTATGATGATGAATCCTTTACCGGATATCAATAAGGCTTTTTCCTTGGTAATTCAACAAGAACGGGAATTGGATAGCTTGGCTTCTGGTGTGATTTCATCTGCAGGTGCTACTGATGAAGTTTCTGCTATGCAAGTGCATACTTCTAATGGTAACTATGCTGCTAAACAAGGCTCTAATGGTTTTCGTGCTAAGAGTCAGGGTTCTAATGGTTTAGAAAATCAAATACAAGGCAGATGGTTCCATTGAGAGATACAAGGCCAGGTTGGTTGCAAAAGGCTACACACAAATGGAGGGCATTGATTACTTTGATACATTCTCTCCAGTGGCCAAGATTACAACAGTTAGAGTGCTTCTCTCCCTTGCAGCTATCAAAGGATGGCATCTTGAACAATTAGATGTCAATAATGCTTTCCTTCATGGGGATTTGCATGAAGAGGTATATATGGCTCTCCCTCCTGGTCTTCCCAATGTTGATGCTTCTAAGGTATGCAAGTTACAAAAGTCTTTATATGGCCTTAAGCAAGCTAGTCGCCAATGGTATTCTAAACTGTCTACTTTCCTAATTTCCCCTGGATATTCTCAATCCCATGCTAATCATTCTCTGTATGTGAAAACTCACAAGACATTCTTCACTGCTATCTTAGTGTATGTGGATGACATAGTCCTTGCTGGGAATTCCTTGTCCGAAATCCACTATGTCAAACAAGTTCTTCATCAGCAATTCAGAATCAAGGATTTGGGAAAGCTTCGTTTTTTCTTAGGATTTGAGATTGCTAGATCCACTAAAGGAATTTTTATGAATCAGAGGAAGTACACATTAGAACTCTTGGAGGACACTGGATTTCTTGCGGCCAAACCTGCTTCTACTCCATTTGACCCTAACCTCAAGCTTTCCCCTACTGAGGGTGATCCTATTCTTGATCCTACAATGTTTCGCAGGCTCATTGGTCGATTGATCTATTTAACCAACACTAGACCTGACATCTCTTATGCAGTACAACATTTAAGTCAGTTTGTCTCAAAGCCTCTTAATCCTCATTATCAAGCTGCTACTAGGGTGTTGCGATTCCTTAAGGCTTCTCCAGCTAAGGGCATTTTATTTTCAGCTACCAGCTCTTTAAAATTGTACGCCTTTGCTGACTCTGATTGGGCCAAATGTCCCTTTACTAGAAGATTTGTTACTGGTTACTGTGTTATCCTTGGGTCTTCTCTCCTCTGCTGGAAATCCAAAAAGCAAAACACTGTCTCCAGATCTTCTACAGAGGCAGAGTATAGAGCTTTGGCATCTCTTACATGTGAGCTACAATGGTTGCAGTTTCTGTTCCACGATTTCAGGATCAATTTTTCTCAACCTGCCTCTGTATATTGTGATAGCAAATCTGCTATCTACCTTGCCCACAATCCTGCCTTCCATGAAAGAAGCAAGCACATTGAGTTGGATTGCCATGTTGTTAGAGAGAAGATTGCTTCCAAGCTCATTCACTTGCTTCCCATCTCCACCTCTGATCAGCTCGCAGATGCTTTTACCAAGCCCTTGCATTCACCTGTTTTCTCTTCTTTTATGACCAAGTTGGGACTTTGCTCTTTACACAGTCCAACTTGAGGGGGCATATTAAAATATATGTATATTTATTTATCTTTTCCTTTAGTGATTATTAGGATAAGATAGATAGCTAGGTGGCAGCTTCCAATTGGACCTCAATATACTTGTATATATACTCTGGATCCTCTTTGTATAGTTTTTCAATGTAACTGAATATACTCATTTTTTCATCTCTTATTCAAGCTCTCTTTCTCCTCTATGAGAATTCTGTTATGGAAGTTACATATTTCCACCATTGTTGATAAGAATCTATGCATATGAGGAGACTGTAACAATGTTATTAAAAGTATGACAAACATTTTTGGAAGGGGGATTATTGTGAGGGACAACAAGAGATTATTGGTAGTGTTGGACAAAATAAGTGTCAAATGTAGATACTCTGGTAATCTATTGTTATAGGTTGTTTTTTGTTTCCTGCCAAAATATGTAAGGTTCAAACCCATGTTTGAAAAGATCATTCAAAGTTTTGATAGGTGTTGAATTATCTCTCATTTGCACTTGTGTTAAATGTTGAAAAATTTGATTGAAATGCTTTCATGAAGTGTCACGGAACACAACCAATTAAATACAAATAAAAAGCATAAATATTACTTTTATAGAGATTTGCGAAAATAGTTTACGGTGATTATACCGACTCCCGTAAATTTTATCATTGAAATTTTATCAACTATTTTAACGGATCACTAACACCACAATACCTTTTTTATTTTAATCAATTGTACATATTTATAGTTATTAATTATATTTATAAATATTTATAGTTGTTAGACATATTGCATTTATCATGTTGGTGATTTGCTACATTTTTATATTTAAATATTTTTAATTATTATTGATTTTACAATTATAATTATATATGGACGACAAAGATGTCTTATCGAACTATCTAAGATGTTAATGAAGTTATCCGTGCGGATGCACGAGTATTCTAGTAGTTTTTACTACTAGTACAATACAGCTTTCAAATGAAAACAACTCTTACTCTCAATTTATTATTGTATAATTGCTTTTCTTTTTTTAGCTTCCCATAGATGCTATTTATTTGAGACTGGTAGAATGCTCCATTGCTCTTTATTACATGTAATTCTACATGCCTAACCTGTACAGAAACATAACAATCCAATACAAGTTCCAATAGAAAATCCCTCATGCTTGCACTTTAGGGGACAATCATTACCGGTGTTGTTCCTGCTTCGAAAATTTAAATTCACAAATTAATAAACTCTTTATACTATAGATTTGCAGGTTTACAATGATGAATAATACATGAAAAATGAAAGAATTTTTTTTTTCCTTTAAGAACAAAAAGCTTTTGATAATTTTCTTACCTGCAGACATGACCAACACAATGCAAAAAAGTCCCAATACAAGAGATTTTGTTACAACTTTATTTTCTTTCGTTATGGGAATATGCATAACAATGTCCAATTTCTTTATATAGTACTCATTTGGTAACAACTTTCAAGAATTAAATCGTATTTTTTAATTTATGTATTAAGCAATAATTTAATATACATATCATAATAATTTAACTCATATACTACATAATGTATAGAGAATATAAATACCAAAGAAGTAGAGATAGAAGATTGATAAAAAATAGAGGCTTATACTATAAATCATGAAATTTATTTAACATATGGAAAAGTGACAATAGGATTACTACAAGTGTATAGATTATCCCTTTTCTTGTTAAACGTCTCAACTCATCAATAAAATAGCTGACAATAACACTTCACATATATTTATTAATTTTCTTTAGAAGTAAAAATTAATTGTAACATAAATTATTCTTTTGACATAAAAAGCCACACTCACACATCGTATTTGTTTATGTTCAAATACCCCTATTCTTTGCCTAAAATAAAAAATATATACATAATTATTTAATAATTTTTACACTGAGAAATATAACTATTTGTAAGGTTTTTGGTTTTCATAACTAGTAATGGCACTATATGGAAGTTAGATGATAACAAGAGAATTAAAGATTCTCGAATCTGTTTAAAATAAAAACAGACCAAATTCGATAAAAGAAAATTACAATCCAACCGAAATTAAGATAAATAAATAGTAGTTAGTGATAATTCTTATATAATAAAATGAAACTTTTATCCAATTGGATTGGATTGTGATTCGTATTGATGAGAAATATACAAGAATACAACGGTTTTCGAGAAGTGAATAGCCCTTTTCATTTGCGTTTCTTAGTATGTGTCTTGGGGTATAAGTTACAATTACCTTTAAAAGTGACTATATTAAGTTATCTATTTTTAATAGTTTCTAAAAACAATTGCTATCAAACACACTTTCTCAATATTGAATTCTTCTCTAGAAGACACTTTTATGTAATTTGCATTAAAATTAATTTTAGATACTCGTTCAAATATGAATACAAACTCTTATAGGTTGATCATTTACTGCAAGAAAAATGACATATTTGTTAGAGAAACTTAATAGTAGGAGCATTGATATAAAGTTGAGGAACAAGCACCATTGTGAGACACACTACTTGTCTACTTAAAATCTTAAGGTGATAAGTGAGTGAATTCTTTCACTTATATATACTTAAGTCTCCACATTCCTATCCAATATAAAACTATTTCCTCACTCACTCACACTTGCTATATCATTCCAACAATATTGTGACACCCACATTTAGTGATAATTTGATTTTTGTCACTAAATATTACTTTTACCTACATTTATATTACATTTACCTACAGTTATATCATATTCAATTAAATTTTTTTAACAAATTTCTACTATGAACTAATAATATTTCGATATAAATTATATAATTATTATTTTGTTATGAATAATTGGATGATTTGTCTTCCAATAACTTTATTTTTAATTTAATCAATTTGTATTTATTACATTATTTGTATGATGTCGAACAATTTTATTGTATACGATTACTCCTAATCAAAATACATAATCATTCTATCTTCCTCTCTTCCTTTATTTTTTATTTCTCTGTACTTCATAACACGTTATCAACATGAAGCTCAAAATCAATGATGATTAGAAAGTTTTTTTTTTTAATATTCTCTATGTATTATTTATAAATATTGATTAGATGAATGAAGAAACAAAATCAATGATGATTTTCATGCATCCGAGAAGGATGCAGGAATATTTTTAAAACATCCCTAAAGATTGCAAAATAAATTATTTATATAATTTCTGAAAAACTTTTCAAGCTAAACTCTCGATTCTGACAATTTTGGGTTTAGTAGAGGTTCTCTATCTCATATTATTTGGGCTTTGTAACTACTAGCTATTTGCAAATTGGTAACTCTTAATTGATTATGGAAATATTGTAGGATATGTGGAAGACATTGGTTTACACAGCATGACAATGTAAGCATCAACCTAAATCAGCGCGACCCTTTTACAATGTTTAATAAAATTAAAAGTTATAAAAGATAGATTTGTGGAAATACTTCTACAAGTAGTTGAGAAAAGCAAATAGGACCTACAACTAAACTGAATGTTAAGCTAAATTGTTTTTCATTCTGTATGCCTCTATTTATAGTTTGTAAAAATAATTATTCATTTGGTAATTTGTATTATGAGACTCTATTGATCATAAGTAGTATAGAAGTTGGTGTGCTATGACTTGATATTAACACACAATGTAAAGTGTGATCTTGGGGTAGAGGTAATTATGTCCTCTTATTAAAATACATTTTACGGTGCTAGAATATATAGGCAGAGTCTGTCATATAAAGAGTATCCCTGCCATCCTCCTATAATGTCTCCCAATAAGAGAAGAGTGAAAATCCATGAGTAATTCATCAATGATAGGTGACTCGGTAGGAATAACCAATTTGTCCCTATAGAACAGAACACCCCCTTCACAGCATGCCCCGGTTTGGACCCTGGCCAAGTTTTGATAGCCTCAATGATACCTTTAAGAATTGGATCTTCCAACACTTCCTCTTTGACCTCTTTTCCCTTCTACCAAATTGGGTAAGACACCAAAGTTCTGACTTCACCTTCCTCACGCTGACTAAGATGACACATCAGAAATTACGGGGATTTGTTGGTGGGCATGAGGATAAGGCTTTACAATGGATATCAAACAACTCTATAACTCAAGAGGAGAACATTAAAGGTATTTTAAACTCTGTAACTCATGACCAAAAATGTTTGGTTTGATACTCTTTTTGAAGTTTAATGTCCCTAATGTTCATTTCTCGTAATTTGTGTTTGAATATTGTGGTACAAAAATGAAAAGTTATTGCAATTGCTGCCTAGATAGAATAGTAATGTTTGATTTTGTGTTTAGATATAATTGAATCAGCTGCGGATACTAATATTGTATGTTGTAATGTGCATGTGTTGATGTTTTCTTCATTTATTAGATTAAGATGCTGGTTTGATTTTTTGTCACCTATTGACCACAACCCGGTGATGTTCGTCTCAAGATACTCTTCACCTCCGCTATGCCATATTGATGTTTACATTTGGAAAGCTAAGGTAAATTGTAATTAAACCAAAAATTATATTAGAGAATTTGATTACATAACAGATCAAAATGTTTAGTTTTTGATACAAATTCATATGTTTAACTTGCACTATAAATTATTGTCGATACAAGACCACTCATTTGAAAAATTATAGATATATGAAAGTGAAGATACAAAAATATTAAAATACAAATATATGTAATTTCTTTTGTAAGATTCATATATGTGATTTCTGTTGCGTAAGATTCTAAATATATTGAATCAAATTTTCCATGGTGAAATATTTGAATTTAATATAAAATGGGATAATTTTAGTGCTTTAACTTTGTCATGGTTCTTAATATATATATATATATATATATATATATATATATATATATATATATATATATATATATATATATATATATATATATATATATATATATATATATATAATTTAATTTTGATATTATTAATATTCGTCAATTTAATTTAAAATTAAAATTATAAATTTATTATATTTTTATATAATAAATTTATTATTTATTGATGTTTTAGTGGCAGCAAAAAGAAAATTTATATTTAAATAAAATATATTTATAAAAGTTTGAGTGACACCTACAAAGTACTTATAAAACTAGTCTAACATATAGTGACAGTCATTATAACTGTAGGTAAAATTTTATCCGTAGCTAAAAGTTACAGTGACATTCAATTTAACGCCACACTACACCCTCTTATAATTGACGCTAAAGAAAAATGTCACTAAAAGTCTTGTAGACATTACCTACAGATTATTGATTTTTACTGACAATTTTTGAGTGTCACGGAAAGTCAATTTTTTCTGTAATGAATATTGTTACTTTGATGAAAAATGTGTTATTCGTTTTAATTTGAAAAGGAACTTGTTTCCTAAAAGAAGTGAGGAAGACTGAGATATTTCTGTTTAATACTCATTGATTCCAATTGCAATGACACAATACAATATATAAGATTACAAAATAACTATATTATGGCAATATTTTAATATAGTAAGATGAATAAAAAATGTTTTCTAAATCAAGTCTCATATTGTGTTGGTTGAAAAACTCCTTAATCCCATTGTTTAGATTAGAAATTTTGGATAGTTTACTTTATTAGAAATTATTTGTTTCATTCCAAAGTATATCGAAATTTATTTATTAGTTTTTTTTTCTTATTTTATAATTTTGTGTTTTTTGAATTGTCGAAATGTTAACTTTTTTTTTCTTTTCTTTTTATTCGTTGAATTTTCCGTGTATTTTTTAAACTCTCTTTAGAAAATAATATTAATTTCTCTGCATTTGAGTTGAGAAATTATTGAATATAATTCTTTTATTCGTTTTAGAGAATTTTGAGATTCTCGTTATTTGAGAAATTCTTTTAAGTGGTTTCTTTGGACAATTACAGAAATTTCTGCTGGACCTACTTAACGTTAAAATTGATCTCCAAATCGGACTAAATCGATGGTGGAAATTTTTTTTTTAATTTAATTCATAACAAAAATAATTGTAGATACTCGTTCTAATCTAAACACAAACTCTCATATGTTTGACCATTTTGAACTCTCATATGTTTGACCATTTTGTTGATATATATTTCACTTTTTAGAGACATGCAAATAACTCTTATTTACTACTAGTACAATATATAACATTCAAATGAAAACAACTATTACTCTCAATTTATTATTGTATAATTGCTTATTTATTTTAGCTTCGCGTATATTCTATATATTTTAGTCTGATAGAATGCTCCATTTCTCTTCATTGCATAATTCTTCATGCCTAACTTCCACAACAACAAAACTCCCCAATACAAACTCCACCAGGAAATCCCTGAGCCTTGCAATGTTTGAAGCAACTATAAGTGCATAACTCGATGCATTCAACTGGAAGGATGGTATCCGGTGTTGCTCCTGATAAGAAAAATTAAATTCACAAATTAAAAAAAAATCTTCTTTATACTACAGATTTAAGTGTTAACAATAATTAAATATTAAATATTAAATATTTTCCTTTAAGAACAACTTTTATTGTTAATTTTCTTACCTGAAGCCATGACCAACGCAATGCAAAAAAGTCCCAATAGAAGAGATTGGCAAATGAGCTTTGCCATTTTTCTTTGAAGATTTTCTTACAACTCTATTTTCTTTTGTTTTTGCAATATACATATCAATGTTTAAGTTCTTTATATAGTACTCATTTGGTAAGAACTTTCAGGATTAAATTATATATATTTTTATTTATTTATTGAATAATAATTTAATATACATATCATAATAATTTAACTCATATACTACACGTTTACTCTATATATTAATTTGAAATATACAGAGAATATAAATATCCAAAAAGTAGAGAAAGAAGATTGAAAAATATAGAGGCATATATTATAACTCATGCCATTTATTTAACATATGGAAAAGTGACAATAGGACTACTGCAAATGTATAGTTTCCCCTTAGTTTGTTAAACACTACTGCAAATGTATAGTTTCCCCTTAGTTTGTTAAACGTCTCAACTAGAAAATAGGTGACAATGACACTTTACATATATTAATTTTCTAGAGAAGTCGTTAGGGGTGGAAATAGGTCACGTTAATAACAGGAACATACATACTAGATTATATAGGTTCAGGTTAGGTCAGATTTTTTTTCTAAATAAAAAAGGGGCAGACCTTTTTATAAACCTATTTAGTTCAAGATACTAGGTCAAAGGACGTAAAAAAAGTCTTTTAAACCTATCAGACCGACCTATTTCAATAAGTATGAATAATTTTATTATATAATTTTTTATTTTGAATTAAAATACATAATAAAGTTTAGATAACTAAAAGACTTATAAAAATACCTGAAAAAACATATGAACAATATCATAAGTTATTTGCATAAGTTCTTTCAAATAAATAATATCATAAAATATATGTTAATAGGTAAACTTGAATTATTTAATACAAATAAGCATCTAGTCTAGTTAATCTTTTAATTTATTATTCTATTTTAACATTAGTTTAATTTCTTATTTGTAAGTGTCAAAATAAAATAGGCTTTTATATAGGCTAATAGGTCGATCTGACTTTATAAAAAGCCAAACAATCAAGCCTAAAAACAAGTTTTTATAGGCCACAAGTCAGTCTTAAGCTTTAAAATTTTTAGGAGGACATACTCAAGTTTAACAAAATCTAGCTCAATCTAACTTATTTTCATCCGTACTGGTCGCTCGTTTGTTTTCTATTTCTGTATTGACTTAATTTTTCATAATTAATATAAAACAAATAACATTTATTTTTTAAATTTTCTATGGAAGTAAAAATTAATTGCTACATAAAAATTGACATGAAAAAAGACACATACACCACATGTGTTGATTTACGGGGTTTCGACGGCGGTGGGGTTGAAGATGGAAAGTTTGTGGGAAAGAGAGTCCTATAAACCACTTTAAATAAAATGGTTAAAAATGAAGAAAAAAAGTTCTTCGAAAATCAATAAATTTCATTTCATTTTTCTTTGACACTTCTAATACGTTAATACCATAAGTGGTGAATCTTTTATAAATAGTCTTAGAATCTGTTTGGATGAATCTATTTGAAATTTATGGAATTTTTAAATTTTATGAAATTCAAATGTTTCATTTGAATTTCCTTCATTGTTAAAATTTATTGATCGAATGGAGTATTTGAATTGTTTCATTTTTAATATATAAGGACTATTTTATAAAATTTGAAAAATTATTAATAATTTAACTTTTAATATATGGTGCAATCACAAATTCTTTCCTTTTGGTGTCATTTGAAATTATTTAATTTTGACTAGAATAAAATGCTTCATAAAATTTACATCATTTTAACAATTTTCCATTTTTTTAATTATCCAAACAATAGATTTTGATCAAATCATTTTAAATTTTCTCATAAAATTACTTTTCCTCATTCAAATGTTTCATCCAAACACATTCTAACGGCTTACGCATAGAAATAATGTATTTCTTAGATAAATAGAAATAGTTTTTAAAAATATTGATTTTGTAGTCTAATTAAAAGGAGTAAAGAAGCAATTTGATGCATGTTTACCTCCTATTTATATATGACCTGATTCAACAATTAAGAATTAAAAGGTGAAAAATGGGTAAGTATTCTTTGCCTAAATAAAAAAATACAACTATTTATTTAGTTTTACAGTGACAATCCTGTATAGTTTATCGAATATATGATTAGTCAGGGGCAGTTCTATAGCCCAGTTAACCCGGGCACGTGCCCGGGCTCAACCCCTATTTTATTTGTATTTTTTTCAATTTAACAGTCGATTTTTACATAAAATCAGGGGTTAGTAAGGATTAGTAATATTTTTCTAAGGTTACGTGATCAATCTATTACAATCATATAAGATGGATCAAACTTTTCTTCTTCTAAGGATTAGTAATATTTTTCGTATAACAAAATGAAACATTTATTTAAATGGGTTGGATTGTGATTCGTTCACGGAACAAGAGAAGTATCTGATGACGGGAGAGAGTCCTTCTAATATGGTGGTAAGAATCTCTAGTGCGGTAGGATTGGATATACCTTCAAGATTAACACTCCAACGTCCAAATATGTTAGGTAATATCGGAGTAAGTTACAATAGTGTGAATGAGATAATGCACGTTAAAACACATGGTAGAGTTTATTTATGATAAATGGTTAAAATTTTCCCAGCTTGATCTGGTATGTGTTGCAAGGACCTGTTTGACAGACCGGGAAATGATAGATTCATTTGTAATTCGGATCAATTGCATAGTTCTCTAACAAATTTTCATCTGTTCGTTGGTTTTTCGATGATGCCTCGAGATGGGCCTTATATTTGGGCCTATTTTAATGTCCCAAATCCTTACTTCTACGTGAGAGCAATGATTATACTGTACACTTTGGGAATGACTTCTAGGTCATTCGTATTTAGCATCATACAAGTATTCTCCTTACTGAGGGAATTCAGAAAACCCTGTTGAATAGTTTGGATGATAAGGCTTGAGATATTTCTTCTTAATCAGATGATATCGTAAGGAAACATCAGACAACTGATATCAACTCCTCGTTTGAAATTTGTCACAAACAATCTTCAACTACAATTGTAGATTTTACTCAAGATTTTCCCACAAACCTTATAACAACAAATAGATATTTTACACAGGCTTAGTTTAGGGACCAGGGAACAGAGCTTTTACAAAGGTTTGCTCAAAAACCAATACATAATTTTTTTTTCCAAGTTTAACTTTTAACCTTCAAGTTCTTTACTGAGATATTAAAAAAGAGAATCACACTCTTTAATAAAAAACATTAAGCATAACACAAGTACAACACAACTCTCAAAAGGAGTTTTTATCTTTCAATACCACGACAATTATAGTGAAAAAGAAATTTAGAAGAAGAGGGAGAAGAAAAATATTGGAGAGGTTTCTATTCCGAAATGTGTAAAATGAAATGAGGAGAAACCTATTTTATATAGGAAAATATTTAGCACAACAAAGGAAAAAATCCATGGGCCAAATAAATGTTTTAATCGATTAATACGTCTTTTAATCGATTTATGTACTTAAAAAAGCGGTAAATCTAATACAAAAAAAGAAACCCTAAACGATTATATACCTGAATTGAATAATGAATTTTATGATTGATTATAAGGTATTTATCTTTGATTTAGTCAATTGGACCAAGTGCTTAATCAATTAGGAAATGGGCTAGATTTCCTAGTTGATTAGAAACACTTCTTAATTGATTCCATACTTTCTAGGATTGGTTTTAAGAATTTTATTCGAAATAGAAGAGTTTTTGAAAATAGTTTTATGTATGTGAGTGTGTGTGTGTGTGTGAGGTTTCCATAGTACCTCAAGAATTACACTTATCACTTTTACAATTAAAATGATCTCTCTAAAGTGTTAAGCAAAGAACCGAATAAGCTTTCAAAATCTCTCACTTTCACAACATCAGGACTTCTAGTTCATATGCTTGATTTAAATTGACTTGTGTTGTACCCCAAAATTCTCCCTCATAATTCTAGCTTCTAATTGGCTGATGTTTCTCATTTTATCTACATATCTTCACTAGGTCATTTATTCATTGAATAAGAACTTGAGATATTGGATCAAGGGTCATGGAAAGAGGTAAGGCTTCATATTATTTAGGGTTTTTATACTTAGAAGGTTTATTTTGACTAAGATTCATGGATAATGAATTAGGGTAACTGTTATGTAAATCTTTGAAGTGTCACATGCAAGTATACATGTTTTGATTACATCAAGTAATAAGTATAAGCATATCATACCCACAAGGAGTGTTTTTACTTATATTTGATTTTGTTGTATGGAAACTATTCTTTTGATTTAAGCATGAGCAGAGAGAAATAATGATTGATGATTATAAGTTCAAGTTCACTTAAAATAGAAGTCAAAAGTAGGCTGAAAAGTGGTGGAGATATATTAAGAGTGCTTGAGTTGAGCTTTGTTCCATTAATATATTTTAGTGCAGTTATGTGCTAATGTTGTACGATGTCGTGACATGCAAGGCCAGAGTGATATTGTAGTGTATTTCTACAAAATCTAGAGCATGCTTAAAAGAGAAAGGGAACAAATCTCTAAATCTCATTTATAACCCTAAGATGTGTTTTTCAATTATTCTGAATTCCTTAATGGTTGCAGTTTCTTATCTCTAAGTAAACCAAGTCAAGTGAATATCTTTATCCTACTGTTTCAACCATTTTTACTCATGAAATACACTTATTGTTGGATCTCTCAAACCAACAAAGTGTCACTTATTTCTAAGTTGATCAAGCAGTGAAACGAGTTTTTAACAAAACAAACACATGGTAACTTAACCACTAACTACACAACATATAACATAAAAGAAACTTTATATTAATTTCACATTTCTCAACTACAAAAGGTATAGCTAATAGTGAGTTGAATACAAGCTACAAACCTGGTTCTTGTAGGCAACATCTTAAGACTATAAATGAACAAAATATATAAACCTAAGAAGGACTTAGAGGACACCTTGAGATGATTAATCTTTAAGAGGTAACTCCCGTTGCACCACTTCTCATCACCTAATATAAGACCGGATGAGGAAAGAAGACTCTAGCACATTTCCACTACTCAAGACTCAAACTCTTGTAATAGTATCTTGGAACGATTGAACTCTCTTTTGATCTTTAACACAACTTTATTTATAAACTAAGGATTATGGTTTGTATGTTGCATTGGATCATGGGCTTGTGATCAAGAATCACATCAAGCCCACAAACATTAGCGCCAACACACTTCAGTAGACTAACAAACAAGGAATCTTCGTACAGGGAGACAATAGTGAAAGACAAGGTGTAGTGTGGCAGAATTCTACAAAAAAAGCAAGCAGTGCAGTCTGCCATTTAAAAGAAGTTTTGTTGAAACTCCTTTCCAAAAATGTGATATCAAGGAGGCTATTTGAGGGTTGTGAGGGATCTAAAAGTACTGGTCACGACGAGTACACTTTCCTTTTCATAAGAAAATGTTGGTTTTTTCTAAAAGATGAATTTGTTAGATTCTTTAATAATTTTGATTCAGGAGTTGTTTTATCAAAGGTGATTGCATCGATTTTTATACTTTGGTTACTAAATCATCTAATTCATTGGGATGGTATGATTATGGACCGACTTGTTTAGTGGGGTGTTTGTATAAAGCGCTTTCCAAATTATTGATGGGGAGAATGAAATGCATTTTAAAATTTATAATGTCACCTTATCAAAGTGTTTTTGTTCTTGGTAGATAATTATTGGATGGCATCTTGGTTGCTAATGAGTAAGTAGATCTCAAGCCAAAGGAGGAAAAGAGTTGTCTACTTTTTAAGGTAGACTTTGAAAAAGCCTAGGATAAAGTTAGTTTGAATTTTCCTATATTCATGATGAAGAAAATGGGTTTTGGTGTTTTATGGAAGAGATGGATGAAGGCGATGATATTTAATAGTAAGATTCCGTTGTTTGTTAACGGTAGTCCAACTAAGGAGGTTTTGGTGGAAAGGGGTTTGAGACAGAGAGATCCTCCTTCACCGTTCTCTTTGTTTTGGTTGCGGAGGGTTTAACGGCCCCGAGGAGGAAGGCGGTTGAGAATGGTCAATATGAAGCTTTGGTGTTCAATAGGAAATGTGTGATTGACATTCTTTTATTTGAAGATGACACTTTGATGGTGGGAAAGGGAAGTTAGAAACACATGCGGCCTATAAAAGCAGTTTTGAGGGCTTTCGAATTAGCTTCAGGGCTCGAGATTAACTATTATAAAATAAACTTATTGGTATCAATGTTTGCTCTAATTTTTTGGAGGTTTATTCCTCTTTTCTTTCTTGTAGATTGGAAGGTAAAGATTTTACTTATATCTATATTCCTATAGGATTAAACCCCATAAGGACTTCGACTAGGAATACACTTTTGTTTAAATTGAAAAAACGTCTTTCTAGTTGGAAAGGATGATTTCTTAGTTTTGGAGGGAAGAACACCATTCTTAAATTTGTTTTATGCTTGTTGCTGCAATATTAAGCGGAAAGCAAAGAAAAAGTATCTATGCTTGAGATGGTTGAGTCGCTATTTCGACTTCGCAATGGTAAGCAAATTTGTTTGAGCCAGTGAAAAGTTTAGCGAATGCTTTGGTTTTGGGCTTGTTTAGTACTGAAGAACCTTTTGTGGTGTATTGTGATATTCCATTTTGGACTTAAGATGTATTTCGACATAGAGTTGGAAAAGTGTATTGCTACCTTGGAACAATTTGATTTTCATAAGGAATAATTGTCGGACGCGTGAGTTAGAGTTTGATGCGGTTGTGCTCATTTGAAATCTTAAAGGTGCAGATGTTGACAACGAGGGGATTGGAATTATTGAAGGCAATTCAAAGTTTGGGTACGATCTATAAAGAGACTTCGTCTGTTGTTGGGTTTAGTATGTTGATATCGCGGATAACCCAAGAATATCTGATTTGAGGATTTGTTATTTTGAAGAATGATCTACAATTGTTTGGAGACACTAGTTGAAATTTAAGTTTAGAAGGTTATCGAGGATTTGTTCACTACTATCTGTTCGCGTTAAAAAGTGACGTGCGAGGGAATCGAATCTGAATTTGGATTCTCTGGCTCGAAATGATTTACTCTTTTGATTTGTTTATAAAGATGCCGCGAGCATCAAGCTTTATTTTTTCCAACACAAGAAAAATGATTATGAAAAAGGGGAAAGCTGCAATACCCTCAATTGATATGATATGCATTACGACTAGCGTGAACTAGACGTAACGCATTGGGGAGATTCCGACAAGGGGGTTTGTTATATAAAGGGAATAGATGGAGCACCCTAAATATATATAGTTATCTATAGCTTTATATATGAATATGTTTGATATGTTTGTGTGTTTTAATTGCTATTTCTATGATTGGGAAAGTTTCTCCTTTGGATTTTAAGAAAGGTAGATTATGTGGGATCCTAGGTTTTATTATTATTGTGCTCGCAAAGATCATTGGGATCTTCTGCATACATATCCCTTAATGGGAATCAGAGCATTTGTAGCTCGGATCTAAAGGGATCTATGGTTTGTTTGGTTTGAGGGAGAAAGAAGTTTGTTCGGCAAGGATGAGACCTTGTGCCTAAGTATTCTCAAAGGGATGTTGAGAAAGTCAAAGCAATCGTAGTTCCCACTTATGCTAGTGGAAGCAACGGGATGTTATTAAGAGACAAAGGCAAATGTCATCTTAATGAAAAATGTATATAATCTATTTCATCACATACATTCTGAAAGGTTGATTGATTGAAATCTTTCATCGTAAGTTATAGGTGTTTTGCTTGAGTGTACAAGCGTTACCACTTACGAGTTTTTAGAAAGATGTTTGAAAAAGATGATTGAATCTTTTAATTCTAAGCATTGGGTGTTTTGCTTGAGTGTACAAGCTGTCATACCCCAAAATTTGCCCTCCATCTTCTCAAGGTATTTCATACATCCATGCTCAAGGATTCCTCAAGAGTTGATCAGACAAACTCTCTCATAGGCAATCAACCCAAACTAGGGTTTGGTATCTCTCAGGTCAAGATGGGCTTCCAACATCTCCAATGGTCTTCATGCCTCCTCATATGCTTCAAATATTCTCCATGTCAAGTTTCAAGCTTCACAGATCAAGTTTCCTCAGACAATTGCTCAGATGGTTGAAAATCAGTTGTATTGGACAAAAAGTCAACTATGGTCAACATACAGTCAAACTTCATAATTTTTGGTCAAACATCCTCATTTTGAAGTTACATTCATCATTTGATCAAGGGTTGATCATGATTCATCAAGAAAACTCAAGATTTGCTCAAAAGTCAAACTTTCTAAATTAGGGTTTCTAGATGAAAAGTCAACTGAACTTTGACTGATCATACTTTCTCAGAAATTTTTCCACCACCTCTTGTTTGGAAGGAAATTCAATTCTCTACAACTTCATGTCTCACAAGAATGTCCAAAAAATGCTTCATTTGAGAGGTATGGCCCAAAACATTACAGGTCATTTTCAAAGTCAACAAAAAGTCAACTTTTTGTTTTGAGGATATATTGAGCATGGAAACTCCAATTTAGATGAGACCAAAAAGGTTGGTTAGAGGACTCTTAGAGATTTTCAAAAAGTCCAAGAACACTAAAAAATGTGAAAAATTGAGCAAGATACACCATTCACAAGTTGGGCAATTTTGAAGGAATGCACAAAGAGAGATACTTCTAAAAATCAAATTTTTTGCAAATGAGCTTGCTTTTTCTTCATCCAAACTTATTCCTCATACAATTAGGAATATCCAAGCCCAATGCCACGAATTTTTATTTTATTTTTCTATTTAATTTGGAATTTATTCATTTAAATACAAATTAAATTTAAAAATAAAGTATAAAATCAAAATTAATTACAAAATTGATTTTTATTCTCTCCTTGAGACCCAAGCAACTCACAAAGGCCAGCAAATTTCGAAATTTGATCAATATGGCAAGATTGGATTGGAAATTAATCAAATTTTGAAAATTTGATTTTGTACAAAAATCAAATTTGATTTGCTTTGAATGTTGATTGATTCTTTCCCAAAACCATTCCAAATCCATCCAGTATAAATATATGATGCATACCTATCAAGAAAGAACAGAAAAAATTGGCTCAAGAACCCTAACCTAAAGTCAAAAATTTCGTGCACTTGAAGCAACTAGCAGCCATCGATCCAGCCGGTTTCAAACGATTTTGAGGATTCAAACATATTCCTTGACATCCCTGGAAGCATTCCAGACCTTTACTTTGCCAAAAACCATCAAGAATCGTGAAAACCGAATTTGGTTTGTTCTTGAAATTTCAAAAATCGTATTCTTTCATTCATGCATTATTAACATGTTTTGTGTTTGTTTTTGTGATTAGTGATGTGTTTGCAAGCTTTCTGGGCACTCCAATTGAATTTCCATGGCCAGGAATGCATAACACCATTGTTAGGGTTTTTGAGGTCGATTTAGGGTTTCACAAAATAGGAAAAATTGGACCATGAGACCTATACCAATGCATTCGAAATGATCCCAGGAATCGAACCATGGCTTTAGAATGTATTTATATTATGCGTGCTTGCTTTTTGATTTTTCCAGGGCCTGTAGCGTCGAGCAAAAGCCGACGCTGAAGTTTCAAAATTCAAAAGGTAGGAGCGAAGCGCGAGAAGAAGCAACGGCGCGTGTTTTCTTCCACTCACTCCGTTTCTAAACAGTGAAGCACGCTAGCACAGTTGGTCAAGGCATGTGGACTTGAGATTTCGCTCCAGGGTCATGAGTTCGATCCCTGCCAGGACCGGTTTTCATTCTTTTTTCCAAACTTGCATTATTTTCTATTTTCTAATTATTTTAATATTTTTGCATCATTTAAATTTCTTTTCATGTTTTTATTCCTGCATTTAAAAATCATCAAAAATTAATTTTCTTTTTGCATTATTTTCATAAAATCTTTATTTAATTTATAAAATTAAAAAAATATAATTTTGCATGCATATTTATTTTTATTCATATTTTTGCATTTTGATCACTTTTAATTCATTTTAAATTACTAAATTGCATCCAAAAAATCCCAAAAATTTATTTTAGCATATTTATATTATTCCCAGCATGTAATAATTTTCTCATATAAAAATTTGCATTTTTCTAATATTTTTTCTCTTGTTCGATTCATATCGTATTTTCCGATTTCTCATTCCTTTACAGGTTGATCCGATTCAGATGATTCTTTCTTTATCATTTTATTTTTCAATAATGTAACTGTCTATGGGATGTAATAGTTTAAATTAGGACTTTATTTTCCGCATTTTAAAATTATGTATCTACCCCAAAGCCATGTAATAGCGTAGGACATTTACCTTTCCGCACTTTACTTTCCGCAATTTACTTTCCACACCTATAAACTGCTAGTAACTAGGCGTGTATGGTAAGATAATAATCAACATAGCTCACTAATTTTCAAGATAAAATACCTAAATCAACACACTCTTTTTTCACACACGCACCCCTTAGGGTAATTCTCTCTCGTTGCCTTACAAATTCAAATGGTCATGTCCCTCGAACGTAGAGGTATCCTAGCACCGTTGCCTTCCAAACAAATCATCATAGTCCCTTCAATACAAAGATCATAGACCCACGATGTCGCCTACGAATACATGATCTTGACCCTCGATTGTCGCCTACGAAAAATGATGATAGTCCCTTCGAATGTGCTAGGATACTTCCTACAAGTTGCTTTCTATGACCATCCGATGTCCCTTCGAATGTCCCGCTTACATCCAACGAATGGAGCTACCTACTAACTAATGGTACGGCTAGCGCTATTCTAAAGGAACGTAGAAGTATGAAAACGACCAATTCTGAGTGGGTAAATAAGTCTTTTAGTTGCTTGCTCTAAACCAAATGCTTTTAACACCACACACTCTTTTTCAAAGTTCAAACTCTTTTCAAAACAAAACATTTCCGAACACTTTGTATACATTCCTACATGAGTCATTACAAATTCAAAGCGAAATGCCTTTTCAAAACATTTTTGTCAAACACACAGAAAGCACAATTTTAAAGTGATCTAGAGCAACTAAGAGCCCGTAGATAACTACGGATGGAAAGGGGTGCTAATACCTTCCCTTTTCATAACCATTCTCCCGTACTCAGAATCTAAACGAAGGTCTTTTTCTGTACTTTTACCTTCCCTTAATTGGATAAAAATAAAAGTCGGTGGCGACTCTTGCTATCCGCACATTTGCGATACAAAATCCTACAAAGTCAGTTCACCGTGTTACAGAACTGGCGACTCTGCTGGGGACACACCCTAAAGAGAGAATTGCCTTAAGGATTTCTAAATCACCTTTATTGCTTTCTGTTTGACTTGCTTGCTTTATCTTTAAGGGTTGCTTGGGTATTATATTTGTTGGGGATCCTACACCCGGATCCGGGTTTCCTTTTAGGTAAGTAGCAATAAATCATCGCGACCGCTAGACGTATAACTAAACGGTCAACATGATGGCTACGTTAGCGTGACACTTTGGTTGTCCCGATACTCTTCATTCCAAAGTTGAAGATAGTATTTGGCTTCTGCGTGGTGTCATCAAGCGCTAACTAAACTTTTAGAACCTTAATTGACCCATCTTGGCCATTAGAAGGTAGTGAGATGGCCGGCGTTGGTGCAGACTAAGGTTGGATGATACTCGATGCTACGCTCATTGAGATCAGACTTTTGGGATATTTTCGATCGACCACTTGGCAGTCGTATTGAAATAAACGCCTACGAGAAAGATCAATGATGTGAGATTCCTAAAACCTGGTTACTATTATAGGACAAGATGGACCAACTCAAACTTTTGGTGGGGTAATCACCTATACCTCATGCAAGCCTTAAACCTAGGCTCATTGTGTGAATTGTTTGTGTGTGCTAAACATGACATCATGACATCATTTGCATTGCATATCATATCTAACTATTTCAAGGACCTAGGGATTTATCTTTGCTCTGTTTCGTAGGGAATTATGGCTTCTAGAAAGACTATCCGAATCAACTTCATGGGTATACCTTCTCAGCTCAGAGAATTGGTTTCAGAAATTCCCGACCATGCTCAGTTCATCAAAAGACATGGTTATCTACTTGATTTGGTTATCTCCGGTTTTGAAGAAGATATGATGCATGTCCTATTTCAGTTCTTTGATCCAAAGCACCATTGCTTTACATTCCCAGATTATCAGTTAGTTCCTACCTTGGAAGAATTCTCTAAGCTACTAGGGATACCTATTCTTGACCAAATGACATTCACCGGTCTAGAAAAGGTTCCTAAGTACGAAGACATCGCATCCGTCTTACATCTTAAGCGCTCAGACATTGAAGCCAATTGGGAAACAAGGAGCGGAGTTAAGGGTCTACTTTCCAAGTTCTTAATTAAGAAAGCCCGAGAATTCCTCAAGGTTATGAGTTTCCATGCATTCGAAGACATTGTGGCCTTGCTAATCTATGGTTTGGTTCTATTTCCTAACTCGGATCAGTTCATAGATGTCAACGCCATCAAGTTGTTTCTTACCCACAATCCTATGCCTACTTTACTTGGAGATATCCTACATTCTCTCCACACTCGTACTACTAAGAGACAAGGAACTCTCATGTGTTGTATACCGTTACTTTCAAGGTGGTTTATTTCGCACCTTCCTCCATCAGTTTTGAGGAATGAACAAAGGTTGAGATGGTCTCAAAGATTGATGTTACTCTCTCATTCAGATATCCGTTGGAGTCTTTTCTCTCAAAAGGACTTCACATTCATCGAGCGTTGTGGAGAATTCCCTAATGTACCACTACTTGGTATAAGGGGAGGTATTACTTACAATCCTTCCCTAGCTCTACGTCAGTTTGGTTTTGCTCGAAAAGATTGTCCACATGATATGCTTCTCCAAGATGTTGTGTTCGACTACAACCACGATCTCCAGAATTATCGACGAAGGTTCATACACGCTTGGGGCATGGTAAAGAAGACTGATACCAAGACTTTGGGGCACCAAAACTCCATTCCTTGGGAACCTTACCTCAAATGGGTGAGAGCTCGAGCTCAAAACCTCATGATGCCATTCACGCTTGTTCTACCAGTAATTATGGAACCTGTTGCTATAGGTGACGTACCCTATACCGTTCTCCATCCCGACATGCCTACTGATTTTGAAGACTTGAAGAGATCCTGGATTCAACTCAAGGAAGAAAGGGATACCTTTGAAGCTCAGTGCTATGCAAGTGAGAAGAAAGTGCTAGAATTGACCAAGCTACTTCACGAGGAGCGAAACATCAACGCCTACATCGGCACCAAGAGGAAGCGCCCATGGGAGACTTAGAGATTTAGGATTTATTTGTTTTCTTTTATTGAATTATCTTTTGTACTTAAAAAGAAAAAAAAAAGAATAATAAAAAGTACTAATGAATGTGTGTTCATTGCTTGTTTAACAAATTTAAATCTCTAAGGTCCTTGAAAACATTGCATTTCATTCGCATAAACATTGCATATCATAGCATAACATTGCATCACAGGTACATTGGAGATTGGTTTTCTCATCTGCTCGCTATTTATTTTAGCAGAAATGGCTCTCTAATCATCAAAGATCTTCAAGCTCGAATGCTCGTTTAGAGATGTTTAGCTTGGTCCAAGGCCAAGAAGATCGAAGAAGCTCATCAAAAGAAGAAGGTTGTTGGTCTCCTCAACATGGGTAGACGCTACAAAGGTGGTCCTAAGAAGGTCGGTCGGATAGAGCTCTCGAAGGAAGTGTCAAGACCGAACAAAGTAACAAGGGGATGGTGAAGGCGGTCGGCTGAGCTTGAGAAGAACTATGATGATGGCCAATACTCGATGAGGATGACAAGTACAAGCAACTTGAAGACCGTCTGAATCTTGTGGAAAACACAAGATGTCCGGCTGAATTTTGATGATCGAGTCTTGTCCACAGTGTTGTGATTCCTCCCAAATTCAAAGTTCCAACTTTTGCTAAGTATGATGGCGTGTCTTGCCCTAAGTGCATTTGAAGTCCTATGTCCGGAAGATCAACCCCACATTGATGAGAAAGTTGTGGATGCACTATTTTCAAGAGAGTTTGTCCGAACCGGTTGGAATGGTACTATCGGCTAGAGAATGACCGTATCCGTACTTGGGTGACTTAGCGATGCTTTCTGACAATATGAGTACAATCTTGAATTGACACCCACTCGCATGCAACTACAAAGCATGTCTATGGGTCGTGACGAGAAGTTCAAAGAGTATGCTCAGAAATGGAGAGATCTAGCAGGCAGAGTTCAGCCACCCTTGTCCAATAGGGAGTTGGTTGATATGTTCATGGGGACACTAACAGCCCATTCTTCAATCATCGATTGGAAATTCTTGGACCGAAATGATATTGACAGCGTATTGAAGCTGGTATCAAGAGTGGAAAGATTCAGGTAGAGACATCTTCAAATGCCGGGAAGAGGTCTTTTGGTGGTAAGAAAGAAACTAATGCTGTGTATGGTCAGAAAAGTCGAGCCAAGACCGACCGTGCTCAATCTGTGGGGGCTGATCTCAATCCTACATCAAGACAACCTCGGTGAGACACGCGTAACGAGCAGCACGCGAGCATTTAAGATCAACATGCCATTGTCGCAAGCCTTGCAACACATGTTGAAAGCCTTGAGGATCCTCCTCGAATGTCAATACCTCTTCTCGAGATACAATCCTAATGCTAAGTGTGCTTACCATTCCAATAGCCCGGACATAGCGATGATTGTTGGGCTCAAGAACAAGATTCAAGATATGATTGAATCTAAGCGATTGAGTTTGATCCTCCGTTGAGACTCGAATGTGATCAACGCGCCTATGCCTAACCATGACAAGGGTTCCAATCTGTTGGTGGCGATACTTATGTTTTCAACATAGATGACTTGACCATTCCTCGATGGTTAAGAAGAATTTGTTGCAAGCGGTGTCAACCGGGATGCCGAACATCATTGGTGCCCATCCGCTGATGGTTGTGCTTGGTTGAGAAGACGTGTTCAGTGCATGATGGATAACCGTGAGATACTATTCCTGAAACCACTTGTGCAGAAGATGTGTGATGAAATGTCTAAGTTGAAGATTGACAATGCAAGTGGAAAGTATGATTACATGGTGAAGTACACTGTTCCTGAGAGTTACAAGATTCCTATTGAAGATGTTAAGGCGAACGGATGGGGTGACGATTTCCCAGAAGATTATGCTGACGTTAACACAATAAGGATTTCCTCTGCTGATCTTGTGCCTAGAGTGGCACCTCTCATCATCACTTCTCCAAGGCCAGTTCTGTATTCCTCTGACAAGGCTATCCCTTGGAATTATGGAGCTGATGTTTACTATCATGGCGTCAAGCAAGACCCTCTGACCGTTGAAGATCTTACAGTTGAAACTACCATTCTTGACATCGACAACATCACCGGATCAAGTAAGGTGACCAGAACCGGAAGGGTTTTCTCTCCAGAAATCTCTCCTCCAAAAGACACCGCGACTCCAACTCGCATTCCAGCTATTCAACCCATTCCCCAAGCTAGAGGGAAAGAACCAGTGACTCATCCTGCTCAACCAGAAGTACCAAAGGAAGTTACTGAAGACACCTCCAAACAAGAAATGGAGGAAATTCTGAAGATTATCAAGAAGAGTGACTACAATGTTGTGGAACAGTTGGGACAGACTCCGTCCAAGATCTCCATGCTTGCTCTGCTCTTGTGCTCCGAGGCTCATGCTAATGCCTTGGTGAAGTTTCTGAAAAATGCTCATGTACCTCAAGACACTACCACTGACCAGTTTGAAGTTTGTATTGCTAGCCTGGCTGCCAACAACGGCCTAGGCTTCTCTGATGTTGATTTGACTCCTTCCGGAAAGAAACACAACAAGGCCTTGCACATCTCTGTGGAATGCAAGGGCGTTACCTTATCTCATGTTTTGGTTGATATCGGTTCTGCTCTGAATATCCTGCCGAAGATTGCTTTTGATCGACTTGATGTCGAGGGGTTGGTTCTAAGACCCAGTGACATTATTGTGAGAGCTTTTGATGGTTCTAAACGAACAGTGCTTGGAGAGCTCACGCTGCCTGTTAAAGTCGGTTCCCAGACTTTTGACTCCACTTTCTTTGTCATGGACAGCCGTCCACTCTTGCCTACTTGGACGCCTTGGATACATGGGGCAACTTCCACCACGCATCGAAATGAAGTACCGGTGAAAGGGAAGGTTGTTACGATGTGGTGAAGAGGAATATATGGTCATCATCTGTCATTCGATACCTTGAGATGGAAGGAAAATTCTTCGAGACTCCCTGTCAAGCTATTGAAACAATACCCAGAGTCATGCCTGTTGACTCTCCTGTCCTGAAGTTACAAGCTCCGCCTAGGATGGCCTCACCGAAAGATGCTCAAGCTGAAGAAGGTAGTACTATTTGGGGCTCCACGATCTTCCTTTCAAATCGACAAGGCTGGTTTAGGCTTCACCATCAAGGGTCGAAGATGATACGCAACGTGCCGCCAACTTCCTTTCCGCATTAGCAGTGGAATCCATGCTATAGAAGGCGGCGACAACGACTTCGACATCAGCAAATGGATCTTCCCAACTCGGATCAGGCTCGGCAATTGGAAGGCAAGGCGTCATACCAATCTCCTTTAGTCGAGTAATTGCTCTTGTTTTGTTTTGCTTTTCGTATTTCTTTATGTTTTGAACAATAAACTTTGAAAGCCTAGTGCCTTGCGGGGCATCATGGCTCGTTGCGAGGTTATTATCATTGTTTGCGTTTTCATTCAATAAATTCGTTGGACTTTTGCATTCAATTGTTTGTTTTCTTTCTTTTACTTTATCACCCTTCAAAAGCTATGTGTTTCTTACACACCCACGTGATACAAATCACTCGAATCTAGTTAATAACTATGCTATTGCTAAATATGACTTGATAATCCGATCTGGCAAGGCGAAAGTGAGGAAGATTGTGAAGTGCCGGAGAACTTGCGGACTACGCAAGAAGAGCGAGTTATACTGACCACACGAAGAGCAAGTTGAGGTTGTGAATTTGGGTCTTGACGAAGACAAAAAGAGATCAAGGTAGGAGCGGGTCTTGAGAATGTTAAAGAAAGATTGGTACAGATGCTACGAGACTATATTGAGGTTTTGCTTGGTCATACGAGGACATGCCGAGTTTGGACATTGATATTGTGGTACACGATTGCCGACAAAAGAAGGTGAAGCGAAGGTTAATCGCATCGTCCCGAGATGTCGAGAAAATCAAAGCGAGTTATGAAACGATTCAACACCGGTTTCTTAGTGTCACCTCTTATCGATGGGTTACAAATGGTACCCGTACCTAAGAAGGATGGCAAGGTACAAATGTGTGTGGATTACGGAGATCGAACAAAGCAAGTCCGAAGACGATTTTCCACTCCCTCATATCGATGTTACGGTTGACAACACCGCACAAGTTTTCTCCTTCATGGATGGTTTCTCCGGTTACAATCGGTTCAAAATGGCTCCGAAGACATGGATAAGACTACTTTGTTACACGGTGGGGTACTGCTACAAGGTTATGCCGTTTGATGAAGAACGCAGCGCCACTTATCGCGTGCTATGGTGACATTGTTTCATGACATGATTCATCACGAGATATAGGTCTCGTCGGCGACATGATAGCTCACTCACGATGAAGAAGAACATCTAGATCATTGGCGGCTGACGGGTTGAAGAAGTCTGATTGAGACCGAATCCCAACAAGTGCACCTTTGGAGTCGATCCGGAAAACTCCTAGGGTTTGTTGTCGATGGTAAAGGTATTGAGGTTGACCCGCCAAGGTTAAAGCTATTCAAGAGATGCGGCGCCCACCGAGAAAGAGGTCGAGGTTTCTTGGGCCGACTAAACTACATTGCGATTCATTGCACACCGCGCTACTTGTGAGCCAATCTTCAAGTTACTAAAGAAAGATCAAGTATTGGAATGGAGCAGCGATTGCAGATTGCTTTTGATAAGATCAAGGAGTACCTGAATCCTCCTATCCGATGCCACTGCGAAGGAAGACCTCTTATCATGTACTTAATGTTAGAGAATTCAATGGGTGTGTGTTGGGGAAACATGACGAGTCAGTCGAAAAGAGTATGCAATATACTACCTTAGCAAAAGTTTACCGATGTGAAACAAGATACTCAGCTTGAGAAAACTTGCAACGCTTTGGCTTGGCTGCTCGCGACTAAGGCAGATATGTTGACTCACACTACCTTGTTGATTTCCAAGATGGATCCGATAAAATACATATTTGAAAAGCTCTCGGGAAGAATAGCAAGATGGCAAATGATCTTGACCGAATATGACATCGGTACACTTCTCGAAAGCGATCAAAGGAAGTGTAGTAGCCGATCATTTGGCTCATCAAGCCGTAGATGACTATTAGTCTATGCGGTTCAATTTCAGACGAACGTTTTACTAATTCTGATTGTGAAGAACCAGACCGGACGAAGGACACGAACAAGGATCCCGATGGACCATGGTCTTTGATGGAGCCTCAAACTCACTTGGCAATGGCATTGGCGCCATCATTACATCTCCACAGCGGACATACTCCTTTCACCAGATTATGTTTCATTGCACTAACAACATGGCGAGTCTGAAGCGTGCATCATGGGTCTTAAAGCGCTATTGACTTAAGAATCAAGTTCTTACAAGTGTATGGAGACTCACTTTAGTGATCGATCGGATAAAGGGCGAGTGGGATACGAAGCATCCAAATCTCATTCCATATCGAGAGCATGTTCTGAGTTTGATCCCCTACTTTGAAGAGATTACGTTTGATCACACTCCACGAGAAGAGAATCAGTTGGCAGACGCATTAGCTACTATGTCGTCTATGTTCAAGGTCAGATGGGACAACGAGGCTCCCGAGATCATCATCGAGAAGTTCGACGAACCAGCTTATTGTTATGAGCTTGGCGAAGAGAAACCTTGGTATTATGGCGTGAAGAAGTATCTTGAGACTCGGGAATATCCGAGGGCATCCATTGATAAGAAGTTCATGAGAAGATTTGCTTCCAAATTCTTCCTCAACGACATCTTATACAACGCAACCACGACTTGTGTTTACTCTACTGTAGACGAGAAAAGCAATGCGTATCATGGAAGAGTTACGAAGGCGCATTTGGTACCCACTCCGATGGATATCGATGGCTAAGAATATTTTGAGAACAGTTACTATTGGTCCACCATGGAAGTGATTGTCACCTTACTCGATCTTGTCACAAATGCGGTTATGCGGACAAAGTACCGTGCCTCCAGTACCTCTAAATGTTTTAACTTCTCCTTGGCCTTTTGCAATGTGGGGCATTGACATGATTGGAGAAATTAAGCCCACACTTCAATGGACATCGTTTCATCCTTGTGGCAATTGATTACTTTACCAAGTGGGTAGAAGCGACCTCGTTGCATCATTACCAAGAACTTTGTGGCTCGATTCATCAAGCATAATCTTATCATCGGTATGGCACTCCGAAAGGATTATCACGATAACGGCTCTAATCTCAACAACAAGATGATCACCGAACTCACGCAGTTCAAGATCAAGCATCACAATTCTTCTCCATATCGGCCTAAGATGAATGGCGCGATGGAAGCCGCCAACAAAAACATTAAGAAGATTATCAGAAGATAGCGGTGACTTACAAAGATTGGCATGAGATGTTACCATTTGCTCTTCATGGTTATCGCACGCGGACATCAAAGGCAACCTTCTCTCTTGTGTACGGTATGGAAGCAGTCCTACCCATTGAGGTTCAGATACCCTCAACCAGAGTCCTTCAGGACGCAGAGTTAAGCGAAGACGATTGGGTTCAGACTCGCCTTGACCAGATTAACTTGATTGATGAGAAACGACTCACGTCCATTTGCCATGGACAGATCTATCAGAAGCGAATGATCAGAGCATTTAACAAGAAGGTGAAGCACCGAGTCTACCAAGTCGGTAATCTAGTAGTCAAGCGCACCATTCTTCCACAAGGTGATCCCAGGGGCAAATGGACTCCCACCTACGAGGGACCGTTTGTAGTCAAGACAGTATTTTTCGGCGGAGCTATGATACTTAGCACCATGGATGGTGAAGACTTCCCACACCCTGTGAACGCAGACATAGTCAAAAAATACTACGCATAAAAGAGACCCGCTAGGTCGATGGCCTAGGCAAAAATAAGGGCATCTGGCGAACCAAAGGTTCGGGCAAAAGTTAAGGATATATACAAAACATGTACACCGGCAAGTCGAAAACACGAAAAGCGGCTTGGGCAAAAAGGTATCGGTGAAAACCGAAAGGCGGTCTAGGCAAAGTTAGGGATTTAAGCGTCGACTATGTCTCTTCGGATCACCTTCGACTACTATCCATTCAAGATTCAAATGGCGAAGATCATCTACTCACTTTCTCGACAAGGAGATGAGATAGTTGAAATATATGAGTACTAGCATAGTTGGAACTTAACGAGATTGTTTCCGCATGGCTTTTTACCTTTCTTGTGTACAAACTACTTGGCCATACGCCACGTTTCAAATAAATGCAAGTTCTTTCTCTTTACAATATTGTTGTTTGCATAAAGTCCAACGTTTGCTTTGAATGATTATATGCATTTGACAATAAGAATCTAATCACAAACATACGAAAAGCGGGCATACTAAAGTAGTTACTACAGGCTCTAGGAATTGAGATGACGACGAAAGTCACCAAAAACATTCCCCCATAGAGCATGATCCCCACAAAGGTGTTACCTACAAATCTCCCTCCAGCGGAGTGTGTGTTAATCCAAGCAGTGATTCCACTCAACCGAGCAGTGTTACATCGTCTCAAGCGGTAACACTTCACCCCATCAAGGTATTTATCCCCGGATATCTCGATCCTTTCCTTTTTTCCAGCAGTATCCGGACCGAAACTTGGTCGATAGTGCATCGGAAAAAAACATCTTCATCCCCACCAGAGATTACAACGGGCTCCGACTCTTCAACCGGTCTCCGGCAACTATCAAATGCTCTCATGAGATCTACACCAGAATCCCGATGAGCGCCTCCTAAATTTCCTTAGCGGGATCTACATACAAGGTCCCCAACGGATCGCCTCCCGATTCTCCTCGTCTATATGAGATCTCCAACAACGAGCCTCTCAAATCTCTACCTTCCTCAACAATATCTAGGCCCAAGACTTGGTCGATAGTGCATCGGAGGAATCAGGATATCTTTCTTCTCCTTCAAAAGCGGGGTCCTCACCTACTCAATTCCCCAAGCAGGAGTCAGAAATCCTCAAACAGAATATCCGCATCTTCTTCAAGATGGATATGTTTTGAAATACCACAACATCTATCATTCATACATTACTCATAAAGTCATAATTCATGCATATGTCATTCATATACAATCATGCATCATACTTTGCATAAAACTAACCAATATTCTATCAAAGTTCCTCTTGTTTTCTCCAAAGCAGTATGATCCTCCACGCAAGCAGTCGAGATTAAGCCCGAATCGACGGAAAACTATCGAAAGACCGCCCTTGGTTGTCCTCCGACGATGGTCGAGATTAAGCCCGAATCGACGGAAAACTATCGAAAGACCGCCTTGGTTGTCCTCCGACGACTAGTCCAGGATTAAGCCCCGAATCGACGGGAAAACTATCCGAAAGACCGCCTCTGGTTATCCTTCGATAACAGGCAATGGATCAACATCCGATGCACAACAGGGAAGATATCCCCATTTTGCCAACTACAACCTCCCTCAGAGTAATCATCACGAAGATTTATTCCGATCCCTTATTATCAACAGCGACTACAGAGTCTAGCGTACGACTCAGTTGCCTTGGATGGCATCTTAAGCCCATCTCCGACTATTTGTCAACAGTGCTTCACTTTCAGAATGCAGCATATATGGTTAAAAATCAATGCAAACCAATAACTTCATTAAAAAAAAATGAACACGAAGTCTAACGTACGACTCCTTCCGGATGGCATCTTAAGCCCATCTCCATGCTCCTCTCTTTTCTAGAAACGTCTACAGAGCCTAGCGTACGGCTCACTTTCCAGCAATCCTCCTATCAATAATCTCGAGTCTAACGTACGACTTATGCCCCAGCTTCTCCAAATGGCATCTGTAAGCCCATTCCGCATCATCGACCAACGCGAGTGCAAATTTTCGGTGTACTCGAGTGTTCAATCATCTTCTACCTCCAGGTCACGAAAGGCACGCATGCCAATCTAACCCTTCCAATACAAGAAGATTGAACAGGGGCAGCTATCATACCCCAAAATTTGCCCTCCATCTTCTCAAGGTATTTCATACATCCATGCTCAAGGATTCCTCAAGAGTTGATCAGACAAACTCTCTCCTAGGCAATCAACCCAAACTAGGGTTTGGTATCTCTCAGGTCAAGATGGGCTTCCAACATCTCCAATGGTCTTCATGCCTCCTCATATGCTTCAAAGATTCTCCATGTCAAGTTTCAAGCTTCACAGATCAAGTTTCCTCAAACAATTGCTCAGATGGTTGAAAATCAATTGTATTGGACAAAAAGTCAACTATGGTCAACATACAGTCAAACTTCATAATTTTTGGTCAAACATCCTCATTTTGAAGTTACATTCATCATTTGATCAAGGGTTGATCATGATTCATCAAGAAAACTCAAGATTTGCTCAAAAGTCAAACTTTCTAAATTAGGGTTTCTAGATGAAAAGTCAACTGAACTTTGACTGATCATACTTTCTCAAAAAATTTTCCACCACCTCTTGTTTTGAAGGAAATTCAATTCTCTACAACTTCATGTCTCACAAGAATGTCCAAAAAATGCTTCATTTGAGAGGTATGGCCCAAAACATTACAAGTCATTTTCAAAGTCAACAAAAAGTCAACTTTTTGTTTTGAGGATATATTGAGCATGGAAACTCCAATTGAGATGAGACCAAAAAGGTTGGTTAGAGGAATCTTAGAGCTTTCTAAAAAGTCCAAGAACACTCAAAAATGTGGAAAATTGGGCAAGATACACCATTCACAAGTTGGGCAATTTTGAAGGAATGCACAAAGAGAGATACTTCTAAAAATCAAATTTTTTGCAAATGGGCTTGCTTTTTCTTCATCCCAACTTATTCCTCATACAATTAGGAAAATCCAAGCCCAAT
Source organism: Vicia sativa (assembly GCA_021764765.1). NCBI lineage: Eukaryota > Viridiplantae > Streptophyta > Magnoliopsida > Fabales > Fabaceae > Vicia > Vicia sativa. Next base: position 73,313,780 of record CM038793.1, read on the forward strand.
GCCACGATTTTTTATTTTATTTTTCTATTTAATTTGGAATTTATTCATTTAAATACAAATTAAATTTAAAAATAAAGTATAAAATCAAAATTAATTACAAAATTGATTTTTATTCTCTCCTTGAGACCCAAGCAACTCACAAAGGCCAGCAAATTTCGAAATTTGATCAATATGGCAAGATTGGATTGGAAATTAATCAAATTTTGAAAATTTGATTTTGTACAAAAATCAAATTTGATTTGCTTTGAATGTTGATTGATTCTTTCCCAAAACCATTCCAAATCCATCCAGTATAAATATATGATGCATACCTATCAAGAAAGAACAGAAAAATTGGCTCAAGAACCCTAACCTAAAGTCAAAAATTTCGTGCACTTGAAGCAACTAGCAGCCATCGATCCAGCCGGTTTCAAACGATTTTGAGGATTCAAACATATTCCTTGACATCCCTGGAAGCATTCCAGACCTTTACTTTGCCAAAAACCATCAAGAATCGTGAAAACCGAATTTGGTTTGTTCTTGAAAATTCAAAAATCGTATTCTTTCATTCATGCATTATTAACATGTTTTGTGTTTGTTTTTGTGATTAGTGATGTGTTTGCAAGCTTTCTGGGCACTCCAATTGAATTTCCATGGCCAGGAATGCATAACACCATTGTTAGGGTTTCTGAGGTCGATTTAGGGTTTCATAAAATAGGAAAAATTGGACCATGAGACCTATACCAATGCATTCGGAATGATCCCAGGAATCGAACCATGGCTTTAGAATGTATTTATATTATGCGTGCTTGCTTTTGATTTCGCGGGAGCGTCGAGCAAAGCCGGAAGTTTCAAAAATTCAAAGGTAGGAGACAAAGTCCGCAAGAAGAAAAGGCGGCGTGTTTTCTTCCACTCACTCCGTTTCCAAACAGTGAAGCACGCTAGCACAGTTGGTCAAGGCATGTGGACTTGAGATTTCGCTCCAGGGTCATGAGTTCGATCCCTGCCAGGACCGGTTTTCATTCTTTTTTCCAAACTTGCATTATTTTCTATTTTCTAATTATTTTAATATTTTTGCATCATTTAAATTTCTTTTCATGTTTTTATTCCTGCATTTAAAAATCATCAAAAATTAATTTTATTTTTGCATTATTTTCATAAAATCTTTATTTAATTTATAAAATTAAAAAATATAATTTTGCATGCATATTTATTTTTATTCATATTTTTGCATTTTGATCACTTTTAATTCATTTTAAATTACTAAATTGCATCCAAAAAATCCCAAAAATTTATTTTAGCATATTTATATTATTCCCAGCATGTAATAATTTTCTCATATAAAAATTTGCATTTTTCTAACATTTTTTCTCTTGTTCGATTCATATCGTATTTTCCGATTTCTCATTCCTTTACAGGTTGATCCGATTCAGACGATTCTTTCTTTATCATTTTATTTTTCAATAATGTAACTGTCTATGGAATGTAATAGTTTAAATTAGGACTTTATTTTCCGCATTTTAAAATTATGTATCTGCCCCAAAGCCATGTAATAGCGTAGGACATTTACCTTTCCGCACTTTACTTTCCGCAATTTACTTTCCGCACCTATAAACTGCTAGTAACTAGGCGTGTATGGCAAGATAATAATCAACATAGCTCACTAATTTTCAAGATAAAATACCTGAATCAACACACTCTTTTTTCACACACGCACCCCTTAGGGTAATTCTCTCTCGTTGCCTTACGAATTCAAATGGTCATGTCCCTCGAACGTAGAGGTATCCTAGCACCGTTGCCTTCCAAACAAATCATCATAGTCCCTTCAATACAAAGATCATAGACCCACGATGTCGCCTACGAATACATGATCTTGACCCTCGATTGTCGCCTACGAAAAATGATGATAGTCCCTTCGAATGTGCTAGGATACTTCCTACAAGTTGCTTTGTATGACCATCTGATGTCCCTTCGAATGTCCCGCTTACATCCAACGAATGGAGCTACCTACTAACTAATGGTACGGCTAGCGCTATTCTAAAGGAACGTAGAAGTATGAAAACGACCAATTCTGAGTGGGTAAATAAGTCTTTTAGTTGCTTGCTCTAAACCAAATGCTTTTAACACCACACACTCTTTTTCAAAGTTCAAACTCTTTTCAAAACAAAACATTTCCGAACACTTTGTATACATTCCTACATGAGTCATTACAAATTCAAAGCGAAATGCCTTTTCAAAACATTTTTGTCAAACACACAGAAAGCAAAATTTTAAAGTGATCTAGAGCAACTAAGAGCCCGTAGATAACTACGGATGGAAAGGGGTGCTAATACCTTCCCTTTTCATAACCATTCTCCCGTACTCAGAATCTAAACGAAGGTCTTTTTCTGTACTTTTACCTTCCCTTAATTGGATAAAAATAAAAGTCGGTGGCGACTCTTGCTATCCGCACATTTGCGATACAAAATCCTACAAAGTCAGTTCACCGTGTTACACAAGCGTTACCACTTACGATTAAGAGATGTTTTTGTTTGAAAAGAGTTTGAAAAGTTTTTGATTGTATGTGATGTGATAGATGAGATACTTTTTCCATAGAGATGATAGATGTCTAAATCTCGAGGAGAAATTGATTGGATTAGGGGGATGCTTTTAAGAAGCCTGTGGATCCTTGTATTGTAAGCCCAAGAGGAGGCATTCCGAGGGTCATCGAGGGTCCTTGTATGAAGCTCAAGAGGAAGCTATAGGGTATGGCTGGCTTTGTCTTTAAGAGTGGTTTCACCGGGAAACCATCTTGTTAGGATTTCAAGAGCGATTTCACCGGGAAATCATACTCTCAGGGTTCTATCCTAGCGCGGGTGATTCTTTGTATTGGAAGCCCAATAGGAGGCTGTTAAGAGATTTCCTGGTCTCTTTCTTGTTTGATGCCGAAGAGAAGGCTAAACTCAAAGAGGAGTTCTTTTGAGCGAAGCCCAAGAGGAGGCTGACTCAGCAGGGGAGTGTTGTCTTATATGAAGCCTAAGCGGAGGCTAAACTCATTAAATGAGTTTTCTTATATGAAGCCTAAGAGGAGGCTGAACTCAGATGAAATGAGTTACCTTGTAAAAAGCCCAAGAGGAGGCTAACTCTGCGGGGAACTTAATTGTTAGACTAGTTGTTATGTTATAACTAAACAGTTATATAAACAAGTATATGAAGTTATTCACAGGAGTTTATGAAGGAAATATAAACAAGTTTGTAAAGTTTATTTACAAAAGTTTGGTTGTGTACAAGGGAGTGAATATGTACACGAATGAGTATTTATGTACAAGGAAATGTGTATGTATATAGGAGGGTTGGGACTTACACCGTAAGGGAGGCCCACTGGTTTAAAAGCAGTTTCACCGGGAATAATGCTCCTCTTAATACCAATGGAAATGGTGTATAAACAAGCGAATAGACGAACGAAAGTTTGCTATACTTGAATATTTATGAAGGTATCTGTATTATGTACAAGCAAAAATTGGTATGTACATAAAAGAATTGGGTATGTACAAGGAAATAATTATGTACATAAAAAGAATTGGGACTTACACCGTGAGGGAGGCCCATGATCGGTTAAGAAATTCGAGGAAAAACGAGTTCGGTTTAATCTTCAAATCGGGCCGATCATGGAAAAAAGAGTGTAAGTTTGTTGAAAAGTTTTGAAAAGATCTTGAAAATGTTTTTGAAAGATGAAATATACTTACAAGAAGTTTGGAAAAGATTCGATTTTCAGAAGTTTGAAAGAATGTCTTTGAAAAGTACTTGAAAAGTACTTAAAACGTCTCATTTTCGGCTCGATGGAAATATAATCAAAAGAGAACATTTTTGGATTTTTTTGACACCATCCTAAAATAGACATGTTAAATGACAAGTGTGTAAAAAATCATCTCAAAATGAGAAGTTTTGATTGGGTTTTGAAAGTGTTAAAGTTTTAAAAAAATGTGAAGAGAAAACAATTTTTTTTGGCAAAATGGTCCCAAGGGGACTCGAACCCGGGACCATTGGGCAAGGCAAGGCAAGTGACTTAAAGGTGAGCTGGCAACCGCTGGGGCGCCAATACATCCTTTCATTTATGTTACTCCATTTTATTATATTATAAACTTTTTATTTGAATTTCTGGAAATCCAAAAACACGCGCGAACTCCATCTTCTTCTTCCTCAAGCTTTTGATTTTGTAATTTCCTCATTTCTCCATGAAATTGAAAGTTGTAAACATCAATCTTGCTCGAAATTTAATCAGGAACGTGATGGTGATGATTAATTCCATTTATTTTTAGTTAAACATGATTAATTTTCCCAGAAACATGAAGAACCCTAATTCCTCTTGAAGCTGGACTTTGATTCTTCGAAGGAGGTGTTACAGAGTTGCTTTGATGATTGCTATAGCACCAGTGGACCTCATGGAACGTGTGGAAGTGCTATGCTTGCTTTGAAACAACCTGGATCATTCTGACCAAGTCCAACTGCATATGCTTGATGTAAACTTCGAATTCGTGTTTGGAAGTGTTATAGTTCAAGAGTAATGATTTGTATCATCCATATGAAGTATGTTGATGATGTTTGAATGATAAAATCAAGACTAGCTCGAGCCAATTAATAGTTTGAAAGTTAAGGCAGTTTTTTACAAGTTTGAAGGTTTGAAAAGCAATTCTGATTTCCAGTTGTTTTTAAGTTGATTTTAAGCTTCAAACAAGTTGTATTTGATGTTTAAGACATGTTAGACACCAAGTTTCTCATAGTGTTTCACAAGATTTGAAAAATGCAAGAATTCTCACTTTTGAACCATAAAGCTTGAAATTCAAGAAAGAAGAGAGAAAGCTTGATCTTGCATAGCTTTGGTGTGGTTTCAATTTGGAAACATGACCTCTATTTATAGGTCAAGAAATTAGAATGGTAACTGAAGAAGATTGGCTTGAACTTGAGCAACTTGCCTTAGAGGGCAAGAAAGTCATTTTTGTCATAAATGCAAATGGAATATTCTTTTAACCATGGTTAAAACTTAACTTGATCTTATCTCCATCATAATTACCTCTCATCTGATTTTTATCAGCTCTAGCCTATCTCTAAGTGTTGAAAATTTTGACTTTTTGTTGACTTTTCCAAATTGCTTGATTTTTTATGATCATGATGAATCATTTTAAGTATTTTGATGATTGAAAAAGTTTTGTCTTGAAAAAGTTGACCAAAAGTCAAAGTTTGACTTTTCAGTGCAGATGAAATTTAATCAGATGATCCAGAAATTGACTGATGAAAAATGTGAACTTCTGTGATGTTTTGAATCAAGAAATTAGGTCAAGATGTTGTATTGAAGATATGAAGATCAATATCCAAACAAAAAAGTCATTCATTGATCAGAAAATCAGTAATTCCTTATCCTCGACAAAAACCCTAATTGGTCGATCCTTGATAGATCATGAGAAAAAGTTAGATATCTGAAGATCAACTGTTGATGATTGATTAAGATAGATCCATTTAGGTGAGTGGAAACTCAAACTCTAATAGATCACCACTTGAACAGATGAAAAAATTGATGAAACCCTAATTTTGACTTGTAGAAGCCACACCCGATTTCTTCTGTTCTGAACTGTTAGTGATGCAGTGATGCATATGTAAGGTGGTATATTAGGTCAAAAATTAGGGTATGACATATACCCCTATTTAAGTTTCTTTAACCTGAGATATGAAGATGAATATCTTCGTCTCGATAGGTGTGAAGAGACTTAAATATCAGAATACACAAATTTTGGACCTAAGATACCAAAAAATGCGAATGATGTAAAATGATTGCAAAAAGTTTACCCAAGAGATATCAAAGATTGATATGATGGGGAAGGGTTGTGAGGATGACTCAATCTATATAAGAAAGGAGAATCCTGTTTGTTGGGAAACAAGCAATTTGTTTCACTGGGAAAAAAGATTCACAATGCATGTGAATATCTGTTTCGCTTCGGGAAACGAGAAAATTACCTTCTGTCAGCCTTGTGACAATGTTTAAGGTAAGTGAAAATGATATTACCAATTATCAGCCTTGTGATAATTTATGGTAACAAATTCTGAAGATATTACCAATTATCAGCGAAGTGATAACTATAACAAGGTAATTCTTGAGAAAATTACTGAGTATTCAGCCTTGTGAATAACAGTCAATGATGGAAGCAGATCTCAAGTGAGTTTCTATTTTCATAGCTACAATCTTGCTGGGGATCTCTCTCTTTTGAGAAGATGCGGGCATTTTGATTGAAAAGGCACAAGTTTTCTTTAGACAGAAAGACAACTGTGGGGATTTCTGGAACTGTCATGATTTGAACTTGCTGAGAAGAACAATCTTTTTATGACAAGCTTCAAGATGAAAAGGAAATAAGCAGCTCGGATGACGAGGCTATTGCTTATTGTTTGCAGGTAGATTTTTTTCTGTGAAATCTAAACATTAGTTGGTTAGAGACGAGGTTCTATCCAAGAATGAACTGGAAAGAAATAGTCAATTAAGACTTCGTTCCCAATAAGGAATGATCTCAGTTGGGGAACATGGTAGAGAACAAACGTATTTATTCTGCTTGGGGATAATCTGCTGGAGAGATGACACACCCACACTTGTTTTTCGGGAATAAATGCAACCTAAACAAGTAATGTTGAAGCAAACTTTGAGAAATGCAGGAATGCATTAATGATGCTATTATGTATGAATGATGAATGTCATATGCATGCTGACAATACTTGACAAAATAACAAAAGGGGGTATTTGGGAAGAGGACTACGTCACAGTTCAACAAATACTCAGCAAAATCTGCAGCAATGGCGTAGATGTTACTGATGATGAACCTGTGTTGCATACTTTAAACTTTCTGAAGAAGGCATTTCATTGGCAACTTTGTCGGGAATTCTTTTTGGATGAGAATGTCGTCCTTCGATGATCTCTTTTAGAGAGAAGAAGACTTCTTTAGCAGTTGTTTTCATCTTTTAGAGGTCGAAACACTCATGGAGAAAACTGTTGAAGTTCTTTCTGTGTTCATAGTTCAAAGGAAAATTTCGCTTTTATTTCAAAATTTTGAAGTAGAAATTCATTTAAAACCTTTTAGTTTCAAAAGTGATTTTTACAATAAAAGCGTTATTTTGCAAAACAGAATAAAGCAAGAATTGCAAACAAAATGGGCACAAGGCTCAAATTTTATTGATAGAATGGTAATCAACCAAAGTCGTGATTCCATGAGCTATTTACAAGAGTTGGAAATGATAATTTATTGGGAAAAGGCTACATTGAAAGCAAATAACCACTATTATCCCTAACAACTTTGAATTCCAATTGTGCTTGTTGCTTTAGAAGATTTGATTGAAGATCCGTTGATGGAAGTTTTTTCAGATTGACGAAGTACGGATTGATGCAGTTACTTTGTCATTTTTTGTATCCTTAATTTTTTGCATAGATTGCCTTTTCAGGTTTTCAATCTATCAGGATAATTTCTTGTTTATTGTCTCTAATTTTTGCCTGGACCGCCCTTTCAGGTTTTCAGTCCACCAAGACGCTCATTTTTGCCTAAGCCGCCCTTTTCGGGTTTTCGACTTAGCAAGCTGTTCTTTTATTTTTGAGACAAAGTATTTTTTGACTGCATCAGCATTCACAGGATGCGGGAGCTCATCACCGTCCATGGTTGTGAGGGTCATAACACCGCTAGAAAAGCTTCTTTTGACGATGTATGGTCCTTCGTAATTAGGAGTCCATTTTCCCCTAGAATCTGGTTGAAAAGACAGAATCTTTTTAAGCACGAGGTCGCCTTCTCGGAATTCACGAGGTCGAACCTTTTTGTCGAAAGCTTTCTTCATCCTTCTTTGATATAATTGTCCATGACATAGAGCGGTCAGGCGCTTTTCTTCGATTAAGTTCAGCTGGTCGTATCTGCTTTGACACCATTCGGCCTCAGATCACTTAGTTTCCATAAGAACTCTCATTGAAGGAATCTCAACTTCTACGGGGAGGACTGCTTCCATGCTGTATACTAGAGAAAAAGGAGTTGCCCCTGTTGAAGTACGTACTGAAGTACGATACCCATGCAGAGCAAATGGCAGCATTTCGTGCCAATCTTTGTAGGTGATAACCATTTTTTGGACGATCTTTTTGATGTTCTTGTTGGCTGCTTCAACGGTGCCGTTCATCTTTGGTCGGTAAGGAGATGAGTTGTGATGCTCGATCTTGAATTCCTCACACAGTTCTTTCATCATTTTGTTGTTCAAGTTCGATCTATTATCTGTAATAATCTTAATTGGAACTCCATATCGGCAAATGAGGTTGTTCTTGATGAACCTCACAACCACTTGTCTTGTGACGTTGGCGTAAGATGCTGCTTCGACCCATTTGGTGAAGTAATCAATAGCCACTAAAATTAAGCGATGTCCATTGGACGCTTTTGGTTCGATAATCCCAATCATGTCAATGCCCCACATGGAGAAAGGCCACGGAGAAGAGAGAACGTTGAGTAGAGTTGGTGGCACATGGATCTTATCTGCATAGATCTGGCACTTGTGACATCTTTTAACGTGTTTACAGCAATCAGATTCCATTGTTATCCAATAGTATCTTGCTCTTAAGATCTTTCTGGACATTGCATGCCCATTTGAATGGGTTCCAAAGGACCCTTCATGCACTTCATGGATTATCATGTCTGCCTCGTGTCTGTCCACGCATCTGAGCAGGACCATGTCGAAGTTTCTTTTGTATAGCAGATCTTCATTCAGGAAGAAATTTCTAGAAAGCCTCCTTAGAGTTTTCCTATCTTTGTACGATGCCCCGAGTGGGTACTCCTGAGTTTGAAGGAAGCGTTTGATGTCGTGGAACCACGGTTTATCATCGAAGACTGCTTCAGTTGCAAACACATATGCAGGTCTTTCAAGGCGTCTGATACGGATGTTAGGCATATCGTTCCAATTGTTGACTTTGAACATGGAAGATAAGGTAGCCAAGGCGTCTGCCATTCGATTATGATCTTGAGGGATATGATGCAGTTCCACTTTGTTGAAGAAAGTCAACAAACGTCTTGCATAATATCTGTAGGGAATCAAACCAAGGTGATGAGTTTCATACTTGTCTTTGATTTGATTGATCACAATGGCAGAATCTCCATATATGTAAAGGATCTTGATCCTCAAGTCGATGGCTTCTTCGATACCCATGATACAAGCTTCATATTCTGCGATGTTGTTGGTGCAATCAAATAGCAATCTGGCGGAAAATGGGATATGAGAACCCTCGGGAGTGATGATGACTGCCCCAATTCCATTGCCAAAAACGTTAACTGCTCCATCAAAAATTAAGCCCCATCTAGATTCTGGATCAGGAACTTCTTCAGGTAATGGTTCGTCACAATCTTTCATCTTTAAGTACATAACATCCTCGTCAGGGAAGTCAAACTTGAGAGATTGGTATTCGTTGATTGGTTGATAAGCCAAGTGATCGGCGAGAATGCTTCCTTTGACCGCTTTTTGAGCACGGTACTGGATGTCATATTTAGATAATAGTATCTGCCATCGAGCAATTCTTCCCGTCAAGGCAGGCTTTTCAAAGACGTACTTGATTGGATCCATTTTGGAGATTAACCAAGTCGTGTGATTGATCATGTACTGGCGGAGACGTTTCGAAGCCCATACCAAAGCACAACATGTTTTCTCGAGCATGGAGTAACGAGTTTCACAGTATGTGAACTTTTTACTCAAGTAGTAGATGACATGCTCTTTCTTACCAGTTTCATCCTGCTGTCCAAGCACGCGGCCCATGGAATCTTCTAGCACGGTAAGGTACATGATTAATGGTCTTCCTTCGATTTGGAGGAATCAGTATTGGTGGTTCTGACAGGTATTCCTTGATACTGTCAAACGCTTTTTGGCAATCTTCTGTCCACACAACCTCTTGATTTTTGCGGAGAAGTTTGAATATTGGCCCACAGGTAGCAGTCATTTGAGAGATAAATCTGGAGATGTAATTCAACCGTCCAAGAAATCCTCTTAATTACTTTTCTGTATGTGGCGTAGGCATTTCTTGAATAGCCTTGACTTTGTCAGGATCAACTTCAATACCTCTTTGACTGACGATGAAACCTAGGAGTTTTCCGGATCTTACCCCAAAGGTGCATTTGTTAGGATTCAGGCGAAGCTGAAATTTCCTTAGTCGTTGAAACAACTTCAAGAGATATTCTATATGCTCTTCTTCAGTGTCAGACTTTTCTATCATGTCGTCTACATAGACTTCAATCTCCTTGTGCATCATGTCATGAAAGAGAGTAGTCATTGCCCTTTGGTAAGTTGCGCATGCATTCTTTAATCCAAACGGCATTACTTTGTAGTAAAATGTGCCCCATGGCGTGATGAAAGATGTCTTCTCCATGTCTTCGGGAGCCATTCTAATCTGATTGTAGCCAGAGAAACCGTCCATGAAGGAAAAGACGTTGAATTTTGCGGTACTATCCACTAACATGTCGATATGCGGTAGTGGGAAATCATCTTTTGGACTCGCTTTGTTCAAGTCCCGGTAGTCAACACACATTCTGACCTTTCCGTCTTTCTTGGAGATAGGCACTATGTTGCCTAGCCATTGAGGATACTCAGAGGTGACGAGGAAACCTGCGTCGAGCTGCTTTTGAACTTCCTTTTTGATTTTGTCAGCCATATCAGGGTGAACTCTTCTCAGTCTTTGTTTAACTGGCGGACACTCCGGTTTTAATGGCAAGTGATGTTCCACGATGCTGGTATCTAATCCCGGCATGTCTTGGTAGGACCAAGCAAATACATCAACATATTCTTTGAGAAGATCTATCAGTTTGCCCTTGACGTTGCTGTCGAGTAGAGCTCCGACGTTCACTTCTTTTCTGTCTTCCTTAGAACCTAAGTTGATTGTTTCCAAAGGCTCTTTGTGAGGCTGAATGATTCTTTCCTCGTGCTTAAGCAGTCGAGAAATCTCATCCGGGATCTCTTCTTTAACTTCTTCCTCGACGACTTCCCTGGGGATTTCAAAGTTGGGAGAGAGCATAGAGTTATTGCGTTCAATGGATTTGTCCATCTGCTAATCTGCATATTTGATTTATGTTTGATTAATTAACTCTTTTTTCATTTTTTTAGAAAAAGTTAATGTGAAAGTGGATGCAGATTCTACTTTTTTGAAGATTTTTATTGTGTTTTTTAGGATTATCATTTCCAAGAAAAGGGAAAAAATGAAAAATAAACACAATGTGTGGAATCAAAACAACGCGTTTTATTTATGATTCACAATATGAAACAGGGCCCTAAAATACAAACTCATTTGTCTTGGACAAGACAAAGAGAAATTATTTAAAAGCTAAACCCTATAAAACATCTCTTCGCTTTGGGCGAGGCGAGAGTTCAAAAGAAAAGCAAAATAAACTACTTAGAACTATGAACATTAGTCCGAACTTCAACAGGCTTCCAATAGTAGCGAACTCCTTGGATGTCAAGATACTCTGGTAGTTTTCCACTTGGCTTAGTTCTTGAATAGACTTTGGTCGTTGGTCGAACAGGCCTTGAAGACTCTGGATGTTTGACCTTGCCTTTTGTGCTGCTGAAGCGATCTTCTTCTGCTTGATGGACAGATCGAGGAGCATGGAACATGGCATATGTACTTTCCATTGGCATTCGTGTTGAATTCTGGGGATGTTCTTTCCAATCTTCTGAGTGAAGAGACTCATTGTCTGCAACGCTTTTCCAATTCGTTTTCAGAATCGTATCCCTGATCTTCAGTAATCACGTTGATGTAGAGATAGTTAAGATCTGTTTTAACAAACTCAGCGGGCACGCTAAAGCAGAGATTGTCATTTGGGATCTCAATCTGATGATGAGATCGCGAAGATGTGTATAACTCTTCTGGTTGACTAGGATACTCAAAAGGATCGTCCCATCCAGTTGGTTGGATGTCTTCAATTCTGATTTTTGAGCTTTCAGGTGTAGTGTATTTCACCATGTAGTCAAACTTTCCACTTGGTTCTCCCAAGGTATCCCAAATTTCAGAAGGGACAGGTGGATTTTCATTCTCATTGTTTTGTAGAGACATGCCTTTGAATTGATCAGTAGGAGGATAAAATGGTGCGTACGATTCTTCCTGTGACACATATCCAGAGCTGGTAAGATAAGTGCTCCACTCTTCAGATTCGGAGAGATCGTCTTCATCACCTTCATTGGTAAGAACGTTAACCTCTTGAAGAACAGGGTTTAAGAAACCCCAACTGTGAAATACTTCTCTGATTGGGCGAAGAGCTTCATCCCTTTGATTGTCTTTAGGAAATACTGGAGCAAATCCGAGTCCGACCTTTGTCTCGTTGTTGACAGGTTTTATTACTTGTCCCCAACCTGCAGCATTACCATCTTTTACTATCTGCGCTGCTTCTTTGTAAGAGGAGATAGACGATCTGCTTTTGCTTGTAGATTCATCTTCTAACGAAAGTCCTTGGAACTGTGTCCCCTCAACTTTGTTGGCTGTGATGAAAGAAAAGCTGGATAAATGGCTTACTAGTAAAGCTTGTTCGCCGATGATGGTTACTAGCTTCCCATTTACTGTGAATTTTAGCTTTTGGTGGAGAGTGGATGTCACAGCTCCTACTTCGTGTATCCATGGTCTTCCTAGTAAACAACTGTAAGCAGCTGGCACATCCATGACCTGGAAGGTGATTTGGAAGGTATGCGGACCAATCGTCATTGGAAGGTCGACTTCCCCAATAATAGATTTCCTTGACCCATCAAAGGCTCTTACCACTATATCGTTGAATTTCATCGGCGTTCCTTTGTAAGATAAACGAGCGAGAGTCGTTTTTGGCATTACATTCAAGGATGAACCGGTATCCACTAGTACATTGGGCAGAGAGTCTGATTGGCAAACCATAGAGATATGCAGGGCCAGGTTGTGATCTTTTCCCTCCTCCGGAAGTTCTTCATCACTAAAGCTTAAATTGTTACAAGCTGTTATGTTGCCTACAATTCCACCAAATTGATCTGTAGTCACGTCGTGATCTACATAAGTTTGATCTAGCACTTTCATCAAAGCTTCTCGGTGGGCTTCTGAATTTAGAAGTAAAGATAGTATCGAAATTTTGGAAGGAGTCTACATCAGCTGATCCACAACTCTGTATTCGCTTTTCTTGATTAGCTTCAAAATCTCATTGAAATCTGAGTTGACGTTGGTTCTATCAGACGGACTGACGTTTATGTTTGGATTACCAATAGGAATCCCCATGGGATTCTCGGAAGGTGTATTAACTGGATTTTGTCCAACAATGGGAACAACAGGTTGCTTTAGTGGTAATGGAGTGTACACACGTCCGCTTCTCGTAACTCGTCCGATCTCAGCGATATTATCAACAACTGAAAGAGTTGGTATGGGTTTCTCTTTCCCATCTTCTATCATAGTTGCACTATATTGATAGGGAATTGCTTTGTTAGAGCTGTAAGGAACAGAACCATGTAAACATATCACCAAAGGAGATTCTGGGACTTTTAGGCCTTTGTACTCGACTTCTACACACTTGGGTACATTGAAGCAGGGGATAATGACGTTTACTTCGAGAATTTCCGAGTTGATATCTGAGACTAAAAGCTCATGCGGAAAATGCCCTACCATATTCACGTCATAGTCGTTTCTATTCCTGAAGATCTGAATATCACCAATGTCTATTAACCGTTGAATGTCTGCTCTCACAGTTGGGCATCCTTGAAGATCCCTGAAGCAGATTCTGCAGGCTATGTAGTCGTGTTTAGCGAAGGCGCCCATTGTACTGTACGTATCATGGAGCTGTACCAAACTTTCTCTAATCATATTCACATCTGTGACAAGATACCGATCTGTATTCCTTAGTATCAAATTCACGGTATGTCCACTATGATTGGGAAGTGGATTTGCTTGCACGTTTGGATTTGTGTTCCTGAAGGAGAGAAGATTAGACCTTACTAACCTCTGTACCTCGGCTTTCAGTGCTATGCGATGTTCAAGATCATGACCCGGTGCCCCTTGATGAAAAGGGCAAGACACGTCTGCTTTGTACCACCATGGTAATTTTTCTGGTACTGGAGGTGGTAACCTAGTTTGCACAAGATTCCTTTCTATCAATGCAGGATATAGTTCTGTGTACGTCATCGGAATTGGGTCAAACTGCGAGACCCGGGGCGCACGGTTCTGATTGTTGTATTGCTGAGCTTGTTGTCGAGGCTGTTGAGTTTGCTGGAACTGCGGAGCAATTCCTGTATTTGAACTTGTATTAACAATTGGCGCTATGGTAGCTACCTGTTGTTGTTGACTGACATTCTTCCTTGGTTTCCCTCGGGATACCATTCCTATGTCATGTTCCTTTTTCTTTGGAAAACTGGTTCCATCCCTTTTGGTTCCACTGGAGGATTCACTCTCTCTGACTAGGCGTCCTGTTCGAACTCCTTCTTCTAGCCGCATTCCCATACTTACCATCTCGGTGAAATCTCCGCGGGAGCGCTGGCGACCATTCGTTCGTAGTAAAATGGGCCAAGAGTATTTAAGAAAACCTTGGTCATTTCCTTCTCCTCTAACGGTGGGTTGACTTGGGCAGCAATTTCCCTCCAACGTTGGGCGTATTCTTTGAATGTCTCTTTTTCCTTCTGAGACATGGAGCGGAGTTGATCCCGATCTGGAGCCATGTCCAAGTTGAATTTGTACTATTGGACAAAGGCTTCGCCTAAGTCATTGAATGTCTGGATATTTGCACTATCTAGTCCCATGTACCACTTCAGTTCGGCACCGGTGAGACTGTCTTGGAAATAGTGAATTAGCAATTGGTGATTGTCATTGTACGTAGACATTTTCCTAGCGTACATTGTAAGATGACTCTGCGGGCAGGAATTTCCTTTATACTTTTCAAAGTCAGGGACTTTGAACTTAGCGGGTATCCTTACGCGAGGGACTAGGCACAGATCGTGGGCATTATTCCCAAACAATTCCTTTCCACAGATTGTTTTAATCTCAAGCTGCATCTTATGGAATTGTTCTTGGAGATTCTCCATCTGGCCACGAGGATTCGTGTGGTCGCCTGGATTATGGTAGACTTCTTCGTCTGCAGTAGCGTGAACTACAGAAGCTGAGTTGGTCATGATTGGTTGAGAAACCGTCATTGTGACCTGCGGAAAGGTTACTCCATGCTGTGGAGTGAATGTTGAGTTCTGTAAAGTAGGAACCACAAACGTGGTTGTTTGCACCTGAGAAAGAGGTTGACGAAATCCGATGCCAAAATTGAAAGGCATGCCCCATGGATAACCTTCTGGCATACTGAAGAGTGGACTACTAGCTGTAAAAGTTGAAACTGGAGTAGTAGTGATCTCTAAAATCGTAGCTTGATTTTGACTGCTCAATGTTGCTTGCTGACTTTGTGTAGTTGCCAATGAACTTACCAAAGAAGTGAGTCTCTCCACCTCTTCCTGAAGCGTTGTCACTGTGCTACGAAGCTCAACATTTTCTTGCTCAAAACCCTCCATTATTTTCCTTCTTTTTGAACGAGTATTGTATGTACGAGTTGGCTGTGGACGTGGTCGAGAAACTCTAAGACACGACAACTTGACGATCTTTCTCTTTCTGGAAAAAATTCCAAAAGATAAGACTCTAAACAACAAACTCGATATGCAAAGTATGATGCATGATTATGAATGCAAAGAGAAAATAATTTCCAAAGAATTTACGGTAAAAGAGAAATTTTTGGCAAATATTAGGATGGAAAACGCTTATTTTTATTGATTATTGAAAGAAGATTACAACAATTTTATTTGTTTTTGAGCATAGCCCTTACAATGATAAAATAAATGATAAAGCTAAAGCTAAACTAATTAATCGTCCTCGTCGGATGAAGATCCAAAGGCTTGATGTAGCTTCAACTTCAAGATATCTTTCCCATAGTGAGCTTTTAGTTCAGCTTTCTCGGCTTTCAGCTTGTTGATGACTTTCTTCCACTCGTCAGGAGCGGGATTGCTGTAATACAGTGAACTGACTTTGTAGGATTTTTGTATCCAAATGTGCGGATAGCAAGAGTCGCCACCGACTTTTATTTTTATCCAATTAAGGGAAGGTAAAAGTACAGAAAAAGACCTTCGTTTAGATTCTGAGTTCGGGAGAATGGTTATGAAAAGGGAAGGTATTAGCACCCCTTTCCATCCGTAGTTATCTACGGGCTCTTAGTTGCTCTAGATCACCTTTTAAAATTGCTTTCTGTGTGTTTGACAAAAATATTTTGAAAAAGGCATTTCGCTTTGACTTTGTAATGACTCATGTAGGAGTGTATACAAAGTGTTCGGAAATGTTTTTGTTTTTTGAAAAGAATTTGAACTTTAAAAAAAAAGTGTGTGGTGTGAAAAGCATTTGGTTTAGAGCAAGCAACTAAAAGACTTATTACCCACTCAGAATTGGTCGTTTTTTTGTACTTCTACGTTCCTTTAGAATAGCGTTAGCCATACCATTAGTTGGTAGGTAACTCCATTTGGATGTAAGCGGGACATTCGAAGGGACATCGGATGGTCATCGAAGGCAACTTGTAGGAAGTATCCTAGCACATTCGAAGGGACTATCATCATTTTTCGTAGGCAACAATCGAGGGTCAAGATCATGTATTCGGAGGCGACATCGTGGGTCTTATGATCTTTGTATCGAAGGGACTATGATGATTTGTTTGGAAGGCAACGGTGCTAGAATACCTCTACGTTCGAGGGACATGACCATTTGAATTCGTAAGGCAACGAGAGAAAATTACCCTAAGGGGTGCATGTGTGAAAGAAGTGTGTTGATTTCAGAATATGTTATCTTGAAGTTAGTGGGCTATGTTCATTATTATCTTGCCATACACGCCTAGTTACTAGCAATTGATAGGGTGCGGAAAGTAAATTGCGGAAAGTAAAAATGCGGAAAGGTAAATGTCCTACGCTATTACAAGGCTTTGGGGCAGATACATAATTTAAAATACAGAAAATAAAGACCTAATTTTAAACTATTACATCCCATATACAGTTACATTATTGGAAAATAAAATGAAAATAGTAAAGAGACGTCCGAATTGGAAGAACCTGTGAAACGAACGAGAAATCGGAAAATATGATGAAATCGAAATAAGAGAAAATGTTAAAAAAAATGCAAATTTTAAGTTGGAAAAAATATGACATGCTGGAAATAATGTAAACATGCTAAAACAATTTTTTTTGGGATTTTTTAGATGCAATTTAATAATTTAAAATGAATTTACAATGATTTAAATGCAAAGTTACAAATAAAAATAAATATGCATGCAAAATTGTATTTTTTAATTTTATAAATTAAATAAAGGTTTTCAGAAAATAAATGCAAAAAGAAAATATTTTTTTGGTAATTTTTTAATGCAGAATAAAAATTATGAAATTAATTAAAATAACATGTAAATATTAAAATAAATAAGAAAATAGGAAAATATGAAAAAGAATGCAAGTTTGGAAAAAGAAACTCAAAACCGGTCCTGGCAGGGGTTGAACTCATGACCCTTGAGAGCATCTTCTACATGCCACGCCTTAACCACTGGGACAACGTGTCTTTGGTGTTTGGAAATCTGAAAACAATAACATATGAATGATGACGCATCCTGGATATTTGAAAATCAACGCGCAGTCAGCATGTGGGCCCCGTCACTTGTGAACGAACGAATCAACGCAACCCATTATGCCACGCAAGTCGTCATCGGTCGAGCCAACGACGCCGAGCCCTAGCTCCGCCTTCTCCCATGAGGAGATTCCTGGAACCTGCAAAATAACGCGAATACAAAGAAAAAGAAGACCTTGTCCACCTAAATCGGACCTCCTGAATCCATTAGTGGTATTAGTTTTGACTGAATCGGCCTGTACAGGCCGGTTCGAAGCTTCTCCGTTTAGGAACCCTAAAAATGGCAAATCGTATTTCTAACGTGCAAGCACCAAAACGATGACCCAGATCAATCCAGTGGAACCTCATGAACACATTCAAACCATTAAAGACGATTAACACAAGCAGGATAATCAAATGCGAAAATCAAAAGAAATTGAATATGTATGTATGTGTATGCATCGATTTTGGATCATTTAATCAATGGTAATGATGCATTTTTACTCAAACCTACCCTCTGAGCACGATGGAATGGTTTGTTTGGACTGAAAAGGGCTGGAAACAAGAACACGATTTTCACAACTTTGAGAAATTTTTTGACAAAATAAGGGCTCTTTCTTGGGCTAGGGTTTCTTGTCCATGCTTGTACACACTGCTGAGTATTTATAGAAGAGATTTGAAAAGAAAAAAAAGAGTGAAAAAAGATATGATTTGGAAGCATTCAATTTTTCAAATAAAATCAATTTTCTTGAAGAAAATTTGATTTCCTCTTCAATGCTTGATTATGCACGAATTTGGCAAGAGTATTGGGCTATCTTGGACATTAAGGAAGATATAAAATCAGCCCTTTTGGAAAAAATACTTAATTTTCATATTTTATATAATTTATTTTTGAATTAAATGTTATAAAATTCAAATATAAATCATAAAAATAGAAAATTACCAAGGCCAAGCATTTATGGGTCAAGAATAATGTCATGAACAAGTTTGGATCAAAAGATTATAGGCCCATTTGGAAAGTTTTGCATTTTGACCAAAATGTCCTTTTGTGCAATTGTCCAAAATTGCCCAACTTGTGAATAGTGTATCTTGCTCAATTTTCCACATTTTTGAGTGTTCTTGGACTTTTTGGAAAGCTCTAAGAGTCCTCTAACCAACCTTTTTGGTCTCATCTCAATTGGAGTTTCCATGCTCAATATATCTTCAAAACAAAAATTGACTTTTGTTGACTTTGAAAATGACCTGTAATGTTTTGAGCCATACCTCTCAATTGAAGCATTTTTGGACATTCTTGTGAGACATGAAGTAGAGAATTGAATTTCCATCAAAACAAGAGGTGGAAAATTTCGAGAAAGTATGAGAAAGTTATGATCGTCAAAGTTCATTGACTTTTCACCTAGAAACCCTAATTTAGAAAGTTTGACTTTTGAGCAAATCTTGAGTTTTCTTGATGAATCATGATCAACCCTTGATCAAATGATGAATGTAAGTTAAAAATGAGGATGTTGACCAAAAATTATGAAGTTTGACTGTATGTTGACCACAGTTGACTTTTTGTCCAATACAACTGATTTTCAACCATCCGAGAAACTTGACTTGTGAGGCTTGAAACTTGACATGGAGAATCTTTGAAGCATATGAGGAGGCATGAAGACCATTGGAGATGTTGGAAATCCATCTTGACTTGAGAGATACCAAACCCTAATTTGGGTTGATTGTCTAGGAGGGAGTTTGTCTGATCAACTCTTGAGGAATCCTTGAGTATGGATGTATGAAATCTCTTGAGTAGATGGAGGGAAAATTTTGGGGTATGGCAATTGCTGGTTGTTATTTCCTCAAGCTTCCTTTTTCTTTCCTTGATGTATCTTTTGATCGCGTTATCTTTCTGACGAATCTTCTCATCTTTCTCCATGAGCCATTCATCTTGGAAGTAAAGCGTCTTTTCATGATCTTTGTCATACCCCAAAATTTTCCCTCCATCTATTCAAGAGATTTCATACATCCCTACTCAAGGATTCCTTAAGAGTTGATCAGACAAACTCTCTCCTAGACAATCAACCCAAATTAGGGTTTGGTATCTCTCAAGTCAAGATGGATTTCCAACATCTCCAATGGTCTTCATGCCTCCTCATATGCTTCAAAGATTCTCCATGTCAAGTTTCAAGCTTCACAGATCAAGTTTCCTCAGACAATTGCTCAGATGGTTGAAAATCAGTTGTATTGGACAAAAAGTCAACTATGGTCAACATGCAATCAAACTTCATAATTTTTGGTCAACATCCTCATTTTGAAGTTACATTCATCATTTGATCAAGGGTTGATCATGATTCATCAAGAAAACTCAAGATTTGCTCAAAAGTCAAACTTTCTAAATTAGGGTTTCTAGGTGAAAAGTCAACTGAACTTTGACTAAACATAACTTTCTCATACTTTCTCAGAAATTTTTCCACCACCTCTTGTTTTGAAGGAAATTCAATTCTCTACAACTTCATGTCTCACAAGAATGTCCAAAAAATGCTTCATTTGAGAGGTATGGCTCAAAACATTACAGGTCATTTTCAAAGTCAACAAAAAGTCAACTTTTTGTTTTGAAGATATATTGAGCATGGAAACTCCAATTGAGATGAGACCAAAAAGGTTGGTTAGAGGAATCTTAGAGCTTTCTAAAAAGTCCAAGAACACTCAAAAATGTGGAAAATTGGGCAAGATACACCATTCACAAGTTGGGCAATTTTGAAGGAATGCACAAAGAGAGATACTTCTAAAAATCAAATTTTTTGCAAATGGGCTTGCTTTTTCTTCACCCAAACTTATTCCTCATACAATTAGGAATATCCAAGCCCGATGCCATGAATTTTTGATTTATTTTTCTATTTAATTTGGAATTTATTTATCTAAATACAAATTAAATTTTAAAATAAATTATAAAATCAAAATTAATTGCAAAGATTGATTTTATTCCTTCCTTGGGACTCAAGTAACTTACAAATGCCAGCAATTTTCGAAAATTGATCAATATGGCAAGATTGGATTGAGAATTAATCAAATTTTGAAAATTTGATTTTATACAAAAATCAAATTTGATTTTCATTGAATGGTGATTGATTCTTGCCAATAATGATCCCAAATCCATCCAGTACTTATACCTGATGCATACCACATGAAAGAGGACGAAAAAATTGCCTTAGGAAACCCTAGCTCAAGCCAAACCCTTGTTCTTGCAAAATTTTTCAAGAAACTTGAGAAATTCGAATTTCAATTTCCAGCAAGTTTCAGTCCAATCCAGTCTCAATTTTGATTTCTTCGATTCATGCATTTTTAATCGTGTTTGTTTGCATATTTGTACTCAGGATGCACATTTGGTCATGTTTGAACCCTTACATGTGAGCTTGAACGTCCAGAAACCCTAGTGCCATTGTTAGGGTTCGAAAGGTTGTTTGAATCGGGTAGCTTTATACAGGCGTTTTTAACTGAAACTAACATCACCATTGGATTCAGGAGGTCCAATTTAGAGGGGTAGGGTGTCCTTTTCCTGTTTATTCATCGTGTTTTGCAGGTTTGAAAAGTTGGACGGCCGGAGAAGACGACCGGAGCTAGGGCTCCGGCGTCGCTGACTCGTTTGACCGGCGAGTTGCATGCGTGGTGAGAAAACGCGTTCTGATTCGTCCATTCAAAATAACTGGGGCCCACGCACGCTGACTGTGTTTGGAATATAATCAGGACGCGTCATCGTTCATATTCTTTTGATTTTGCTTTCTCCGACACCAAACGCCAAGTGTCCCAGTGGTAAAGACATTCACTGTTCCTGGATCCTCTCACATGTTCCCAGTTCGAATCCTGCTAGCACCGGTCTTCTTTCTTTTTTTTCACAAACTCAATTTCTTTTCATATTTTCTATTTATTTAATATTTGCATTATTTTAATTTCTTTTCATATTTTTATTCTGCTTTTAAAAATTATCAAAAATTAATTTTCTTTTTTCATTTATTTTCTGAAAACCTTTATTTAATTTATAAAATTAAAAAATACAATTTTGCATGCATATTTATTTTTATTCATAATTTTGCATTTAAATCACATTTAATTAGTTTTTAATTACTAAATTGCATCTAAAAAATCCCAAAAATTTATTTTAGCATATTTATATTATTTCCAGCATGTAATAATTTTCTCATATAAAAAATTGCATTTTTCTAACGTTTTTTCTCTTGTTCGATTCACATCGTATTTTCCGATTTCTCGTTCCTTTACAGGTTGATCCGATTCAGACGATTCTTTCTTTATCATTTTATTTTCCAATAATGTAACTGTATATGGGATGTAATAGTTTAACTTAGGATTTTATTTTCCGCATTTTAAATTATGTATCTGCCCCAAAGCCTTGTAATAGCGAAGGACATTTACCTTTCCGCATCTTTACTTTCCGCAATTTACTTTCCGCACCTATCAATTGCTAGTAACTAGGCGTGTATGGCAAGATAATAATGAACATAGCCCACTAACTTCAAGATAACATATTCAAATCAACACACTTTTTCACACATGCACCCTTAGGTAATTTTCTCTCGTTGCCTTACAATTCAAAATGGTCATGTCCTCGAACGTAGAGGTATTCTAGCACCGTTGCCTTCCAAACAAATCATCATAGTCCCTTCGATACAAAGATCATAGACCCACGATGTCGCCTCCGAATACATGATCTTGACCCGATTGTCGCCACGAAAATGGTGATAGTCCCTTCGAATGTGCTAGGATACTTCCTACAAGTTGCCTTCAATGACCATCCGATGTCCCTTCGAATGTCCCGTCTACATCCAACGAATGGAGCTACCTACTAACTAATGGTACGGCTAGCGCTATTCTAAAGGAACGTAGAAGTAGGAAAACGACCAATTCTGAGTGGGTAATAAGTCTTTTAGTTGCTCGCTCTATCAAATGCTTTTCACACCACACACTCTTTTTTTTTCAAAGTTCAAAATTCTTTTCAAAACAAAAACATTTCCGAACACTTTGTATACACTCCTACATGAGTCATTACAAAGTCAAAGAGAAATGCCTTTTTTCAAAATATTTTTGTCAAACACACAGAAAGCAATTTTAAAAGGTGATCTAGAGCAACTAAGAGCCCGTAGATAACTACGGATGGAAAGGGGTGCTAATACCTTCCCTTTTCATAACCATTCTCCGAACTCGTAATCTAAACGAAGGTCTTTTTCTGTACTTTTACCTTCCCTTAATTGGATAAAAATAAAAGTCGGTGGCGACTCTTGCTATCCGCACATTTGGATACAAAAATCCTACAAAGTCAGTTCACCGTATTACAATCTTTGACCTGCTTCTTAAGCTTTTCCTTTTCGAGATCAGTTTTAAAGAACTTGTCTTCCAAAGCCTTTTTCTCAAGCCTCATCTTGGCCAAATCTTCTTGGTATTCTCCCATAGTCTCGACGGGAAAAATTGTTGATTTGGAAGCTGTTGAAAACATGGGTTCTTCATAAGCATAAGGCATTCGGAATTCCTTCGCTCTTTTCTTCACCCAAGAAGTGTAGATTTCCATGGTTACGCAATTTCTTGCATTACCCTTCTCCTTCCTTCGGATGTGATGCCAAGCTCTGATCATTCTGGCTTTCAAACCTTGGGAATCTTCCCCCTCATGATAAAAGTAGCTCTCCACTGTAAAACCGAGAGGTTTACTAGAGTTTGCATACCCGAGTTGACGTCTTGCCAAGAATGGGTTGTAGTTGATTCCTCCTTTCGTACCAATGAGAGGTACGTTGGAAAATTCTCCACAGCTTTCAATGATTTCCATCTCATTGTCTGCCAAGGTATACCAATGTATATCGTTGTTTGTAAGAGACATGAGCCTTCGAGACCAATGCCAATCGTCTTTGTTTTCACGGAAGATATGAGATTTAGGCAAGTGTGAGACAATCCATTTGAAAAACAGAGGTACACAACACACAATAGTTCCATCTCCTTGACGATTCCTATGATGAATGGAGAAATACGTGTCACCAAGCAAAGTGGGAACGGGATTTCCAATCAGAAAAATCCTTATGGCGTTGATATCAACGAAACTTGGGACGTTGGGAAACAACACCAACCCGTAGATGAGTAAAGCTAAAATAGCTTCAAAGGCTACCATACTACCGGCTTCAGAGAATTTAAGAGCCTTCTCCATTAGGAACTTTGAAGTTAGTCCTAAGAGTTTTCCTTTGGTAGTTAGGTTTTTGTCTATCTCAGATTTCTTTAAGTGAGTCATTGTTGCAATGACTGGTGACTTAGGAATGGCTTCCAAACCATTGAAAGGCACCTTATCTGATACTGAGATACCTAGGATGTGTGCGTACTCTTCCAAAGTAGGCACCAACTGATAGTCAGGGAAAGTGAAAGAGCGATAGACTGGATCGTAAAACTGAACGAAAGTTTTGAGAAGTCCTTCATCAACGTTAGTGTTCAGGACAGTTAAAAGAGTTCCATAGCATTTTCTGAAATCCGAGGGATCTTCTACCAAGGATGCTAACTCTTTTAACTTTCCTACATCAGGAATCCTAAAACTGTATTTCTTGGTGAATCTTCCTCTGACGTCCATCACTCTAACCTAAAATATTTACAAAGAAAAATCTCTAAATTCTTTGGAAATGGGAAGAGAAATGAAGTTTTTGAATGAATGCATGAATGCTACAAACATGGTTAGTTGTTATACACACGTTCAAGCGTTTGAAGTCACGAGCATGAGGCCAACGATAAGAACCAAATGTGGGTAAGTTCTAAGGGCTTATTTGTAACGCCCGAAAATTTAATTAATTATTTAATTAAATTATATAAGAAATTATTTATTGGAATTATTAAAAGTTGGGAATTATCAGAATTATTATAAGAGGCGTTAATTGGATTAATTGTTGATTAGCCGATAGATAATAATAATAATAATAATAATAGTTGACTATTAGTAATAATAATAAAATTAGAATAATTTGTTGGGCTTAGATGGTTGAAATTAGTAGAAAGAGAAGTGTAGAGAAATAAGTCCAATAAGAGAAATATAATTATTAGTTATTATAAATAATAAGAAATTAGGTTTTTGAAGAGGTTGTTAGAAAACAAGGAGAAGAAAAGGGAAAAGAATAGTATACGTGAAAAGAGGAAGAAAAAAGAGGAATAGGCTTGGGAGAAAAACTGCCGTCGCGAGAAAATTGTAGACCGAAAGCCAAACCGAAATTCGACCGAAACTCCATAGAGCGACCTTCAATCCAGGTAAGGGTGGGGTTCTAATTTTCTAATGGATTGTATGATGAGTAGTATGTGGGAATTAAGATAATTGAGAATTTACTATGCATTTGTGGTTGTTCTGTTTGGTGAAAAACATGTTTAGGTTGAAATCCCCAAATTTTCATGGATTGAAATTGATAGGTTTTGATGATAAATCTTTGATAAGTGATAATTAATTGTATTTGGAATTGATAAATTGATGAAATTAAAAGATGATTGAGAATCTAATTTAATATAAATGTCATAGTGTTGTATCTATGTTGTAGCAATATGCTTCTGGTTTTGTTGGATATAACAATTTTATTTCGCTACTGTAGCATTAATTGATAGCATTGATACCACTGTAGCGCTAATTGATAGTACTAGTAGTTGATAATTTGGCATACTGTAGCTAGCGATGACACACATGCTGTTTGTATGTGTTAAACTAAAGAAAATTTATTTTCAAGTTTATAATATGTAATATCTAATTAGTATAATTAATGAATTTTATTAATTAATAATAGTTTAGTATTATTAATATAAGAATTGTTAAGAGTTTTAGAATTAGAGATAAATACTTAGATTACAAAGATTAGTCTCAATTTCGTTAGAGTTGTTAGAGTTGTTAATAAAATTATCAGAATTGTTCGAGTTATTAAGATTCATGTTTTAATTGTTAAAGGTAATTCTGACATGTTTAGAGTTGTTAACGTTGTTTTCGAGTTGTTTAAAATTAAATCTAATAAGCCGTAGAATTAAAGGTAAAGATATTTGACCCATTTAGAGTTGTTTTGCTATTACTTGAGTCAGACTATTAACCAATTATTTTCATAAATATTATTTTATATACAAGAATTATCGGTAGAGCAATTTTGAGCACCTTAGAGTATTTTAGATTTTGAGCATCATGGAGTTATTTTAGAGTTGTAGGGATTGTGGTGGTTTAATATTAGTTCAAAGTAGAAAATTTGAGTAATTTAGCAGGAGATTAATTAACCAGAAATGGTCGAAATAGTCCGAACAATTACGTGGTTTGTTTGTAGTTTATTTTGGTTGATTTTGTGTGTTATATGTTTGCCGTAAAATTGTGAAATTGCAGTTGATAAATTGTGTTATGTTGTTTCCGTTGAATTGTCGTTGTTATTTGCTGGTATTGATGTTGTTAGTAAATTGCAAAGTTGCAGATTGTGATGAAATTGGTTGTTGTTTGCTCGTATTAATTTTATTGATAAACTATTATCATTATTGAATATGTTGCTGTTATAAATTGTTGTTGATATGTTGATGAAGTTGTAGGCCTATGGCCAATGTTGATTAAGTTGAATCGTCCTAATTTATGGACATGTTTGAGTTGTAGGTCGAATGACCAGTGTTGATCTAAGTTGATGCCATTGATGCATATTTTAAGTTGTTGTTGTATTATGTTGTTGTTGTCGCATTGTTGTGTATTTGTTGTTTAAGTTGAGGTCTCATGGCATACATTGCATTATTAAGTTGGCCTGGATTGGCAATTTTTATGTTGGAGCTATGCTCACCCACGTTGTCCTGGATTGGCACAAGTTGAAAGTTGAAGGCTTATGCCTTGTTAATGCCTCGATAAACTGGCATGATTTTTAAGTTGGGAGTTCTGCTCCAAATGGTACCACATGCATTTGCATAGTTGAGTCACATATTGAGTCGCAAGTTAAATTTGTTGTTATTATTCGTTGTTTAGTGATTGTCATTGTGTTGTTGTTGATATAAGTTGTTGGTGCTATAAGTTGTTGTTGTTATAAGTTGGCGTTGTTATTAAGTTGTTGTTATTAAGTTGTGTTGAGTTAAGTTGTTACGTTGACGAATATGTTGTGATAAATATTGTTGTGTGGAAAAATTGTTGTCATTATATTACGTTGATAATTATGTTGTGATTGTTGGTTGTGAGAATAAGTTGCGAAGTGGTGATTTACGTTATCTAAATTCTATCATATATTATTTATCATACAATTTATTAGATTGTTAGATATCTCACCCCTTCATTTGTTTCGCTGCCTTTATACCGTAACGTGTATTCAAGAATGGAAGAATTAGTTGTTGTTGGTTCAAGTCGGTGTCTTTGCTCTGATACGTAACACTCGGGGGGACGTTTGGTCTATGTTGTTTATATTGTTGACTCTTGTTGTTATTAGTATAATTTGTTGAATCCTAAGTGATGTTGTGAAATAAAAAAGTTGTTAAGTATGTTGAAAGTTGAATAACATGTTTCAAGTTGTTATTAGTATAATATATTCAGTTGTATAACTATGAATTCCGCTGCGTAGTAATAAAAAAGTATTTTGTTTGAAAGTTATTGCAAGTTGTTATGAGATTCTCCGAATTAAAAAGTGTTATGTATCTTATCTGTTTGTGTTGTTAATGTTGAAATGTGGCATCCCATATTTTGTTGAAAATTTTAATTACTCTAATTTTCGATATATTTTCCGGGTAGAATTTGGGGTGTTACATTATTCATCTGTGAAATGGGTTCTACTGATAATACAGGCTCAACTATTCTCTTTGAAATATTATCGGATTTGTTGAATACTCGAAGTCCAATAATATTTTTCAAGAAAAACTCGCCTGATCGTAGTCTCGCATGACAATTATTCTAAGCTTACGCTGAATTTCTCGCACTACATCCTAAATGGCCGTGGATGGGTTATGTGTTCTACACCACTCACCGTTAGTTCTCTCGAAAGCAAAATGTCTTCGCAAATACTTGCTAAACACAAATACTCCCAAGACAACCTCCACTGAGAGAGGGATCTCAAATTAACTCAGTAAGTAATGAAACTTCCCACAAGTTAATAGGACTATACCCCCACCTAGATCTTAAAATGTTTCTTAAAGGTTAGGATTTCTTTCCATCAGATGAAATCGCGAAACACACAATAAAGAAAAACAAACATATGCACATATGAAAGCTTAACCCCTTTTTTTTCTTTTTGAAAACAAAAAAAGCTTGGTGCTCTTGAGCAGAGTCACGTTTTTTTTTTTTGAAAATCAAAGTTTAGCGTACTCCCCAGCAGAGTCTCCATTTTTTCTGTTCGCGTTAAAAAGTGACGTGCGAGGGAATCGAATCTGAATTCGGACTCTCTGGCTCGAAACGATTTACTCTTTTGATTTGTTTATAAAGATGCCGCGAGCATCAAACTTTATTTTTTCCAACACAAGAAAAATGATTATGAAAAAGGGGAAAGCTGCAATACCCTCAATTGATATGATATGCATTACGACTAGCGTGAACTAGACGTAACGCATTAGGGAGATTCCGGGCAAGGGGGTTTGTTATATAAAGGGAATAGATGGAGCACCCTAAATATATATAGTTATCTATAGCTTTATATATGAATATGTTTGATATGTTTGTGTGTTTTAATTGCTATTTCTATGATTGGGAAAGTATCTCCTTTGGATTTTAAGAAAGGTAGATTATGTGGGATCCTAGGTTTTGTTATTATTGTGCTCGCAAAGATCATTGGGATCTTTTCCATACATATCCCTTAATGGGAATCAGAGCATTTGTAGCTCGGATCTAAAGGGATCTATGGTTTGTTTGGTTTGAGGGAGAAAGAAGTTTGCTCGGCAAGGATGAGACCTTGTGCCTACGTATTCTCAAAGGGATGTTGAGAAAGTCAGAGAAATCGTAGTTCCCACTTATGCTAGTGGAAGCAACGAGATGTTATTAAGAGACAAAGGCAAATGTCATCTTAATGAAAAATGTATCTAATCTATTTCATCACATACATTTTGAAAGGTTGATTGATTGAAATCTTTCATCGTAAGATATAGGTGTTTTGCTTGAGTGTACAAGCGTTACCACTTACGAGTTTTTAGAAAGATGTTTGAAAAAGATGATTGAATCTTTTAATTGTAAGCATTGGGTGTTTTGCTTGAGTGTACAAGCGTTACCACTTACGATTAAGAGATGTTTTTGTTTGAAAAGAGTTTGAAAAGTTTTTGATTATATGTGATGTGATAGATGAGATACTTCTTCCATAGAGATGATAGATGTCTAAATATCGAGGAGAAATTGATTGGATTAGGGGGATGTTTCATACCCCAAAATTTTCCCTCCATCTTCTCAAGATATTTCATACATCCATACTCAAGGATTCCTCAAGAGTTGATCAGACAAACCCTCTCCTAGACAATCAACCCAAACTAGGGTTTGGTGATTCTCAGATCAAGATGGACTTCCAACATCTCCAATGGTCTTCATGCCTCCTCATATGCTTCAAAGATTCTCCATGCCAAGTTTCAAGCCTTACAAGTCAAGTTTCCTCAGACAATTGCTCAGATGGTTGAAAATCAACAGATTGGACAAAAGTCAACTGTGGTCAACATACAGTCAAACTTCATAATTTTTGGTCAACATCCTCATTTTGAAGTTACATTCATCATTTGATCAAGAGTTGATCATGATTCATCAAGAAAACTCAAGATTTACTCAAAAGTCAAACTTTCTAAATTAGGGTTTCTAGGTGAAAAGTCAACTGAACTTTGACTGATCATAACTTCTTCATACTTTCTCAGAAATTTTTCCACCACCTCTTATTTTGAAAGGAATTCAATTCTCTACAACTTCATGTCTCACAAGAATGTCCAAAAAATGCTTCATTTGAGAGGTATGGCTCAAAACATTACAGGTCATTTTCAAAGTCAACAAAAAGTCAACATTTTGTTTTGAAGATATATTGAGCATGGAAACTCCAATTGAGATGAGACCAAAAAGGTTGGTTAGAGGACTCTTAGAGCTTTCTAAAAAGTCCAAGAACACTAAAAATGTGGAAAATTGAGCAAGATACACTATTCATAAGTTGGGCAATTTTGGACAATTGCACAAAAGGACATTTTGGTCAAAACGCAAAATTTTCCAAATGGGCCTAAAATCTTTTGATCCAAACTTGTTCATGACATTATTCCTGACCCATAAATGCTTGGCCATGGCAATTTTCTATTTTATTAATTTATTTTTGAATTTTAGAACATTTAATTCAAAATTAAATTATATAAAATATGAAAATAATATATTTTTCCAAAAGGGCTGATTTTATACCAAACTTGAGGTCCAAGGAAGCCCAAAACACTTGCCAAATTCGTGCATGATCATGCATTGAAGAGGAAATCAAATTTCTTTCAAAAAATTGATTTTATTTGAAAAATATTGAATGCTCCAAATCAAATCTTTTTTCACTCTTTTTCCTCTCTCAAATTCCTCTATAAATACTCAGCAAGTACACAAGCCAAAGGAACGAAACCCTAGCTCAAAGCATAACCCTTATTCTTGCAAAAATTTTCAAGAAACTTGAAAAATCGTGTTTCAAAATCCAACCACTTTCAGCCCTCAAAAATCATTCCTTTGTGTTCCTAGGGTAAGCATGAGTAAGTACACATCATTGTTATAGATCAAAACAGCCTGAATCGATGCATACATGATCATACATATCTCAAACTTTTTGATTTTTGCATTTTACTATTCTGCGTGTTTCCATTGAATCTAATGCTTTTATTGTGTTCATGAGACTCCATGTGATTGATCTGGGCCATCGTTTCGAAGCTTACACGTGAAAACAAGGAATTGCCATAGTTAGGGTTTTGAATCGTTTTCGAACCGGCCTGTACAGCCGATTCACCAAAACCGATGCCACCATTGGATTCGGAGGGTCGATTTAGGGGTAGGGTCCCCTTCCCATTTATTCCTCGTATTTTTCTTGTTTCGAGCTAGCGGAGAAGATGACCGAGCCCTAGCTCACCACTCAGCGAAGACCGAGGGTTGCGTGGCGTTTTTGGGTTCTCTGATTCGTTCATCCATGCTGACTGGAGTCCACGCGTGCTGACTTGTTTTTCAAACCAATCCATGACACGTGAGCGCTTATATTCAAATGTTTCCAGTTTTTCAAACACCAAAGACACGTTGTCCCAGTGGTTAAGGCGTTGGGATTGAAAGATGCTCCAAAAGGTCCTCTGTTCGAACCTCATCAGGACCTGGTTTTGCATGCTTTTTCACAAAACTCATATTTTCTCTATTTTTCTATTTTATAATTTATTTTCTAATATTTTGCATCTATTTTAATTCTTTTCATATTTTATTTCATGCATTAAAAATTACCAAAATATTTTTTCCTTTTGCATTTATTTTCTGAAAATGTTTATTTAATTTATAAAATTAAAAAAATATTATTTTGCATGCACATTTATTTTTATTCATAATTTAGCATTAAAATCACTTTTAATTAGTTTTAAATTATTAAATTGCATTCAAAAAATCCCAAAAAATCATTTTAGCATATTTATGTTATTTCCAGCATGTCATATTTTTCTCATTCAAAAACTTGCATTTTTCTAACATTTTTTCTCTTATTCAATCCATCTCGTATTTTCCAATTTCTCATTCTTTTACAGGTTATTCTGTTTCAGACGGTTTTTCTTTTACCGTTTTCATTTTTCCAATAATGTAACTGTTTATGGGATGTAATAGTTTAAATTAGATTTTTTATTTTCCGCAAGTTTAAATTATGTATCTGCCCCAAAGCCATGTAATAGCGTAGGACATTTATCTTTCCGCATCTTTACATTTCTGCACTTTAATTTCCGCACCCTATAAATTGCTAGTAACTAGGCGTGTATGGCAAGATAATAATCAACATAGCCCACTAATTTTCAAAGATAAAATATTTGAATCAACACACTCTTTTCACACATGCACCCCTTAGGGTAATTCTCTCTCGTTGCCTTTACGAATTCAAATGGTCATGTCCCTCGAATGTAGAGGTATTCTAGCACCGTTGCCTTCCAAACAAATCATCATAGTCCCTTCGATACAAAGATCATAAGACCCACGACGTCGCCTCCGAATACATGATCTTGACCCTCGATTGTCGCCTATGAAAAATGATGATAGTCCCTTCAAATGTGCTAGGATACTTCCTACAAGTTGCTTTCTATGACCATACGATGTCCCTTCGAATGTCCCTTCTACATCCAACGAATAGGGTTACCTACCAACTAATGGTATGGATAACACTATTCTAAAGGAAAGTAAAACAACACGAAAACGACCAATTCTGAGTAGGTAATAAGACTTTTAGTTGCTTGCTCTATCAAAATACTTTTCACACAACACACTTTTGTCAAAGTTCAAACTCTTTTCAAAACGAAACATTTCCGAACACTTTGTATACATTCCTACATGAATCATTACAAAGTCAAAGCGAAATTCCTTTTCAAAACATTTTTTGTCAAACACACAGAAAGCACAATTTTAAGTGATCTAAGAGCAACTAAGAGCCCGTAGATAACTACGGATGGAAAGGGGTGCTAATACCTTCCCTTTTCATAACCTTCTCCCTTACTCAGAATCTAACGAAGGTCTTTTTCTGTACTTTTTACCTTCCCTTAATTGGATAAAAATAAAAGTCGATGGCGACTCTTGCTATCCGCACATTTGCGATACAAAATCCTACAAAAGTCAGTTCACCGTATTACAGGATGCTTTTAAGAAGCATGTGGATCCTTGTATTGTAAGCCCAAGAGGAGGCATTCCGAGGGTCATCGAGGGTCCTTGTATGAAGCTCAAGAGGAAGCTATAGGGTATGGCTGACTTTGTCTTTAAGAGTGGTTTCACCGGGAAACCATCCTCTTAGGATTTCAAGAGCGATTTCATCGGGAAATCATACTCTCAGGGTTCTATCCTAGCGCGGTTGATTCTTTGTATTGGAAGCCCAATAGGAGGCTGTTAAGATATTTCCTGGTCTCTTTCTTGTTTGATTCCCAAGAGAAGGCTAAACTCAAAGAGGAGTTCTTTTGAACGAAACCCAAGAGGAGGCTGACTCAGCAGGGGAGTGTTGTCTTATATGAAGCCTAAGCGGAGGCTAAACTCAGTAAATGAGTTTTCTTATATATAGCCTAAGAGGAGGCTGAACTCAGATGAAATGAGTTACCTTGTACAAAGCCCAAGAGGAGACTAACTCTGCGGGGAACTTAATTGTTAGACTATTTGTTATGTTATAACTAAACAGTTATATAAACAAGCATATGAAGTTATTCACAGGAGTTTATGAAGGAAATATAAACAAGTGTGTAAAGTTTATTTACAAAAGTTTGGTTGTGTACAAGGGAGTGAATATGTACACGAATGAGTATTTATGTACAAGGAAATGTGTATGTACATAGGAGGGTTGAGACTTACACCGTAAGGGAGGCCCACTGGTTTAAAAGCAGTTTCACCGGGAATAATGCTCCTCTTAATACCAATGGAAATGGTGTATAAACAAGCGAATAGACGAACGAAATTTTGCTATACTTGAATATTTATGAAGGTATCTGTATTATGTACAAGCAAAAATTGGTATGTACATAAAAGAATTGGATATGTACAAGGAAATAATTATGTACATAAAAAGAATTGGGACTTACACCGTGAGGGAGGCCCATGATCGGTTAAGAAATTCGAGGAAAAACGAGTTCGGTTTAATCTTCAAATCGGGTCGATCATGGAAAAAAGAGTGTAAGTTTGTTGAAAAGTTTTGAAAAGATCTTGAAAATGTTTTTGAAAGATGAAATATACTTACAAGAAGTTTGGAAAAGATTCGATTTTCAGAAGTTTGAAAGAATGTCTTTGAAAAGTACTTGAAAAGTACTTAAAACGTCTCATTTTCGGCTCGATGAAAATATAATCAAAAGAGAACATTTTTGGATTTTTTTGACACCATCCTAAAATAGACACGTTAAATGACAAGTGTGTAAAAAATCATCTCAAAATGAGAAGTTTTATTGGGTTTTGAAAGTGTTAAAGTTTAAAAAAAAAGTGAAGAGAAAACAATTTTTTTTGGCAAAATGGTCCCAAGGGGACTCGAACCCGGGACCATTGGGCAAGGCAAGGCAAGTGACTTAAAGGTGAGCTGGAAACCGCTGGGGCGGCAATATATTCGTTCATTTATGTTACTCCATTTTATTATATTATAAACTTTTTATTTGAATTTCTGGAAATCTAAAAACACGCGCGAACTTCATCTTCTTCTTCCTCAAGCTTTTGATTTTGTAATTTCCTCATTTCTCCAGGAAATTGAAAGTTGTAAACATCAATCTTGCTCGAAATTTAATCAGGAACATGATGGTGATGATTAATTCCATTTATTTTTAGTTAAACATGATTAATTTTCCCAGAAACATGAAGAACCCTAATTCCTCTTGAAGCTGGACTTTGATTCTTCGAAGGAGGTGTTACAGAGTTGCTTTGATGATTGCTATAGCACCAGTGGACCTCATGGAACGTGTGGAAGTGCTATGCTTGCTTTGAAACAACCTGGATCATTCTGACCAAGTCCAACTGCATATGCTTGATGTAAACTTCGAATTCGTGTTTGGAAGTGTTACAGTTCAAGAGTAATTATTTGTATCATCCATATGAAGTATGTTGATGATGTTTGAATGATAAAATCAAGACTAGCTCGAGCCAATTAATAGTTTGAAAGTTAAGGCAGTTTTTTACAAGTTTGAAGGTTTGAAAAGCAATTCTGATTTCCAGTTGTTTTTAAGTTGTTTTTAAGTTGATTTTAAGCTTCAAACAAGTTGTATTTGATGTTTAAGACATGTTAGACACCAAGTTTCTCATAGTGTTTCACAAGATTTGAAAAATGCAAGAATTCTCACTTTTGAACCATAAAGCTTGAAATTCAAGAAAGAAGAGAGAAAGCTTGATCTTGCATAGCTTTGTTGTGGTTTCAATTAGGAAACATGACCTCTATCTATAGGTCAAGAAATCAGAATGGTAAGTGAAGAAGATTGGCTTGAACTTGAGCAACTTGCCTTAGAGGGCAAGAAAGTCATTTTTGTCATAAATGCAAATGGAATATTCTTTTAACCATGGTTAAAACTTAACTTGATCTTATCTATATCATAATTACCTCTCATATGATTTTTATCAGCTCTAGCCTATCTCCAATTGGTGACAAGGCTTCTAGAAAGAGATTTTGCAAAAAATGACTTATAACTTTGAAGTATGTACTTGAAAATCATGGCTTTTGGAGCTCTATGTTTCAAAATCAAAAGTGTAGCTAGATAAAATGGTTTTGCAAGTTCTTGGACATTTTGGAAAGCTTGTAGCAAGGGCTACAACTTTCATGTTTTGAATTTTTTCTAATTCCAAGTGGAACTATGTGAAAAAAATGCCATGAAAGTAGGAAAAAACATGAAATGTTTAACACTTAAACAATTTCTAAGTCTTAAAATTTTTGACTTTTTGTTGACTTTTTCAAATTTCTTGATTTTTTATGATCATGATGAATCATTTGAAGTATTTTGATGATTGAAAAAGTTTTATCTTGAAAAAGTTGACCAAAAGTCAAAGTTTGACTTTTCAGTGTAGATGAAATTTCATCAGATGATCCAGAAATTGACTGATGAAATATGTGAACTTCTGTGATGTTTTGAATCAAGAAATTAGGTCAAGATATTGTATTGAAGATATGAAGATCAATCTCCAAACAAAAAAGTCATTCATTGATCAGAAAATCAGTAATTCCTTATCCTCGACAAAAACCCTAATTGGTCGATCCTTGATAGATCATGAGAAAAAGTTGGATATCTGAAGATCAACTGTTGATGATTGATTAAGATAGATCCATTTAGGTGAGTGGAAACTCAAACTCTAATAGATCACCACTTGAACAGATGAAAAAATTGATGAAACCCTAATTTTGACTTGTAGAAGCCACACCCGATTTCTTCTGTTCTGAACTGTTAGTGATGCAGTGATGCATATGTAAGGTGGTATATTAGGTCAAAAATTAGGGTATGACATATACCCCTATTTAAGTTTCTTTAACCTGAGATATGAAGATGAATATCTTCGTCTCGATAGGTGTGAAGAGACTTAAATATCAGAATACGCAAATTTTGGACCTAAGATACCAAAAAATGCGAATGATGCAAAATGATTGCAAAAAGTTTACCCAAGAGATATCAAAGATTGATATGATGGGGAAGGGTTGTGAGGATGACTCAATCTATCTAATAAAGGAGAATCCTGTTTGTTGGGAAACAAGCAATTTGTTTCACTGGGAAAAAAGATTCACAATGCATGTGAATATATGTTTCGCTTCGGGAAACGAGAAAATTACCTTCTGTCAGGCTTGTGATAATGTTTAAGGTAAGTGAAAATGATATTACCAATTATCAGCCTTGTGATAATTTATGGTAACAAATTCTGAAGATATTACCAATTATCAGCGAAGTGATAACTATAACAAGGTAATTCTTGAGAAAATTACTGAGTATTTAGCCTTGTGAATAACAGTCAATGATGGAAGCAAATCTCAAGTGAGTTTCTAGTTTCATAGCTACAATCTTGCCGGGGATCTCTCTCTTTTGAGAAGATGCGGGCATTTTGATTGAAAAGGCACAGGTTTTCTTTAGACAGAAAGACAACTGTGGGGATTTCTGGAACTGTCATGATTTGAACTTGCTGAGAAGAACAATCTTTTTATGACAAGCTTCAAGATGAAAAGGAAATAAGCAGCTCGGATGACGAGGCTATTGCTTATTGTTTGCAGGTAGATTTTTTCTGTGAAATCTAAACATGAGTTGGTTAGAGATGAGGTTCTATCCAGGAATGAACTGGAAAGAAATAGTCAATTAAGACTTCGTTCCCAATAAGGAATGATCTCAGTTGGGGAACATGGTAGAGAACAAACATATTTATTCTGCTTGGGGATAATCTGCTTGGGGAAATAGTCAAAGTTTGACTTTTCAATGTAGATGAAATTTCATCAGATGATCCAGAAATTGACTGATGAAAAATGTGAACTTCTGTGATGTTTTGAATCAAGAAATTAGGTCAAGATGTTGTATATGAAGATCAATCTCCAATCAAAAAAGTCATTCATTGATCAGAAAATCAGTAATTCCTTATCCTCGACAAAAACCCTAATTGGTTGATCCTTGATAGATCATGAGAAAAAGTTGGATATCTGAAGATCAACTGTTGATGATTGATTAAGATAGATCCATTTAGGTGAGTGGAAACTCAAACTCTAATAGATCACCTCTTGAACAGATGAAAAAATTGATGAAACCCTAATTTTGACTTGTAGAAGCCACACTCGATTTCTTCTGTTCTGAACTATTAGTGATGCAGTGATGCATATGTAAGGTGGTATATTAGGTCAAAAATTAGGGTATGACACTATCATATGGATTTTGTTGAATACTAATAGCCGTGGTGGATTATTAGTTGCGACTAAGATAAGTCTTGGCGGTAAAGAATTTTGTGACGGTTTTGTAGCCACAGGTACCTTAAGATGATTGATGTTTTATAAAGGAAAATGTTTATCTGTGACTGAAGTCGGTCGCGACGGTGTTCATGTTGGATTCCACAAAATTTATGTCATGGTTCTAAGTCCAACCTGTGTTGTAATTACAGGAGTATGAGACGACGTTGATGGGTAGAGTTCTTGAGAGAGTGTTTTAGTTTGAATTACCACTTTGGAAGATTGAAAGTTATGAAAAGTGTTTCGAATAAGAACCTGCGTATTGATCGTTGCGATGGTGCGAAGATGGTGATTACTTAATACATATTTTGGAAATTGAATGGTTATAAGGGAAGACTTTGTTGAAGTCAAGTATCTACGTTGAAGTTTCACAAGTGAGTATTTGGACAATATTTGAAAAGCTCAAACTATGTCATGCATTTTAGAGGATCAATGGACGTTGATCAATCAAGAATGAATGGATGATTTTTCGAGTTGATGAGACTGATGTGACGAGGTGTCCTGATGGGTGTACGCTTTGGACGTATCCATTCTGAGTAATTGTGAAGTTGAGGATTAACCAAGTTGTTTTACGGTTAGCATCATATGCATAAAAGTGACACAACATGGTTTAATATCGAGCATTGAGTTTTTAGCGAGTATGTGAGATTGTTGGATTTGGACTAGTGAGTTATTGACACAAGTCGTCAGTATACGCCCTAGAATGAGTAGTGTATCGCAGTTCGGTTATGTTTGAGTAACTTGTTATTGTTCGAGGGTTGTACGTTAGTAATCTACAAGGATGATGTGACCTTGTGATTTTCTAGAATGAAAGCGATAACTGCAAGTGTGATTCTTGAGTTCATGCTTATGCGTGACTGAAGGCACTTTTTCGTGTTTGCGTAGTATGCGTGGTTCTATCCTATTCTGATTGTTTCAGTTTTGGTTTGTATAATTATTTTGTTGTTTTCGTTTTAGTGATGGAGTCGGTGTTGTGTCGTAGGACTTTATGTTCCTATCTTTGGTGACTCGTTTCTGAGGTGTCGGTTCGAGTGTGTGACTAATTCCATGATTGAAGCGTTAGGATGGTATCGATCTTGTTTGTTTAGTTCTCGAGTGAACTGGTGTGTCTGCGACTTGTTTGGTTGTTGGGTGATTAGTTGGTTCTCGAGTGCATTGTATGGGCTTTGCATCTCGGCATGGTTGTTCTTGACTGGACGTTTTAGTTAGGGTGATGTCCTTGTTTTTGGTGTATTTTGTATGTTGTTTAGTTGACACGAGAATTGAGTAGACGAATGCTTAGGCATGTCCCGAATTGTTCGCTTTGGTCGAAATTTCGAGGACGAAAAGTTTATAAGTTGGGGAGAGTTGTAACGCCCGTTTTAATTAATATTATATTATATTAATATTTTCGAATTACCGATCGATATTTATTTTGAGACGAGAATATTTATATTAATCAATATATCTGATAATATATTTGGCGACGTTTCGTTCGGTCCAGTTTTTATTCCGTTCGGTTCGGTAAAATATTATTCGGAACGATATTTAATTCCCGGAATTATTTTAATTAATTGAATTAATAATATGATTAGGTATTATTAGTGTGTTAATTATTAATTAAGTTAGGGGTGTGAGGACAAATTTTGTAGAATTGGGTTTTTCACCCTTGGCTAGTAAGAACACACTTTATAAAACCACATTTCCTCATTTTCTTCCATTTTCAACAAAAACCAAACATAGTAACTTAGAGAGAAAGAAAGGGTTTTGGGAGAAGAAGAGCAAGAGAAGAAGAAGAGGAAGAGCATGAGAAAGCTTGAGGATTGAGTTTTGTAGAATCATCAAGGATCCTCCAATCACTAGAGGTAAGGGGTTTGATTTCTCTATCTCATATGGTTACGGTTTGATAGTTATATTTTGGATTTGGGGAAAAATTGATAGGATGATTTATGAGTTTTGGTGGGTTGATTGTTGAAATAACTTAGAAAAATATTGGGTTAGGAGTATGAATTGTTGGTGTTTTAATTGCTAAGCTAGTAGAATTAAGTTGCAAGAATAGAAATGAAATAAAACTGTAACTATGAAAAACCAGAAGAAACACTGTCTTTTTCCAAACGAAGAAGAAGGAAAATGTTGGAGCAATGAAACAAGGGGGAGGCGCCCACCTCAAGGAGAGGGGCGGCTGTCCCCTATTGTAAGGCACCCGCCTCCCTTCTTTCATTGAGCTGGGACGTTGTTCATAGTGATTTCTGGTGAAACAACCGCTAGTCTTCCAAACTATCAAATAAGCGTTATGATTGTTATTCAATTCCTCTGGTAACTTGCAGGATCGACTAGATTGATCCTATGGGGTACTGTTTGTTTGGATGGAATTAATAACCAAATAAGGATTCATGTTTAAGACTTATTTTTTGAATGTTTTATATAAGCCCAATGTGTTTCGATCACAACATTCAGTAACTTAATGCCCTGATTAAATATAGAAACATAATATTGACTTGAATGTGTAAATACAGAAGAAATATAAGTGCAGAAATGCTTAAATGACTTTTAAACGTAAAAGACTTTTTAAAGTAAAGGCATGAAATGTAAAAGACAAGAATGTAAAAACAAGTATGTAAAAGTTTTCTGGAAAATAAAAGCTTTAATGTAAAAGTTTCAGAGAAGTAAAGGTTTTCGAAATATAAGAAAAACGTTTAAACGCAACGAAAGTTAAATGACTTTGAATATAAAGAATTTAAAAGACATTGATGCAAGATAAAGATAAACTGGAAAGATAAAAATGCATTGTTGAATAATAAAAGTCTTGGTGCAATCATACATACATCATTCGAGCATTCGTTTCCCTAGCCATGTGGTATTTTGAATGTTTACTGAATTTTTGTACAATAGATATGACACACGAAATCCTAACACTAAGATTCCTATTTATACTATTTCGACCATAACGGTCTAACTTATGAGATCTTGCCACGTTCAGAACATGCAGGACACTGTGCGTTTCTAGCTTCCACGTGTCTTCGAACTGTCTCCAGCGCATACACTCTAACTTCCAATTATCCCGCTCGCGTTTTGAATTTCAAATACCTTGACCACTTCGACTTCGAACTCACTTCTTAGATACAACCCTACTACCATTTCGAAGCTTGCTTTACATATATCATCATAATTTCCATTCGAAGCTCCAAGTTTCAGCAGGTCCATTCGAAGAGCCAATTCTTTCATCTCGAACTATGACATTCACTTTGTTGCAACTAATACTGACGTTGTTTCACTTCGAGCTCAATGTTCCCTATTCGAATTACAGATATCAAAATCTTGAGCCAACAAAATGCCCCTTTAAAATATGTATTTCGAATCTCTTTCTGAGAAATACTTATTTTAAATATATCCACAAGATTTTGATGTGACCCTGAGTAATTATGACACTGTAGATGATTTCTACGACGTCAGTCACGATGGCTCTTGGGTTTCCGAACCGCTTCAAAACAATTTCCACAGTATGGTGCGGTTATTAAAGACAATTATTACCTTTAATCATGCTTATTACCAATGCTCACTTTACGCCACCTCACTCCGTATCCAACCCACGACCTCCACGTATCTGGGCTTTAGTTGATGAGTGCTTCAACTTCCTTACTATAAAACCAAACAAACTTAGTCTTTTAATCTTTTTCACACTCTGAACTCTCTTTTTTATTCTTCTTCTCTCGCTAAAAACCCTAAATCCTTAACAACTTCCAACAATGTCTTCAACAACATCTCAGATGAAAAAGATTTGCAAGAAGAAGAACAAGAACGCTGGACCGATCATGGAGAGCAAAGTTGACATTCACCAAGGTCAATCGGTACTTATACCCCAAGGCATCTCCAAAGAACAAGAACTCCTGTATTCTTCCCAGGTATTAATCCCAACTAATGCTGCTGGAAAGAGGTTTGCCCTAATGGGCCCTCTCATAGTCTTTGAGATCCTAAAGGATACTAGGACAATATTCCCTGTTTGCTATGATTTTAAACCATTGTTTAATAGGATGGAAACCCCTAAGTTAGGAACCGAGAGTGTGAAGGAATCCTCCTCCTCGAAAGACATAGAACCCTCTGATACTCCTCCAAAAGACCCTTTTATCCTAGATTATGTAAAAAGTAACTTTAAGCCATTTCGATCTTGTCCTACCCCTGACGCAGCCTACCAAAAATGGTTTGCCAAAGTAGAGGTTAAGAAATCCCATCAGTGGGAGGAACTAGGGATCTACAATCTAATCAAGTTATCGAAACCAGGCTTTACCTACAGCCACCCTTTGCTATTTGCATCCTTGTACTTTTGGGATAGTACTTATAATACCTTTCACCTTCCTGGAGGAATGATCACACCTACATTCTTTGACATAGCTGCTATAACAGGATTATCACCAGTAGGAGAGACGTATATTCCTGATTCTGAAGAACATTCAAGAATTATTGACTTCGATGTCAAGTTAGCTAGTTTCTCAAAATTTATCAGCCATTATCACACTGAAGGTGATAGTGTATCTGATGTAGAACATATTGCCTTCCTCACCCTTTGGTTATCAAGATATGTTTTCTGCAGTAGATCACTACAAGTAGCCAGCAGGTTTATCCCTCTAGCAAGGGATTTACACGAAAACAGGAGGATTTGTTTGAGTGAACTATTACTGGTTGACCTCTATGAAAGTTTGAGGTTAGCTGTTTCGAGCTTAAAATCTCACACTCCTAAGAATATCTTACTAGCTGGTCCTTTCTGGTTGCTCTAGTTATGGCTTAATGCCATGTTCGAATCTTCACTCTCTACTGCTGATACTATTGGTGAGCAAGATCCAGAAGTAGCGGATCGAAATGTTGAAGGCACAAGGCTAAGGAGACTGACTCCAAGTGATGATAAGGCTGATTTCCAGATTCTATTCTCACAATACATTATGCTCTTTTCCAAGAAGCATAAGTTCGAAGAGACTATGGCGCCTTTCGCTTCGAGGACTCATGGACCATCATGGTTCACTATGTCACTCTCGGAGGCTGCTAAGAGTAAAGAAATCCAAGATATCTGGAAAGCCTTCTTGCTCCCAAGATTAATCTCATCAAGAATCACTCCGACCAAGAACCACATCCTTCTTTTTGCCTACCAACCCAACTTCATTTCAAGACAATTCGGTTTATGCCAATTAATTCCTGAACCCCTATTTCAGACTCAGAGCTCTATTACCTTCGGTCGAACTTTCAAGGCCAGAGAAGCCAAACTGCAGCAGGAGCAATATCAAGATTTTGCTCAATTTGAATTAATTTCTTTTGAACCATCTCATTTTTCATCAAAGGGTTTTCTGGATTGGTGGACTAAATTCTATCGGTCTTGTATGTTTGACACTCTTACCATCCAAAAGAAACTGACTGTTGCGTTCGATGTGCAGGTACACAAAAAGAAAGGTACGTTCACTCACGCTCAAGAGATTAAAGCTTTTCAGAATTACTTCGAAATAACTTATGATCCCACACGCTTGGAGTCCACAGTATATCGAGCGTCCCAAACCTTGAAGGAAAAATTTAAAGAAAAAGTCTCTAAGTTCAGACTTCCTTCAGGGTTGTCACCTGAGGATAGGTATAGGTTGGCACTCGAAATGCATCCGCCTAAGTTTCCCAAACTACCTACCTCAGAACTGGCTCTGGCTTGGTTTCCCCCATACCCTTGGTGGTTAACTTGCAAAGAGATGTTCAAGTATCAATCTCAAAAGAAACTAAAGCCATCTGAGACTGTGACATGGGCTCGACACTGGCTCCATAGTTTCCCAGGGCATCTTCACTATGACCTTTCTGCCATGTCGATTCTTTCGAATGAAGGCGCAGGTGCGAATTCTTGGGAAATTCCCAAATAATTCTTACTTTCTTTACTTTAACATTTCGTCTTAATTGTCTCAATTTTCAGCCATCAGGATCAAGACTGTTGCATCGAAGGCCAAAGAAGGAAGCAGCTCTCAACCAACCATCGAAACAAATGATGATGTGCCCAAAGCAACTCCAACAATTACTCCTGCACCAACGACAACAACAACAACAACAAACACCATTGCTCCAACTCCAACCATTTCTCTAATTCCAACAACTGCTCCGACTCAAACAATTGCTCCGACCCCAAAGGTAAATAGTTTATTCTGGTATTTCGAATAGACTTAAATTTATGATTGAAGTCTAACTCATGTTTGTACCATTTCAGACTAGTAAACTCCCACCAACTACTCCAAAGAAGAGAAAGCCTAGTACCAGTGGGAAGACTCTCAAGGCTGGGGAAAGTTCACCAACGGCTTCGAAGAAGAAGCAAAAGAAAGACCCTTCAAAGGATACTAACGTATCTGGACCTTATTCCAGGGATGTTGCTCCCTTCCAAAAATCCAAAAATCCACCTTCGACCTCCAACATAATGTTGGAACACATAGACAGCAATATATCTGCAGATAATCCACAGGTGAATCCACTTCGAATTTTTGAAAAATGATTATCCGTACCTTAGTTGTAAGTTTCTAATCTTTCTTTATTTGTGTAGGATGATTCAACTCCACTCCCAACTACTTCGACTCCTCCCCCACAAACAACTGCTCCGATCCATTATTCTCCTCATGGAGATTCAAGTAATCTGGTGCAGAACAAAGGCTCCTCTAATATGGCAATTCCAACTGGAGCTTCTGAATAGCTAGATGACCAAGGCACTTCGCCTCCTCTCAAAGATACAAATGAAACAACACCTGAAGATGCTGCGGAAGTACCTCCAAAAACTTCTCATCCAGAATCTCCTCTCAAAACTCCTCAAGAAAGTGGAAAGGTTACCCAAGTTGAAGAAGAAAAGGCTTGCCATTCTCAAGAGAGCGAGGATTCGAGTGAGGAAGGATCTGAGGATGAAGAAGGAGAAGATGCTCAAGAAGGTTCGAGCGAGGGGACGGAGTCTGATGCTCCCAATAATGAAGATGAGGACATTGAAATAGTGGATCTGGTTGGTGATGACGAAGATGATGGTGAGGGAATTAATGAAGGTGATGGTGTCCCTGCCAATGAGCCAATGGAGATCGAAATGGATGTTACTCCATTGCGCATGGAACTTCCTGGGTCTTCCCAAGGTCAAACAGCTGAAGAGGAGTTAAACCTCTTAAAACGAAATGACCCTATTGGGTACATGAAGGCTAAGCTGGCTCAGAGGGACACCCCACTTCCTAAGGCTGGTGTTGGTTCGACCACTGATTCCACGCCTTCTGATGATAGGGTTGTACTTCTTCATAAGATTAGGAAGACAATCCTTGACTTGGATCTCTTCGAAGTATTAAAGAAAGATAGTACAGCCTGCTTT
Organism: Vicia sativa; assembly: GCA_021764765.1. Taxonomy (NCBI): domain Eukaryota; kingdom Viridiplantae; phylum Streptophyta; class Magnoliopsida; order Fabales; family Fabaceae; genus Vicia; species Vicia sativa. The sequence continues at coordinate 73,358,232 of CM038793.1, forward strand.
ATTATGAAGGGACTTCTTAATCAAATTGACCTCACCAATTGTTCCCTGGAAGTTAGCACCATCCTGTTCGAACTTCAATCTTTGATAGACAACGTGACTGGGTGTCTCCTCCAAAATGAATCTGCTGCCAATAAAGTCCAAGAGAAGCGAGCTGCAATGGACGCTGCTTATGAACATGCCTCGAAGCTTACTAAAGAAGTTGAAGAGCATGCCATGCATATCAAACAAGCTAAAGCTGATTATGATCTTCGAGCTCAATCCATTCTTCTCTGGGAGAAACAGATTCAGGAACTTCAACATAAAATTAAGGAGGCTCAACAACAACAGATAGCATATGAGACCAACACTTTTGGCAATCGATTCGAAGAGCTCCTGAATAAAGGACTTGCAGAGACAGAGGCAGCTGAGCAATTCAAGGGCGAAGTTGCCACCCTAGAAGGAGCCAAGCGCTTCAATCAACAAAAGCTTGAGTCTTTTAGGAGTATATTCGATCGATTAAGGAACAACACTTATTTCTAAAGATTGTCTGTTTATTATGTTTGGAATATTAATTTGACCATAGTTTGTATTACTCGAACAATGCCATTTTGGCAACTTTATTTTACCATTTTGGCATATCTTCACTATGTTGGATTACGTTATTGTTATTCGAATCTCCTGCAGGTGTGGTTTATATTTCTTTAAATATTTCCCATTAACCCTTAAGATTTGTTTATGATCATTTACTTCTTCGATCTCATACGCATTGTTCGAAAATGTTTTTACAATTCGAAAAGGTCCTTCCCAATGAGGTGACCATTTACCTAAGGCTTTATTCTTCTTGTCCATGGGCAATATAACTTTCCAAACTAAGTCATTAGAATTGAACGTTTTACCTTTCACCCTTTTGTTATATGCCCTGGCTACTCTCTCCTTTTGCCTCATCAGGATCTCTAATGCATGCAATCTAACTTCATCCAACTCAACTAACTCATTCATCATCATTTCCCAATATAAAGAAGATGGGATTTCATTTTGTCTTTGAATTCAAACTGATTGTAGATGAATTTCCACTGGTAAGACTGCATCATGACCAAATGTTAGTTGGAAAGGTGTGGTGTTAGTAGCTTCTTTAGGAGATGTTCTACAAGCCCATAGTATTTGGTCTAAAGTCTTATGCCAATTTCTTGGTTTTTTACCAACATGTTTCTTTATCAAACCTATTATCACTTTATTGGCTGCTTCGACCTGACCATTTGCTTGAGCATAGTATGGTGTTGATGTTGGCAATTTAAACCCCATTTCTTGGGAAAATTCTTGCATCTTTTTACCAGTAAACACAGAACCTTGGTCTGTGGTTATACTTTCTGGCAATCCGAACCTATAGATAATTTGTTTCTGTACGAACTCAATAATAGCCTCTTGATCTACAGCTATCAATGGTATCGCTTCGATCCACTTGGTAAAATAGTCTATTCCTACCAAGATATATTTCTGACCTTTAGATGAAGCAGGATTGATTTCTCCTATTAAATCAAATGCCCATCCTCTAAAGGGCCATGGTTTAATGATCGAATGCAACTCACTTGCAGGGGCATGTTGAATTCCTGCATGTTTCTGGCATTCTTCACACCCTTTAGCAAAATCAATACAATCTTTGAGCATATTGGGCCAGTACATCCCATATCGAAATAGCAACCATTTCATTTTATGGCCTGCTTGATGTGCCCCACATGCCCCATTGTGGACTTCTAATAATGCTAAATATGCCTCACTTTCTCCTAAGCATTTAAGTAATACGCCTTCTTGGGTCTTTTTGAACAATTCATTTCCCATAAGGACATATGATAATGCTCTATATTTTATTTTCCTGTCAACATTTACTGTTGGATTTTCTAAATATGCTATTAGTGGACTTCGCCAGTCTGTATCTGATAAGGTATTTATGGCTAATATTTCAAATCCATCTTTATCACCACGACCCAATTTGATATTTTCTAAATCTGATGGTATGAGTCTAGTAGCCATAACCCTACCTCTTATTTCGACCAAATCCTCAAAGTTTTTGGCAGAAACTTTATATCCTGAAGCCAATTGTGCTAAGTCATTTGCTTCTTGATTTTCTATTCTAGGTATATGTTGAATATCCATGTATTTGAATTTCTTGAGTAGCCTGTTAACTATGACAAAGTATGTCATCAGATTTTCCTTTATGCATTTATATTCCTTTGTTATCTGCTTGACCACTAACTCTGAATCACCTTTAATTTCGACTCTAGTTGCCCCCAATTCCAACAAAGCTTCAAGTCCAACAATGAGCGCTTCGTATTCAGCTTCGTTGTTCGAGCAACGAGGACCATCTAACTTATACTTGAATTTTGTTGGAATTCCTTCAGGAGAAATTATGAGGACTCCAACACCACTGCCCTCTCTGTGGGTCGAACCATCAAAGTATAGCTTCCAAGGTTGCATTTCGACATAACCCATGATAGGCTTTTCAACCAATGAATGGTCCACAATGAAATCAGAAATTACTTGACCTTTCACAGCTCTTAAAGGCATAAAAGTCAAAGAATACTCTGTCAAGGCTAAAGCCCATTTACCAACTCTGCTATGCATTATTGGTTTTGAAAGCATGTGTTTGATAACATCGAAATGAGATGAAACATAAACATCAACCGGCTTTATATAATACTTAAGTTTCATACAAGAAAAGTATAAACAAAGACACAACTTTTCTATGTTACTATATCTAGTTTCTGCATCATTCAACACCCTACTTAAATAATATATGGCTCTTTCGATGCCATTACTATCTTCTTGTACTAACATACTACCTATAGTAAACTCAGAAGCAGATATGTACAATCTCATGGGCTTTCCCCATGAAGGTGGAGACAAGATAGGAGGCTGGGAGAGATATCTTTTAATCTTGTCGAAGGCCTCTTGATGTTCTTCGTTTCACTCGAAGGCTTGGCCTTGCTTTAAACGAAGTAGTGGAGAGAAAGCTTGTGTTTTCCCACTTAGATTCGAAATGAATCTTCTAAGAAAATTAATCTTCCCCAGCAGAGATTGCAACTCCTTTTTCGATGAGGGTGCTTTAGTCTCCATGATGGCTTTGGTCTTATTCTGGTTGATTTCGATCCCTTTTTTATGAACCACAAAGCCCAGAAAATCTCCAGCCTGCACAAAAAATGCACATTTAAGGGGGGTTCATTTTTAAGCCATGTTTTCTCATTCTTTCGAATGATTGGCTCAAATGGTGCAGGTGGGTTTCTGAAGAGACAGATTTGATGACTATATCATCAATATACACCTGCATGAATGTTTCAATAAAATCATGAAAATGGAATTCATTGCTCTTTGGTAAGTTGCCCCAGCATTTTTTAAACCAAAAGGCATCACTACCCATTCATAGGTGCCTAAGGCTCCTGGGCAACGAAATGCTGTCTTAGCAACATCTTCTTCAGCAATAAAGATCTGGTTATAACCAGAGTATCCATCTAGCATACTTAAGTATTCGAATCCTGCAGCAGAGTTTATTAACATTTCTGCCATAGGCATAGAGTATTGATCTTTGGGGGTTGCAGTATTTAAATCCCTAAAGTCTATGCATATTCTCAGAGAACCATTTTTCTTAATAACAGGTACTATATTTGCTAACCATTCGACATACCTTGTGGTTCTGATGAATTTGCAACGCAACAACCTTTCGACCTCAGCTTTGATCTTTGTGAGCACTGCTGGCGCGAACCTCCTGGGAGTTTGCTTGATGGGCTTCTTGTCATCCTTGATTGGAAGTCTGTGCTCCACTAACTCTCTTTTCAAACCAGGCATTTCGTCATAATCCCACGCAAAGCAATCTTTGTTTTGCTTGAGGACTTCGATCACCTCTTGCTTGAGGTTTGGGCTGAGTTTCGCGCTTATGTAGGTTATCCTTTTTGTGTTGGTATCCCCCAAATTTACCTCTTCGAGCGGATCCTGCGCTAACATTTTGGCGCCTGAGTTTGTGGGATCTTTCTCGAAACCCAAGGGTTCTTTGTCATAAATGGCATCAAGCCTTTGATCTATTTCGTTTTCTTCACAGGGTGAATCTTTCGAACCATTCCCTTTCATTTTGCTTACTTCAATTATACTATCTATTTCAGCCTCTGAAGCTGCTTTCCATTCATTCTCAGCCATAAAGGCCGAAATCCTTTCAAAGAAAAAGGACTCTGTCATGGGCGGGATTGTCGAACTCCCAGCCTGGTGGCCGTCTTTGCGAAGTACTTTCGACCCCTTCGTCTCCCTTAATTATTTTTCTGTCCCAGTACATGCCATCGTGGCGCAGGGTCATATAGTAGTGTGCATCCCGTGTTTCGTTCATTTCGTCACTTGGGGCACAAGGGGCTATTCTTGCCAGGTGCTTATCATAATTCCGTTTGTTGACCAAATTGACTGTTGTCATAAAGTAGCTCTGGCCCGCTTCGATATTCTCCACTATACCATCTTCTCTCCACATGACTAACCTTTGGTGCATTGACGAAGGAACTGCCCCTACGCCATGAATCCACTCTCTTCCTAGCAGCAAGTTATAATTGGCCTTCGCTTCGATCACCATGAACATGGTGGGCCTGCAGCTCGATCCAACAGTTAACTCCACTTGCACTACTCCCAACGTTTGTCCTACTTTCCCTTCGTAATTGAACAGGACCATGTTATGTGGTTTGACATCACCCTCTTGAATTCCTAACCTTTTCAGCATGAATTGAGGCATAAGATTAACTGCAGCGCCTCCATCCACTAAGACCTTGTTCACTCCATGGGCTCCAGCCTTTGCTCGAATGAATAGTGGCTTCAAATGATTCTTCATTGTTGGTTCTGGGTGTTCGAAGAATGCGTTCTGCTGTTCGACCGCGCCGTTATCCATTACATAGTAGCAAACTGGTCTGTGTTTCATCAAATCAATGGTATCTTCTTCTTCATGCTCTTCGATTTCGGTCTCTTGGCCAAACTCAGATGGTAATACAAATACCACATTGCAGTTTAAATTGAGTGAAGACTCCCCTTCTGACTCGAAGTTATCTGTCAACATATCCTCGTCTTCTTCTGGACTTGGAGTATATTCTTTCGATTCATCTGGTTGTGTCTCGGAGAAAAGTCTCCGACTAACTGGAGGTTTATCTTCAGGTTGATTGTTAGTTGTTATTGGCTTGTTGGTGCTTGACACTTATTTGTTGTTGGTCGAAGCTGCTCCTTTGTCTGCCAAGGCTTCTCTTTTAGTCTTTCGAATGCGCTGTTGCCTTCGCCATTGGGATCTTGACATAGGATTCTTACCTTTGTAGTTTTCTAGTCTCAGTTCCTCTCTTTTCGCGCTGTTGAATTGTCTCCTATAAACCATGGCGTGACGTGCATTTCACTCGTTGCCTCTCCATTTATCCCTCCCTTTATTGGTTTTGACTTGCAGCCATTTATCTGTTGGTACTTCAGCAGGGACTTTGAACATTACCCTTCGAGCATCTTTTGGGTAGGGACTATCAGGCTTTCGTTGAGTATAGTTACCCTTGAAGTGTTGACTCATCTGACCAACCTCCTTATGATTCCAGCATGGGGCGAAGGGAATGGTTTCGAACGCTCCAGCCATGTTCAGGTCATATGCTGCTGAACACCTTGGGCAAATTAAGCACTTGGTTACCCCTTTATGACAGCGAACTAAAAATTCCAACAAACTCTCCCCAGCTCTAGGATAGCATCTAAATAATTGGTTGTCTTGGCGCCAATTTACTCCGGTTCGAGCCCTTTGTTTTCTTTCGAACTCTGCAGCAATCCTCTCGTTGCATATGATACTGCATCTTGGACAGAGCATCATTTCAGCATTTCCCTTGTGGCACAGCATGAGATATTTTTTGAGGCTGGTATCTGCAGCATAACCATCCTCCATTTTGTACTTTTCTTTTTCAAGGTATCTTTCCATTTCCTGCATCTCAGAACAGGGTCTCTCCATGTCCACCATATTGACATCCACATCTTCTCTTTTCTCAACATCATCTCCCCATCCTGATGGTTTGATGTCTTCGATCCGAATCTTTGAACTCTCTGGGGCAGAGTACTTTACCAGATAATCAAATTTTCCACTGGGTTCCCCTAGGGTATCCCAGACTTTCTTCTGAGGAATGCTACCATCTCTATCCTCCCCTTTTGTATCATCATCTCCCCATCCTGTGGGCTTGACGTCTTCGATTGGGATTTTCGAACTCTCCGGAGCAGAATATTTCACCAGATAATCGAACTTCCCACTGGGTTCACCCAAGGTATCCCAGATCTCTTTCTTAAGGGAGGGTTGCTTTGTAATCTGTACTCTTTCGAGCTTGAGCCTCAGGCCTTCAGTAGCCTGTACCAACTCTCGCCTCTGGCTCTCCTGGTCCTCAGTAACCTGGACTTCTTTCGAAGCAACAGATGGCGCTGGTTCCGTCGAAGTCTCTAGTTGTTTATGGATGTCTTCAGTGACTCCATTGTTGACTTCGACCAGCACCCAACTTTCACTCTCAGTGCTTTCCTCTTTCAATGTAGTGGCTCCTTGGTCTTCTTCCACCATATTGATTTCTCCAATGCTCGAAGGCTCGAAGTAGTTGGTGTCTGCAATATTCAGAGGGTCTTCATCCACTTTCATTTTTGGTTTGTCAGCAAACTTTAATCTACCTTCCTTGATTGCGTTTTGAATCAAATCCCTGAAAAGAAAACACTGTGAGGTTTTGTGGCCTAGAAAACTATGATATTTACAAAATCCTCTTTTCTTTCTTTGATCTAAAGGAGGTATTTTGACATTTGATGGCACAATCAACTGGCCATCTTTGACAAGCAAATCGAAAATCTCATCACACTTTGTCACATCGAAGGTATATACCTTCTTTGGGATTTTGTCACTTTTCTCGTTTTCAACAATTTCTTTCCCTTTTGTGGGAACTAATAGTTTATAGGAGTAAGGTGGAGCCTGTTTTAATTCAGCAAGATCCAGTTCGACCTCTTCGAAATCAGGATAGTCTTCGACTTCCTCCGTTTCGACATAGGAAATTCTTTCTTTCTTATTACTTTTGAAAGCCCTGGCCTTCTCGGCCTTTAGTCTTTCGACTTGTCGAACCCTATTCGCTAATTGAGCCATATCCCTCAAGTATTGTGTGTCTAACTTCTTTCGAATAGAATAGTCCAGGCCACCAGCGGCCATTTCGACTAATTCATGTTCAGGAACTACTGTGAAACATCTAGATTTCAAGAGTCTAAACCTATTTAAGTATTCATCTATGGATTCAGTAAACTTCCTCTTAACACTTGCTAGTTCCTTTAGACTTATCTTGGATTTCCCCATATAGAATTGTTCATGGAATAACCTCTCCAAGAGAGTCCAGGTGTCTATTGATCCAGGGGCAAAGTGGTGAACCATGTGAAAGCATTTTTAGTGAGGGAACTTGGGAAGTATTTAATCCTAAGGTTCTCATTGTTCGCTATGTCTCCTGCTTCGGTCAGATATCTCGCTATATGTTCGACCGTTGACTCATTGGTATCTCCAGCAAACTTTGTAAACTTAGGGATCTTGTATCCCCTTGGTAAGTCAGTATGCATTACATAATCTGCTATGGGAGAAGCATAATTTGGCCTTCTAATCCCTGTATTAATACCGTTTTGGGCCATAATCCTCTCTATCATAGTGGTTAGGTTATTTTCTGCCAAGATATTGTCATTTCGGAATTCTATGGACAACTGTATCAGCATCTTAGTTTCGACCTACCATGACCACTCCTCTAGGTTGTTCTTCTCGAAGCACTGGGGCCTCTAATCTTTCGACCCTTACCCTGGGTTCCATCATTCCCCTTCGTGGTTCTTCTCGAATCACTGCGGCATCTAATCTTTCGACCCTTGCTAGCAGTTCTATCAACCCCCTTTGTGGTTCCTCTCGAATCGCTGGGGCATCTACCCTTTGTGCCCTTGCCCCCAAATTAGCCCCCTCTCTGACTGTCCTATAAGGTGAGTCATCAGAAATTTGTTCGATGATAGGTATGTTCGCTCGAACCAATGCCTGGTTCTGCCTACGCCTCTCTTGCGGAGCGAAGAAATCTGTTATTCGACTCATATTATCTGCGTTTTCTCTGTTTGTCACAGTTACATTTTGTACTATTGGGGTGAAGATTTCTTGCATAGTTTGCGCTAAAACTCCTATCATATTATGGTTACTATCATCCATTAATTGCCTAAAAGCTATCTGATTTTCTGTGGTTAGGATAGGCAATGCACTATAACCTACTGACCCTTGGTTATTTGTCATGAATTGATTAGCCCCAGAACCAGACCCTAATTGTGGTGACGTGTTCGAAGTCGAAGTTTGTAAACCTGCCATAAAAGATGTTGGCATCCCATAAGGAGGATTTCTAGGCCTATTGCTATCGAAACTGGGTGGTCTAGTTGGTGGTGGGGTAGCGAAATGAGTTTGTCCCCCACTTTGTGGGACAGATCCCCCAATATAACCAGTGGTTCCTGTATTTCCTAGGGTCGAATTGTTTATCGACATGCCACTTGTTCCGTTCGTGGCCATATTACTAGTCGAAGATGCAACTGATTGTGCATTCGAAGGGATCGCGCTGGACGTTCCCGTCGAAACAGACGCATTAGTGCCTGTTCCAAGTGGGGCGTTTTGTTCCCCTTGTTGATTATTTGGATTAGACATCCTACTATTTTGTTTTCTTCTGGGTAAGGGTTGGTTATTATTAATTATTCTACCACTCCTAAGGTTCATATACCAACGAACTTTGTTTACTCAGAAGGAACTTTTATAGTAATTATGTCTTATAGTCCTTATTTGTAAACTTGTAGCAAACAGTGGCTGTCCCACTGGGCGTGCCAATTTATTCACAGTGATTTCTGGTGAAACAACCGCTAGTCTTCCAAACTATCAAATAAGCGTTATGATTGTTATTCAATTCCTCTGGTAACTTGCAGGATCGACTAGATTGATCCTATGGGGTACTGTTTGTTTGGATGGAATTAATAACCAAATAAGGATTCATGTTTAAGACTTATTTTTTGAATGTTTTATATAAGCCCAATGTGTTTCGATCACAACATTCAGTAACTTAATGCCCTGATTAAATATAGAAACATAATATTGACTTGAATGTGTAAATACAGAAGAAATATAAGTGCAGAAATGCTTAAATGACTTTTAAACGTAAAAGACTTTTTAAAGTAAAGGCATGAAATGTAAAAGACAAGAATGTAAAAACAAGTATGTAAAAGTTTTCTGGAAAATAAAAGCTTTAATGTAAAAGTTTCAGAGAAGTAAAGGTTTTCGAAATATAAGAAAAACGTTTAAACGCAACGAAAGTTAAATGACTTTGAATATAAAGAATTTAAAAGACATTGATGCAAGATAAAGATAAACTGGAAAGATAAAAATGCATTGTTGAATAATAAAAGTCTTGGTGCAATCATACATACATCATTCGAGCATTCGTTTCCCTAGCCATGTGGTATTTTGAATGTTTACTGAATTTTTGTACAATAGATATGACACACGAAATCCTAACACTAAGATTCCTATTTATACTATTTCGACCATAACGGTCTAACTTATGAGATCTTGCCACGTTCAGAACATGCAGGACACTGTGCGTTTCTAGCTTCCACGTGTCTTCGAACTGTCTCCAGCGCATACACTCTAACTTCCAATTATCCCGCTCGCGTTTTGAATTTCAAATACCTTGACCACTTCGACTTCGAACTCACTTCTTAGATACAACCCTACTACCATTTCGAAGCTTGCTTTACATATATCATCATAATTTCCATTCGAAGCTCCAAGTTTCAGCAGGTCCATTCAAAGAGCCAATTCTTTCATCCCGAACTATGACATTCACTTTGTTGCAACTAATACTGACGTTGTTTCACTTCGAGCTCAATGTTCCCTATTCAAATTACAGATATCAAAATCTTCATCCAACAGACGTGCATCCCTTTGAGGAGGAGAAGGAAACGGAATTTTCATGTTTTCTGGTTTCTGTATGTTGTTATCTGTTTTCCTGCAACATCTGTTTTCTGCATAATTTCCAATACCCTCAGATTGTTTCAATTTTATTAAATCCTTATACTACTAGTTAGTATTAATAAAATATAATTAGGATATAAGTTAGCCGATTAAATTTAGAACCCGATTATGTTTCGATTTTTCGATTTCGGTAAATTCGACGACGGAGCAAGTTGCTCCGAATTCGACGAAAATTGATGTGCTAGCTAAGTTCGACGTGTAGAACGTAGTGGTGAGGTTAGTTTTTAGAAATTACGAGTTTTTATGAAACGATCCGAAATAGGCTTAATTACGGTTAAATTGAATCGGATTGCGTTTTAATCAATTTAAGACACGTATGGACAATCCGATTGCAATGTTGACGATTATGACTAATGCCGATTATTAGGAATGGCTTTCACGACGATTATAGGTGTTTGACTATTTTTCCGTATTTGGAATTTAGTGAATGAATTGACAATGATGTGGTGTGATTAAACATAATGTTTGCGGCGATGTATTTATTAATGAATACTTGATAATATGTGATGCGATGATATAAGTCTTTGTACATGATGATGTGATGATTATATCGATGTTGTTAATAAATGCTTCCGATTTGTGAATGCATGACTTTAGATGATGATGAATTATTGGTGTTGTTTTGCATAATGCAATTATGATGCGATGATATATTTATCTTGATATGGATAAATTATGGAGATTTGGGCTTTATGCCAATTTTGATGAGCGATGATGATGTTTTTGTGTTGTGTTGTTTTATTGTCGAGTCACATACATTGCATTGGCGACGGGGGCTTTTATGCCAAGCGACGAGGCTTTTATGCCAAGCGACGATGGGCTTTATGCCAAGTGTTCCTAATTATGGACAAAGCGACGGGTACCAAATGCATAACATAGTCGTGTCTCATGGTGTCGGTTATGTTTATGTTTGAGTTGTTTGGCGTTGGGATTTAATTTTTGGATGATGTTGGATTGCGATGAATATAAATGATGAGTATTGCGATGATTTAACTTGATGAAATGCTTAATGCAAATATGATGTAATTATGTTTGTGACGATGGGCTTTTATGCCAAAAGCGACGATGGGCTTTAGCTAATTTGTGATGATTTTATTTATGTTGCTTATGTTATTAGCATTGTTTGATGTTGTTATTAGATGTTGTTGTTTATGATTGTCGTGTTGATTAGTGACGTAGTAAGTTGTGATGATTTCGTGGTGATGGAAGTTTATGTGTTGTTGTGATGATTTATGCCGATGAGGTTATGGCGATAAAGTGTAGATTATACACATTAGAATGATGATTAGAGTGAGTGAGTTTTGGATATGTGTTGGAATTGCACTTATTAATCTATACTCTTTATAATTCCGAGACTGTATATATATTTTATCATGCATTTAATTATATGTTTTGGAGTATCTCACCCTTTACTTGCTTCGCCGTTACCTTTATATTGGTAACATGCAGGTCATGAAGATGGAGTTTATAGCTGCTATTAGTCGAGTCGGTGTCGCTCTGATACGTAGCACTCGGGGGGAATATTTATGTTGTCTTGTTGTGGTTCTTTTGTTGTTTTTCCTTTTGTAAATAAGAATCATACTTTATGAAAATATGATTTGTTAAGGAAGTTTAGTTAAGAAGATGTTTTGATTTTTATGAATCAATTTATGATTTCCGACGATGCTATGTATCCGAGATTTATACTTTAAAGAAAACTATTTAAAGTGATTTGGTTTTGATGGTGTGATGCCTTAGTATTTAATTTATGAAATTTTAAATTACTCTGATTTTTGCATATAAAACCTTGGGTTATATTGGGGTCTTACATTAGTGGTATCAGAGCAGGTCGGTCTGTCGGCCATGTTATTAATGTGTTTAATCCTATTGTATGCGTCATGTGTGTGAGACACTGTCGGTACTTGCTTGTTTCTATTTGTTTGTCTGCAGAGATGAGTTTGAAATAAGTGAGGGAGAAGTTTTACTTCTTGGTGGCGCTTGTGGCTTAGAGATAGAGCCTTAACCAGGGTTACGCTTTGGTAACTTGAAGTGTAAGTTTGAAGACGCTGTTGTAGTTTGGTATAGATGGTTTATGTCACCATCATGATTGTCGACTACCTATTGACAAATTGAGGAACTGATCACCCTTAATCTCTTGTTGATAGTAGTCGGGATTTGTGTTGGTTGGGATGGACTAGTCTTGCCAGCTTAATAGTGTATGAAGCAGATGAGTTAGCACAAGTGAAGTTTTGATGGATTTAGTTTCTAGAACTAGTTGTGATTCGAAGTATCCTTAAGGGATGTTTGTTTCCGAGGTAGAGTTGAAAAGTCAACTTGAGGATTGGTTTGAGCAGAGTTTGTTTATTCGAGCGGGTCACCGTGGAGTGCTACCGTTGTGTTGTTCGAGAAGAGCAAAGGTTGCCCGAGTTGGTGTGTTGTTTGCAGTCAAGGAACAAAGTGGATATTAAGGACAAGTTTCTACTTCCGAGGACTGATGTTGGATAAATCAGTCATTTGGAGCTCTTGTGTTTATTGGAATCGATGTGAAGTCTGGCTGTCTACGGGTTAGTGTGAGAGTTGGAGATGTTTAGACAATGCTTTTCAAGATAGTGTTTGGTCCTGACGAGTATTTGTTGATGTCATTAGTGCGACTAAGGCGTCAGGTATGGTTTTGGAATGTTCAGACAGTACTCTCCTGAGTAGCTGCATGAGTTATTTCGTGTTCATGGATATTATTTGGTTCACATCAAATTAAGGAATTGTAGCAAGCATCCGAGCTTTGCGTTATCAGTAGTGAAGTTAGACCAGTGCATGTCGAGTATTCTAAAGATAGAGTTTTGAACTGTTGGACGTGAGTGCCTTAAGTAAGCGACTTGGACGGTGATATTTTGGACAGTTCCGCGAAGATTTATTTTGTATCTTGTAGAAGACTTTAAGGGGTTATTTCAGAGCTTAGAATTTATTTTGTTTTGTATGGTTAGCTTTGTGAGTTTGATGGAAGATCTTTTTATAAGTTGGTATCGATCGTGGGTACTTTGACTTGAGATGGTTGAGTCGCTATTTGGACTTTGCAATAGTAAGCGAATTTGTTTGAGCCAGTGAAAAGTTTAGTGAATGCTTTGGTTTTGGTCTTGTTTAGTATTGAAGAACCTTGTGTGGTGTATTGTGATATTCCATTTTGGACTTAAGATGTATTTCGACATAGAGTTGGAAAAGTGTATTGCTACCTTGGAACTATTTGATTTTCATAAGGAAAAATTGTCGGACGCGTGAGTTAGAGTTTGATGCGGTTGTGCTCATTTGAAATCTTAAAGGTGCAGATGTTGATAATGAGGAGATTGGAATTGTTGAAGGTAATTCAAAGTTTGGGTACGATCTATAAAGAGACTTCGTCTGTTGTTGGGTTTAGTATGTTGATATCGCGGATAACCCAAGAATATCTGATTTGAGGATTTGTTATTTTGAAGAATGATCCACGATTGTTTGGAGACACTAGTTGAAATTTAAGTTTAGAAGGTTATCGAGGATTTGTTCACTACTATCATATGGATTTTGTTGAATACTAATAGCCGTGGTGGATTATTAATTTCGACTAAGATAAGTCTTGGCGGTAAAGAATTTTGTGACGGTTTGGTAGCCACAGGTACCTTAAGATGATTGATGTTTTATAAAGGAAAATGTTCTATTTGTGACTGAAGTCGGTCGCGACGGTGTTCATGTTGGATTCCACAAAATTTATGTCATGGTTCTAAGTCCAACCTGTGTTGTAATTACAGGAGTATGAGACGACGTTGATGGGTAGAGTTCTTGAGAGAGTGTTTTGGTTTGAATTACCACTTTGGAAGATTGAAAGTTATGAAAAGTGTTTCGAATAAGAACCTGCATATTAATCGTTGCAACGGTGCGAAGATGGTGATTACTTAATACATATTTTGGAAATTGAATGGTTATAAGGGAAGACTTTGTTGAAGTCAAGTATCTACGTTCAAGTTTCACAAGTGAGTATTTAGACAATATTTGAAAAGCTCAAACTATGTCATGCATTTTAGAGGATCAATGGACGTTGATCAATCAAGAATGAATGGATGATTTTTCGAGTTGATGAGACTGATGTTACGAGGTGTCCTGATGGGTGTACGCTTTGGACGTATCCATTCTGAGTAATTGTGAATTTGAGGATTAACCAAGTTGTTTTACGGTTAGCATCATATGCATAAAAGTGATGCAACATGGTTTAGATATCGAGCATTGAATTTTTAGCGAGTATGCGAGATTGTTGGATTTGGACTAGTGAGTTATTGACACAAGTCGTCAATATACACCCTAGAATGAGTAGTGTATCGCAGTTCGGTTATGTTTGAGTAACTTGTTATTGTTCGAGGGTTGTACGTTAGTAATCTACAAGGATGATGTGACCTTGTGATTTTCTAGAATGAAAGCGTTAACTGCAAGTGTAATTCTTGAGTTCATGCATATGCGTGAGTGAAGGCACTTTTTCGTGTGTGCGTAGCACGCGTGGTTCTATCCTATTCTGATTGTTTCAGTTTTGGTTTGTATAATCATTTTGTTATTTTCATTTTAGCGATGGAGTCGGTGTTGTGTCGTAGGACTTTATGTTCCTATCTTTGGTGACTCGTTTCCGAGGTGTCGGTTCGAGTGTGTGACTAATTCCATGATTGAAGCGTTAGGATGGTATCGATCTTGTTTGTTTAGTTCTCGAGTGAACCGGTGTATCTGTGACTTGTTTCGTTGTTGGGTGATTAGTTGGTTCTCGAGTGCATTGTATGGGCTTTGCATCTCGACATGTTTGTTCTTGACTGGACGTTGTAGTTTCGGGCGATGTCCTTGTGTTTGGTGTATTTTGTATGTTGTTTAGTTGACACGAGAATTGAGTAGACGAATGCTTAGGCATGTGCCGAATTGTTCGTTTTGGTGGAAATTTCGAGGACGAAAAGTTTATAAGTTGGGGAGAGTTGTAACGCCCGTTTTAATTAATATTGTATTATATTAATATTTTCGAATTACCGATCGATATTTATTTTGCGACGAGAATATTTATATTAATCAATATATCTGATAATATATTTGGCGACGTTTCGTTCGGTCCATTTATTATTCCGTTCGGTTCGGTAAAATATTATTCGGACCGATATTTAATTCCCGGAATTATTTTAATTAATTGAATTAATAATATGATTAGGTATTATTAGTGTGTTAATTATTAATTAAGTTAGGGGTGTGAGGAAAATTTTTGTAGAATTGGGTTTTTCACCCTTGGCTAGTAAGAACACACTTTATAAAACCACATTTCCTCATTTTCTTCCATTTTCAACAAAAGCCAAACATAGTAACCTAGAGAGAAAGAAAGGGTTTTGGGAGAAGAAGAGCAAGAGAAGAAGAAGAGGAAGAGCATGAGCAAGCTTGAGGATTGGGTTTTATAGAATCATCAAGGATCCTCCAATCACTAGAGGTAAGGGGTTTGATTTCTCTATCTCATATGGTTAGGGTTTGATAGGTAATTTTGGAATTGGGGAAAAATTGATAGGATGATTTATGAGTTTTGGTGGGTTGATTGTTGAAATAACTTAGAAAAATATTGGGTTAGGAGTATGAATTGTTGGTGTTTTAATTGCTAAGCTAGTAGAATTAAGTTGCAAGAATAGGAATGAAATAAAACTGTAACTATGAAAAACCAGAAGAAACACTGTCTTTTTCCAAACGAAGAAGAAGGAAAATGTTGGAGCAATGAAACAAGGGGAAGGCGCCCACCTCAAGGTGAGGGGCGGCTGTCCCCCATTGTAAGGCACCCGCCTCCCTTCTTTCATTGAGCTGGGTTGTGCGTCCCTTTGAGGAGGAGAAGGAAACGGAGTTTTCATGTTTTCTGGTTTCTTTATGTTGTTATCTGTTTTCCTGCAACATCTGTTTTCTGCATAATTTCCAATACCCTCAGTTTGTTTCAATTTTATTAAATCCTTATACTACTAGTTAGTATTAATAAAATATAATTAGGATATAAGTTAACCGATTAAATTTAGAATCCGATTATGTTTTGATTTTCCGATTTCGGTAAATTCGACGACGGAGCAAGTTGCTCCGAATTCGACGAAAATTGACGTGCTAGCTAAGTTCGACGTGTAGAACGTAGTGGTGAGGTTAGTTTTTAGAAATTACGAGTTTTTACGAAACGGCCCGAAATAGGCTTAATTACGGTTAAATTGAATCGGATTGCGTTTTAGTCAATTTAAGACACGTATGGACAATCCGATTGCGATGTTGACGATTATGATTAATGCCGGTTAATAGGAATGGCTTTCGCGATGATTATAGGTGTTTGACTATTTTTCCGTATTCAGAATTTAGTGAATGAATTGACAATGATGTGGTGTGATTAAACATAATGTTTGCGGCGATGTATTTATTAATGAATACTTGATAATATGCGATGCGATGATATAAGTCTTTGTACATGATGATGTGATGATTATATCAATGTTGTTAATAAATGCTTCCGATTTGTGAATGCATGACTTTAGATGATGATGAATTATTAGTGATGTTTTGCATAATACAATTATGATGCGATGATATATTTATCTTGATATGGATAAATTATGGCGATGTGGGCTTTATGTCAATTTTGATGAGCGATGATGATGTTTTTGTGTTGTGTTGTTTTATTGTCGAGTCACATACATTGCATTGCCGACGAGGGCTTTTATGCCAAGCGACGAGGCTTTTATGCCAAGCGACGATGGGCTTTATGCCAAGTGTTCCTAATTATGGACAAAGCGACGGGTACCACATGCATAACATAGTCGTGTCTCATGGTGTCGGTTATGTTTATGTTTGAGTTGTTTGGCGTTGGGTTTTAATTGTTGGATGATGTTGGATTGCGATGAATATAAATGATGAGTTTTGCGATGATTTAACTTGATGAAATGCTTAAGGCAAATATGATGTAATGATGTTTGTGACGATGGGCTTTTATGCCAAAAGCGACGATGGGCTTTAGCCAATTTGTGATGATTTTATTTATGTTGCTTATATTATTAGCATTGTTTGATGTTGTTATTAGATGTTTTTGTTTATGATTGTCGTGTTGATTAGTGACGTAGTTACTTGTGATGATTTCGTGGTGATGGAAGTTTATGAGTTGTTGTGATGATTTATGCCGATGAGGTTATGGCGATAAAGTTTAGATTATACACATTAGAATGATGATTAGAGTGAGTGAGTTTTGGATATGTGTTGGAATTGCACTTATTAATCTATACTCTTTATAATTCCGAAACTGTATATATATACTTTATCATGCCTTTAATTATATGTTTTGGAGTATCTCACCCTTTACTTGTTTCGTCGTTACCTTTATATTGGTAACGTGCAGGTTATGAAGATGGAGTTTATAGCTGCTATTAGTCGAGTCGGTGTCGCTCTGATACGTAGCACTCGGGGAGAATATTTATGTTGTCTTGTTGTGGTTATTTTGTTGTTTTTCCTTTTGTAAATAAGAATCATACTTTATGAAAATATGATTTGTTAAGGAAGTTTAATTACAAAGATGTTTTGAATTTTATGAATCAATTTATGATTTCCGACGATGCTATGTATCCGAGATTTATACTTTAAAGCAAATTATTTAAAGTGATTTGGTTTTGATGGTGTGATGCCTCAGTATTTAATTTATGAAATTTTAAATTACTCTGAGTTTTGCATATAAAACCTTGGGTAATATTAGGGTGTTACATCTCTGGCATACTTCACCAACGCATAGGCATTAAGATCAAATACACTATGGTGAATGTCAGCTTTAAACCTATTTCTAGCATTCAGAAACTAACAGATAATCATCCTAGGTAAGAATCTAAGCAGTCTATCTCTAGCAAGCTCAAATCCACAACATAGAGTAAAAACCTAAGATAACTACCAACATAGATTCATAAAGCAGACTATATACAACACCAAGGGAGATAAATGTACATGTGTTCAGAGTAAATATACATACATAACCAACACAATAGAGAAATACAACAAGAAGAGAGGAGATAAACTACCCATTTACAGCGGTTTGTCTACACCTATCGAAGAGCAATTCACCTCCAATCATCCGTGAGCAAGACCCTAGTGTTGTTTTCTAAGCTAATCTATCAAACAATATATGAGTGATGAAATTGGGAGCAAGAACCTCACACCCCAAAACCATACTCCAAAATGAAATAAAAATGAAAGTATAAAGAAAATCGGGTTACACAAGTTCGCCCGGCAAACTAAAAGCATCGCCCGACGAAGTTTCATTTAATTTGGCCCAAATTAAGCCACATCTTCAGCCTGTAAAAATATCTACCTTCGCCCGGCGAAATTCTCTTTTCCTCGCCCAGCGCCCAGGCAGCGAAACAAGTCAGAGTGAAACTCATCTTCCTCTAACAGAACCGTCGCCCAACGATGCAAGGCCTTCGCCTAGCGAAATTGCGTAGGTAGCAACTTTTGTTGTTTTTCTTGTGGCTTCCAACTTCAAGCCTTATTCATTTATTCGATCAAAAATGCATCTTGGAACTCCATTTGGACTTTATTCTCAATGCTCCAATAATGCAACAAATACCTACAAAGTATATACAAAACCAATCAAACGGTACAATATCTACACAAAACGAAATAAAACGTATTTACAACAAAAAGTCGGGATTATTCAACTATATATCAACAAAAGAATGGATAAGTGCCACAAAACCTATATACAAAATAATTACATTTTGGCACTTATCAACTCTCTCCAACTTGACACATTGTTTGTCCTCAAACAAAGTCGAGTAAACCTAAAGAAACGAAAGACGATAATTAAAGAATCATGAATCAACAAGTTTTTAAAACGGAAAACAAATGTATGGTTCAAACAAAAACGTACACGAAAAAATACAAACTTACCACTATCCTACAATGATAACATATAAATGAAATAAATCCTAAGTACAAAAATCAAGCAAAACATTCTAAAATAAAACAAGCTCAATCATGAATCACACCTAGCAAAAATTCATCGGTAGATGAAGAACACACAAAGGTGAGGGATAAAAAACACTCCTCCACAATTTTGCAAACAATAGACTAAATTATGCATTCATCTAAAAACGTATTGAAAATACAAATTCAAGAATCACAAGGGATTTTCAAGGTTATAATGTGGCTTGGATAACAAACAAGTGATAACTCCTGAAGCTAATTGAAACAAAAATTTGCTTAAACCTAAGGGAGTGATCAACTCACAAAGTTCCAAACAATATAATTTCAACAAAACTTATTCTTCATCACAAATTTCACACCAAACACACCTCACTTATTAACATAACATTATTCCTACTCTTTTTGTTTTTCTTTTTCAAAGCTTTTCTCTTTTTTTATTTCTTTTTCTAATCTTTCTTTTCTCTTAACCTCATACCAACCACAATATAAGTTCATAAACATTCCTCTCCCCAACTTGAATCAAACCAACATCATTATGTGAATACTCCCTACTTTCTAAGGCAAGGTAAAAATTCATACAACAACATATAGTTGAGTGTTCAAGAAACAAAGAAATCAACATCCATAAAAAAAGTGAATTGACACTCATAGACAAGCATCAAGTTCAAATAAACATGGATATTGATAAAAGTTCAAAGGGGTTAACAAAGGTTCACACACTCACAAGGTGAATTGAATATTTGACCAAGGTAGTTATGCTCAAAATCAACATACATTGATCATTTTCATGCAATCATACGATCAACAAAAAACAAAAGATTAAGCATAATAAAATCCAGTTAAAACAAGAATGTGGCCTCTAACATATGTGAATAATGGAAAGCTTCCTCACATTTATGGGTAAAAAGGGAACTAAAGTGATTCAATTCATGAGCAAGTAATGCAAAAAGAACGAATGACATGGTAATTATACAAATGATAAATTTCCTAAACATGTTATTCTCTAGAAAGCGATAAACAAATACCTGACGCGTACCAACTTTGAAACTATCATTACCATACATCTGCGAGTTGAAACGATCAAACTCGGAAAATTACCTCAAACGTCTTTAAGTTACCGGACCAAAACTTGAGTCCAAACAACAACAAAATAATTAGAAAAATAAAATGTACAATATTTACAATATTTACGACCAACAAAACTCCTCAAGCTAAACACGACAAGCTTGCGGAAATACAACATTTACGTAACAAAACAAAAGCAAATTACGATACAAAAATGTGGTAAAAATGAATTAACAAGTTGAAAAGTGAAGATTTAAAATTAAGAACTCCTATTTCAATTTGTTAAATCACAAGCCACCAAACAACATAAACAAACATAAACAAAAACATGCTTGTTTTACGTCGTAAGCTCGACGCCTTTCTTGTGTGAGCATTAATAACCTCCTCTCGTCATGTCATGGTATTGCCACACCATGCAAACCTAAAGAAAGTGTCCTAACAACCACACAACAAACGTCACGAGTACGAGACAATTCACAATATCACATGAAAATAAAGAGAATCATAAATATGTACAAGTAACAATATACAAATTCATATACAAAGTCTATACAACATATACAATAATTGCAAAACTCAAAAACAACGGAATTATCGCAATACAAAAACAATAAAACTAATCCCCGACAACGGCCCATTTTGTTGCTGTAATATTAAGCGGCAAGCAAAAAGTAAAGTATTTATTTTTACCGGGTGATATATATCGGTTAGGTTATATCGTATCGTGTCAACAGAGATAGGTTATTGATTCATCGTTCGATAATTCTATCGTTAATGAGTTTGGGATTAAATAAGTTGAAAATAAAAGATAGAAATTAAATGAACTAAAAAGTATAAAGGATAGACAGCTTATTCGGAACGAATACACACTACCTGTCACAGACTTAAATCTACCGTCCAGTTATACTCGGGCTACGATACTCGTTCGTGCCATCACATACCTCTCACAATCCTAAGCTATTTCTAACCCAAATTGAGAATCCTCTAGAATCACCTCGATAGCCATGTCTGGCCTATCTGAACAACCAGAAGTCAACTGCATCACATCCATACCCATCTTTGGAATACTTCACCAACGCAGAGGCATTAAGATCAGATACTCTATGGTGAATGTCAGCTCTAAACCTATTTCTAGCATTCAGAAACTAACAGATAATCATCCTAGGTAAGAATCTAAGATGTCTATCTCTAGCAAGCTCAAACCCACAACATAGAGTAAAAACCTAAGATAACTACCAACACAGATTCATAAAGCAGACTTTATACAACGCCAAGGGCAATAAATATACATGTGTTCAAAGTAAATATACATACATAACCAACAAAATAGAGAAATTCAAAGAGAAGATAGGAGATAAACTAGCCATTTACACCAGTTTATCAACACCTATCGAAGAGCAATCCACCTCCAATCATCTGTGAGCAAGATCCTAGTGTTGTTTTCTAAGCTAATCTATCAAAAACTATATGAGTGATGGAATTAGGAGCAATAACTTCACACCCCAAAACCATACTACAAAATGAAATGAAAATGAAAGTATAAAGAAAATCTGGTTACGCAGCTTCGCCCGACGAACTAAAAGCATCGCCCGACGAAGCTTCGTTTAACTTGGACCAAATTAAGCCACGTCCTCAGCCTGTACAAATATCTACCTTCGCCCAACGAAATTCTCTTTTTCTCTCCCAGCACCCAGGCAGCGAAACAAGTCAGAGCGAAACTTATCTTCCTCTAACAGAACCGTCGCCCGGTGACGCAAGGCCTTCGCTTGGCGAAATTGCCCAGGCAACAACTTTTGTTGCTTTTCTTGTGGCTTCCAACTTCAAGCCTTATTCCTTTATTCGATCAAAAATGAATCTTGGAGCTCCATTTGGAATTTATTCTCAATGCTCAAATAATGCAACAAATACCTACAAAATATATACAAAACCAATCAAACGGTACAATATGTATACAAAACGCAATAAAACGTAATTACAACAAAAAGTCGGGATTATTCAACTGAATATCAACAAAAGAACGGATAGGTGCCACAAAACCTATATACAAAACAACTATATTTTGGCACTTATCAATGCTCTCTATCAATTTTTACTCTCTCTTTCTATAAGATGCCGGTGAATATTGCTAAATATATTATTAAGCTTCAACGCATGTTTTCGTGGGGGGTGGGGTTAGAGGAGAATAAAAGGATTAATTGGATTATATAGAAGTAAATTTTCTTACCCATTAATAAAGGAGGTTTTGGTATAAAAAGAATCAATGATTTCAACTTGTCTTTCCTTAATAAGTAGAGATGGAGGATTTTAGAGGCGTCAGACTCTTTTTGATTCAAGGTTTTGAACGCCTGTTACAGAGACTTTTATATGCAGATCGTAAATGGTGGCAGCTTGAAAAAGGATGGCATTTTTAAATCTTCATGGTGGTCATATTTAATTCCGTTAGATAATAAATTAAAAGAGGATGTGTTTGTTCAATACTACAGGTTTAAGGTTAGAAGAGGATTTACTACTTCTTTCTGGCACACTTATTGGAATGAAAAGGTTTGTTTGAAGAATTTCTTTCCGATTCTTTTCTCGGTTTCTTTTCTCCAGGGGGTTTCAGTTGCGGAAATGAGGGGTTGGTCGGGAGGGGTCTGGCGGTGGGGATATTTGGGATCCCTCACACAGTGGTGGTGTAGCCTGTAGTGGTAGTGGAGTTACAAAGACTGAGGCTTCTGCTGGCCGAATTAAGGCATTTTTCTACCGTCAGAGATATGGTCTATTGGATTCTATAATCTTATCATGGATATTCAATATGTTCTTGTTACTCCAAACTTGCAGATTTATATATTCCCTTATGTCCACCTAATAGGTTCGATAATGCATTGAATTTGGTATGGAAGTCGGAGGTTCCGTTCAAGATAAATACCTTCGTTTGGAGATGTCTTCTAATAGGCTTCCGTCAAAGGACTTATCGAAGATAAGAGGTGTTAATATTCCTAATAATTTTCATAATTCCATTTTGTGCGAGCTGGCAGTAGAAACATTGGATCACATTATTCTGAAGTGTTGTACATCAAAGTTGGTTTGGAGAGAGTGTCCAAAATGGTTGGGCGTTAAGGAGTTCTTGGGGAATAGTTTAAATAGGTGTTTTTTATGGTGGTAAACTCAATGTAAGATTAAGAAGATGACATATGGAAAACAAGGTTGTATGTAATTAGTAATTAGTTGAAATTTATGGATTTTAAGAAATGGAGTTATTTTCCAGAACGACGAGTGGAATGTTATAGATGTTGTTTGCAACTTTAAGGCTATGATCTAGAAATGATCTTTAATAGGTGATATTACTTATCCAATTATAATATTTACAAGTTTAACAAAGAACCTTTGTTTTATTTATCGTAATTTCAATTGGTTTGTAATCTCTCTTTTGTCAAGTTATTCTCAAGTTCTTTCGAAATCAAGTTTAAGAACCCTTAATTCTTACTTTAAAAAGTAGTACTGTAATATTTTTGAAATAATTTATATTAATCACACCTTTCTCAATACTAAAATCTTCTGTAGAAGACAAATTTATTTAATTCATAACAAAATTAATTGTAGATACTCATTCTAATCTAAACACAAACTCTCATGTGTTGACCACTTTATTGATATTTCACTTTTTAGAAACATGCAAATAACTCTTATTTACTACTAGTACATTATATAACAATTAAATCAAAACAACTCTTACTCTCAATTTATTAATGTATACATATTAGATTTTTTTTCATAAATCTTATAAATTCTATCATTATAGAATTCAAGAACAGAACCTTAGATAAAACCTTTAAACCCATATCCGAATACAATTATGAGAATGAAAGTGGAAGTGTACCTGAATTTTTCATTAAGAATCACCGAAGGTTTACAAGTATGTGATCTTGTAATTTGTAGAGTTCCTTATGCCTCCTTGATTCTCATCTAATGGGGATGAAGAGGGAATTTCTAATAAGTCGTTTTCTGTTTTCTACAAATGGGGACCATAACCCTTATAAATAACATTAGGGTTATTTTTTTTAGTATTCAATATTTTAATTTGACCCTTCATCAAATGAAATATTGACTTATGGTATCTACAAAATAACCATACCTTTCATGACATTTATGCTTTTAGCCACAGACTTAATATTATATTAATTAGACCCCTTTAAGTCTTGACTAATTAAAATAATGGCCCTAACACCTTAAATATTACATTGGTGACCCAAAATTCTAACAATCTCCCACTTGTCACATATGTAATCACATACACGTGTTAGACTTTATGAGCTCAAAATTCGCCATTATATTTGTTATACCCCAAAATTTTCCCTCCTACTTCTCAAGGCGATTCACATCTCAATTCTCAAAGATTTCACAAGGGTTGACCAGACAAACCCTCTCCTAAGTAACCAATCCAAACTAGGGTTTTGCCATCCTCAAGTCAAGATGGATTTCCAATGCTCCAAGTGGTCCATATAACCTCCATCATATGCTTCAAGGGATCACCATATCAAGTTCCAAGCCTTACAAGTTCAAATTGCTCATCTAATTGCTCAGATAGATGAAAATCAACTGTATTGGACAAAAAGTCAATTGTTGTCAACATACAGTCAAACTTCATAATTTTTGGTCAACATCAATATTTTGAAGTAATATTCATCATTTGATCAAGGGTTGACCATGATTCATCAAGAAAAGTCAAGATCTGATCAGAAGTCAAAGTTTCCAAATTAGGGCTTCTCTAGACAAAAGTCAATAGAACTTTGACCAAGCATAACTTTCACATTCTTCATCAGAAATTTCTCCACCACAACTCAGTTTGAAGAGAATTCAATTCTCTACAACTTCATGTCTCACAAGCTTGGGCAGAAAATGCTTCATTTGAAGGATATGGATCAAGACATTATAGGTCCTTCTAGAAAAGTCAACAAAAGTCATCTTTTTGCAAAGAAGTGTACATGAGCATAGAAACTCCAATAAAGATGAAACCAAAAGGGATGTTCAGAAGACATCTTGAGATTTCTAAAAAGTCCAAGAACACTAAAAAATATTGAAAATTGAGAAAGATACAAATTGTGCAAGTTGAGCATTTTTGAGGAAGTGCATGAAGAAAAATACCTAGCAAAAGCCAAAAATTTCCAAATGGGCCTAAGATTTTATGATTTAAACTATACCATGAGATTATCCATGACCATTATGTTGCATGCCACGCCCTCTATCTTTTTATTTATTTATTTTTGAATTAAAATAGCTTAAATTCAAATTTAATTAAATAAAATGCAAAAATAAAAGATACGGCAAGTTGGGTTGGATATTTGCATGGCTTGGGGTCCAAGATAGCTCACTACAAGCTATCAATTTTGTGCAAGAATATTGAATAAGAGATTGATCAACATTGGAAAGATTTTGTGCAATTTTTCAAATCAAATATTCTCCATTTAAGGAGAATATTTTCTCTTAATGCCTTGACCTAATTCTACTCTTCTATAAATACCTAACATTCTTACAAGACAAGGAGACTTTTTACACACCTCTTACATGAGCATCCAACCTCTTGCAAAACCCTAAAAATTCTCAAAAATTTCTCAAAGTTTGCCAAATCGTATTCCAACTTCCAGTTGGTTTCAAGTGCTTCCAAGCATTTATTCTTGTTCCTGAGGTGTAGTAGGGTAAGAATGGATCATTATCCATGGCCAAAACATGCTGAATCGTGCCATTCACAAGCATCCATATTCATATTTTCTTGAAATTGTATTTTTCATTTTACTCTATTTTCTTGATATTTAACCATGCTAATATGTTCATGAAGTTTGTTAGAACAGGTTTGATCCATCCTCCACAAGTTTTGACGTATAAATCACTAGATGCCATTGTTAGGGCATGAACTTAGTGAAGATTCGGTTTCCACGATACAAGCTGTTTTAGGACAAACAAACCTTACCATCATGATCGTAGGGTCCTATATAGTCAATCTGGGCTTTTACTTTTCATAAATTGATGCATTTTATAAGTTTTTGATGATTGATGCCAACCGGAGAAGATGACCGGAGCACCGTTCCGGTGCTTCTGATCCAGAAGCTATTAACCCTTACATATTTACAGGTCCATAAGAATGAATGGATGTATCACCGCCCCAGCGGTTCACCTTGTGCGCACTATGTCATTCTCCCTATTAGGTCGTGGGTTCAAACCCCACCTTTTGCAATTTTTCTATTTTGCCTTACAGGTTTCCATATTTCCAGTCCCAAAAGCTCCAACAGATCCTCTCCGCCAAGTCCCAACTTGGGCATCCCCAACACCAAGCTGTGTTCGGGCCTCACCAAAGTGCCAACCGAGTGAGATCCCAAGCTCCAGCTTTTGGATGGCCCCAGATGTGATGTCCCAGAGCTCCACCAGGCGCCCAATTCTAGAGTCTCCGAGCTCCACACGGAACCTTCCGGAACCCAAGCTCCACGGCGCCCACCACTAGAAACCCCAGAAGCTCTAACTTCTGGGTACCTCCAAAGAAACTTCCAAGCTTCGCCATAAGCTCTCTTTTGCTTTGTTTTTGTTTTTTTCCTTCTATATTTTGCTTATTTTCCTTAATTAATTTAATTAGTAATTAGGTTAATTAATTTAGGATTAATTAGATAACTTTCACTAATATTTTCTTTTATCTAATTTAATTAATTAATTAAGGTTAGTATCCACTAATTCTTTTTTTTTAATTAATTAAAATCAACTAGATCTAGGTCATTTTCACATAAACTCTAAATTCAAAAATACCAAAAAATATTAAGACTAGTTTTCTTTTCTGCTATTTATTTTTCTTGCATTTTAAATTCTAGAAAGGTTGTATAGGTTGCAAATCTTTTTATCATGTAATAGCGTAGGATTTTACTTTCCGCACTTTACTTTCTGCACCTCCTATTATGTATCTGCCCCAAAGCCATGTAATAGCGTAGGACCCTTTATATTTCCGCAATTTACTTTCTGCACCTATTAAACTGCTAGTAATTAGGCGTGTATGGCAAGATAAAAAACAATCTAGATCATTAATACAAGATAAAATATCTGAAAACAATACACATTTCTCACACTCGCACCCCCTAGGGTATTCTCTCTCGTTGCCTTATAAATGGTCAAGTACCTCGAACGTGGGGGTATATTAGCACAGTTGCCTACGAAATATCATCACAGTTCCTTCGACTTAAAAGATCATAGTCCCTCGATGTTGCCTACGAATACATGATCTCATCCCTCGGTTGTTGCCTACGAAAAGTGATGATCGTCCCTATGAATGTGCTAGGATACTCCTACAAGTTGCCTTCTATGACCATCCAATGTCCCTTCGAATGTCCCTTTACATCCAACGAATAGGGTTACCTACCAACTAATGGTATGGATAGCGCTATTCTAAAGGAAAGAAAAATAACACAGAAACGACCGTTCTGAGTAGGTAATAAGTCTCTTTTGCTTGCTCAATTAAAACATTATTTTTACACCTCACACTTTTCTCAAAACTTTTCCAAAACAAAACATTTCCGAACACTTCGTATACATTCCAGCGTGAATCATTACGAAGTCAAAGCGAAATGCCTTTTCAAAACACCTTTTCAAACACACACACAAAAAGCAAATTTCAAAGTGAGCTAAAGCAATTAAGAGCCCGTAGATAACTACGGATGGAAAGGGTGCTAATACCTTCCCTTTTATAACCAACTCCCTTGCTCAGAATCTAACGAAGGTCTTTTCCTGTTCTTTTCGCCTTCCCTTAATTGGATAAAAGAAAAGTCGGTGGCGACTCTTGCTATCCGCAACATTTGCGATAAAACGCAAAACAAACAAGTCAGTTCTCCCACTGTGTTACAATATTCCTTAAGCATATCCAAATTATCTCGTCCATTAATCATGTCACTATTTAGAACCAAAGTGATTTTCGTTATAGAAATCATAGCTAAACCCGTCAATGATCACCAATATTGACACAACTAAATGACAAAGATCAAACATGAAATGTGTAGCATGAAAATCACATGAAGTTGGTTTGTATATGTCGATTTTCAACTGGTCCTACTTTACTTTAGTGAGATCATTCAACAACTTTATTGTACAAAATGTAAACT
Source organism: Vicia sativa (assembly GCA_021764765.1). NCBI lineage: Eukaryota > Viridiplantae > Streptophyta > Magnoliopsida > Fabales > Fabaceae > Vicia > Vicia sativa. Next base: position 73,386,396 of record CM038793.1, read on the forward strand.
ACTAAATATGAAACTTTATTAATTTGGAAATATCCAAAAATACAGTATGCATACATAATAACAAAATATAGAACATGAAATTCTTAATTGACTACCTTCCACTAAATCAATGACTCCTCTAACGGTAAAACACCCATGCGAGCATTGTGATCATGAAAGACCTTGGGTGGAAGACCTATTGTAAGAGGATCTTCTATCATGGAGTTAGTCCCAAAGTGTTCTATAGAAATCTTTCCAATTTGTACCCTTTTATTTAACAACTAGGAACTTGATGACAATATGTTTTGACTTGGTATAACTTAAGTGGTCTTTCAATTCTTTCTATAATTCACAACCCAGAGACAATGTTCCTCAATCGAGTGCCACGATTGGATGCCTCATAACATGCTATAAACTATGCTGCCATGATGGATGAAGCCGTAAGAGTTTTCTTGACACTTCACCAAGTAACTGCACCACCAGCCAACAAGTATATATAGCCTGAAGTGGATCTTTTGCTGTTTTGGCATCCAAAAAAATACGAGTCATATTATCCAGGGATCTCTAACTGGTCTAACCTCCTATACGTGAGTATATAGTCTTTTGTTCTCTTTAAATATCTTATATCCTTTTGGCTACTTTCCAATGATCCATTCCTGGATTGCTCAAATATCTGCCTAATATCCATTGAAGAATGTCGTCTTAACATCCATTTGATGGATTTCCATATCATAATGTGCAACAAGAGCCATGATTGTTCTAAAAGAGTCTTTCGATAAAACCGGAGAGAAAGCCTCTTTAAATTAAATCCCTTCCTTTTGAGTATAACTCTTAACTATAAGACAAACTTTATACTTTTTCACATTACCGTTAGAATTCCGTTTGTTCTTAAAAATTCATTTGCAACCAATGGGTTTCAAACCTTCTGGTAATGAGACAAGTTCCCAAAACTTTATCGTCTTTCATGGACTTTATACTCCTACTTTATTGCTTCAATCCACTTACTATTGTTTTCCTCGTGTTTTTTGAAGAAATACTATGTAATCATCCAGAATAGCACTTCTACTTTCTTTAATGGATCTCGGTAAAGGTATTGGTTCTTGTGACACTTGTTCTTGAGGATTTTGAGTTTGTTCTTCATGAATTACCAAATCATATTGAGTAGGGGGAAAATCAACAATGTCTTGTGGAGGTTCCATACTTGCTTGATCAAAAGCAACTGTATAAATCGATTCTTGAATTGTTACCGATTCTTCCTCTAAAACAAAGTCTCTAATCTTATTCTTCCCCCCAAACTCAATATCCTCAAAGAATGCGGTTGTTCTGCTCGGCAGTCCAATTATTTTCATTTGGCTTATAAGTTCTTGCCTCAGGTATTCAATAATTTTCCATAGGAAACTATTGTGTCAAGCAAATATAGATTATCATGACCCATAAGTGAAACAGTTCCAACAATATCTGAATTGAAAAACAACTTGAACCTATTATTTTCAAATGAACAAAAATAACATCATTTGTCCAAATAAGAAATCGAAATTAAATTCAGTCTAAATGACAGAACCACAAAAGTGTATTTCAAATCCAAATAAAATCTGATACACAGTAATAATTAAAAATGCCATATAGCTTCCACCTCCACCGACTTGCCATCTTCCACATATATGTATCTTTCAACATCATTTGGCGTTCGGTAGTTTAGGAAACCCTACATTGAAACACTAATGTTAGTAGTTGCACCAGAGTCTAACCACCAAGTGTTTCCCAGTACTAAAGCTAATTGACCTCAGAACAAACCAAAATATGAGTCATGCGATTGGAGTGATCCAACTTCTCATAATATTTCCTCTATTAATAGAAATCATATTTCGAAGGAGAAGGTGGTTGCTTCATCCTTAATGCAAGGTCAAAATTCACGAAGCCAAGAACAATTTCCATGTTCTCATTCCATTCCTTAAATTTTGTCTCATTAAGGACCAAAACTGAATTTAGATTAGAAGATATTGAAGCAATTGTAGCTGAAAAACAAGAATAAAATTAAATATCTTAAATATACTCACATTAAAAAAAATTTAATTATCAATTTGTTCAAATAAAGATATAACACATCTCAAGATACCTAGGGCACCATCAATATTGAGTCTTTGGACACTAATATTAATTGTTAGTGGTACTCTTGTTGTAACGATCAAACTTTGATAATAAAAAATGTCGAATAATAAATCCCTCTTTGAATTGATTTATTATTCATAAGCAATCACATGTTTACCATCACAAGCGCGTATGAAAACTGACCTACCAACAATTGTCTTTTAGATCAATTGATACTCGCATGGACAAACATACACACAACCAAACAAAATTATTTAACATTTTTCATAAACAATTTCCATAAAAGTGTCACTTTAACGACTTTTTCATTTTAATTACTCAATCGAGAGCTTAAGTTACTGTATAAAAATTATAATCAATAGTCAAATTCAAACAAAATTGAACCAAAGAAAATTTAAAATTAAATCCAAAATAATAAATATTAATACTCTTTATGCACTATTACCATGAAATTGGAATTATATTAAAATTCCAAAATTAAATATTTAATCCAAATAAAAAAACAAAAAAAAAAAAAATCAATACACTCTGCAGTCCTGTTACAGCGTTTGGTACTGAGTTAATTCCAAAATATATAAAAAAAATACACATAGCACGGTGAGAGAATTAAAATTAAAGACTATGTAACTTTACTAAAATTCATCCTAATTTTTCCAAACTCACGGCTAATCTAATCCAAACACACATTAATAAACTTCAAAAATTCATGCAATAATTGCTTTTACCACCACAATCACTTTTGCAGAGGTTTTAATCCACAATGAAATACTAAAACACAATTTAGGAAAAGTAGCACTGCAATGAAGAAACAATAGTGCCACAGTTTGAAAATTAAGAATATAGTTAAATTCAATAACATAATTCAATCACAGAAGATCCATATATGTGCTATATAGATATACATGATACGGTAATTTAAATTAACATAATCTCAAAAAATACATATATTGAACATGTATATACTATAGAAAAAATAAAATCCAATATATATTAAAAAGAATATTGTCGTAACGATATAGCACGATGTAAAAATAATTGATATTGCCATCATGAATTTTATATAATTTCAATAACTGAACAAATGTTAAGCAATTGCATAAATAAATAAAAAATATTGATCCTATTATCAACGTAAAAAGAAAACATGAAGATCATAGAAAAATTCAATTTTAAACAATAAGAATTTCAAAATAAAATTATTAAAATTAAATTGAATTAGATATGAGTGGCTCTGCTACCATTTGTTAGATTTTGTTTATAAATCTAATAAATTCTCTCACCGAAGATTTACGGGTATTTTGCAATTTGTAGAGTTTCTTATGACTTCTCGAGTCCCCTTTGATGAGGATGAAAAAATTTCTAATAAACCATTTTTTATTTTCTGCAAACGAGGACCATAACCCCTATAAATAACCTTAGATTACTTTTTTTAGTATTCAATATTTTAATTTGGCCCCTCATCAAATTAACTATTGACTTATGATATCTACACAATAACTTCATGACATTTATGTTTTTAGCCATCAATTTAATATTATATTATAAGTCTTGACTAATTAAAATAATAATCCTAACACCTTAAATATTATATTTGTGATCCAAAATTCTAGCACTTATTTATTTTAGCTTCCCATATATTTTATTCATGCTTAACCTTCGCAACAACAAAAAAACCCTCCAATACAAGCTCCTCTAGGAAATTGCCTAGAGGCATATATCGAGGCATTGAACTGGATGGATGAAATCCGGTGTTGATCTTGATAAGAAAACTTAATTTCACAAATTAAAAAAAAAAACGTGTTTATACTATAGATTTTAATGTTAACAATGATATAGAAAAAGTAACATACATGAAAAATTAAATATTAAATATATTCCTTTAAGAACAACTTTTTTTTGTTAATTTTCTTACCCGAAGCCAACGCAATGCAAAAAAGTCCAATAGAAGAGATTGACAAATGAGCTGTGCCATTTTTCTTTGAAGATTTTCTTACAACTCTATTTTCTTTTGTTTTTGTAATATACATAACAATGTTTAAGTTCTTTATATAGTAGTCATTTGGTAAGAACTTTCAGAATTAAATCGTATTGTATTTATTTATGTATTAAGTAATAATTGATTGGTGAGAGCTAGGTTGAAAATTTGTGGATATTTATCCTCAATGTTCTATACTCATGAAATTTTATAATATAAAATTAATTTTTAAAATCATATATTATCTCAATTTTAATATATTGAAATTTATAAATTTTCTCACTTAAAAAGTTCAACATCATCATTTTCATTCAATGTGACAATTATTATTTAAATTTGTTATATTAACATTTTGCTACTCAAAAATTAAATTAAATTATTTTATATTTTAATTTTTTAAAATTTAAATTAATATATTATTTTAAAATTTTATTTTATAGAACAAATTTTAATTAATAAATGTTATAAACGCTAAGTTATCCATAAATTTGCAATGAGTAATCAATAATTTTTCTGATTTAATATTCATATCATAATAATTTAACTCACATGCTACGTGTTTACTCTATATATTAATTTGAAATATACATATAATATAAATACTCAAAAAGTAGAGAAAGAAGATTGAAAAAGATAGAGGCATATATTATAACTCATGCAATTTATTTATTTTTTATAGGTAAAGAGCAATTAATTCAATCTGTTGGATATTTGTGGTTCTTGGTGGGTACGTGGCAACCCTTGAATAAAGAAAGTGTTGATGGAAATTGTATTTTAAAACTCAAAGCGTGGGAACTTCACACTAACCTTTAGGAACAATTCTCCTCCACCAATTATAGTATATTGGATGCAAATGAGATTAAGAGCGAATTTTCTTCAGGATACTTTTGAATTTTTTTATGTGAATTGCACAAACAAATTAAACGTATCTTTTGATAATAATTTACAAAATTATGTTTCCTATACTTTATTCATGCATTAATAAAGTTAAAGGATGATTTAGAATTATTGAAATGGTGGAAAAATGAATGTTTATTTTACTATTTTCCGTATATTTTTCTGATCCACAAGTATCTCTATTTATAGAAAAATTGATATCATTTAGTGAAAGGAAGCAACTTTTGAATAATATTATGCACATGAGATAATGAATTATACACAAGCATATTAACGGTTTAGTGGTGTAGGTTTGCCTCCAACTACTAAATGTTGTGGGTTCGAGTACTTCAATCACTTTAATAATGTACTTTCATCATTAAATTCAAGACTTGATTTTAATCAAGTGTGAGTTGAATTTTCATTATTGGTGATTAATAAGATTTTCGCTTTTATCAGATTCCTACATGATGTCTTCAACATCATATCCAGGTCAATTATTTCGTCAAATAATTACAAAATATTTCAATTTTATTAATTTTGAATATTCAAACATACACATAGATATATCTCTTTTATATACTTTGATATTTTAACCAATTATCACACAACCATAACAATACAGTCACTCAATTACTTTGTATATCATTCTAACATTTTAAATCATTCAACATTTATTATTAAACCATTTAATAACAACCAATACGATGTAAAGTTTCACTTTTATTTCAATATACACACCTCATATTTTAGTTAATACAATAAACATGTAAAACAACCATAATAAACATAATTATCAAATTTCCCTATTTGAAACAATAATGATTATATTTTATCATATTTAATATTTTACCATATATTCAATCATGTAAATCATAAACACATATCACAATCAAATCTGAATAGTTAGATTAATTTAATTCTATTAAATAAAATTTTATCATTTACATAACATACAAAAAATATATGTATATACTTGAAATTTAATATATAATTATCAGTGATTATACCTTAAATAAGATTGAAGTTTAAGTCATAGCGCGCATATATATATATATATATATATATATATATATATATATATATATATATATATATATATATAGGAAGGATCAACACACGAAGAATTACATGAGTTACACTGCTAAAACGTCACTGGATTAATATTTTTAAAATCAACCGTTGGATTGAAACATACCATCATATAGATCATACCTATAAAGTTTGAGATTAATCTATAATAATTTACTATGTCATTGAACTACATCAAAATTAACGTCATATGAAAGCCTATTTTGACGTTAATCTTTGGATATCTTGATCGTATAGTAAATCATTATAGATTAATCTCAAACTTTATAGGTATGATCTACATGATTATATGTTACAATCCAACGGTTGATTTAAAAAAATATTAATCCAAAATGACGTTTTGAGCGTAACTATGGTGTAACTCGGTGTAATTGATCTCTCTCTCTCTCTCTCTCTCTCTCTCTCTATATATATATATATATATATATATATATATATATATATATATATATATATATATATATATATATATATATATATATATATATATATAATGAAATAAAGAAAATAATATTTTTCATTAGTTCAAAACATTATAACTAATTATATGTATATTTACTTATGTAATAAAGTTTTAGTAAAGACAAATCAAATACTTTATGATCAATGTTTTAGAAAATATTAACAAACAAATTTCATATTTAAATTCTCTGTAAATAATTACAAATCCACTTTCAGATAAGTATATCACACAATAAAGGGTTAATACCTATTTTCACCTCTGACATATGGGGTGTATTTGAAAAATCCCCCTGCCAAAAAAAAAGTTCCAATTGTTACCTTGACAAATTTCAAAAGTTTTATTTTTTACCTTTAGGTTGCCACATCACCTAAAAAGCTGATGTGGCTTATATTTTTGTTACACTTGTAAGTTTTTGTCATGCCATGTCACACAATACCAGATGAAATGTCCACAATGCCCTTCTATTAAAATCCCTAAATATTTTGCAAAGGCACGGTTTCATTTCAGACCCTCTAAATTAGGGCGCAGCCATAGCCATCTTCTTTCTCGTTTGCAAAGCCATTTTACAAATAAAAGCCAGTTTCAATTCAGACCCTGCGATTAGGGTTCTTCATCCTAGCAAATGGGTGTGTTTAATTTAGTGTTTCATCATGGGGGAAGTTTCGTGCAAGACGGCCATACGTATTATAGAGGAGGTAGTGAGACTGTTGTTGAAGGTCAGGACGAAGATAAATGGAGCTTTTTTGAAGCTGTTAGTCTGGTTAAAGATTGGGGTTATGAAGGTTTTAGGCTTTGGAGAAAGATTCCGCAAACGGATGAAGGGTTTACAAATGTTGTTGATGATGCAGGAGCTGTAGAAGTTGCTAAGCATTGTATGTCTTGTAGGGTTCACGACGATCTTTGGGTAGAGCACGGTGTAGAAGACATGATGACCAAGGTTCTGGTACCTAATGTTGATGACTTCAGCACCTCTAGTGGAGATGATAGTAGTGGTGACTATGTTGATGCAAGCCAATGTTTCAATGACAATGAAGAGGAAAGAGTAATTGACGTAGAAGAAGAGAAATTTGAACAAGTGGAGGTAGATGTTCCAGTTAGTGGGAATAGGGTGGAGATCGAAGGGAAATCATTGAGATTCAAGCGTTGTGCATCCAAGGATCCCAAAAGATGAAAGAAAAAGGGACAAGGTCAGTGTTTTGGTGCACAAAAGTGTCTTAGGATCTTCTTCAAAGAGGGCTACAAGGAAATGTGAAGATGTGGATTATGCTAGTGAGGAACTTGAAAGTTCAGATGCTGATGAAAGTGACATGGATGACAAACCTTCCAAGCCAAAGTATGAGAAGTTCAGATCAAAGCAGCTTAACAAAGACTTTCAATTCAAATTAGGTATGGAGTTCATTTTCTTTCGAATTTAAAGATGCTATCGTGGATTGGTATTAAATGGTAGAGAAATAAGGTTTGTTAAGAATGAGAGCTGTAGGGTTAGGGTTGAGTGTAAGAGTAAATGTGGGTTTTTGGCATTGTGTAGCAAAGTGGGAGGCAGCCTCACTTACCAGATAAAGACTTGGGTGGGGACACATGTGCAAGGGTATTAAATAACAAGTCGCCAATTCCAAGTGGGTCTCTAAGTTAGTGGTTGAAAAGAGGAAGTCACAAGGAAAGTGAACAAATTATGTCCGAGCTTAGACGAAATATTCATGGGCATTACCAAAGGAAAGCTTGGAGAGCCAAATCTATGGTGAAGAAATAATTGAAGGTGATGCAAAGGAACAAGATAACATGTTATGGAGATATGCAGCTGAGTTGAGAAAACATTGTGTTGGGAACACCGTCAAAGTAAACACTGAGAGACCACATCCAACACTACCACCAAGATTTGGTAGATTTTACTTCTGTTTTGATGGATGCAAGAAAGGGTTTACCAAGGGTTGTAGACCATTTATAGGGGTAGATGGGTGTCATCTTAAGACACAATATGGAGGTCAGTTGTTAATTGTTGTAGCAAGGGACCCGAATGACCAATATTATCCTTTGGCATTTGGTGTGGTGGAGACTGAGACAAAAGAAAGCTGGAGATGGTTTATGCAATTGCTAATGGAAGACATTGGAGAAGAGAGAAAGTATGTTTTTATTTCAGACCAACAAAAGGTACAAAGTGACTTTGTTATTCACATTAATGTTACATGCTTTTGTAGGAAGTATCATATATGCACTAGTGTTACAAATATATGCACTAATTCTGGTTTGTAGGATTCAGTAGGATTCACTAATGTTACATGATTTTTGCTGTTGCTAATGTTCAACATTTATGAGGAATATATCAGTTGCTGATGTTACATGTTTTCTTGCTGTTGTCTTGCTGTTTTTAGGGGCTGGTCAGTGTCTTTGAGGAAATGCAACAGCAAGTTGAACACAAGGTCTGCCTCAGACACCTGTATGCAAATTTCAAGAAGAAATTTGGAGGGGGAGCTGCCATTAGATACCTATTACTGGGGGCTGCAAAGGCTACTTACTTCCAGGCTTGGGAGAAGAAGATGAATCAGCTTAAACAAATTGATAAGAAGGCATGGGAATGGCTGATGGGTGTGCCAACAAAACTATGGTGTAAGCATTCATTTTCATTTTACCCTAAGTGTGATGTTTTGATGAATAACTTGAGTGAATCTTTCAATAGTACAATATTACAAGCTAGGGATAAGCCAATACTCACTATGGTAGAATGGATTAGGAACTACGTGATGAATAAGATTGCTAATAGTGTTGTTAAGCTTGATAAGTGGAAGCACAATGTCATGCCTAATCCTAGGAAAAGGCTTGATAAGGAAACATATCTCGATGGGGAATGGCGCCTACATGGAGCGGTGGTGATTTGTGGCAAGTCCATCACCATATAATGGATTGCGTTTGTTGTTGATCTTGGGAAAAAACCGCTCTTGTTGTTTTGGGATCTTGTGGGCATACCTTGTAGGCATGTTGTTTCGCATTACAGATCAAAACTTAGATCCCGAGAAATATGTTGACCCTTGTTACATGAGAGAAGCTTACGGGCATGTTATGAAAACAATGTTAGTCCAATAAATGGCATGGACATGTGGCCAATGTGGATCTTGAAGAATTGTTGCCACCCAATACAAGAAGGGACCGAAGGCCTAAGAAACCGAGGTTTAGAGAATTGGATGAGATTGGTTCAAGGATGAGGAGGGTAGGTGTAGCATATAGATGCACACATTGTGACAAATTGGCCATAATTCTAGAAAGTGTCAAGCTAAGGAGCAAGATCCAAATGCACTAAAGAGAAAGGTATTGTGTTCATGAATCACATCGAATAATATTGTGTTCGAATATCGATATGTCTTTATTTGCCTTGTTTAGCATATTTATATCATTTACGAATAATGCGAGAAAGACACCCGGACCAAAGTGTCAAAAAATCGATGGAACTGTGGATGAAGGCCCGAGATGGATGCAAATGTTGATACAACCGCAATCGGAGGTGGAACTATGGATGAAGGCCAGAGATGGATGCAAATGTTGATACAACTGCAACTGGAGGTGGAACTATGGATGAAGGCCCGAGATGGATGCATTCTTTGAATAATATGATGGATCTTTATGAAGAACAACAATCACAAGTTGACAATCCCACACAACCTACTGCTATGCAACCTCCTCCAACACATGAATCACAACATGATGCAATGCAACCTCCCCTAACACATGAATCACAACATGAGGCAATGCAACCTCCCCCAACACATGAATCACAACTGCTGCTACTAATGTCAAAAACCTTGACTAGGAAAAAGGTGGTCGTGCCTTGAAGCGATCAAGAAGAGAGTCAGTGAAAGATTGAAGGAAGTGAGGAATGCCAAAAGACATGGTGGGCCTGGATCAACACCTGATGCACCTTTGACCATAGGTGAAGAAACTGGTGGTAGTACCTCAAAGAAGATATCAAGGAAGAAGAGGAAGGGCATTGATCAGTAGTTGTGCACATAGTGTGCTATTTTGTAAAATTCAATTTGAAAGTTTCCTGTGTCATTTTGTTACTTTGACTTATTATCAGAACAGGCTTGGCTTAAGTTATGTATCATGTTATTGTCATTTTGTATCACAGATGTACTTGACTATGTATCACAACAGATTTGCTTAACAATGTGAAAGTCATTTTGTACAACAGAATTGCTTGACTATGTATCACAACAGATTGGCTTAACTATGTTATTGTCATTTTGTACAACAGTTTTGCTTAAGAACAGAATTACTTAACAACAAATTTGCTTAACAACAGATTTTGTACAACAGAATTACTCAACAGAATTGCTTAACAACAGATTTCCAAAATATCAGAACAGATTTCCAAGATATTCCAAAATAGTTTGACTTAACAATATATCAGAACAGACTTAAGCAAATATATTCCATAACAAACCATAAGAAAGAAATATATTCCATATTCCATAACTCAACTAACCAAAACTCATGACAGTAATATATTCCATATTCCATAACAAAGAAATATAATTCATGAACTAAATTTTACATAGGTTACAACTTCCTAGAACATAAGCCACAACTTCATGAATTTTTACATGAACTAAGTAAGAAATGAACCAAAAGACAAATAAACCCAACTAAAACATAATTCAGCTTCTTTTTTAACTCATCCATTTTTTTATCCATGGCTTCCATCTTCAGTGTCATATCTCTCTCCAGTTTGCTCATCGGTTCTCTCAAACTATATCCGAATGGCGTTATCACCAAAATCACCGAAAATTCATCATCCCAAACAAATGCTCATCTCCTTTACCCCAGAACTTACACTTCCAGTATTTTCTCCCAGGATTTGCAACCGATTTTGAAACAAATAACTTCATGGAGACATTGTGGACACATTTGGGAGTTACTCTACCATTTGAAGATAAGCTTGAAGCAGAACAAATTGGTTGACTCATGTTTATGAAATCAAAGAAAACTTAAAGATGAAGAGGAGAGCAAAAGTTGTGTTGCTGAGATCAAGTAGAAGAACGTTGTCGTAGAAGATGGCTTTGCAAACGAGAAAGAAGATGGCTATGGCTGCGCCCTAATGTAGAGGGTCATAATTGAAACATAACATTTGCAAAATATTTAGGGATTTTAATAGAAGGGCATTATGGACATTTCATCTGGTATTGTGTGACATGGCATAACAAAAACTTACAAGTGTAACAAAAATATAAGCCACATCAGCTTTTTAGGTGATGTGGCAACCTAAAGGTAAAAAATAAAACTTTTAAAATTTGTCAAGGTAACAATTGGAACTTTTTTTGGCAGGGGGTTTTTCAAATACACCCCATATGTCAGGGGTGAAAATAGGTATTAACCCCACAATAAATTATACAAACCAAATAAATTCACACTTTATTACAACACAAACTTAATTATAACTTTTGTACGATATCATATACACATTCTTAAAAGTGAGTAATTTTTAGAAGTTACTTCTATGCAACAAGATGATCCTTCCGTGCAAGATGACACTTCTATGCAACAAGATGATCCTTCCGTGCATTCAAGAACCTACATTCACTTTTGAAATGTCCCAGTTTGCCACAATAGAAGCAACTTCCTTTCTTTCTTTTCCTTTGTCCGTTTCCATTGTTGTCATGAACATCTTCACCATCTATTTCCATATTATCATTAGACATTTTAGACTTTCCATCTTCCACAACATGTACTTTCTCATGAGTAAATTGTTCTTTAGTATCTTCTTGTTTACGATGCTCTTCTTCTAACTGAAAGTGATTGCCCAATTGCTCAAGAGATATATCCTCCTTTTTATGTTTCAATGTCCATTTTATATCTTTCCACGAAGGTGGGAGTTTATCTATTATGGATGACACAATGATGGTTTCATTCATGTGCATTTTGCGTTGTTTGTAATTATTTAGAATACGTTCAATTTCATGCAATTGTTCCATAACAGGTCTATTATCTACCATTTTATAATTATTAAAATGAGAAACAAGAAATTTCTTACTTGTAGCTTCTTCTTGGATGTACCTTGCCTCTAATTTATCCCAAAGATCTTTTGTAGATTCACTACTTTGATAGATATTGAACAAAGAATCTGACATACCGTTAAGAATTGGCTCATGCAAATGTAATCATCATTTTCCCATTTTTGTCTCTCTCTTGTTTCAGCGGTTGTTTCTTCTTCACTTTCTTCTAGCTTTGTTGTATTCAAAACATATTCCACTTTCAAAGTTGTAAGCAAGAATTTCATATTTTTTTGCCAACGAATAAAATTTCCTCCATTAAACTTATCCAATTTCACAAATTAGATGTCACTTCTTTAAGTGATGCGCCATTGATTAAGTAATAAATTGTTCCTAAAGATTGTTGGATATTTGTAGTTGTTGGTGGATATGTGGCAACCGTTGAACAAAGAAAGTGTTGATGAAAATTATACTTTAAAATTCAAAGCATGTGAATTTCATACTAACCTTTAGGAACAATTTCCCCCCCACCAATTAAAGTATATTGGATGCAAATGAGATTAACAGCGAATTCCCTTCAGGATACTTTTGAATTTCTTAATATGAATTGTAACACCGGGTCCAAAGAAGGCAGGTGGTTACACCGCATGTAAGACTAGTCACCACATCGGAATAAAAGGGATCCTAAGAATATGCAGGTATGAGACTGCATGGTTGAAGGAGGCTTATAAGGATTAATTGGTACTACCTATACGAACTACACAGTTAAGTGTGTTTGACTTGGAGTAGTCTTGGGATGGGTGACCTTATGAGAAGTTTCTCAGAAAGAAAAGACTCGTGTTGGTCTGTGGAGAATTATGTTTCTTACACTTTACTCATGCATTAATAAAGTATAAGGATTAATTAGCATAATTGAAATGGTGGAAAATGGATGTTTATTTTACTATTTTCGTATATTTTTCTGATCCACAAGTATCTCTATTTATAGAGAAATTGATATCATTTAGTGAAAGAAAGCACCATTTGAATAATATTTTGCACATGAGATAATGAATTGTTATATGTTTTCACGTTCAGAATTATACACAAGCATTGTAATGATTCAGTGGTGAAGGCACTCCTCTAACTACCAAACATTGCAGGTTTGATTCCTAACTAGTCATTTTGAATTTGAATTTTATTCTATTACCGTTGGCCATAATGTTTTAAAACCAAGACTGGTTATCAACCCATACAAATTATTGGGTCAGTGGGTTACTGGTCAGACCAGTGGATCACTGGTTGGGCCGCACGACTTCTAATAGTGTAAATATATAATTTTATTTTATTTTGGTAACATGATTTTTTTAAAAACTTTTGTTAATTTGTACTATTATTCTATCGTATAATTATTTTTTTAATATTAATAAGTTTAATGAAAATTACATTAGAGAAAAATGTTATATATATATATATATATATATATATATATATATATATATATATATATATATATATATATATATATATATATATATATTCAATTCTCTTTGATCAAATTAAACATCAAAGATTTTCATGTTGTAGTTGATAAAACTACAATCTTAATAGTTTTGAAATGTTACATATCTTTTATTTAAAATTTGATAAAATTTCATTATAAAATTTTAACATTATTTTATAATTATAAAACATAATTATAAATATTTATAAAATTGAATTTTAAAACAATTACTCAAAACATAAGAAAAATGATAATAGGGGGATTAAAATTATAATTAAGCTAAATTATAAATATAAAAAGATCAATCCGTTAGATCAAGAAATCCATCGGTTTATTGGTTTGACCAATGAACCGGTCAGGTCACATCGGTTTTCACTAGATCAATTGCAACAATGGTCCAATAATCTAATCAGACCGCTCTACTCTCCGATTCACGGTCAAACCGATCAACCGGAACGGTTCGAGTTTTTTAACTATGGGCCATATGATCCAATTTATTTATTCTTGGTTCCAATTAATAATATATTGATCTTTTAAATAATATTTTGGAAATTTCTATAACACAGTCCATCAACTTTATTTAATATATAGACAAGTGAGAAAAGGAATAGTCCAAGAAAATAGGTGACAATGACTCTATATTATGGAGAATTTGTCATGAGTGTCTTCCCTAGAAAAAAAGACTTCATCAGCGTCAAGTGGATTGTCCTAGAGAATGTCCATTTTGTAGTAATCATGTTGAAGATGATTCTCATGTGTTTTTTTTATATCCAGAGACCAATTATTGTTGGGGGCAAACCAATTATTATTGGGGGCAGCAGGTTGAAATGATATAATAGGTCATATAGTCATTTAGCAGGTGTATAGTTGGAAACCTCCTTCTAAATATTGGGTCAAATATAATGTAGATGCGCATTTTAACAAGACATGTGGATCTACAAATAGAGATTGGTATTTACGAGACAATTCAGATAGTTTCTTTTATGGAAAGTGTGGTTTGGAATATCGGTAATCTTTCCATCATACAAATAGAAGCTTTGATACTCAAAAAAGCTATTCAAAGTGTTATAGTTTTGAATATTGATCGAGTGAATTTTTGAAAGTGACTCTTTTCAAGTGGTGCAAGCATTACACACTCTCAAATTCCAAGTTTTATTCAATTGTTAGATATTATAATTTTTTGCTTCAAAATTTTTCCAACTATGAGATTGAATTTATAAAACGTCACATTTAAATGTGGTTGCCTATTCATTAACGAAAACGGTCAATTTATATATCTGACTCGGTATCTTACATATTATTCCTCTTTATATTAATCCTTTGATTATGAATGAAAAAAAAGAAGCTTAGTTTTACTTTGTTAACAAAAAAACACAAACTCTATATCTTGACCACTTTATTGATATTTCACTTTCTATAGACATGCAAATAACTCTTATTACTACTAGTACAATACATAACATACAAATGAAAATAAACTCTTATTACTACTGGTACAATACATAACATACAAATGAAAATAACTCTTACTCCCAATTATTACTTTAGCTTCCGATAGATTATATTTATTTTAGACTGATGGAAGGCTACAGTGCTCTTGATTGCATAATTCGTCATGCCTAACCTTCACAACAACAACGCTCTCCAATACAAGCTCCAGTAGGAAATCCCTTAGCCTTGCAATTTATGACACAATCAGTAGTGCATAAATCAAGGCATTGAATTGGATGGATGAAATCCTGTGTTGCTCCTGATAAGAAAAATTAAATTCACAAATTAAAAAAAATCTTCTTCATACAATAGATTTAAATGTAAACAATAATGTAGAAAAATTAACATACATGAAAAATAAAAAATTAAATATTTTCCTTTAAGAACAATTTTTTGTTGTTGTTATTTTTCTTACCTGAAGCCATGGCCAACGCAATGCAAAAAAGTCCCAATAGAAGAGATTCGCAAATGAGCTTTGCCATTTTTGTTTAAAGAGTTTCTTACAACTCTATTTCCTTTTGTTTTTGCAACATGCATAACAATTTTCTTTATATAGTACTCATTTGATAAGAACTTTAAGAATTAAAACATATTTTTTATTTATGTATTAAATAATGAATTAATGTACATATCAGAATAATTTAAATCATAAACTACATGACTACTCTAAATTACTAATTTGAAATATACATATAACATAAACACTCAAAAAGTAGAGAAAGAAGGTTGAAAAAGATAGAGGCATATATTATAACTCATGCAATTTATTTAATATATGGAAAAGTGACGAGAGATTACTTCAATAAAATAGGTGACAATGACTCTTCACATACATTTATTAATTTTCTTTAGACGGAAAAGTTATTTGCTACAGAAAATAATTGACATAAAAAAGTCACACTAATATACCGTATTTTTTATGTTCAAAAATCTCTATTTTTGGTCTATAATAAAAATATAACTATTTATTTATTTTTACAATGAAAACTATAGAGAATTTCTTAATCTATTTCTATGAGGTTCACCCTATAAAAACTCAAAAATATCCTCACAAAATCATTAATTTATTTTCGGTTCGCACTCAATTTTAAACAAATCATTCAAAAATGAATTTGCTTAAAAACTGAATCGGAGATGCACTTTCGGTATGGAACGAGATGTATATCTCCGGCTATGGAAGCGGGAACATTGAATTGTATGCCACCTAGATATTTTGTATGAAATCGGAAGTATACTTCCGGTTTTGTCACAAGACTGATTACTTAAAACAGCAACCATGGTGATCACCACCATTACACTCTTTCTCCTTCAAATCTCTCAAAAAGCCTCTCCATTGTCAATCCATTTTCCACTCCAAATCCTCATTTTTGTGGTTCAACATATCAGGAATAACTCAACAAACAAGAATTTCAGGTAAACTTCATCCCTTTTATCCCTCATTCACTACATTAATTTGTAACTTTTTGCTGAAAATAAGATCACGTACAAACCGGATGTATACTTCCGATTTCTGGTTGAACTAAATCGAAAGTCTATTTCCAGTTTTGTCTCTATGTTAAATTTCTAGCATCTTTCACTGTGACTGGTGCATAATTATATTTTTTATGTAACATAGGTATGGTGCACCTTGATAAAATTCCTAAACTCGATGTGAATGAAGTTGTTCCGCCGATCGTATCTCCGACTCTCGTAATTAAGGCGGTCGATGTTCGTGAACATTTTGAAAATGTTGAAGAATTTGAATTACTGGACGATATGTTGAGTGAATTCGTTTGGAGGCAACGAGGCTAGGATTTGGTACTTTGATAGCAAGGTCCGATAACGACACTGATAGAAAAAAATGCATTTGTTATTTTGACTTGCGAAAGGAGCGGAAAATATGTGGCTCGCATTAAAAATTTGAAATGCGAGGAAACCGATACAAGAAATTGTGAGTGCCCGTTTCAGTTGCGTGGTTATCTCATGGCCAACAATAAGTGGAAATTTAATGTGATTTGTGATGAACACAATCATGATTTAACTCCAAAGTTGGTCGTTCATCCAATAGCATGTCGTCTACTTCCGGATGAGAAGACTTGTGTTTTTGACACGACTTTACATTTGGTACCTCCCAATAAAATTCTTGCAACTTTGAAGCGCAAAAGACCGAAGAACACCTCAAATATCAAAAAATTATACAATAAGCGCTATCAAACAAAGTTAGCCCTTCGGGAGGATCGACTCGAGATGCAACACCTTTTGAAAGTTCAAGATGAAAACAACTATGTTTGTAGGCACCGACAGAGTGATGATGGAGTAACTGTTAGAGACATTTATTGGACTCATCATGATTTCATTAAATTGTTTAACACGTTTCCTACCGTGCTCGTAATGGATTTGACGTACAAAACTAACAAGTACAGACTACCATTGTTGGAAATTGGTGGTGTTACTTCGACTGAGAAGACCTACTTTGTTGATTTTGCATTTCTAGAGTGTGAAAAGGAAGACAACTTTCAATGGGCTTTAGAGGTGTGTAGGTAAATGTTTAAGGACCAAAAGGATATGCCAACAGTAATTGTTATCGGCCGAGATACAACGTTAACGAATGTCGTTGCAACCTTATTTCTGACTTCTACCGGATTACTTTGTAGGTACCATATTACAAAAAATGTGAGAAGTCGGGTTAAACCTGTTGTCAGGGGAAAACAGGTAGCTGGTGAAGATGGAAAGCTAGTCAAGTCGGGTGTTATTGTGGATAAAATCATGGCTTCATGGAATGTTATTATAAATGCATCTACAAAAGAGATGTATATTGATGCTGTTTTACAATTCCGAGTTGTTTGTGTGAAATATCCTAATATGTTGAAATATGTTGAGAGCACAATACTTGATCAGGTCAAGGAGAAGTTTGTTTGTGCATGGACTGATCAGGTTATGCACCTTGGTCATACAACATCGAACCGAGTTGAATTTGCAGATGCTTGTCTCAAGAATTGGTTGGCAAATAGCAAGGGTGATTTGATTACGGGTTGGGAAGTTGTGAACCATATGATACTGAACCAACATAATGAGATCCAAACGACGTTTGGTCGTAGTGTCACGATGTTGGAACATAGGCTCAAAGACAACATGCTATATTCTTAGTTGATTGGTAACATCTATCGGCCGACGCTTAATTATATTTTTCATCAGGCCAAAAGAGCTTCAAATGTGGGTGATGACACCTTAAAGTGTGGGTGCACTATTGTGCTTGTGTCATATCCAAGAATATGAGTGGTAATATCCCGATACGTATGGACGAGGTCTATAGCCATTGGAACAGACTTAGTTTTGACGATGATAGAAAAATGAAAAACGACAAGTCAAATATCTCCATCTTTACCGAATAGGAAGCGATACAAGCGACATTTTTGAGATCCGATGATGCCACAAACTCCACATCAAATAAGAGTTGAGAAATATTGCGTTTCTGGAGACCACGTATTTGAAGCCACCCTCCCAACCGCTAAAAACTAAAGGTGCACCGAAGAAGTTGAAACCTACACCGGGCAATAATTCTACTACGATGAGTCCTTTGTATTTTGAATATGTTGACAAAATATTTCTCGATTCACCTACACTGATATCTCAAAAAATTTCTTCCAAAGGTGCCCGTATTTGTTGTACCCCAATTTTTGCCCCTAAGATTCTAAAAAAAAAACTTCATACCATCACATTGCACAAAGATTATAAATGGTGTCTCCCTATCTTCCTTATCTTTGGGTTTACCCTTTAGAATATCACATAACACCATGTTAATGTGTTTATTTAGTGTGTGCGATAATTGATATTTGGCTAACAATGATATGTGTGCACTTTGCTCTCTAAATATTGTAGGTGAATGGTGCACAAGTTTCTTATTCAAGGAGTCCATAGGTTTATGTGTTTATTTCCATGCATTCTCTCCTCAATTATCAAAGATTTTTTAAATCATTGTTTCTCATTGAAGACTTCTCTTATCATCTACCATGGCCTCTCTTCTTGAGTATATGTTTCATGTTTGAAAGAGATCATCAAATTTGAAGAATTCTCCATTGTATGGTCATCTATCTTGAAATTAGGGTATTGGACTTCTGAGGATCATATCTTAGTGTTTTTAAGAAGTTTGTGAATGATTTCATTTGATTCTTAAGAGGACTTCTAATATGAATATGCTTTGAATTAAGGAGTTTTGTTGATGAGAAGATTGTTTTGGAGGTCTATGATTGCCAACTCTCTAGATTGATGCTTCATCTATCTTGTATGGCTTCAAAGGATCATAACTTGGTCATCCCTTGTCTCATTGAGCTTATTCTTCTTTCACAATGAAACTAAAGATGTCTAATACAACTTAGTTCAATTGGTAGGAAAAGAAAAGGCTTGGAAATTTTCCTATGAAGTCAAAGATTACATGTCTTTAATGAATTTCTCAATGTTTGGTCAATCAACTTCAAGAGATCATATCTTGATTATCATTTATCACCTTGAGGTCATTATTTTTGAAAAAAAATCTTGAGGATGTTAACTTTATCTCCATATAAGTTTTGAAGATTTAAAGTGTTTGGAAGTTGCTTAAAGAAATCAAAAGATTATAGGTCATTTCACAAATTTCCCTCAACTTTACAAGGCCATAACTTTCTCAATTTTTGGAGTTTTTGGATGATTCTTTTGGCCAAATGTTCCTTGAGAGGTCTACTACATATCATCTTTCAAATTAAAGAGCAAATTTTGAGTGGAAAAGAAAGTTTGAAGAGAAAACATTATAGGTCATTTTTAGAAAGTGTGGCATGCTTGACCAAGGCCTGACCTGAACATCAGTGTTTTTTCAAGAATCCTAAAGTCTATATCTCTCAACTCAATCATCCATTGGATTTGATTCTTTTTTCATTGTGTTCTACTATTTGAGTACTTCATTTTGCTCAAGGAAAATCAAAAAACGCACGAGGGAATTTGATTTTGCCTCAGTTCAAAGTTTGTGCTAAAATCTGTTTCGAGCAAACCATCAGTTTGTGCATTTTGCGCTATCAATCATTTTTAAGCCAAGTTAAGCCTTGATTTCCTGACTAATTGTGATTAGGAACTTCCCAGGATTAAATATCACATCAAAACGCAAGGAGTGATTGAGTTTTGATGCACATGAAGTCACACTTTTTTCATGAACACATGTGTGCACGATTTCGCTCCAAATTGCATCATTCACCATCCCTTTTGATTCCATTCACTTCTCCTATAAATAAGGGACACATTCCACTCATTTTCTCAAGATTTGATAGCTAGAAAATTTCTTCCAAATTCTCTCCAAACCTCACATTTCTGCAACTTTGAATTGGTGTTTAAACCACTTCCAGTTTGAAATTAACCCTTGATTCTTGTTCCTTGAACCTCACTGAAGCTAACAGAACAAGAATCGTGCCTTGAAACTCCCTAAATCGTGGTTCGAGGTTGATCTGGTGTGTATTTTGTAACGTGCACGCGTCTCTGGGGCCCTTGGATCTGATTAATTTTATTAGTCAGCATTGATCCAACGCGTGACATTAATTCTTATTTTATTTTTTTAATTTTAAATCCGTTGTGAAAACCAAGGAGGTCCATATCAAGTACAGTGCGCCATGTCCATTGGATGTGATTACTAACACGTTTTGACTATTATCAGGTGGTCCACATTTTTTTGGCTTTTATTTTATTTTATGATTTTATATTTTAAATGTTTTAAACTTCAAAAAATCATATAAAATCCATTTTTGACTAAAAAATTATGAAAACAATTCACAAATAGTTTTTCAAATATTCTCTTTCTGATTTTTATTTTTTCATAAATTTATTTTGATATTTGGTATTTTTTATGGTTTTTCTCTTTTATTTGATGTTTTTAATTGTTTTAAAATAATTTTTGACATTTTAAAATTAAGGAAAAAACTATGGAAGGATCTAATGGTCATTTGACAAATATTGGTGACCTCATTTTATTTCTGATCTTACAATTTTTTTGCCATTTCTTAGTTTAGTTCACCTTTTATTTTATTTTCTAAAAATATTTTCTGACTTTAAATATTTTCTAAAAATTTTTGTCAACACTTGCTGATCTCTGTTTGACTTTGGGTAATTTTATTGGAATTTTATTTTGTTGAAAAAATATTATTTATGTATTTTGTCAATAAAGTCCAATTAAATAACCTAATTTCAAAAATTACTTTTAATCCTTTTTTATTTGATTTTATTTCCATTTTATTTTGCTGACTTTTTTGCGTTTATTTCGTAGTCACAAATTTCCTCAACATCAATGGAATTTGGGTGTTGATAGGTTTCTTGACCAAATCCACCAAAAAAGTTGATTGATTTTGATGAAGTTAGACCGAATAAATTCATCTGATGTAAAACAAATTTGGAAATTATTTTTTCTTCTCCATCTTAATTTTTTCTTTTGTCTCAATTCGGAGAAAGTGATCAATTGGCGGAATGAACTTTAATGTTCAAACATAAGCTCCAAAAGATGATTTGAGCTTTGATCTTGGTTCAACACTTGTGGCGCTTGTCGTGTGGTCGCGTTGATTTCTAATCAAGCTTCTGACAAGTTTCCACTAACCTTGTCCATTTGAAATTCTCAATCAACTTTAATCAAGTGATGTGATAATTCCAGAACCGGTGATATACTTGACAAAAAGTAATTGAAACTTGTCGTGTGGTCGCGTTGATTTTGTCAAGCTTCTGGCAAGTCTTCATGCACAAGTTTCAAGATGGTCCCCTTGCTGACGACTAATTACTAACAATTCAATGATAAACTTGACAAGTTTCAAGATGGTCATCTTGCTAACCTTTATTAATTGCTTTTTATTTTCCGCTCTTTACTTTCCACTTTTACTTTCATGCTCTTTATTTTTATGCACTTTATTTTTAGCAGTTATATTTCATGCCATTTTTTTTCTTTGCTCACTTGAGCATTTATTTTCTATGTCATTTTTCCTTTGCTCACTTGAACATTTTATTTTCTGGTCATTTTGAATTTCCTTACTTGAGCTTTGTTTTCCTTTTCCAAAATACCTAATAATTCAACTTAAACATAAAAAACTCTTAATTGGACTTGGTTACTATCCTTATGCTCGGAGATTGATCTTTGGACTTAGGATTAGGACCCCTACCTCACCTTGGAGATTTATGTGCCCTTAGTGTTATTTTGTATTGTCTAGTTATTATCTTTGTATGCAGGTTATTCTGTTATACTCAATTAAGAGTGAATTTCCTCCAAATACAGTTGTTACTCTGCGTGTTTTTCTTGTGACAAGAGAGTTTATCTGAGGCATTGACTTATCCGAAGCTTGATTTTTGTTGTTGTTTATGTGGTAATCCAAAAAATGGGATGTGGTATTGACTCTTGATGTCAAGTACTAATCTCTTCACCCGGTTAGATATTTCTTTACCCTTACCTTTTACATTATGCACTTAGGTTAACCTCTTCATCTCCTACCCATTCTTTAATTTTCAAAATCTTCCCTCTTTTTCAAAGGACTCTTGTTTTCAAAACTCGAACTGCTTTCATAAAAAAAACTTGGACTTAGGTCCATGCATTTTAAAACTTCTTTTTCTTAATAAAATTTCAATTCATTTAGTAATACTTTGACTTTTCTTTTGTTAAGACTCAAAAACACCTAACCTCATTCAAACTTTTTGAGCCCTTTGTGGCTTTTCTAATAAACATTTTCTTAAAATCAACCAACACACAACTTTAGTGTTTTACCCGAATTACTAGGTTTTGATTTCAACATTGCACGTTGTTGGTATGTAGGCCAGGAACTCCTTGGAAGTTCAATCAAACCAAAAATTATTAAAAATTACTTATTTTCTCCCCTACCATCAATTTTGTACATATACTCTTTTTTTAGCACATATACAAATTTTCAAAAAAGTTCCCGCGGAGTACCTTAGATGCTTTGAGTGCCTAACACCTTCACTTTGCATAACTAACCCCCGGTCCCAGATCTTTGATCTTTTTTTGTTAGGATTTTATTAGCTCTTTTTCCTAGTCCTATGGATAAAATAAAAGCGCGGTGGCGACTCTTTGTTATTTTTTTGAGTTAAGTAAATTCAATGGCTTATACTCGCAGTTTTTGCCGCTACAGAAAAGTGGCGACTCTGCTGGAGATGTTTGACCTATTGTTGGACCATCTCTAAGTGGGTTGACCCTATTTTTGTTTATATATATATATATATATATATATATATATATATATATGTGTGTGTGTGTGTGTGGGTGGGTGTGTGGGTGTGTGGGTGTGTGGGTGTTATATTTTTTGTATATATTGTGTACTTGTTTGTTTGGATGTTTTCTGGTTTTTCAGGGGTGCTCGGTGATCTTCTTTTTGAGTCCTATACCCGAAATCAGGAGGACATGACTGCTTTCGACCTGAGAGTCCATGAAGCTGAGTAGCGATAAGTGCCAAAATATAGTTATTTTGTATTTAAATTCTGTGGCACTTATCTGTTCTTTTGTTGAATTTAGTTGAATAATCCTGACTTTTTGTTGTAAATATGTTTTATTGCGTTTTGTGTACATATTGTACTGTTTGATTAGTTTTGTATATACTTTGTAGGTATTTGTTGCACTATTGGAGCATTGAGAATAAAGTCCAAATGGAGCACCAAGATGCATTTTTGATCGAATAAAGGAATAAGGCTTGCAGGTGGAAGCAATTAGAAGCCACAAGAAAAGAAACAAAAGTTACTGCCTGGGCAATTTCGCCAAGCGAAGGGCTTGCGTCGCCGGGCGACGGTCCTGTTAGAGGAAGATGAGCTTCGTTTTGACTTGTTTCGCTGCCTGGGTGCTGGGCGAGGAACAGAGAACTTCGCCGGGCGAAGCTAAATTTTTTCGAAAGAAGGTAGATGTTTGTACAGGCTGAGGACGTGGCTTAATTTGGCCCAAGTTAATAGAAGATTCGCCGGGCGACTGTGTGGAACCAGATTTTCTTTGTACTTTCATTTTATTTCATTTCATTTTGTCAGTATGGTTTTGGGGTGTGAGGTTCTTGCTCCCAATTCCATCACCCATATAGTTTTTGATAGATTAGCTTAGAAAACAACACTAGGGTCTTGCTCATGGTTGATTGGAGGTGGATTGCTCTTCGATAGGTATTGACAAACCGGTGTAAATGGGTAGTTTATCTTCTCTCTTCTCTTTGTATTTCTCTATTGTATTGGTTATGTATGTATATTTACTCCGAACACATGTATATTTATCGCCCTTGGCATTGTATAAAGTTTGCTTTATGAATTTGTGTTGGTAATTATCTTAGGTTTTACTCTATGTTAGGGATTTGAGCTTTGCTAGAGATAGACTGCTTAGATTCTTACCTTTGATGATTATATGTTAGTTTCTAAATTCTAGAAATAGGTTTAGCGCTGACATTCAACATAGAGTATCTGATCTTAATGCCTCTGGGTTGGTGAAGTATGCCAGAGATGGGTCTGGAGGTGACGCAGTTGACTTCTGGTTGTTGAGATAGGCTAGACATGGCTATCGAGGTGAGTCGGGAGGATTCTCAATTTGGGTTAGAAATAGCTTAGATTCTGAGAGGTATGTGATGACACAAACGAGTATCGTAGGTCGAGTATTACATGAGTGGTAGATTTAAGTCTGTGACGGGTAGTGTGCATTCGTTCCGGATAAGCTGTCTATCCTTTATAGTTTTTGTTCATTTACTTTTTGTCTTTTATTTTCAACTCTTTTAATCCCAAACTCATTAACGGTAGAATTTTTGAAGACGAATCAATAACCAATCTCTGTGGACACGATATAACCTAACCGGTATATATCACCCGGTAAAAATAAATACCAAACTCTTTGCTTGCCGTTATACCGCCGTAACAAAATGGCGCCGTTGCCGGGGATTAGTTTTATTGTTTCTGTATTGCGATAATTCCGTTGTTTTTAAGTTTTGTAATTATTGTATATGTTGTATTGATTTTGTATATGAAATTGTATATTGTTGCTTGTACATGTTGTGTGTTTACTTTCCATACTTGTACATATGTATGTTTTTCCTTGTTTTCAAGTATTGTTGTAAGTTATCTCGTATTCGTAACGTTTGTTGTGTGTTTGTTAGGACACTTTATTTAGGTTTGCGCGGTATGGCAATACCATGACATGACGAAAGGAGGTTACTAGTGCTTGCTCAATAAAGGCGCCGAGCTTACGACGTAAAATAAGCATGTTTATTTATGTTTGTTTATGTGTGTGGTGACTTATGTTTTAACAAGTTGAAATAGGACTTGTTCTTAATTTCAAATATTCACTTTTTAACTTGTTAATTCATTTTCACCAAGTTTTTGTGTCGTTATTTGCTTTTGTTTTGTTACGTAAATTGTGTTTATCTCAAGCTTGTCGTGTTTAGCTTGAGGAGTTTTGTTGGATGTAAATATTGTACATTTTATTTTTATAATTCTTTTGTTGTTGTTTGGACTCAAATTTTGGTCCGGTAACTTGAAGACTTTTAAGGTAATTTTTCGAGTTTGATCGTTTTTGTAATACGGTGGGAGAACTGATTTTGGAATTGTTTTGCTTTTGATCGCAAATGTTGCGGATAGCAAGAGTCCACCGACTTTTCTTTTATCCAATTAAGGGAAGGTGAAAAGAACAGGAAAAGACCTTCGTTAGATTTTGAGTAAGGGAGAAGGTTTTGAAAAGGGAAGGTATTAGCACCCCCTTCCATTCGTAGTTATCTACGGGCTCTTAGTTGCTTTAGCTCACTTTAAAAATTTCTTTCTGTGTGTGTGTTTGAAAAATGTTTTTGAAAAGGCATTTCGCTTTGACTTCATAATGATTCTCGCTGGAATGTATACGAAGTGTTCGAAAATGTTTTGTTTTGAAAAGTGTTTTAACTTTGACAAAAGTGTGAGGTGTGCAAATTATTTTTGAAATTCCTGGCAGCAGATACTTAATGTCACAGAGAATGTTATGACACAGTATCTGACACTGCTTTGACAATTCACACAGTAAATATAGAAAGCAGTAAATAACACAATAAGTTGTTCACCAGTTCGGTTCTAACAAACCCACGTCCTGAGGCTACCAAGCGGGAGGAAATTCACTATTAGTAGTATCAATTCAGAGTTAAACTCACTCGTTTACAACTCCTCACTTAATCCCTACCCAATGACACTTCAACCTAAGTCCTACTTAGATCTGAGTTCCTACTCACTCCCCCTCAATCACCGCAGTGATATCAACCTATTGTTTAATTGAGTTGTGAAGACACACTTCAATAAAATATCTTGATCTTGCTTCAAAGCTTTAATCAAGAGACAAACACTCGTGCTTTAAAGCTTTGAGTGATAAACTACCTTACAACAAATCCTAGTCCAATGCACTTATCAATTGATAGTTGCTTGGCTCACAAGAGAAACTAGAATTACACCAACTGTTACTAACCTTAACAGACACAAACAAAAGTCTTCAATGTCTTCAATGAAATCGAGGCGTGGTTGTAGAGTAAGGGTTGAATTCTTTATATAGAAGCATCCCTTGATTTTGGGCTTCCATAAAGATAGCTAGGGTTCACTTAATTTTCTCCTAAAAACATGGTTTGTTCAACAACCAATTTAGGTTTAATTAAGATTAACCTAGCAGCCACGTGAGCATGCTTTCTAATAACAGAAAAACATAAATAAAATGCTCAACAAACTTCGAAAATCTCAAAAAGCGATTAATGTCACATGAATGTCATAACATCTGTTATGACATCAGACTGTTTTCTGCAGAATTTCAAGCACAGCTTTAGCTTCCCAGTTGTGAGCTGTACTTTTACCATCCTTGTCCAGTAGGATTTATCTTCAATCTCTGAATGTCATGACATCTATCAAGACATTTCTAAAGCCTAGTTTTACCAAAATTGATGCCAACTTAAAACACTAACAAACTCCCCCTTTGGCACATTTTTGGCTAAAACTACTTGACCTATCAGAGTACAAATGCAGCAGAAGACTAACAACCTAGTTCTAGCTTCAAGTAACTAGAACTTAAGAGAAGATAAATTCTATCCATACACAAGTCCCAAACTTCCCACATACAATTGCCCACAAAATTGTTAAACTGGTCATACAATTCCCCATACAGTTTCCCAAACATTAATACTTCCCACAATATTTCTTCTCCCCCTTTTTAGCCACAAAGGGCCAAAGGAAACCATACAAGTACCCAATTATGCAGAATATAATTAAGTACCAGCATTTAAATGTTACAATTCTGTCAACACAATTACAGTCATCCAAAAAGAAGCACAAATGGAAACAAGAAACAAAGCAGAACAGACCATTTGACAGAAACAACAGCAACAGGGAAATGGACAGAATACAAAACAGATAAATGGAAGCAACACAACAACTTAATTAGTTGCTCTCCTCTGCTGAAGAGGCATCTTCATTGTGAGCATCAGCATCAGCAACATTACCAGCAGCTTGTTCAGTCTGAATCTTGAAGTCAGAAGCCTGATCAGACCTTGCAGGACTAGGAACTTTCCTCTTCTTGACCATTGGTGTTCTCTTGCATTTTGAGCAGCCAACAAATTTGGCTCTATACTTCTTTGAAGAAGTTCCAGTTCTGGTTATTTTCTCATCATGAGAACCAGAAATACCACCCTTTGCTTTGGCAGGGAAATCAACAGGAGAATCAGGGTCCACATGAGTTGCCTGGTCATGATCATCAGATGTCATGACATCCTTTGTGACATCTGGATTTTCTGCTAAACTAGGGCTAGTAGGCCTTTGACTCAGGGGAACAGAAATTCCAGGAACAGTGTGATTTTCATCTAGGATTCTGGTGACTATCCTAGCAATGGCTCTTTCTACATACACGGTACCTTCTCTTATCTCAGGGGGAACAGATGAGGATGAAGTAGAAGTCTTACCAGTGAAAGCTGATGAGCCTTGTTCATTTCGTGCATGCTGATTCTGAGAGTCAGTTTCCATTGAATGTAGAGAGGAGACCTTCACAGGTTCAACATTCATGGATGCAGCGATTGCCCTAATTTCAGCCATGGTGGGAGATGAACAGTCAGAGTCTGAAGAGGATGAGGAAGACATATTTCTCTGGGAAAGGTTGAGAATCAGAGACCAAGAATGACGAAGCGGTTGAGAGTATCTGTTGGATGGAGAAGGTATGATACTTTCAAATGAAAAGGCTGTTATATGGAGGAGTCTTTTCACATTCTTGAACCCTATAAAAATAAGAGGGAAATAAGCAACTGACCCACTTATACTTAATAAATGGTATCTTCCCTTTCTTGGAGGCAATCTTAATTGCTACAATTCCTCATACTGACAGATGCCCAGTTTGCTCCTTAAGTTTTCAAATTGACTAGCATCAAGAGCCTTGGTAAAAATGTCAGCCAGTTGAAGTTCTGTGACTACATGATCCAATTTAATCACCTTCTCCTCCACAAGTTCTCTGATGAAGTGATGTCGATGTCTATGTGCTTAGTCCTCTGTGTTGTATAGGATTCTTTGATATATTAATAGCACTCAGTTGTCACGGACAATGTCATGACATCCGTGTGACATTATACTCGACGACATCCGCTTCATCCGACCATTTGAGAACAAGCGCTACCGGTGCTATGTATTCACGATGGATAGGGACACGTTTTGCTTCTTGCTAAACCAAGAAACAAGATTGTTTCAAGAAGAAGCATCCTCCGAGGTACTTTTCGTCATCAAGACTCCCGCCATCAAGATCACAATATCCACGAATTGGTTCACATCCACGGAATATAGGATACCATAATTGCAAGTTCCACTCACATACTTTGATTCTTTTCACCGGTTAATGTGACTTACTTTAGGCTCAGCTTGATATCTTGCACATACCCCAACTGCATAAGCAATGTCAGGTCTGCTGGCTGTTAGGTACAACAAGCTCCCTATCATGCTCCTATATAAACTTTGATCAACCTTTTCTCCATTTGCATCCTTGGTCAACTTCAAATGTGTAGGAGCAGGAGTCCTTTTATGGCTGGCATTCTCCATTCCAAACTTCTTGACAATATTCCTTGCATACTTGCTTTGTGAAAGAAATGTTGAATCTTCCATCTGTGACTTGCAATCCAAGGAAGTAAGTTAACTCTCCCATGAGACTCATTTCAAACTCTGCTTGCATTTGATTGGCAAATTGTTTCACCATTGTCTCTGACATTCCTCCAAATACTATGTCATCAACATAGATTTGAGCCACCATAACCTTCCCACCTTCATTCTTGACAAAGAGAGTTTTATCCAATCCTCCTTTCCTGTATCCTTTGTGTAAGAAACTTGGTCACCTTTCATACCAGCCCTAGGGGCTTGTTTTAGACCATATAGGGCTTTCCTTAATCTGTAGACATGTTCAGGAAAACTTGGATCCACAAATCCTTTAGGTTGTTCTACATATACTTCCTCATTTAAGTAGCCATTTAGGAAGGCATTTTTCATATCCATCTGAAATAATTTGAATTTCGAATGCAAGCAACTCTAGTAGAAGCCCGATTGATTCCGCCTAGCCACGGTGCAAAGGTCTCATCAAAGTCAATTCCCTCCACTTGAGTGTAACCCTGAGCAACAAGTCTTGCTTTATTCCTGGTGACAGTCCCTTCTGCATCAGACTTGTTCTTGTAGATCCACTTAGTGCCAATGATGTTTGTTCCTTCTGGTCTAGGAACTAATTCCCATACTTCATGTTGCTTGGTGGTTCAATTCCTCTTGCATTGCTCCAATCCAAAATTCATCACATAGAGCTTCTTTGACATTCTTTGGCTCTATTTTTGACACGAAGCAGGAGTTTGAGACAGTTTCTCTGGATCTTGTAACAACACCTTTGGTTGGGTCTCCAATGATGAGATCCTTTGGATGATCTTTCTAAATCCTGATTGAGGGATCTTTGTTTGCTTCCTCAGGTTCAGATTTAGGTGAAGTAGGAGTAGGAACATTTTCCTTATCAGGTACTTGAGGTGATGTCTCAAACCATGTCTCAACATCATATGGGACATTGTGCTCCTGATAATGATCATCAACAATGACATTAATAGACTCCATCATAACCTGGGTTCTGGAGTTGAATACCCTATATGCTCTGCCGTTTGTGGAGTATCCCAGAAAAATGCCTTCATCACTCTTAGAATCCATTTTTCTCCTTTGATCACGATCTGTCAGAATATAGCATTTGCTCCCAAACACGTGAAAGTATTTCACAGTTGGTTTCTTCCTTTCCATAGCTCATAAAGGGTGGAGACAGTTCCCTTTCTTAAGGTAACCCTATTGTGAACATAGCAAGCTGTATTCATAGCTTCAGCCCAAAAATGAATAGGGAGTTTCTTAGCATGAATCATTGCTCTGGCAGATTCCTGTATAGTCCTATTCTTTCTTTCCACAACCCCATTTTGTTGAGGTGTTATAGGAGAAGAGAACTCATGGTTGATCCTTCCGAGGGTAATTCATCAAACTTGCTATTCTCAAATTCCTTTCCATGGTCACTTCTTATTCGACAATACGCTTTCCTTCTCTCTCAAGTCTTTTGCATAACTCCTTAAAGACATCAAACACTTCAGATTTTTCTTTGATGAAGTTTATCCAGGAAAATCTGGAGAAGTCATCCACAACAACATAGGCATATCTTTTTCCACCAAGGCTTTCAACGATAGGCCCCATCAAGTCCATGTGCAGCTCCAAGACTTTAGATGTGGTCGATGTCTAGACATTGGGTGTGACATTCGGTTTGCTTTCCAACCTGGCACTCACCACACACCCTTCCTTCATCAATGTGAAGTCTTGGTATCCTCCTGACCTCCATTGAGATGATCTTTTCATTCCTCCAGATGCTAGTTTTTGGTGCCACAACTTGACCTCCTTTTCATCTTTGTCTGGAACATAAGAGAGGTTTGTGTTCTCGATTCCCACATGTAACAGCTTGTCTTTTGATCGATTCCTCTCATAACTACTTCTTGTTGATCATTGATTACAAGACATTCAGATCTAGTGAAGTTAACTTTGAATCCCATATCACATAGCTGACTTATGCTTATGAGGTTAGCAGTCAAGCCTTTTACCAGCAGCACTCCACTTAGATTTGGAACTCCAGAGCAGTCTAAGTTTCCAACACCTTTGATTTCTCCTTTAGCTCCATCTCCAAAGGTAACAAAGCTGGTGGAATGAGGTTTGACATTATTCAGTAGGTTTTTTATTCCAGTCATATGCTTAGAACACCCACTGTCAAAGTACCAATCTTCCTTGGCAGACACTCTAAGAGAAGTGTGAGCTATCATTGCTTCAGTCTTCTTCTTCCACTTTTGAGTGTATGGTACTTTGATGTTTTTAGGCTTAACATAGGGAGTCTGATTAGGGTATCCATGTAGCCTATAACAGAAGGGTTTTATGTGTCCAAACCTTCCACAATGATGACATCTCCATCTTTGAACCTTCTTCCTCATGTTTCTCTGATCCTGATGTTGATCCCAATGTTGTGACATCTCGCTTGACTTTGGTTTCCTAGGCCTCTTCTTTTCTTGTCACTAACAGGTTCCTTTGCACCACATATCCTAGACCATGCTTGTTTCCGAGATTTTGCCCAAGCTGAAGGATTTCTTCCAACTTATCTGTTCCGAGGTCAGATTTTGATGATTTAGTCATCGATCAAGCTTGGAATTTAACACTGTAATTTCACCGTTGAGATGTCTTATAGTGTCAGTATTCTCCTTTTTTCGACTTCGACTTCACATTTTCACCTCCAACTTCTCAATCGACTTTTTACTTTTCATTCAACTAACATACTTCACCACTTCTGATACACAGTTTCTTGTAAGTATCAGCAAGTTCTTCAAAGGTCACTTCTTCATCACTAGAGTCATTATCTGAATTACAATTTCCAGAAGGTGCAGTGACAAGATTAGTCGCTTCTTCCCGGACTCACTTCGAATCGCAAGTGACCATTCCTTTCTTTTGTTTCTTAAGAAAGGTGGGACATTCAACTCTAATGTGTCCATATCCTTCACATTCACGACATTGGACTCCTCTGCTTTGACTTCCTTTTTCTTCTGACCTGGATCTTCTGCTGAAGTCATAAGATCTATTGATGTCAGATGGAATGTCCTTGACATTTGACCTTGACCTTGGATCAATTCTCTTGATGAGCTTGTTGAACTGTCTTCCAAGCATAGCTATGGCTGGATATCTTCTTCATCACCCTTCTTGCACTCCTCTTCATTATTGGATACAAGGGCTATGCTTTTATTCTTCTTATCAGATTCTCACCGATTCCCATCTCAAAAGTCATAAGAGATCCAACAAGTTCTTCAACCTTCAAGGTCGATGTCTGCCTCCTCTATGCGCTTACTTTCATTGCAAATCTCTTAGGCAAGGATCGAGAATTTTCCTTACCGACTTCTCCTCGACATCTTTTCACCCGAGCTCCCGAGGTGTTGGCTATCTCCAAGATATTCATGTGGAACTCATGAATAGTCTCATCTTCTTTCATCTTCAAATTTTCAACTGGTAGTGAGCATCGGAGTCTTGACATCTTCACCTTGGATGTCCCTCATGAGTAGTTTTGAGGGTGTCCCACACATCCTTGGCCAGCTCACATTGATGAACCAATCAAGATATTTCATCAATACCATTAAATAAAGCATTCTGCTTTAGAATTCCCTGTGGCAAGCTCTTCTTCCTCTTTGCTCCATTCTTCCTCGGGTTTCAAGACAATAGTCCCATCTTTCTCAACCTTGGTTGGATGGTTCCATCCTTTATCTCCAAGCCTTGATATCTGATCTTAAGAAGGCAACCATACGAGGCTTCCAAGACTCATAATTGGACCCATCCGAATAGGTGGTCTACCTCCAAATCTTGCTTCTTTATCCATTATGCGTAAACTATTATCCCTAGATCTCACCGGAAATAACAAGGTGGTGCCTCGATACCAATTGAAATTCGGCAGCAGATACTTAATGTCAGAGAATGTTATGACACAAGATGTCGACTTTGCTTTGACAATTCAAAGAAATATAAGAAAAATAACACAATAAGTTGTTCACCGTTCGGTTCTAACAAACCTACGGAGGCTACCAAGCCAGGGAGGAAATTCACTATTAGTAGTATCAATTCAGAGTTAAACTCACTCGTTTACAACTCCTCACTTAATCCCTACCCAATGACACTTCAACCTAAGTCCTACTTAGATGTGAGTTCCTACTCACTCCCCCTCAATCACCGCAGTGATATCAACCTATTGTTTAATTGAGTTGTGAAGACACACTTCAATAAAATATCTTGATCTTGCTTCAAAGCTTTAATCAAGAGACAAACACTCGTGCTTTAAAGCTTTGAGTGATAAACTACCCTTACAACAAATCCTAGTCCAATGCACTTATCAATTGATAGTTGCTTGGCTCACAAGAGAAACTAGAATTACACAATACCAACTGTTACTAACCTTAACAGTACACAAACAAAAGCCTTCAATGTCTTCAATGAAATCCAGAGGCGTAGCTGTAGAGTAAGGGTTGAATTCTTTATATAGAAGCGATCCGAATCTTCGTTTGGGCTTCCATAAAGATAGCTAGGGTTCACTTAATTTTCTCCTAAAAACATGGTTTGTTCAACAACCAATTTAGGTTTAATTAAGATTAACCTAGCAGCCACGTGAGCATGCTTTCTAATAACAGAAAAACATAAATAAAATGCTCAACAAACTTCCTGAAAAATCTCGGGAAAAAGCGATTCTGCAGAATGTCACATCGAATGTCATAACATCCGTTATGACATCGATTTTCTGAATTTCAAGCACTTTAGCTTCCAGCTGTACTTTTACCATCCTTGTCCAGTAGGATTTATCTTCAATCTCTGAATGTCATGACATCTGTCAAGACATTTCTAAAGCCTAGTTTTACCAAAATTGATGCCAACTTAAAATACTAACAATTTTGATAGAGCAAGCAACTAAAAGTCTTATTACCTACTCAGAACGGTCATTTTCGTGTTATTTTACTTTCCTTTAGAATAGTGCTATCCATACCATTAGTTGGTAGGTAACCCTATTCGTTGGATGTAAGAGGGACATTCGAAGGGACATCGGATGATCATAGAAGGCAACACGTAGGAGTATCCTAGCATATTCGAAGGGACGATCATCGCTTTTCGTAGACAATAATCGAGGGACGAGATCATGTATTC
The DNA here is from genome assembly GCA_021764765.1 of Vicia sativa. Taxonomy (NCBI): domain Eukaryota; kingdom Viridiplantae; phylum Streptophyta; class Magnoliopsida; order Fabales; family Fabaceae; genus Vicia; species Vicia sativa. Next base: position 73,421,018 of record CM038793.1, read on the forward strand.
GTAGGCCACGTCGAGGGACTATGATCTTTGTATTGAAGGGACTATGATGATATGTTTGTAGGCAACAGTGCTAGGATACCTCTACGTTCGAGGGACTTGACAATTTATTTGAAAGGCAACGAGAGAGAATAGCCTAGGGGGTACATGTATGAAGAGAGTGTGTTAAATTCAGATATGTTATCTTTAAATTAGAAGTGATCTACGTTCGTTTTTATCTTGCCATACACGCCTAGTTACTAGCAGTTTATATGGGTGCGAAAAGTAAATTGCGGAAAGTAAATCCTACGCTATTACATGGCTTTGGGGCAGTTATATAATATAGGAGTGCAGAAAGTAAATCCTAATTAAGCTATTACATCCCATGAGCAGTTACATAATATTGGAAAAAAGAAATGCGAGGAAATTAATCCTAACTATTACAACCTGGAAGCAGATACATAATAATCGGAAAAGAAAAGAAATTCGCATAAGAGAAAATGTGTTAGTAAAAAAAGATTTTTGAGTTAGGAAAAAGTATTTAGATTAGTAATCCTAATTAGATGATAAAGCAATTTTTTGGGAATTTTCTGGATTGATTTAAATAAAGAAAAGCAATTAAGAGTCAATTTTATGGTTAATTAACAATTAATTAAAATATGCATGCAAAAATATTAATTTTTATGTCAAAAATTAAATAAACATTTTTCTATCCTAAATGCAAAAAGAAAATATTTTTTGGTGATTTTTTGATGCATTAGAAAATTATTTGAAGAGAAATTAAATTAAATGAAAAAATATGAAAAGAAATAAGAAAAAGGTTAGTTTTGCAAAGTTGTAAAAAAGAAAGTGAGAAGCCAGGGATCGAACCCCTAACCTCCTGGATATACGCACGTTTTCCTTGCCATCTGAGCTAGCCTGCATTCGTGTTAGTGGAATGAAACAAAAACAAAATAAAGGAAGTTAATTCTTGAATGCCAGATCACGCACCAAGAACTTCATCTTCCTCGTTTGAATTTTCAAACCTTTAGCTATGGTTTTTGTTCGTAGCTAAAGCCTTTACCAACGGTTTGTCCGTAGCTATAACACCTGCAACTTTGCAAAATTCACAATATGCAATATAAATTTATGAGAAGGACATGGTTCGGTTGGAATCGACCCCCTAAACACCAAGGTACCCTTAGTTTCGTCCAATTTTGCCTATTTTGAGGAATCCTAATTTGAGGTTCAGAAACCCTAGCAATGGCATAAGCTTGTACCTACGTCTAAAATCAAATTAAACGAACCAGAAAGCTTGCAAACATCATCACGATCAAGAATTGTGATACGGTGAACTGACTTTTTAGTGTTTTTGTATCGCAAATGTGCGGATAACAAGAGTCGCCACTGACTTTTATTTTTATCCAATTAAGGGAAGGTAAAAGTACAGAAAAAGACCTTCGTTAGATTCTGAGTAAGGGAGAAGGTTATGAAAAGGGAAGGTATTAGCACCCCTTTCCATTCGTAGTTATCTACGGGCTCTTAGTTGCTCTTAGATCACTTTAAAAATTGCTTTCTGTGTGTTTGACAAAAATGTTTTGAAAAGACATTTCGCTTTGACTTTGCAATGATTCATGTAGGAATGTATACAAAGTGTTTGGAAATGTTTCGTTTTTTGAAAAGAGTTTGAACTTTGACAAAAGTGTGTGGTGTGAAAAGTATTTTGATAGAGCAAGCAACTAAAAGTCTTATTACCTACTCAGAATTGGTCATTTTCGTGTTGTTTTACGTTCCTTTTAGAATAGTGCTATCCGTACCATTAGTTGGTAGGTAACTCCATTCGTTGGATGTAAGTGGGACATCGTATGGTCAAAGAAAGCAACTTGTAGGAAGTATCCTAGCACATTCGAAGGGACTATCATCATTTTTCGTAGGCGACAATCGAGGGTCAAGATCATGTATTCGGAGGCGACATCGTGGGTCTATGATCTTTGTATCGAAGGGACTATGATGATTTGTTTGGAAGGCAACGGTGCTAGAATACCTCTACGTTCGAGGGACATGACCATGTGAATTCGTAAGGCATCGAGAGAGAATTACCCTAAGGGGTGCATGTGTGAAAAGAGTGTGTCGATTTCAGATATTTTATCTTTGAAAATTAGTGGGCTATATTGATTTTAGTCTTGCCATACACGCCTAGTTACTAGCAGTTTATAGGGTGCGGAAATTAAAATGCGGAATGTAAAGATGCGGAAAGATAAATGTCCTACGCTATTACATGGCTTTGGGGCAGATACATAATTTAAACTTGCGGAAAATAAAAATCTAATTTAAACTATTACATCCCATAAACAGTTACATTATTGGAAAAATGAAAACGGTAGAAGAAACCGGCTGAAACGGAATAACCTGTAAAAGAATGAGAAATCGGAAAATACGAGATGAATCGAATAAGAGAAAAAAAGTTAGAAAAATGCAAGTTTTTGAATGAGAAAAATATGACATGCTGGAAATAACATAAACATGCTAAAATAATTTTTTGGGATTTTTTGAATGCAATTTAATAATTAAAAACTAATTAAATGTGATTTAAATGCAAAATTATGAATAAAAATAAATACGCATGCAAGATTATATTTTTTAATTTTATAAATTAAATAAAGGTTTTCTGGAAATAATGTAAAAAGAAAAATAATTTTTGGTGATTTTTAATGCATGAAATAAAAATATGAAAAGAATTAAAATTGTATGAAAATATTAAATAAAATAGAAAAAATAGAAAAGTTTGTAAAAAGAGAGAAAAAACCAAATGGTCCTGGGGAGAATCGAACCCAGGACCTTGCTTTCACAGATCCCACGCCTTGCCAGCTGAACTAACGTGCTTCACTGTTTGGAAACCGGAGCGAATAAAAGAAGAACAAGTGTCGCTCCCTGATGCTCCAGATCACGCGCCAAGCTTCGTCTTCCTCAGTTTGAAATTTTGAAAACTCTGCGTCGGCCATTGTTCGACGCTACGTCCCTAGCAAAATCAAAAATCACACACAGATAATATAAATAAATTTTAAGACCATGGTTCGATTCCTGGGATCATTCCGAATGCATTGGTATAGGTCTCATGGTCCAATTTTTCCATTTAAGCAAAGCCCTAAACCGAGCTCAGAAACCCTAGCTATGGTATATCACGATTCAGGCCATGGAAATGTAATCAAAGTGCCCAGAATGCTTGCAAACTCATCACTAATCACAAAAACAAACACAAAACATGTTAATAATGCATGAATAATAGAATATGATTTTGGATTTTTCAAGAACAAACCAAACTCGGATTTTCTGATTCTGGATGGATTTGAGCAAAGTGAGGGTCTGGATCGACTCAAGAGGTATCAAGGAATGTGTTGGACACCTCAAAATCGATTGAAAACGGCTGGAAATAGGATTGCACCTTGCTTGTTTGCCACGGTTTTTTTGAGTTGCAACAAGGGTTCTTGAGCCAATTTTTCTACCCTAATTCGTGTGGTATGTATCATGTATATATAGTAGAAGGATTCAGAGCTGTTTTGGGAAAGAATTAATCAATGATCAATGCCAATCAAATTTGATTTTTGTACAAAATCAAACCTTCCAATTTTGATCAAATTTTAATCCAATCTTGCCATATCCATCAAATTTCAAAAATTGCTGGCTTTTAATGAGTTGCTTGGAACTCAAGGAAGAAATAAAAATCAAGTTTGCAATTAATTTTGATTTTATACTTTATTTTTGAATTTAATTTGTATTTAAATGAATAAATTCCAAATTAAATAGAAAAATAAAATAAAAATTCGTGGCATTGGGCTTGGATATTCCTAATGGTGTGAGGAATAAGTTTGGATGAAGAAAAAGTAGGCCCATTTGCAAAGTTTTTGATTTTAGAAGCATCTCTTTGTGCACTCTTTCAAAATTGCCCAACTTGTGAATGGTGTATCTTGCTCATTTTCCATATTTTTGAGTGTTCTTGGACTTTTTGGAAAGCTCTAAGAGTCCTCTAACCAACCGTTTTGGTCTCATCTCAATTGGAGTTTCCGTGCTCAATATATCTTCAAAACAAAATGTTGACTTTTGTTGACTTTGAAAAGGACAGTAATGTTTTGATCCATACCTTCCAAATGAAGCATTTTTGAACATTCTTGTGAGACATGAAGTTGTAGATAATTGAATTTCCTTCAAAACAAGAGGTGGTGGAAAAATTTCGAGAAAGTATGAAGAAGTTATGATCATCAAAGTTCATTGACTTTTCATCTAGAAACCCTTATTTAGAAAGTTTGACTTTTGAGCAAATCTTGAGTTTTCTTGATGAATCATGATCAACCCTTGATCAAATGATGAATGTAACTTCAAAATGAGGATGTTGACCAAAATTGTGAAGTTTGATGTATGTTGACCACAGTTGACTTTTGTCCAATACAACCGATTTTCAACCATCGAGCAATTGGTCGAGGAAACGACTTGTAAGGCTTGAAACTTGACATGGAGAATCTTTGAAGCATATGAGGAGGCATGAAGACCATTGGAGATGTTGGAAGTCCATCTTGATCTGAGAATCACCAAACCCTAGTTTGGGTTGATTGTCTAGGAGAGAGTTTGTCTGATCAACTCTTGAGGAATCCTTGAGCATGGATGTATGAAATACCTTGAGAAGATGGATGGAAAATTTTGGGGTATGACAGCTGCCCCTGTTCAATCCTCTTGTACTGGAAGGTTAGATTGACACGCCTGTCTTTCGTGACCTGGAGGTAGAAGATGATTGAACACTCGAGTACACCTGAAAATTTGCACTCGCTGGTGATGAATGCGGGAATGGGCTTACAGATGCCATTTGGAGAAGGTAGAGATTTTGCTGGGGGATGAGTCGTATGCTAGACTCGAGGTTGCTGACATGAGAATTGACGGTGATGGGCTTAAGATGCCATCTGGAAGGGTCGATGCTGGGGAGTGAGCCGTACGCTAGGCTCTGTAGTCGTTTCTGGAAGTGAAAGGAGCATGGAGATGGGCTTAAGATGCCATCCGGAGGGAGTCGTACGTTAGACTTCGTGCTCATTTTTGAATGAAGTTATTGGTTTGTATTGATTTTTAACCAAATATGCAGCATTCTGAAAGCGGAGAAATGTTGATAAGTAGTCGGAGATGGGCTTAAGATGCCATCCAGGGCAACTGAGTCGTACGCCAGACTCTGTAGTTGCTGTTGATAATAAGAAGGATTCAGAATAGATCTTCGTGTTGATTACTCTGAGGGGATAGTAATTTGGCAAAGTGTGGATATCGTCCCTGTTGTGCATCGGGTATTGATCCACTGCCTGTTATCGGAGGATAACTTGTGATCGTTCGGATAGGGTTTCCCGTCTGGCTTCGGGTATTAATCCTGGATCCGTTGTCGGAGGACAACGAGGGCGGTCCTTCATATAGTTTTCCCGTCGAGATTCGGGGCTTAATCCTGGACCAGCTGTCGGAGGACAACTAGGGGCGGTCTTTCAGATAGTTATCCCGTCGAGATTCGGGGCTTAATCCTGGACCAGCTGTCGGAGGACAACTAGGGGCGGTCTTTCAGATAGTTTTCCCGTCGAGATTCGGGGCTTAATCCTGGACCTGCCTGCGTCAGAAGTGACTTTCACCTGTTTTGGAAAAAAACAAGAGAAACTTTGATAGAATATTTGTTAGTCTTATGCAAAGTATGATGCATGACAATGTGTATGAATGACATATGCATGAATGATGACTTTATGAGTAATGTATGAATGATAGATGTTGTGATATTTCAAAACATATCCATCTTGAAGAAGATGCGGATATTCTGTTTGGAGATTTCTGACTTCTGTTTGGGGACGGAACGGATGGAGACCCTGAGAAGAAAGAAACTTTGATTCCTCCGATGCACTATCTGACCAAGTCTTGGGCCTAGATATTGTTGAGGAAGGTGGAGATCGAGAACCACGCTGTTGAGGATCTCATATATAGACCCTGCTGGGGAGAGTCTGGGAGGAAGTCCGTTGGGGATCTTGCATGTAGACCCTGTTGGGAAGAATTAGGAGGCGCTCTACTAGGGATGCTGAGTGCGGCTCTCACTGGAGAGCACTTGATGGTTGCTGGGAGACCGGGTTGGCGCCCGTTGGAATCTCTGACTGAAGAATAGAAGATGTAGATTTCCTCCGGTGCACTATCTGACCAAGTCTCGAGTCTGGATACCGCTGCTGGAGAAAAGGGGAATTGTTGAGAGATATCCGCTGGGGATAAACATCTTAGCTGGGGATGAAGTGTTATTGATGTAACATTGCTCAGTTGAGTGGAATCACCGCTCGTGGATTAACATATACTCCGCTGGGGGAGGTTTAGTGAGTGACACCTTGTCATACCCCAAAATTTGCCCTCCATCTTCTCAAAAGATTTCATACATCCATACTCAAGGATTCCTCAAGAGTTGATCAGACAAACTCTCTCCTAGACAATCAACCCAAACTAGGGTTTGGTATCTCTCAAGTCAAGATGGATTTCCAACATCTCCAATGGCCTTCATGCCTCCTCATATGCTTCAAAGATTCTCCATGTCAAGTTTCAAGCCTCACAAGTCAAGTTTCGTGCAATTGCTCGATGGTTGAAAATCGGGTGTATTGGACAAAAGTCAACTGTGGTCAACATACAGTCAAAACTTCTGATTTTTGGTCAACATCCTCATTTTGAAGTTACATTCATCATTTGATCAAGGGTTGATCATGATTCATCAAGAAAACTCAAGATTTGCCCAAAAGTCAAACTTTCTAAATTAGGGTTTCTAGATGAAAAGTCAATGAACTTTGTTGATCATAACTTTCTCATACTTTCTCAGAAATTTTCCCACCAAAGCTTGTTTTGAAGGAAATTCAATTCTCTACAACTTCATGTCTCACAAGAATGTCCAAAAAATGCTTCATTTGAGAGGTATAGCTCAAAACATTACAGGTCATTTTCAAAGTCAACAAAAGTCAACTTTTGTTTTGAAGATATATTGAGCATGGTAACTCCAATTGAGATGAGACCAAAGACATTGGTTAGAGGACTCTTAGAGCTTTCCAAAAGTCCAAGAACACTCAAAATGTGGAAAATGAGCAAGATACACTATTCGAAGTTGGGCAATTTTGGACAATTGCACAAAAGGACATTTTGGTCAAATTGCAAAATTTTCCAAATGGGCCTATAATCTTTTGATCCAAACTTGTTCATGATGTTATTCTTGACCCATAAATGCTTGGCATTGGTGATTTTCTATTTTCATGATTTATATTTGAATTTTACAACATTTAATTCAAAAATAAATTGTGTAAAATATGAAAATTAAGTTTCTTTTCAAATAAGTGGATTTATATCTCTTAATGTCCAAGAAAGCCCACAACCATTACCAAATTCGTGGCTCATGCTTATGGAAGGAAAAAATCAAGTTTTAAAGAAAATTTGATTTGAATTTATTGGAAAATATTTGCACATTCAATTTCCAATCTTTTTTCCTTGTTTTTTCTCTTCCAATCTCTTCTATAAATTGCCAGCAATACACACAAGCCAGAAGACGGAATCCTAACCTAAAAACAAACCCAAACTCTTGCAAAATTTTTCAAGAAACTTGGAAAATCGAATTTCAAAAAGCAGCCACTTTCAGTCCAAACCAACCATCTCATTGTCTTCAGGAGGTAAGTTTGAGTAAGTATACACTCTTGCCATGGGTTAAAGCAAGCTAAATCGTGTTACATACATGCATACATAATTGATTTTTCTTGAATTCGTATTTTTATTACCTGTTTGTTTCAATCGATTCTAATGATTTGGTTGTGTTCCTGAGGTTTCACATGATCGATCTGGGCAATCGTTTGAGAGGTTGGACGTTAGAATTGCATTATACCATTACTAGGTTTCTTAGAACTGTGAGTTTCGAATCTCACATTGCAGGCCGATTCAGTGGAAACGGAGACCACCAATGGACTCGCAGACCCCGATTTAGGGGGGGTAGCATTAATCCCAATCCTCGAATCTATGTATTTTGCAGGTTTGCAGATCGGACTTCCCGGAGAAGGTGACCGGAGCCCTAGCTCCGGCGCTGACTCAGGTGTGGACCGGCGAGGGTGCAGGCGTGGCAAAAAGGAACAACGCGATTCGTCCATTCATAAGTCCTGGGGTCCACATGCGAGCTGACTGTGTTTTGAATATAATCAGAACGCGTCATCATTCAAATATCATTGTTTCTCACTTTCAAAACACCAAAGACACGTTGTCCCAGTGGTTAAGGCTTGGCTTTTGGGAAGATTCTCTTCAGGGTCATGGGTTCGAGCCATGCCAGGACCAGCTTTGCCATCCTATTTTCACAAGTTCAATTCTCTAACTATTTTTTCATATTTTTCCTATTTTCCAATTATTTTTAATATTTTGCATCCTATTTTAATTCTTTTCTATATTTTATTTCTGCATTAAAAAATCACCAAAAACATTTTTTCTTTTTACATTTATATTCTAAAAACCTTTATTTAATTTAATAAATTAAAAAATATAATTTTTGCATGCATATTTATTTTATTTTTATTTTAGCATTTAAATCATTATAAATTGCATTTTAATTATTAAATCTTTTCCAAAAAATCCCAAAAAATTATTATAGCTTATTTATCTTATTTCCAGCATGCATTAATTTTCTCATATTAAAAATTGCATTTTTTCTAACATTTTCTCTTATTTCAATTTCATCATATTTCCCGATTTTCTTATTCTTTCACAGGTTGCTCCGATTCGGACGTTTTCTTTTATCGTTTTTATTTTCCAATAATGTAACTGCTCATGGGTTGTAATAGTTTAATCTAGGGTTTTATTTTCCGCAAGTTTAAATTATGTATCTGCCCCAAAGCCATGTAATAGCGTAGGACATTTACCTTTCCGCACTTTACATTCCGCATTTTACTTTCCGCACCCTTATCAATTGCTAGTAATTAGGCATGTATGGCAAGATAATAATTGGACATAGCTCACACTAATCTTCAAGATAAAATATCTGAATTTGATACACTTCTTTCACACACGCACCCCTTAGGGTAATTCTCTCCCGATGCCTTTCGATTCAAAATGGTCATGTCCCTCGAACGTAGAGGTATCCTAGCACTGTTGCCTTCCAAACAAATCATCATAGTCCCTTCGATACAAAGATCATAAGACCCACGATGTCGCCTCCGAATACATGATCTTGACCCTCGATTGTCGCCTACGAAAAATGATGATAGTCCCTTCGAATGTGCTAGGATACTTCCTACAAGTTGCCTTCTATGACCATCCGATGTCCCTTCGAATGTCCCGCTTACATCCAACGAATGGAGCTACCTACTAACTAATGGTACGGCTAGCGCTATTCTAAAGGAATGTAGAAGTACAACAAAACGACCAATTCTGAGTGGGTAAATAAGTCTTTTAGTTGCTCGCTCTATAAAATGCTTTTCACACCTCATACTCTTTTTCAAAGTTCAAATTCTTTTCAAAACAAAAACATTTCCGAACACTTTGTATACACTCCTACATGAGTCATTACAAAGTCAAAGCGAAATGCCTTTTTCAAAACATTTTGTCAAACACACGAAAGCAATTTTAAAAGTGATCTAGAGCAACTAAGAGCCGTAGATAACTACGGATGGAAAGGGGTGCTAATACCTTCCCTTTTCATAACCATTCTCCCGAACTCAGAATCTAACGAAGGTCTTTTTCTGTTACTTTTACCTTCCCTTAATTGGATAAAAATAAAAGTCGGTGGCGACTCTTGCTATCCGCACATTTGGATACAAAAATCCTACAAAGTCAGTTCACCGTATCACACACCTCTGCGGAGATTATGCTCTGTGGGGGAATGTTTTTGGTGACCTTTGTTGTCATCTCAATTCCTGGATCCTGTAGTAATTACTTTTTGTTCGTTCACTTTTCACATGTTTGTGATTAGATTCTTATTGTCAAATGCGTATAGCCATTCAAAACAAATGTTGGACTTATTGCAAACGACAACAACAAAAATTGTAAAGAGAAAGAAACTTGTGTTTATTTGAAAGGTGGCGTATGGCCAAGTGTTTTGTACACAAGAAAAGTAAAAAGCTATGCGGAAACAATCTCGTTAAGTTCCAACTATGCTAGTACTCATATATTTCAACTATCTCATCTCCTTCTGTCGTTAGAAAGTGAGTGGTGATCTTCTCCATTTGAATCTTGAATGTTGATAGTAATCAGAGCGGGTGATCGGAAGAGACATAGTCGTCGCTTAAATCTAACTTTGCCTAGACCGCCATTTCGGGTTTTCGATCTCTGGGATACCCTTTTTTCCCAAGCCGCCTTTCGGGTTTTCGACTTGCGGTGTACATGTTTTGTATATATCCTTAACTTTTGCCCGAACCTTTTGGTTCAGGATCCCTTATTTTTGCCTAGGTTCGTTGACCTAGCGGGTCTCTTTATCGTAGTATTTTTGACTATGTCTGCGTTCACGGGGTGTGGGAAGTCTTCACCATCCATGGTGCTAAGTATCATAGCTCCGAGGAAAACTTGTCTTGACTATAAGCGGTCCCTCGTAGGTGGGAGTCCATTTGCCTCTGGGGTCACCTTGTGGAAGAATGATGCGCTTGACTACTAGATCACCGACTTGGTAGACTCGGTGCTTGACCTTCTTGTTAAATGCTCTGATCATTCGTTTCGATAGATCATCCATGGCGGATGGATGCGAGTCGTTTCTCATCAATCAAATTAATCTGGTCAAGGCGATGCGGACCCAATCGTCTTCGCCTAACTCTGCGTCTGGAGGACTACGGTTGAGGAATCGAACCTCGATGGGTGGGGCTTCCATACCATATACAAGAGAGAAGGGGGTTGCCCCTGTTGATGTTCGCGCTGTGGTGCGATAACCATGAAGAGCAAATGGTAACATCTCATGCCAATCCTTGTAAGTCACTGTCATCTTCTGTACAATCTTCTTAATGTTCTTGTTGGCGGCTTCCACAACGCCATTCATCTTAGGCCGATAAGGAGAAGAATTGTGATGCTTGATCTTGAACTGCGTGCAGAGTTCGGTGATCATCTTATTGTTGAGATTAGAGCCATTATCTGTGATAATCCTTTCAGGAACGCCATACCGACAGATAAGGTTATGCTTGATGAAACGAGCCACAACATTCTTGGTAACAGATGCGAACGAGGCTGCTTCTACCCATTTGGTAAAATAGTCAATTGCCAAAAGGATGAAACGATGTCCGTTGGAAGCTGTGGGCTTAATTTCTCCGATCATGTCAATTCCCCACATTGCAAAAGGCCAAGGAGCTGTTAGAACGTTCAGAGGTACTGGAGGTACGTGTACTTTATCGGCATAAATCTGGCATTGGTGACAAGATCGAGCGTAGCGGTGACAATCAGCCTCCATGGTAGACCAATAGTAACCTGTTCTTAAAATCTTCTTAGCCGTGGTGTGTGCACTGGAGTGGGTACCAAATGCGCCTTCGTGTAACTCTTCCATGATACGTATTCTTTGTTTTCGGTCTACAGTAGAGCACAGATCGTGGTTGCGCTTGTATAAGATGTCGTTGCTGAGGAAGAATTTGGAGGCGAATCTCCTCATGAACTTCTTATCGTTGACAGATGCCCCTGCGGGATATTCCTGAGTCTCAAGATACCTCTTCACGTCATAGTACCAAGGTTTCTCTTCTGTATCAAGCTCATAACAATATGCTGGTTCGTCAAACTTCTCAATGATGATCTGGGGAGCCTCATTGTCCCATCTGACCTTGAACATAGATGACATAGTAGCCAATGTGTCTGCCAACTGATTCTCTTCTCGTGGAATATGATTGAAAGTGATCTCTTCAAAGTAGGGAATCAAACTCAGAACATGCTCTCGATAGGGAATAAGATTTGGATGTTTCGTATCCCACTCACCCTTAATCTGACTGATCACTAAAGCTGAGTCTCCATATACTTGCAAGAACTTGATTCTTAAGTCAATAGCAGCTTTGATACCCATGATGCACGCTTCATATTCGACCATGTTGTTCGTGCAACTGAAACATAATCTGGCGGTGAAAGGCGTGTGTCCGCCTATAGGGGATGTAATGATGGCGCCAATGCCATTGCCAAATGCGTTTGAGGCTCCATCAAAGACCATGGTCCATCGGGATCCTTGTTCAGGTCCTTCGTCTGGTCCTGGTTCTTCACAATCGGTAACTAGTAAAACATCTTCATGGAAATTGAGCGCATAGGCGATAGTCATCTACGGCTTGATGAGCCAAATGATCGGCTACTACACTTCCTTTGATTGCTTTCTAAGAAGTGTACTGGATGTCATATTCGGTCAAGATCATTTGCCATCTTTCTATTCTTCCTGAGAGAGCTGGTTTCTCAAATATGTATTTTATCGGATCCATCTTGGAAATCAACAAGGTAGTGTGAGTCAACATATCTGTCTTAGTGGGCGGCACCCAAAAGCGTTGCAAGTTTTCTCATTGTGAGTATCTTGTTTCACGATCGGTAAACTTTTGCTAAGGTAGTATATAGCATGCTCTTTTCGACCGGACTCGTCATGTTGCCCCAACACACCCCATTGAGTTCTCTAGTCGGTACATGATGAGAGGTCTTCCTTGGTGCATCGAATGGGAGGATTCTGAAGGTATTCCTTGATTTTGTCAAAAGCGATTTGGCAATCGTCGTTCCATTCTACCACTTGATCTTTCTTTAGTAACTTGAAGATTGGCTCACAGGTAGCAGTTAGGTGTGCAATGAATCTGGCAATGTAGTTCAATCGGCCCGAAACCTCGACTTCCTTCTCGGTGTGGGGAGCTGGCATCTCTTGAATAGCTTTAACCTTGGCGGGATCAACCTCGATACCTTTACCACTGACAACAAACCCTAGGAGTTTTCGGATCGACTCCAAAAGTGCACTTGTTGGGTTAAGTCTCGATCATGCTTCTTGACCTATCAAGCTTTACGCAAATGATCAAGATGTTCTTCTTGATGACTTTTGATCGTTGTCGATCGTATCGAGCTATCATGTCGTCGGCGTAGACCTCTATCTCGTGATGAATCATGTCATGAAATAATGTCACCATAACGCGATAAGTGGCGCTGCGTTCTTGATCCGAGCGGCATAACCTTGTGTGAAAGTTCCCAACTGTAACAGTAGTCTTCTCCATGTCTTGAGAGCCATTTTGATCGATTGTAAGGAGAAACCATCCATGAAGGAGAAAACCTTATCTTGGCGGTGTTCTCAACGAACATCAATATGAGGAAGGGAAAATCGTCTTTCGAACTCACTTTGTTCAGATCTCTGTAATCCACACACATTCGTACCTTACCATCCTTCTTAGGCACAGGAACCACGTTCGCAACCCATTGTGGATAGGAAGTAATAGCTAAGAAACGTTGAACGCTTCATGACTTGGCTTTGATTTTCTCGACATCTCGGGACGCATCGACGAACCTTATTTCTTTGGAGAAAACCCTCTTTTGTCGGTGTCGGTGTACCACAATATCAATGTCAAACCGGCATGTCTTCGTATGACCAAGCAAAAACCTCAATATAATCTCGTAGCATCGAACCAACCTTTCTTTGACACTTCTCAAGACCCGCTCCTATCTTGATCTCTTTTACATCTTCGTCGTACCCAAATTCACAATCTCGACTTGCTCTTGTGTGTGTATAACTCGCTCTTCTTCTTAGTGATCGGCAAGTTCTCCGGCACTTCACAATCTTCCTCACTTTCGTCTTGACTTGGTAGATCGGATTATCGAAGTCATATTTAGCAATAGCATATTATTAACGAGATTCGAGTGATTCTGATGTATCACGTGGGTGTGTGTAAGAAACACATAGCTTTTTGAAGGGGTGATAAAGTAAAGAAAGAAAACAAACAATTGAATGCAAAAGTCCAACGAATTTATTGAATGAAAACGCGCAAACAATAGATAATAACCCTCGCAAATGAGCCATGATGCCCCGGGCAAGGCACTAGGCTTTCAAAGTTTATTGTTCAAAACATAAAGAAATACGAAAAGCAAAACAAAACAAGAGCAATTACTCCTGACTATAGGAGATTGGTATAACGTCTTCAGTCTTCCAATTGCTGAGTCCGTTGTCTGGAGTTGGGAAGATCCACTTGTTGATGTCGAAGTCGTCGTCGTCATCTTCTATAGCATGGATTCCACTTTGGCTGATGCGGAAAGGAAGTTGGCCGGCACGCTCGCGGCGTATCATCTTCTGACCCTTGATTGTGAAACCTAAACCAGTCTTGTCGGATTTGAAAGGAAGATCGGTGACCCCAAATAATCTGCCTCCTTGTTCAGCGGCTTGAGCATCTTTCGTGAGGCCATCCTAAGCGGAATTGTGTAACCGGGGTAGCGGGAGAGTCAACAGGCATGGCTCTATGGATTGTTTCAAAAGCTTGACAGGGAGTCTCGAAGAATTCTCCTTCCATCTCAAGGTATCGGAATGATTGTAGGATGACTGACCATATACTCTTCTTCACCACATCCTGTAACAACTTTCCCTTTCACCGGTACTTGACCGAGGTAGAAATATGGTGCCCCATGTATCAAGGCGTCCAAGTAGGCAAGAGTAAGCGGGACGGATGTCCATGACAAAGTGGAGTCAAAAGTCGGGAACCGACTTTAACAGTGATGAGCTCTCCAAGTCTTGTTAGCTTAGAACCATCAAAAGCTCTCACAATAATGTCACTAGGTTTCAGGACCAACCCTTCAACATCGAGTCGATCAAAAGCAGTCTTCGGGAGGATATTCAGAGCAGAACCGGTATCAACCAAAACATGAGACAAGGTAGTACCTTTGCATTCAACGAGAGATGTGCAAGGCTTTGTTGTGTTTCTTTCGGGAGTTAAATCGACATCGAGAAACCTAGGCCGTTGTTGGCAGCCAGGCTAGCAATACAAACTTCAAATTGGTCAGTGGTAGTGTCATGCGGTACGTGAGCATTCTTCAGAAACTTCACCAAGGCATTAGCATGAGCCTCAGAGCAGAAGCAGAGCAAGCATGGATATCTTGGACGGTCTGTCCCATTGTTCCACAACATTGTAGTCACTTTTCTTGATAATCTTGAATTTCCTCCATTTCTTGTTTGGAGGTGTTTTGATAACTTCCTTTGGTATACGGCGGGATGAGTCTTTGGTTCTTGGGGAATGGATTGAATAAATGGAATGTGAGTGAGTCGCGGTGTCTATTGGAGGAGAGATATCTGGAGAGAAAACCCTTCCGGTTCTGGTCACCTTACTTGATCCGGTGATGTTGTCAATGCCAAGAATGGTATCTTCAACTGTAAGATCTTCAATGGTCAGAGGGTCTTGCTTGACGCCATGATAGTAAACATCAGCTCCATAATTCCAAGGGATAGCCTTGTCAGAGGAATATGGAACTGGTCTTGGAGAAGTAATAATGAGAGGTGCCACTCTAGGCACAGGATCAGCAGAGGAAATCCTTATAGTGTTAACATCAGCATAATCCTCTGGGAAATCGTCACCCTATCCGGTCGCTTTAACATCTTCAATATGAATCTTGTAGCTCTCAGGAACAGTGTACTTCACCATGTAATCATACTTTCCACTTGGCTGCCCAAGGTATCCCACACAGATGGTATTGTTTCATTCGCATTGTCAATCTTCAATTTAGACATTTCTTCACACAACTTCTGCACAGGTGGTTTCAGAAATAGTATCTCACGGTTATTCATCATGCACTGGACACATCTTCTCAACCAAGCACAACCATCAGGCGCGGATGGGCACCAACGACTGTTCTCTGGGCATCTTGGGTTGACACCGGCTTGTAACAAATTCTTCTTAACAGTCATCAGAGGGATGGTCAACTCATCTATGTTGAAAACATAAGTATCGTCTCCAACAGCATTGGAACCCTTGTCATGGTTAGGCATAGGCGCATTGATCACATTCGGAGTCTCAGCGGGAGGATCAAACTCAATGCTTAGCTTCAATCATATCTTGAATCTTGTTCTTGAGTCCAACAATTGTCGATTACGTGTACGGCTATTGGAGTGGTAAGCACACTTAGCATTAGGATTGTATCTCGGAGAGGAAGTGTTGACATTTGAGGAGGATCCTCAAGGTCATTCTGCTTTCAACATGTGTTACAAGGCTTGCGACAATGGCATGTTGATCTTAAGTAAATCTTCGTGCGCGTTAGTTCGCGCTATCTCCGAGGTTGTCTTGATGTAGGTTGGAGATCTGGCCCCCCAGTTGAGCGGTCGGTCTTGGCTCGGCTTTTACGGCCATACAGCATTGGCTTCTTTCTTACCACCAAAGATCTCTTGGCATTTGAAGATGACTCTATCTGAATCTTCCCACTCTTGATACCGCTTCAATCGCTCGCTGTCGAATCACTCGGTGAATCCGGTGAAGAGTTTCAATCGGATGATTGAAGAATGGGCTGTCGGTGTTCCCATAAACATATCAACCAACTCCCTATTGGACAAGGGTGGTTGAATCACACTGCTAGATCTCTCCATTTAAGCATACTCCTTGAACTTCTCGTCACGACCCATAGACATGCTTTGTAGTTGCATGCGAGTGGGTGTCAATTGACATTATACTCATCATGCATGAAAGCATCGGCTAAGTCACTCCAAGTACGGATACGGTCATTCTCTGGTGATAGTACCATTCCAACTGGGTTCGGACAAACTCTCTTGAAAATAGTGCATCCACAACTTTACATCATCGGTGTGGGGATTGATCTTACGGACATAAGACTTCAAATGCGCTTAGGGCAAGACATGCCATCATACTTAGAAAAAGTTGGAACTTTGAACTTGGGAGGAATCACAACACGGGACAAGACTCGGATCATCAAAATTCAGCCGGACATCTTGAGTTTTCCACGGCATTCAGCGGTCTTCAAGTTGCTTGTACTTGTCATCTTCATCGAGTATTGGCCATCATCATAGTTTTCTCGCTCATCTGGCCGCCATCACCCTTGTTACTTTGCTCATCCTCCTTCTTGACACTTCCTTGAGAGCTCAATTCGACTAACCACTCTAGGACCTCCTTTGTAGCGTCGCCCATGTTGAGAAGACCAACAACCTTCTTCTTTCGTTGATGAGCTTCTTGGATCTTCTTGGCCTTGGACCAAGCGGTGAACATCTGCTAAAGCGAGCATTACGAGCTTGAAGATCTTTGTGATCTGTTCGAGAGCCATTTATGCTAAAATAAATAGCGAGCAAATGAGAAAACCAATCTTCAATGTACCTGTGATGCAATGTTATGCTATGCAATATTTATGCGGATGCAATGCAATGTTTTCAAGGACCTTAGAGATTTAAATTTGTTAGACAAGCAATGAGCAAACATTTATTAGTACTCTTTTATTCTTTTCTTTTTAAGTACAAGAGATAGTTCAAAACAATAAAAGAAAACATATAAATCCTAAATCTCTAAGTCTCCATGGCGCTTCCTCTTGGTGCCGATAGGCGTTGATGCTTCGCTCCTCGTGAAGTAGCTTAGTCAACTCTAACACTTTCTTCTCACTTGCATAACAGAGCTTCAAAGGTATCCCTCTTCCTTGAGTGAATCCGGGATCTCTTCAAGTCTTCAAAATCGGTAGGCATGTCGGGATAGAGAACGGTATGGTACGTCACCTATAGCAAAGGTTCCATAATTACGGGTAAAGCAGTGAATGGCATCATGAGGTTTTGAGCTCGAGCTCGCACCCATTTGAGGTAAGGTTCCCAAGGAATGGAGTTGGTGCCCCAAAGTCTTGGTATCGATCTTCTTTACCATGCCCCAGCGTGTATGAACCTTTCGGTAATCGGAGATCGTGATTGTAGTCGAACACAATATCTTGGAGAAGCATATCATGTGGACCGTCTTTTCGAGCAAAACCAAACTGACGTAGAGCTAGAGAAGGGTTGTAAGTAATACCTCCCCTTATACCAAGGAGTGGTACATTAGGGAATTCTCCACAACGCTCAATGAATGTGAAGTCCTTTTGAGAGAAAAGACTCCAACGGATATCTGAATGAGAGAGTGACATCAGTCTTTGAGACCACTTAATCCTTTGTTCATTCTTCAAAACTGATGGAGGAAGGTGCGAAATAAACCACCTAGAAAGTAACGGTATGCAACACATGAGAGTTCCTTGTCTTTTAGTAGTACGAGTGTGGAGAGAATGTAGGATGTCTCCAAGTAAAGTAGGCACTGGATTGCGGGTAAGGAATAACTTGATGGCGTTGACATCTATGAATTGATCCGAGTTAGGGAATAGAACCAAACCATAGATTAGCAAGGCCACAATGTCTTGAATGCATGGAAACTCATAACTTTGAGGAATTCTCGGGCTTTCTTAATTAGGAACTTGGCAAGTAAACCCTTAACTCCACGGTTTCCCAATTGGCTTCAATAAGCGCTTAAGATGTAAAGCGGATGCGATGTCTTCGTACTTAGGAACCTTTTCAAACCGGTGAATGGCATTTGGTCAAGAATAGGTACCCCAAGTAGTTTAGAGAACTCTTCAAGGTAGGAACTAAGCGATAATGGGAATGTAAAGCAATGGTGCTTGGATCAAAAGCTGAAATAGGACATGCATCATATCTTCTTCAAAACCGGAGATAACCAAATCAAGAGATAACCATGTCTTTTGATGAACTGAGCATGGTGGAATTTCGAAACCAATTCTTTGAGTGAGAAGGTATACCCATGAAGTTGATTCGGATAGTCTTTCTAGAAGCCATAATACCCTACAAAGCAGGCAAAGATAAATCCTAGGTCCTTGAAATAGTTAGAAATGATATGCAATGCGAATGATGTCATGATGTCATGTTTAGCACACACAAGCAATTCACACAATGAGCCTAGGTTTAAGGCTTGCATGAGGTATAGGTGATTACCCCACCAAAAGTTTGAGTTGGTTCATCCTGTCCTATAATAGTAACCGGGTTCTAGGAATCTCACATCATTGATCTTTCTCGTAGGCGTTTATTTCAATACGACTACCAAGTGGTCGACCGAAAATATCCCAAAGTCTGATCTCAATGAGCGTAGCATCGAGTATCAACCAACCTCGGCCTACACCAAAGCCGGCCATCTCACTACCTTCTAATGGCTAAGATGGGTCGATTAAGGTTCTAAAAGTTTAGTTAGCGCTTGATGACACCACGCAGAAGCCAAATATTATCCTCAACTTGGGAATGAAGTATATCAGGACATCCAAAGTGTCACGCTAACGTAGCCATCATGTTGACCGTTTCGATATACGTCTAACGGTCGCGACGATTTATTGCTACTTACCTAAAAGGAAACCCGGATCCGGGTGTAGGATCCCCCACAAATATAATAACCAAGCAACCCTTAAAGATAAAGCAAGCAAGTCAAACAAAAAGCAGTAAAAATGATCTAGAAATCCTTAAGGCATTCTCTCTTTAGGGTGTCTCCCCGGCAGAGTCGCCAGTTCTGTGATACGGTGAACTGACTTTTTAGTGTTTTTGTATCGCAAATGTGCGGATAGCAAGAGTCGCCACCGACTTTTATTTTTATCCAATTAAGGGAAGGTAAAAGTACAGAAAATACCTTCGTTAGATTCTGAGTAAGGGAGAAGGTTATGAAAAGGGAAGGTATTAGCACCCCTTTCCATCCGTAGTTATCTACGGGCTCTTAGTTGCTCTTAGATCACTTTAAAAATTGCTTTCTGTGTGTTTGACAAAAATGTTTTGAAAAGGCATTTCGCTTTGACTTTGCAATGATTCATGTAGGAATGTATACAAAGTGTTTGGAAATGTTTCGTTTTTTGAAAAGAGTTTGAACTTTGACAAAAGTGTGTGGTGTGAAAAGTATTTTGATAGAGCAAGCAACTAAAAGTCTTATTACCTACTCAGAATTGGTCGTTTTCGTGTTGTTTTACGTTCCTTTTAGAATAGTGCTATCCGTACCATTAGTTGGTAGGTAACTCCATTCGTTGGATGTAAGTGGGACATCATATGGTCAAAGAAAGCAACTTGTAGGAAGTATCCTAGCACATTCGAAGGGACTATCATCATTTTTCGTAGGCGACAATCGAGGGTCAAGATCATGTATTCGGAGGCGACATCGTGGGTCTATGATCTTTGTATCGAAGGGACTATGATGATTTGTTTGGAAGGCAACGGTGCTAGAATACCTCTACGTTCGAGGGATATGACCATGTGAATTCGTAAGGCATCGAGAGAGAATTACCCTAAGGGGTGCATGTGTGAAAAGAGTGTGTCGATTTCAGATATTTTATCTTTGAAAATTAGTGGGCTATATTGATTTTAGTCTTGCCATACACGCCTAGTTACTAGCAGTTTATAGGGTGCGGAAATTAAAATGCGGAATGTAAAGATGCGGAAAGATAAATGTCCGCTATTACATGGCTTTGGGGCGATACATAATTTAAACTTCGGAAAATAAAACCTAATTTAAACTATTACATCCCATAACAGTTACATTATTGGAAAAATGAAAGCAGAAGAAAGCGTGAAACGGAATAACACGTAAAAGAATGAGAAATCGGAAAATACGAGATGAATCGAATAAGAGAAAAATGTTAGAAAAATGCAAGTTTTGAATGAAAAATATGACATGCTGGAAATAACATAAACATGCTAAAATAATTTTTTGGGATTTTTTGAATGCAATTTAATAATTAAAAACTAATTAAATTTGATTTAAATGCAAAATTATGAATAAAAATAAATACGCATGCAAGATTATATTTTTTAATTTTATAAATTAAATAAAGGTTTTCTGGAAATAATGTAAAAAGAAAATTAATTTTTGGTGATTTTTAATGCATGAAATAAAAATATGAAAAGAATTAAAATTGTATGAAAATATTAAATAAAATAGAAAAAATAGAAAAGTTTGTAAAAAGAGAGAAAAAACCAAATGGTCCTGGGGAGAATCGAACCCAGGATCTTGCTTTCACAGATCCCACGCCTTGCCAGCTGAACTAACGTGCTTCACTGTTTGGAAACCGGAGCGAATAAAAGAAGAACAAGTGTCGCTCCCTGATGCTCCAGATCACGCGCCACGCTTCGTCTTCCTCAGTTTGAAATTTTGAAAACTCTGCGTCGGCCATTGTTCGGCCTCGTCCTAGCAAAATCAAAAATCACACACGATAATATAAATAAATTTTAAGACCATGGTTCGATTGGATCATTCGAATGCATTGGTATAGGTCTCATGGTCCAATTTTTCCATTTAAGCAAAGCCCTAAACCGAGCTCGAAACCCTAGCTATGGTATATCACGATTCGTGCTATGGAAATGTAATCAAAGTGCCGAATGCTTGCAAACTCATCACTAATCACAAAACAAACACAAAACATGTTAATAATGCATGAATAATAGAATACGATTTTGGATTTTCAAGAACAAACCAAACTCGGATTTTCGATTGGATGGATTTGAGCAAAGTGAAGGTGGATCGAGGTATCAAGAAGGTATCAAGATTGTGTTGGACAGTTGCAACAAGGGTTCTTGAGCCAATTACCCAGTATGTTGTATATATAGTAGAAGGATTGATTTTGGGAAAGAATTAATCAATGATCAATGCTAATCGAATTTGATTTTTGTACAAAATCAAATCTTCAATTTTGATCAAATTTCAATCCAATCTTGCCATATCCATCAAATTTCGCTGGCTTTTAATGAGTTGCTTGGATCTCAAGGAAGAAATAAAAATCAAGTTTGCAATTAATTTTGATTTTATACTTTATTTTTGAATTTAATTTGTATTTAAATGAATAAATTCCAAATTAAATAGAAAAATAAAATAAAAATTCGTGACATTGGGCTTGGATATTCCTAATGGTGTGAGGAATAAGTTTGGATGAAGATAAAGTAGGCCCATTTGCAAATTTTTTGATTTTTAGAAGCATCGCTCTTTGTGCACTCTTTCAAAATTGCCCAACTTGTGAATGGTGTATCTTGCTTATTTTTCCATATTTTTGAGTGTTCTTGGACTTTTTGGAAAGCTCTAAGAGTCCTCTAACCAACCTTTTTGGTCTAATCTCAATTGGAGTTTCCATGCTCAATATATCTTCAAAACAAAATGTTGACTTTTTGTTGACTTTGAAAAGGACCTGTAATGTTTTGATCCATACCTTCCAAATGAAGCATTTTTTGAACATTCTTGTGAGACTTGAAGTTGTAGAGAATTGAATTTCCTTCAAAACAAGAGGTGTTGAAAAAATTTCTGAGAAAGTATGAAGAAGTTATGATCAGTCAAAGTTCAGTTGACTTTTCATCTAGAAACCCCAATTTAGAAAGTCTGACTTTTGAGCAAATCTTGAGTTTTCTTGATGAATCATGATCAACCCTTGATCAAATGATGAATGTAACTTCAAAATGAGGATGTTGACCAAAAATTGTGAAGTTTGACTGTATGTTGACCACGATTGACTTTTGTCCAATCAATTGATTTTCAACCATCGAGCAATTGTGCGAACCGACTTGTAAGGCTTGAAACTTGACATGGAGAATCTTTGAAGCATATGAGGAGGCATGAAGACCATTGGAGATGTTGGAAGTCCATCTTGATCTGAGAATCACCAAACCCTAGTTTGGGTTAATTGTCTAGGAGAGAGTTTGTCTGATCAACTCTTGAGGAATCCTTGAGCATGGATGTATGAAATACCTTGAGAAGATGGAGGGAAAATTTTGGGGTATGACAAGAATATATAATTAAATTATGTTTATGATGCATAAATAACAGAAATGGATTTTGACATAAAGGGATGCAAACCGTGATTTGGATATCGTGTTTCCGCATATTTTGCTAGCTTGTGAGTATCTGGGATTGATCAGAGGACCTCCAGGAATCGATTGCAAGGCTTGGAATCTTCTGAATTGAAGCAAAACTTGGGCTTCCAATTGCTTGAATGCCACATATATTTGATGATTTTTTAGGGTCTTGGAGGCAAGAATTTCGTCCCTTGTGCTTGTGAATGCATTATGTACTTATAGTAGAGTGAATTAGGTCAAGAATCATGAAGAAATTATATGCCAATCAATGAGAAAATATTTGATTTGGTATGAAACCAAATATTGCTTTTTTTTTATCAAATGTCATTCAATTCCTTTGCCAATCACTGGAATTTCGAAATTGACAGCTTGTATGGCTTGCTTGGACCTCAAGAATGAGGGAAAAAATCCACCTTGCAATTAATTTTGATTTTCTATCTTTTATTTTAATTAAATTGGCTTTTAAATGATTAAAAATCCAAAATAAATAGAAAATAAAAGATAAATTCGTGGCCTTGGGCTTGGGGGTTCCAATTCAGCTAAGGAACATGTTTGAACCAAGAAAAGTTAGGCCCATTTGCAAAATTTTTGATTTTGTCAAGTATTTCTCTTTGTGTACCTCCTCAAAAATGCTTAACTTGTGCAAGGTGTATCTTGCTCAATTTTTAACATTTTTGGGTATTCTTGGACTTTTTGGAAAGCCCAAGATATACTCTAAACAGCCTCTTTTGTTTCATCTCAATTGAAGCTTCCATGCTCATGAACACTTCTTTACAAAAAGTTGACTTTTTGTTGACTTTTTAAAGGACCTGTAATGTTTTGATCCATAACTTCCAAATGAAGCATTTTCTGCCCAAGCTTGTCAGACATGAAGTTGTAGAGAATTGAATTCTCTTCAAAATGAGCTGTTGTGGAAATTTTTTTGATAAAGTATGTGAAAGTTATGCCTGGTCAAAGTTCTGTTGACTTTTATTTGAGAAAGCCCAACTTAGAAACTTTGACTTTTGATCAATTCTTGACTTTTCTTGATGAATCATGATCAATCCTTGATCAAATGGTGAATATCACTTCAAAATATGGATGTTGACCAAAAATTATGAAGTTTGACTGTATGTTGACCATAGTTGACTTTTTGTCCAATACAATTGATTTTCAACCATCTGAGCAATTGTCTGAGGAAACTTGACTTGTAAGGCTTGAAACTTGACATGGAGGTTCTTTGAAGTATATGATGAGGCATGATGACCACTTGAAGTGTTAGAGGCCTACCTTGATTTGAGAATGGCCAAAACCCTAGTTCGGGTTGATTGCTCAGGAGAGGGTTTGTCCGGTCAACCCTTGTGAAATCCTTGAGTATGGATATGTGAAATATCTTGAGAAGTAAGAGGGCAAATTTTGGGGTATGACAGTTTCAACTCGCAGATGTATGGTAATGATAGTTTCAAAGTTGGTACACGTCAGATACTCGTTTATCGCTTTCTATATCACAACATGTTTAGGAAATTTATCTTTTGTATAATTACCATGTCATTCATTATTTTTGCATTACTTGCTCATGAATTGAATCAGTTTAGTTCCCTTTTTAACCATAAATGTGAGGAATCTTTCCATTGTTTACATATGTTGAGGCCACAATTGTTGTTTTAACTGGATTTTATTATGCTTAATCTTTTATTTTGTGTTGATTGTATGATTGCAAGAAAATGATCAAGGCATTTTGTTTGATTTTGAGCATAACTACCTTGGCAAAATATTCAATTCACCTCGTGAGTGTGTGAACCTTTGTTAACCCCTTTGAAATTTTATCAATATCCATGTTTATTTGAACTTGATGCTTGTCTATGAGTGTCAATTCACTTTTTTGTATGGATGTTGATTTCTTTGTTTCTTGAACCCTCAACTATATGTTGTTGTATGGATTTTTACCTTGCCTTAGAAAGTAGTGACTATTCACACATTAATGTTGGTTGAATTCAAGTTGGGGAGAGGAATGTTCATGTACTTATATTATGGTTGGTATGAGATTAAGAGAAAAGAAAGAAAAAAAAGTGAAAAAGAAAGATTAGAAAAAGAAAGAAAAAAAGAGAAAAGCTTTGAAAAAAAAAAAAGAGTAGGAATAATGTTATGTTAATAAGTGAGGTGTGTTTGGTGTGAAATTTGTGATGAAGAATAATTTTGATTGAAGTTATATTGTTTGGAACTTTGTGAGTTGATCACTCCCTTAGGTTTAGGCATGTTTTCGTTTCGATTAGCTTTAGGACTTATCACTTGTTTGTTAACCAAGCCACATTACAACCTTGAAAATCCCTTGTGATTCTTGCATTTGTATTTTCAATACATTTTTGGATGAATACATAATTTAGTCTATTGTTTGCAATATTGTGGATGAGCTCACCTTTGTGTGTTCTTCATCTACCGATGAATTTTTGCTAGGAGTGATTCATGATTGATCTTGTTTTGTTTTAGAATGTTTTGCATGATTTTTGTACTTAGGATTTATTTCGTTTATATGTTGTCGTTGTAGGATGGTGGTAAGTATGCATTTTGTCGTGTACGTTTTTGTTTGAACCATACATTTGTTTTCCGTTTTAAAAACTTGTTGATTTGTGATTCTTTGATTATCGTCTTTCGTTTCTTTAGGTTTACTTGACTTTGTTTGAGGACAAACAATGTGTCAAGTTTGAGGACAAACATTTTGTGGCACTTATCCGATATTTTGTTGATATTTAGTTGAATAATCCCGACTTTTTGTTGTAAATACGTTTTATTGCGTTTTATGTATATATTATACCGTTTGATTAGTTTTGTATATATTTTGTAGGTATTTGTTGCATTATTAGAGCATTGAGAATAAAGTCCAAATGGAGCTCCAAGATGCAGTTTTGATCGAATAAAGGAATAAGGCTTAAAGGTGGAAGCAATTGGAAGCCACAAGAAAAGCAACAAAAGTTGCTGCCTGGGCAATTTTGCTAGGCAAGGGCCTTGCGTCGTTGGGCGACGGTCCTGTTAGAGGAAGATGAGCTTCGTTCTAACTTGTTTTGCTGCCTGGGCATTGGATGAGGAAAAGAGAACTTCGCTGGGCGAAGCTAAATTTCCCGAGCGAAGATAGATATTTGTACAGGATGAGGATGTGGCTTAATTTGGGCCAAGTTAATAGAAGATTCGTCGGGCGAAGCTTTTAGTTTGCCGGGAGACTGTGTGGAACCAGATTTTCTTTATACTTTCATTTCATTTTTTGAGTATGTTTTTGGGGTGTGAGGTTCTTGCTCCCAATTCCATTACCCATATATTTTTTGATAGATTAGCTTAGAAAATAACACTAGGGTCTTGCTCATGGTTGATTGGAGGTGGATTGCCCTTCGATAGGTATTGAAAAACCGGTGTAAATGGGTAATTTATCTTCTCTCTTCGTTTTATATTTCTCTATTATGTTGGTTATGTATATTTACTACGATCACATGTATATTTATCACCCTTGGCATTGTATAAAGTCTACTTTATGAATCTGTGTTGGTAATTGTCTTAGGTTTTACTCTATGTTAGTGATTTGAGCTTTGCTAGAGATAGACTGCTTAGATTCTTACCTAGGATGATTATCTGTTATTTTTTGAATGCTAGAAATAGGTTTAGAGCTGACATTCACCATAGAGTATATGATCTTAATGCCTCTGTGTTGGTGAAGTATGCCAGAGATGGGTATGGAGGTGACACAATTGACTTCTGGTTGTTGAGATAGGCCAGACATGGCTATCGAGGTGATTCGGGAGGATTCTCAATTTGGGTTAGAAATAGCTTAGATTGTGAGATTTATGTGATGACACGGACGAGTATCGTAGGTCGATTATGATTGATGAGCTTGATTGATGAGATTGAGAGTCCAAAGGATTTTCGGAAGAAGTATGAGACTATTTTATCCTTGATGAATATGAAGATGAAGGAGGGTCTTCTTTTCACTTTGGTTCAGTTCTATGATTTATTGCACCATTGCTTCACTTTTCCTGACTATCAGTTAGTTCCTACCTTGGAGGAGTATTCTTATATGTTCGGTCGACCTATTGATAGTGATGTTCCTTTTACTAGTTTGGAGGAGGAGCCTAAGTATCATGAGATTGCTGCTATTACCCATCTGAAGAGATCTGAGACTGAAGACAACATGAATACCAATGGTTGTATCAGAGGATTACCAGTTGTATTTCTTTTGAAGAAGCCTCGTTATTTTGCTGATATGAAGAGTATGGAAGCTTTTAAGGCCGTCTTTGCCTTGCTTGCCTATGGTTAGTTCTTGTTTCTCAACGTTAACAACTTTGTTGACGTTAATGCTATCAGGATCTTCATGATTAGGATTTGAGTTCCTACACTTCTTGCTGAGACTTATTATTCTATTCATCTTCTAAACTTTCGTCGAGAAGGAGAGATTATCTGTTGTACACCATTGCTATACTGTTGGTTTGTTTTTCACTTGCCTACAGCTGATGCTTTTTAGAGTCTCAGGAAGGAGCCTCGGTGGGCACCGAAGATTATAGCTCTTACTCATTCTGATATTGTGTGGTATCGTCTGGTTTATTATGATGTAGAGATTATCGACAGTTGTGGTAGCTTTCCTAATGTGACTCTTCTTTGGTACAAAGGGATTTATTAGCAACAATCATATTCTTGTGCATCGTCAGTTTGGTTATCCGATGAGGGATAAATCAAAGAGTATTCATGTGGGTGGCTTCTTTCTAAAAGAGGGTGAAGACCACAATTCATCTAGGAAGGATATAGAGAAAGCTTGGCGTCATATTCATAGGAAAGGAAAAGAGAATCTAGGGTAGAGAGGAGTTGTTTCTTTAGATCCTTGTCTTCTATGGGTTGAAGCAAGAGATATTGAGTTGAAGATGCCATATTCTCGAGAGGATCCTCTTGCTAATTTGTTCTTGGCTACCACTCATGCAATATAGCTAAATCTTGGAAGAACAAGTATCGTACTTTGAAGATGTCTCATGCAATAGAGCTGAAGGAAAAGGATGATTTGCTTGAGATTCTTGAGAGTCGTGCTATAGAGATGATGGATAGGTAGGAGAATTTACTTTCTTCCACTGTTTACCTAGTTCTTAGCACTCCAGTTCATTCTCACACACCTCCCGAGTCCGGTGCTTGGAAAGGTTGTATCGATAGGTATGTAGTGGTGAACAAGCAAGGAACAGATCAGGAAGCTCAAGAGAAAGAGGTCATATGAGGAAATATATTCTGCAGATTTGGTGCCTTAGGACTCTTAATTTATATACTATGCTCTATTGTACTTGGGTTCATTGAAACTTGTACTGAAGAATCGTAATCCTCAAAATATTTTGTTAATGATAAGAGTTTATTTCAAATGTGTTATGCTTTGATATTTTGCAAATTACATTTTTGTTATTAAGTTCCTTGAACAATAATAATAACAATGATAAATAAAATGAATCATATGTATTACATATCATGCATCATGACACACACATTCTTGCATTTTCATACTCTCCTAATTATCGTATTCGTTTCTCTGCTTCGTTCAGCCTTCAAGTTGTTGCATCGGTATAACACTCGAGCCAACTCCAAGAAGAAGATGGAAAATCTAGAGTAAGATAATTGCGAGCTATGCAAAGAGGTTATCTCCTTGAGGACCGGTATGGCCAACTTGACTTCTATGGTGGAACAGTCGGTGTCTGTTCAGAATCAGCCAATACCTCCTCCACCCTCACCTTGTATTGTTCAGCCTCAACAGACAACTGTTATCTCTGAAGTTCCTGATTTTAATGTTTTTGTTGTACTAGTGGTTTATATTGTACATCACCGTATGCCTCATGGTTATCCTTGGGGAACGCCAGAGAATTTCATGCCAGAAGGTTACAACCTTGGTACTCAAGTGACCTCCTTGGCTCAACCTGCTGTTGTTTTATCCGCTCATGTGGTGCATGCTACTCCTATTTTCAACAAAGAATTTGACAATTCACTCCCTCCTCTGAGTGAAAGCTTAGACTTCTATGATCGAATGGATGGTTTTCAGGAATAGTTTGACAAGATACATAAAGAGTTGAAAGCCCTCAAGGGGAAATAGTTGTTTGGTGATAATGTCAATGATCTGTGCTTAGTTCATAATGTGAAAATGCCTGCTAAGTTCAAAGTTCCAGAGTTTGAGAAGTACAAGCGTAATTCTTGTCCCCGTGATCATTTAATGATGTATTTGAGAAGGATTTCCACTAATACTGAAGCCCAGCGTCTGCTTATTCACTTCTTCCAAGATAGTTTGACTTGTGCAGTTTTGAGATGGTATATAAATCTAGACAGCAGTGACATCCATACGTTCAATAATTTGGGTGAAGCTTTTATGAAGCATTACAACTACAATATGTACATGGCTTCCGACCATGATCAACTAAGGGTAATGGTTCAGAAAGATAATGAATCATTCAAAGAGTATGCTCATTAATGGCATGAGCTTGCTGCACAGGTTATACCTCCATTAAGTGAACAAGAAATGACCAAGGTTTTCCTGAAGACTTTGGGTCCTTTCTATTATAGGAAGATGGTGGCCAGTGCACCTAATGATTTTGCTGAAATGGTAAGCATGGGAGGCTGTCTACAAGAAGTTGTTCGAGAAGGATGATTATCGAAGGAAGAAGTATCGAGTAGAGCTAAGAAGCCATCCATTGGATTCTCTAAAAAGAAAGAAGATGTTAATGTTGTTGTTCAAGAAAAGAGAACTAGGCCCCCTAGTAGACATCCTCAGAACCAAGAAGTTATTGTTGTTACCCTTGTTGTTGTTGTTACTCCAACTACTATCCCTTGTAACAAAAAATCCCAGCAAGGGCAAGGCCCAAAGAGAGAACCGTTTGATCTGATTCCGATGACTTATGCAGAGTTGTATCCTGTATTGATTCAGAGGCACTTGGTGAAACCAAGGGCACCTCCAGGTGTTCCAAATCCTTTGTCATTGTATTACAAGGCTGATCAGACTTGTGCATACCACTAAGGAGCTCCGGGGCACAATATTGAGAATTATTATTCATTGAAGTCAGAATTGCAAAAGATGGTGAGATCAGGTCTTTTGTCTTTCAAAGACATGGGTCCTAATGTGCAAGGGAATCCGTTGCCCAAGCATGGAAATGTTGTGAATATGATTGATGGAGAAATTAGGATTTATGATGTGAATTCGATCATTGGAGATCGTATGAAGATGCATGTTTCTCTCTGTAAAGTTGGTTATTGTTCCCATAATCATGTTGCTTGTAATTTGTGCAGCGAAGATACTTGTGGTTGTGATAAGATAAAGAGTGATCTTCAAGATATGATGGACAGAAACCTTATTCAAGTTATCAGGATGAAGTACGAGCCTGAAGATGAAGTAAATTTTGTTTATGGTCCTCCTAGAGAAGTTCAAATTCGTGATGTGAATGAGGCTAATGCTGATCTGGTGAATTTGCATTCCGCATTCAATTTCATTGAAGGGAAAGAAGGGCAACAATACAATGAATGCCCAGAATGTAGCACAAATCATCGTGGATGTGATGTTGTGAAAAGAGATATTCAGTGTCTATTAGATGACGACATTATTCAAATTGTAGTAAGAAAAGTTGGTTTTAACAATGGCCTCAATATGATCGAAAGTTTGTCTGAAGAATTTGATGATGAATATGCTTCTGCTGATGAATATTTCTCCGCTGATGAGATAGGCAAAGAAGCAGATGTAAATGTCACTGTGCCGCATTTTGATATTCCCACTCCTGTGGAAGTAACCTATTACGTCAAGCCTTCTGTTGCTCCTTTGGTTAGTAGCTTAACTGGACCTGTCCCGTATAGTTCCAATAAAGTTGTGGCGTACAAGTACAATGCCACCATTCTAGAAGGATATGTTGAGGTTTTGATTCAACCGCTGCCTCAGGTGGGAAATATTGCTAATGCTAGTCGAATGACCAGAAGTGGACATGTGTTTTCTCCTTTGTTTCTTAAGATGAATGATGATGGTAGGAAAATTATGGAAACTAGTGTTGAACCCAAGAAGGTTGAAGGGAAGGCTAGTGGGGTAGCCCAAGAGGAAGAAATGGATGATTTATAAGATTGTTGAGCAACTACTGCAGACACCATCAAAGATTTCAATCCTAGCTTTGTTGATGAATTCTTCAGCTCACAGAGAGTCTCTAATGAAGCTTTTGGATCAGGCTTTTGTTGATTATGATGTGCCTTTAGAAACTTTCAATAGTGTGGTTGGAAATATCACAGCTTGCAATAATCTGAGTTTTAGTGATGAAGAGATGCCCTCCGAAGGAAGGAATCACAACATGGCTTTGCACATTTCCATGAATTGCAAGAATGACGTATTGTCTAACGTGCTTATAGATAATGGCTCCACACTGAATGTTATTCCCAAGAGTACTCTTTCAAATCTCAAATATCAAGGTCCGCCGATGCGTCCTAGTGGTATCATTGTGAAGACATTTGATGGTTCTCGTAAATCTGTTATTGGGGAAGTGGATTTACCCATTCATATTGGTCCACATCTGTTTCAAATTACCTTCCAGGCGATGGATATATTTCTTGCTTATAGTTGTTTGATAGGACGACCTTGGATTCATGAGGCCGGTGCTGTGACTTCTACTCTCCATCAAAAATTGAAGTTTTTCCGTGAAGGTGTTGTGATTATTGTGGAAGGAGAACAAGTTATGCTAGTTTCTCATTTATCCTCCTTTTCCATAGTAGAAGCTAATGAAGCTGCTGTTGGAACACAGTTCCAAGTCTTATCTATTGACAATGTCCAGAGGAATGGCGATTCCATTGCTTCGTTGAAGGACACTTGTAATGTAGTTCAAAAAGGTTCCAGCAATGCTTGAGGACAAGTTATCGAGCCAAAAGTGAATGAGAATGATGTCGGTTTAGGCTTTTCCACAAAGATCGGGATAGAGATGCTGAAGTCAGGATCTGCTGCTGCCGGGTATCAAGATGTTTTTTAATTGCTAGTTATCTTGATCCAACTGTTCCGGGAATCAATGACATTATTGAAGATGGACCAGAGCAAGAAATGTCCAACTTTTTTATGCATGGAGTTAGAGTTTGTAATTGGACTACTATTGGCATCCCTACTTGCATTCACGTGTCTAAGTAATTCACTTTTGTTTGTTTAAATTTTCAAATAATAATCCTTTCACTTTGCCCAAGGTGAAAGTGATGTTGTATGGGCAAAATCTGTTGTTTTGAAATTTAAGATCATTAATAAAAGTTTGTTTTCCATTCCGAATTGTGTCTTTTATTTTCTGCTTTTTCTTGAAAAAATGGTAATCAAGAAAAAACCTTTCACAAAATAATAATAATAATAATAATAAATGAAATGAATCTGTATAATTACTTGTCACATGTGTCAGTTTCTAAAATCGATCATAATCATATGTGCAGATTAATTCATAAAACCGTTAAAAAAATGACATTGCGCCCTCTTCCAACTTTGAACATCCTGTTTATGTAGCCCAAGAAGAGGAATTTCATGAGATCCCTGAAGAGGTTTCACAATTACTTGAGCGCGAGGAAAACACCATTTAGTCGTACAAAGAGTCGTTGGAAGCTATTAACTTGGGTTCTGATGAAGATGTGAAACAGGTCAAGATTGAAATGTTGAAGAAATAGGTGGATTTTTTGCTTGCTCGTATCAACACATGCCTGGTTTAGATACTGATATTGTGGAGCATCACTTACCGTTGAATCCCGGGTGTCCGCCAATCAAGTAGAAGTTAAGAAGAACTCATCCTGATATGGCTATGAAGATTAAAGAGGAGGTTTTAAAGTAGATTGATGCAGGTTTCCTCGTGACATCATTTTATCCTCAATGGATTGCCAATATTGTACTAATAAGAAAGAAAGATTGAAAGGCCCGCATGTGTGTTGATTAACGAGATCTGAACAAGGCTAGTTCGAAAGATGATTTTCCTCTGCCGCACATTAATATGTTGGTGGACAGTACTGGAAAATGCAAAGTGTTCTCGTTCAGGGATGGATTTTCTAGATACAATCAAATTAATATGATTCTTTTGCGGACATGGAAAAAATGATGTTTATCACACCCTGGGGAACATTCTGTTACAGAGTGATGGCCTTCAGGTTGAAGAATGCTGGTGCAACGTACCAGAGGGCTATGACGACCCTATTCCATGATCTAATGCATAAAGAAATTGAATTATATGATGATGATATGATTTCCAAGTCGCAAACTGAGGAAGATCATTTGGAAGACTTATTGAATATGTTTCAGCGTTTGAGGAAGTATCACCTCCGTTTGAATCCTAATAAACGTACATTTGGTGTCCAGTCTGGAAAACTGTTGGGTTTCATTAGCCAGAAAGGAATTGAATTTGATTCTTGTAAAGTTAGGTCAATTCAAGAGATGTCGACACCAAGAACTAAAAAGAAATTCAGAGGCTTCCTTGGATATTTGAATTACATTTCCAAGTTCATTTCTCATATGACTGCAACATGTGTACCAATCTTCAAGCCGTTGAAGAAAGATCAAGGTTGCGTGTGGACAAATGATTGTCAAAGGGAAGTATCAAAGAGTATTTGTTTGAGCCTCCTATCCTGCCCCCTCCTGTTGAAGGAAGACCATTGGTTCTGCATCTGACTGTGTTGGAAAGCTCCATGGGTTGTATTTTAGGACAGCAAGAAGAAACAGAAAGAAAAGAATATGCCATTTATTATCTGAGCAAGAAGTTCACTGACTATGAGTCACGATATTCGATGTTGAAAAAGACGTGTTATTCTTTAGCTCTAGCTACAAAGCGTCTGAAACAATATATGTTGAACCATACTACTTGGTTGATCTCTCGAATAGATCCAATCAAGTACATCTTTGAAAAACCTGCTCTTACCGAAAGAATTGCCTGTTGGCAGATGTTGTTATCTGAATATGTTATCGAATATTGTGACACCCCAAATAAATCGATTATTAAATAATTATGATTTTTAATTATTAATTTAATTAGGAATGTAATATTTAATATTTTGGATTATTAGAAGTCAATTAAATTAAATGGAAGTGGGTTTATTGGTGGTGTGATGAATAAAGTGAGGGTGTGAGGAGTAAAAGACTCTACTCACATTATTTAATTTATTTTTATTATGTTAGAATAATAAAAGGAATAAAAGAAGGAAAAGAGGAAAAAGAGAGTTATTTGGGAAATATTCATCATACGTACAATTGGGAAGAGGAAAAGGAAGGAGGAAAACCGGAAGTGTCAGAGTTCGAAGAACCCACAAGGTAAGGGGTGATTTTGATTAGTTAATTCATATTATCGGTTTAGATATTCAATGGTATGGATCATAGTATGTTAGGGAATCCCGGTTTAGAGTTCTAGGGTTCCGTAGAAATACCCCTATTGTCTCGGATCATAGATTGAAAATAATTAGAGTGCCAAACGATGAATAAGAATGATGAAATATTGTTGTTTGATGTTATAATGGTGTAAAACGGACACATTTTGATGTTTCTCATGTTGCAACTCGTATGGGTATGTTTGGTTCTGGTTGAGAAAGAATAAATGCTGTCAAAAGTGCAGAATTTGACTTTTTAGGACGTAGGAACCGGTTCCCAGTGGGAAGGAACCGGGTTCCACAGTGAAAAATTATAAAAACTTGAAAAATTGCACTCAGGAACCGGTTCCTGTATGGGTAGGAACCGGGTTCCCATACATTTTTCCAGAAACGTGAAATTTGAACTACTCAGGAACCGGTTCCTATATATGTAGGAACCGGGTTCTGCTGTATATTTTTGAAAAATGTCAAACTTTGAAAATTCATAACTTTTAAACCGTAAGTCCGTTTTGAGTGCCGTTTTGGACGTTATTTCTTAAATTTCATGCTCTATTTTATAAAATGAAAAGATTTTCCAAAACTTGAAATTATTTTGAAAATGAGTCGAATTTCCGACGTAAGTGATTATTGATTGACGCACATGGGTGTGTATGTGACAGTGAAACTGTGATGAATTGAGGTATTCGTATTGTGTGGATGAAAAGCATGGTTATGTTGTTAATGATGGTGTACATGATCGTTGAGATATCATGTTTTTTTTTGGGTTTTGATTCGGTTTATGATAATTGGTGTATTCATGATTGTATTGATATCATGTGTTTTGGTTGGTGTTGTATATGCCTGATAGCTGTTGATCTTAGTTGTTGTTGTTGTGATATATATACTGGTGATAGTCTTACCAATTGAAGGGTAAGTGTTTGGCATATTTATGCTTTGCGATGAATTATTTCATGATAGGTGATTATATCATGTTGTGGTTGATGAGGGTTTATGATGTCTGATGTGGTCATAACCTGTGTTGAATGTTGCATGCTAGCGATGTGCGTGCATATGCATTGTTTTGGTGAAGTTAATTCCCATTGTGTGGAATTTGACTTGGATGGTCGTTAACCGATACCCGGGTGATGATGGGTGGTTAGGCTGGATTCTTGACTCAGTGGTGTCTGGGCGAATCGATGATTACTGTATCCGGTTGATGATGGATCAGTGTTGGGTGACTTGGTCACGTGTTGGTACCACATGCATTGTGTCTGCATTTGTGTTTTGCATGAAATTGTAACATGTTAGGATGTCTTCCAGTGTTACAATTCCTCTGTTGTCTATTGATTATGCATATTGACTTGTATGATTGTGATCGCATGTTGAATCTGAATTTATGCTAAATGGGTGAAATAATATGCTTGTGATATATTGTTGATTGAAAAGCTTATAATATGATTTAATTATGAGAAGTCTCACCCATACTTTAACAATTTCAGATTAAAGTTAGCAGCTCAGGAAATTGGTGAGGATGGCTCCAGAGCTTGTCATTTAAGTCCGCGTGTCAATGTCATGCTCTGATTAGGTTGTAACACTGGGGAACGTTTAGTTGAGGAAATAGTTATTATTCAATTGTTTCTTTGAATCTCATTAAGGATAATTATGGTTTATTCAGTTTTGGTTTTGGTATTTTCCGCTGTGTAAGACATGGTCTTAAATTGATTGAATTATTTGAATAATGATCCTCAGTGTAGCATGGCTACTGTTTAATTGGAGGTTTTATTTTATTTAATAATTGTGGCATCCCTTGTTCCGTGTTAACTCTGATGAAATATGACTTTAATCATTGATATAATTAATATATTCGGGGTATTTTAGAAGGGGTGTTACAATAGTGGTATCAGAGCATAGTCGGTCATTGTGACCAGTGTCTTAATGTCATTATCCCTTTGTACGCGACAAGTGTGTACAACACTGTCGGTACTTGTTACTTTTCTGATTGATTATTGTAGGAGTAGTGTGAAACTAAGTGGGGGAGGAGAGATGCTTCCCGGATATGTTCCAATTGTAAGTCATTGGTACGAGGTACTACTTGAGAGGACAGTGCAAGTGTGGCTAGAGTTGTTGGAATCGTTTGGACCATGAGCCATAATTGGAAGTGCTGGTAATGATGGTTTATACTCCAGTATGATTATCGGATGTCTATTGACAAATTGAGGACTTGATCACCCTTAATCTCTTGTTGATAGTAGACGAAATCGTAGTGGATGGTATATAATTGTCTTGCTATCTAAGTGGGACATAAGGTGATGAATATGAATGAAGTTTGGTAGAAGCTTGTGAACCATGTGCGTTGACGAAGGATCTAATAAGGATAATGAATTGAGATGAATGGTTAGAGTTGCGTAGATATTATGATAGTGTTGTGGTGTTTACGTTGTATTCTTCGACGAAAGTGAACAGAAATCAAAGAGTGATGAATTACCGGTAGTGAAGAATTATTTTGAGATCGTTCCGAGTAAGTTGGGTTGCCAGTGGTACATGGATTTCCAGAAGTATTTCCGGAAGATGTTAGTGAGCTACCACTTGAAAGGGGAGTGGAGTTTACTATAGATTTGATTCCTGGAACTAGTCCGGTGTCGATGGCGCCTTATCGCATGTCGGCATCTGAGTTGTCTGAGTTGAAGAAATAGTTGGAAGAGTTACTTGAGAAGAAGTTTATTCGGCCTAGTGTTTCGCCGTGGGGTGCGCCGGTATTGTTGATTAAGAGGAAGGAAGGTACGATGAGACTATGTGTTGATTATAGACAGCTGAATAAAGTTACAATCAAGAATCGGTATCCTTTGCCGAGGATTGATGATTTGATGGATCAACTAGTTGGAGCTTGTGTATTCAGTAAGATTGATCTGAGATCTTGATATCATCAGATTCGGGTGAAGACGGAAGATATTCAGAAAACTGCATTTAGAACGAGGTATGGACATTACGAGTATTCTTTTATGTCGTTTGGAGTTACTAATGCACCTGGTGTTTTCATGGAGTATATGAACAGGATATTTCATCCGTATCTTGATAAGTTTGTGGTGGTATTTATCGATGATATTTTGATCTATTCAAAGAGTGATGAAGAGCATGCAGAGCATCTCAGAGTTGTATTGGGATTATTGAAAGATAAGAAGCTTTATGCGAAGTTCTCCAAGTGTGAATTCTGGTTAAGTGAAGTGAGTTTTCTTGGCCATGTAATTTCCAAGAATGGAATTGTTGTTGATCCTACGAAGGTAGAAGCGGTATCTCAGTGGGAAGCGCCGAAGAATGTTTTTGAGATCCGTAGTTTTCTTGGTCTTGTAGGTTATTACAGAAAGTTTATTGAGGGATTTTCCAAATTAGCATTGCCATTGACTAAGTTGACCAGAAAGGGTCAGGTGTTCGTTTGGGATGTTGAATGCGAGAACGGATTTCAAGAGCTGAAGGGGAGGTTTACAAGTGCTCCGATCTTGATTTTGCCAAATCCGACTAAGTCTTTTGTTGTGTATTGTGACGCATCATTAATGGGATTAGGCAGTGTGTTGATGCAAGATAAGCAGGTTGTGGCTTATGCTTCGAGACAATTGAAAGTACATGAGAGAAATTATCCGACCCATGATTTAGAGTTGACAGTTGTTGTATTTGTTTTGAAGTTGTGGAGGCATTATTTATATGGTTCTCGGTTGAGGTATTCAGTGATCATAAGAGCCTGAAGTATCTCTTTGATCAGAGAGAGTTGAACATGAGGCAAAAGAGATGGTTAGAATTTCTAAAGGATTAGGATTTCGGTTTGAATTACCATCCTGGTAAGGCAAACATTGTTGCGGATGCTTTGAGTAGAAAGTCCTTGCATATGTCGATGTTAATGGTCCGTGAAATAGATTTGGTTGAGCAGTTCAGAGATTTAGGTTTGGTTTGCGAAACTACTCCGAATAGTGTGAAATTGGGTATGTTAAAGCTGACTAGTGATATTCTGGAAGAGATTAGAAATGGACAGAAGTCCGATGTTGGGTTAGTTGACAAGTTGACATTGATCAACCAAGGTCAAGGGGGTGAGTTCAGAATTGATGAGAATGGAGTTATGAGATTTGGTGATAGGGTGTGTGTTCCGGATGTTGCCGAGATTAGGAAGAGTATTTTGGAAGAAGGACATCGTAGCGGGTTGAGTATTCATTCCGGTGCTACTAAAATGTACCATGATTTGAAGAAATTGTTTTGGTGGCCTGGAATGAAAAAGGAAATTGCTGAGTTTGTGTATGCTTGTTTGGTTTGTCAGAAGTCGAAAATCGAGCATCAAAAACCGTTAGGATTGATGGAACCGTTGTATATTCCAGAATGGAAGTGGGATGGAATCTCTATGGATTTCGTGTCTAGTTTGCCAAGGACAGCGAAGAATTGTGATTCTATCTGGGTTATTGTGGATAGGTTGACAAAATCTGCTCACTTTATTCCGATAAGAATGGATTATCCAATGGAGAGGTTGGCAGAATTGTATGTTGGAAAGATTGTGAGTTTGCACGGTATTCCTTCTGGTATTGTGTCGGATCGAGATCCGAGGCTTACGTCTAAGTTTTGGACGAGGCTGCAAGAAGCTTTGGGTACTAAGTTATGTTTAAGTTCCGCTTATCATCCTCAGACAGATGGTCAGACAGAGAGAACGATTCAGTTGTTGGAAGATTTGTTGAGGGCTTATGTGTGGGAGAAAGGTGGAGCTTGGGATGGTTATCTACCATTGATTGAGTTTACTTACAACAATAGTTTTCATTTGAGTATTGGTATGGCTCCGTTTGAGGCATTGTATGGTAGGAGGTGTCGGACACCTTTGTGTTGATATGAATCTGGAGAGAGTGTTGTGATCGGACCGGAAATTGTCCAACAGACTTCAGAAAAGATTAAGATGATTCAAGAGAAGACGAGAACTTCTCAGAGTCGTCAGAAGAGTTATCATGCTAAGAGGAGGAAGGATCTCGAGTTTAATGAAGGAGATCATGTGTTTATGCGAGTTACGTCGATGACTGGTATTGGTCGAGCCTTGAAGTCAAAGAAGTTGACTCCGCGCTTTATTGGTCCGTTTCAGATTTCCAAGAGAGTTTGAAAAGTTGCTTATCAGATTGATTTACCTCCGTTGCTTGCGAATTTTCATGATATCTTCCATGTATCTCAGTTGAGGAAGTACATTGCTGATCCATCTCATGAGATTCAGGTAGACGACATACAGGTACGAGATAATTTGACTGTTGAAACGTTACCTGCGAGAATTGAGGATCGGAAGTTGAAACAGTTCTGAGGTAAAGAGATAGCTGGGGTTAAAGTAGCTTGGGGAGGACCCGCAGGTGAAAATGTTACTTGGGAAATGGAGAGCCAGATGAAGGACTCGTATCCCGAACTTTTCGTCTAAAGTATGTTTTCGAGGACGAAAACTCTTTTAGTTGGGGAGAGTTGTGACACCCCAAATAAATCGGTTATTAAATAATTATGATTTTTAATTATTAATTTAATTAGGAATGTAATATTTAATATTTTGGATTATTAGAAGTCAATTAAATTAAATGGAAGTGGGTTTATTGGTGGTGTGATGAATAAAGTGAGGGTGTGAGGAGTAAAAGACTCTACTCACATTATTTAATTTATTTTTATTATGTTAGAATAATAAAAGGAATAAAAGAAGGAAAAGAGGAAAAAGAGAGTTATTTGGGAAATATTCATCATACGTACAATTGGGAAGAGGAAAAGGAAGGAGGAAAACCGGAAGTGTCAGAGTTCGAAGAACCCACAAGGTAAGGGGTGATTTTGATTAGTTAATTCATATTATCGGTTTAGATATTCAATGGTATGGATCATAGTATGTTAGGGAATCCCGGTTTAGAGTTCTAGGGTTCCGTAGAAATACCCCTATTGTGTCGGATTATAGATTGAAAATAATTAGAGTGCCAGACGATGAATAGGAATGATGAAATATTGTTGTTTGATGTCATAATGGTGTAAAATGGACGCATTTTGATGTTTCTCATGTTGCAATTCGTATGGGTATGTTTGGTTCTGGTTGAGAATGAATAAATGCTGTCAAAAGTGCAGAATTTGACTTTTTAGGACGTAGGAACCGGTTCCCAGTGGGAAGGAACCGGGTTCCACAGTGAAAAATTATAAAAACTTGAAAAATTGCACTCAGGAACCGGTTCCTGTATGGGTAGGAACCGGGTTCCCATACATTTTTCCAGAAACGTGAAATTTGAACTACTCAGGAACCGGTTCCTGTATATGTAGGAACCGAGTTCTGCTGTATATTTTTGAAAAATGTCAAACTTTGAAAATTCATAACTTTTAAACCGTAAGTCCGTTTTGAGTGCCGTTTTGGACGTTATTTCTTAAATTTCATGCTCTATTTTATAAAATGAAAAGATTTTCCAAAACTTGAAATTATTTTGAAAATGAGTCGAATTTCCGACGTAAGTGATTATT
This sequence comes from Vicia sativa, assembly GCA_021764765.1. NCBI lineage: Eukaryota > Viridiplantae > Streptophyta > Magnoliopsida > Fabales > Fabaceae > Vicia > Vicia sativa. The sequence continues at coordinate 73,461,519 of CM038793.1, forward strand.
GGTTGACGCACATGGGTGTGTATGTGACAGTGAAACTGTGATGAATGGAGGTATTCGTATTGTGTGGATGAAAAGCATGGTTATATTGTTAATGATGGTGTACATGATCGTTGAGTTATCATGTTTTTATTTTTGGGTTTTGATTCGGTTTATGATAATTGGTGTATTCATGATTGTATTGATATCATGTGTTTTGGTTGGTGTTGTATATGCCTGATAGCTGTTGATCTTTGTTGTTGTTGTTGTGATATATATACTGGTGATAGTCTTACCAATTGAAGGGTAAGTGTTTGGCATATTTATGTTTTGCGATGAATTATTTTATGATACGTGATTATATCATGTTGTGGTTGATGAGGGTTTATGATGTCTGATGTGGTCATAACCTGTGTTGAATGTTGCATGCTAGTGATGTGCGTGCATATGCATTATTTTTGTGAAGTTAATTCCCATTGTGTGGAATTTGACTTGGATGGCCGTTAACCGATACCCGGGTGATGATGGGTGGTTAGGCTGGATTCTTGACTCAGTGGTGTCTGGGCGAATCGATGATTACTGTATCCGGTTGATGATAGATCAGTGTTGGGTGACTTGGTCAAGTGTTGGTACCACATGCGTTGTGTCTGCATTTGTGTTTTGCATGAAATTGTAACATGTTAGGATGTCTTCCAGTGTTACAGTTCCTCTGTTGTCTATTGATTATGCATATTGACTTGTATGATTGTGATCGCATGTTGAATATGAATTTATGCTAAATGGGTGAAATAATATGCTTGTGATATATTGTTGATTGAAAAGCTTATAATGTGTTTTAATTATGAGAAGTCTCACCCTTACTTTAACAATTTCAGATTAAAGTTAGCAGCTCAGGAATTGGTGAGGATGGCTCCAGAGCTTGTCATTTAAGTCCGCTTGTCAGTGTCATGCTTTGATTAGGTTGTAACACTGGGGAACGTTTAGTTGAGGAATTAGTTATTATTCAATTGTTTCTTTGAATCTCATTGAGGATAATTATGGTTTATTCAGTTTTGGTTTTGGTATTTTCCGCTGTGTAAGACATGGTCTTAAATTGATTGAATTATTTGAATAATGATCCTCAGTGTAGCATGGCTACTGTTTAATTGGAGGTTTTATTTTATTTAATAATTGTGGCATCCCTTGTTCCGTGTTAACTCTGATGAAATATGACTTTAATCATTGATATAATTAATATATTCGGGGTATTTTAGAAGGGGTGTTATAAATACCGCATCCAGAAAGCTATCAAAAGCAGTGTATTGGCGGAATACCTAGGTCATTAGCCGATTAAAGATGATCAATCTGTTGAATTTGACTTTCCTGATGAGGACGTGATGTATTTGAAAATGAAAGATTGTGATGAACCTTTTCCTGAAGAAGGTCCAGATCCCGAGTCCCGATAGGGAATGGTGTTTGATGGAGTTGTGAATTCTTGTGGAAAAGGAATTGGTGTTGTGATCATCACTCCTCAAGGAGCTCACATTCCTTTCACAACAAGGTTAATGTTTGATTGTACGAATAATATGGCGGAATATGAAGCTTGTATCATGAGTCTTGAAGAGGCCATTGATCTCAGAATCAAAATTCTTGATGTGTATGGTGATTCAGCTTTGGTAATAAGTCATATTAAAGGAGATTGTGAGACTCGTCACCCTGTCTTAATCCCTATCTTATATCTTTTCTATGGATATGGAAATGGATGATAAACCCTGGTATCACGATATCAAACACTGTTGATGACTCAAGAGTATTCAATTGATATGACGAGCAAAGATAGAAATACATTGAGGTATTTTGCTGGTAGTTTCTTCCTCAATGAAGGTGTGTTATACAAAAGAAATCATGACATGGTCATGCTCAGATTCGTGGATAGACACAAAGCAGATATGTTGATGCATGAGATTCATGAGGGTTCTTTTGGCACTCATGCCAATGAACACTCTATGGCCAAGAAAATGCTAAATGCTAAATATTATTGGCTGACAATAGAATCGGATTGTTACAAATTTATGAAGAATTGCCATAAGTGTCAGATTTATGCTGATAAGATTCATGTGCCTCATACTTTGCTCAATGTTATTTCTTCGCCATGGCCTTTTTTTATGCGGGGTATTGACATGATTGGGATGATTGAACCCAAGACTTATAATGGACATCATTTCATCCTAGTATCAATTGACTATTTCACCAAATGGGTTGAGGCGGATTCTTATGCCAATGTTACCAAGCAAGTGGTGGTTCAGTTTATTAAGAACAATCTCATTTGTCGGTATGGTGTGCCAAGCAGAATCATTACTGACAACGACTCGAACTTGAATAATAAGATGATGGTAGAACTTTGTGAGGAATCCAAGATTTTCCACCACAACTCTTCACCATATAGGCCCAAGATGAATGGGGAAGTTGAAGCTGCAAACAAAAATATCAAAAAGATCATTCAGAAGATGGTTGTCACCTATGATAAGTGCCAAAATGTAGCTATTTTGTATATACATTTTGTGGCACTTATCTGTTCTTTTGTTGATATTCTTCGAATAAATCCCCCGCTTTTTGTATAAATGTGTACATAATAGAATAATTAAGTTTTTGTGTAAATATTGTATAATTTGATAGTTTTTCATCTCTTTTATAGGTATTCATTCATAATTGGAGCATTGAGTAATAAAGACCAAAGGCTAAGCTTCAAGATTGCGATTTTGCACAATACGTCATCGAATAAAGCTCAAATTCAACACAATAAAAATCATCAATTAGGTTGATATTTCTTCATGGTTGGATAGAGCATTGAATAAGCTTTCCAACGCTTCAAACCGGGCTCAATTCCGAGTTACGGTTCTCAAGATACGGCAAAAATAAAATGCTGAAAATAGCAGACCGCGCTTAGCGCGACCTGCGACTTCAGAATTCTTTAAAAGGGGCTCAAAACACATTTTTAGGTTATGGGTTGGGTATTTTTGAGTCCCAACACCATCACCTTCATATTTTTGATAGATTTGCTTGGAAAACAACATTGGAGCTTGCATTTTGATGATCCGGAGTCGAATCCCTCGTCGATTGGTGTTGACAAACCATGAAATGTTTGGTTCATCTTCTTCTCTTCTCTTTGTAATCTCTTTTGTTGGGTTTGTATGTATTTCTACTCATAACTCTTGTATATTTATCGCCTTTGGCTTGTATAAAGTTTGCTTTACGAATTTGTGTCGGTGATTATCTTGGGGTTTTACTTTATGTTAGGGGTTTGAGCTTTGCTAGGGATAGATTGCTTAGATTCTTACCTAGGATGATTATCTGTTAGTTTCCGAATGCTAGAAATTGGTTTAGAGCTGACATTCACTATAGAGTACCCGAACTTAATGCCTCTGCGTCGGTGAAGTATGCCAGGAATGGGTATGGAGGTGACGCAGTTGATTCCTATGTTGTTGAGATATGCCAGGAATGGATATTGAGATGATTTAGGAGGATTCTCAATTTGGGTTAGAAATAACTTAGGTTGTGAGAGGTATGTGATGACACAAACGAGTATCGTAGGCCGAGTATAACATGGGTGGTAGATTTAAGTCTGTGACGGGTAGTTTACATTCGTCCGGTGTCTATCTTTTATACTTTTGTTCATTTACTTTTTGTCTTTTATTTTCATTTCTTTTAATCTCAAACTCATTAACGGTAGAATTGTCGAACGACGAATCAATAACCAATCTCTGTGGACACGATACGATATAACCTAACCGGTATATATCACCCGGTAAAAATAATACCAACTCTTTGCTTGCCGCTTATACCGCAGCAACAAAATGGCGCCGTTGCCGGGGATTGGTTTTATTGGTTTTGTATTGCGATAAATCCGTTGTTTTTGAGTTTTGTAATTAATGTATATGTTGTATAGACTTTGTATATGAACTTGTATATTGTTACTTGTACATGTTGTGTTTACTTTCCATACTTGTACATATGTGTGTTTTTCCTTGTTTTCAAGTATTGTTGTGAAATGTCTCGTATTTGTAACGTTTGTTGTGTGGTTGTTAGGACACTTTCTTTAGGTTTGCGCGGTGTGGCAATACCATGGCATGACGAGAGGAGGTTACTAGTGCTCGCACAATAAAGGCGTCGAGCTTACGACGTAAAACCAGCATGTTTTTTATGTTGTTTATGTGTGTGGTGACTTATGTTTTAACAAGTTGAAATAGGACTTGCTCTTAATTTCAAACATTCACTTTTCAACTTGTTAATTCGTTTTCACCAAGTTTATGTATTGTTATTTGCTTTTGTTTTGTTATGTCAATTTGTTATTTTCCACAAGTTTGTAGTGTTTTAGCTTGTGGAAGTGTGTATGTATTGTAAATATTTTTAGATGTGTAAATGAGATTGTATAGGTGTGTAAGTGGAGCTTGCAGTTACTATTCTTTCATTTTGTGGCGCTGGCGCTTACGCTCTGCTATGGGCGTGAATTCTTTTAAAATTTCACTCGGTTTTCCTTTTTCCCACTTTCACCAAGGCTTTTTGTATTGAATAAAATTAGTATTGTTTTTCTAATTCTTTTGTTGTTGTTTGGACTCAAATTTTGGTCCGGTAACTTGAAGACTTTTGAGGTGATTTTCCGAGTTTGATCGTTTCAACTCGCGAATGTATGGTAATGATAGTATTTAAAGTTGGTACATGTCAGGTACTCGTTTATCGTTTTCTATAGCATAACATGTTTAGGAAATTTATCATTTGTATAATTACCATGCTATTCATTCTTTTTGCATTACTTGCTCATGAATTGAATCACTTTAGTTCCTTTTTTACCCATAAATGTGAGGAAGCTTTCCATTGTTTACATATGCTGAGAGTCCACATTCTTGTTTTAACTAGATTTTATTATGCTTAATCTTTAGTTTTGTATTGATTGTATGATTGCAAGAAAATGATCAAGGCATTTTATTGATTTTGAGCATAACTACCTTGGCCAAATATTCAATTCACCTTGTGAGTGTGTGAACCTTTGTTACCCCCTTTGAGCTTTTATCGATATCCCGTTTATTTGAACTTGATGCTTGTCTATGAGTGTCAATTCATCTTTTTTGTATGGATGTTGATTTCTTTGTTTCTTGAACCCTCAACTATATGTTGTTGTATGGATTTTTGCCTTGCCTTAGAAAGTAGGGAGTATTCACACATTAATGTTGGTTGAATTCAAGTTGGGGAGAGGAATGTTTATGTGCTTATATTGTGGTTGATATGAGGTTGAGAAAAGAAAAAGAAAAGAAAAAAAAATGTGAAAAAGAAAGATTAGAAAAAGAAAGAAAAAATAGAAAAGCTTTGAAAAAGAAAAACAAAAAGAGTAGGAATAATGTTATGTTAATAAGTGAGGTGTTTTGGTTTGACAATTTGTGATGAAGAAGAAGTTTGATTGGAATTCTATTGTTTGGAACTTTGTGAGTTGACCACTCCCTTAGGTTTAGGCAAGTTTTTGTTTCGATTAGCTTTAGGACTTATCACTTGTTTGTTAACCATGCCACATTACAACCTTGAAAAGCCCTTGTGATTCTTGCATTTGTATTTTCAATACGTTTTTGGATGAATGCATAATTTGGTCTATTGTTTGCAAGATTGTGGAGGAGTGTTTTTTATCCTTCACCTTTGTGTGTTCTTCATCTACCGATGAATTTTTGCTAGGTGTGATTCATGATTGAGCTTGTTTTGTTTTAGAATGTTTTGCATGATTTTTGTACTTAGGATTTATTTCGTTTATATGTTATCGTTGTAGGATAGTGGTAAGTTTGTATTTTGTCGTGTACATTTTTCGTTTGAACCATACATTTGTTTTCCGTTTTCAAAACTTGTTGATTCGTGATTCTTTGATTATCATCTTTTGTTTCTTTGAGTTATTTGACTTTGTTTGAGGACAAACAATGTGTCAAGTTGGGGAGAGTTGATAAGTGCCAAAATGTAGCTATTTTGTATATACATTTTGTGGCACTTATCTGTTCTTTTGTTGATATTCTTCGAATAAATCCCCCGCTTTTTGTATAAATGTGTACATAATAGAATAATTAAGTTTTTGTGTAAATATTGTATCATTTGATAGTTTTTCATCTCTTTTATAGGTATTCATTCATAATTGGAGCATTGAGTAATAAAGACCAAAGGCTAAGCTTCAAGAGTGCGATTTTGCATAATACGTCATCGAATAAAGCTCAAATTCAACACAATAAAAATCATCAATTAGGTTGATATTTCTTCATGGTTGGATAGAGCATTGAATAAGCTTTCCAACGCTTCAAACCGGGCTCAATTCCGAGTTACGGTTCTCAAGATACGGCAAAAATAAAATGCTGAAAATAGCAGACCGCGCTTAGCGCGACCTGCGACTTCAGAATTCTTTAAAAGGGGCTCAAAACACATTTTTAGGTTATGGGTTGGGTATTTTTGAGTCCCAACACCATCACCTTCATATTTTTGATAGATTTGCTTGGAAAACAACATTGGAGCTTGCATTTTGATGATCCGGAGTCGAATCCCTCGTCGATTGGTGTTGACAAACCATGAAATGTTTGGTTCATCTTCTTCTCTTCTCTTTGTAATCTCTTTTGTTGGGTTTGTATGTATTTCTACTCATAACTCTTGTATATTTATCGCCTTTGGCTTGTATAAAGTTTGCTTTACGAATTTGTGTCGGTGATTATCTTGGGGTTTTACTTTATGTTAGGGGTTTGAGCTTTGCTAGGGATAGATTGCTTAGATTCTTACCTAGGATGATTATCTGTTAGTTTCCGAATGCTAGAAATTGGTTTAGAGCTGACATTCACTATAGAGTACCCGAACTTAATGCCTCTACGTCGGTGAAGTATGCCAGGAATGGGTATGGAGGTGACGCAGTTGATTCCTATGTTGTTGAGATATGCCAGGAATGGATATTGAGATGATTTAGGAGGATTCTCAATTTGGGTTAGAAATAACTTAGGTTGTGAGAGGTATGTGATGACACAAACGAGTATCGTAGGCCGAGTATAACATGGGTGGTAGATTTAAGTCTGTGACGGGTAGTTTACATTCGTTCCAGACAAGCTGTCTATCTTTTATACTTTTTATTCATTTACTTTTTGTCTTTTATTTTCATTTCTTTTAATCTCAAACTCATTAACGGTAGAATTGTCGAACGACGAATCAATAACCAATCTCTGTGGACACGATACGATATAACCTAACCGGTATATATCACCCGGTAAAAATAATACCAACTCTTTGCTTGCCGCTTATACCGTAGCAACAAAATGGCGCCGTTGCCGGGGATTGGTTTTATTGGTTTTGTATTGCGATAAATCCGTTGTTTTTGAGTTTTGTAATTAATGTATATGTTGTATAGACTTTGTATATGAACTTGTATATTGTTACTTGTACATGTTGTGTTTACTTTCCATACTTGTACATATGTGTGTTTTTCCTTGTTTTCAAGTATTGTTGTGAAATGTCTCGTATTTGTAACGTTTGTTGTGTGGTTGTTAGGACACTTTCTTTAGGTTTGCGCGGTGTGGCAATACCATGGCATGACGAGAGGAGGTTACTAGTGCTCGCACAATAAAGGCGTCGAGCTTACGACGTAAAACCAACATGTTTGTTTATGTTGTTTATGTGTGTGGTGACTTGTGTTTTAACAAGTTGAAATAGGACTTGCTCTTAAACAGGTGCTACCTTTTTCTTTGCATGGGTATCGGACTTCGGTTCGAACTTCAACAGGTGCTACCCCTTTCTCTCGTGTCTATGGCATGGAAGCAGTGCTCCCCATTGACATTGAGATTCCATCTTTGCGTGTGATAATGGAAGCTGAATTATCTGATGCTGAACGGATTTAGAACATGTTTGACTAGTTGAATTTTATTGAAGAGAAGAGAATAACTATTTTATGTCATGGTCAGCTATACCAGAAAATAATGAAGAAAGCTTTTGATAAAAAGGTCAAACCTCGTGTATTCAGAGAAGGTGACCTCGTGCTCAGAAAGATCATGTCTTTAAGCTCTGATTCTAGAGGCAAGTGGACTCCCAATTATGAAGGCCCATATGTTGTTAAGAAAGCCTTCTCTGGAGGTGCATTAATTCTTGAAACTATGGATGGCGAGGAGTTTCCACGTCATCTGAATGCTGATGTAGTCAAGAAATACTTCGCCTAAATAAATAAAGGAACAACTCGCTAAGTTGAAAACCCGAAAGGGTGGCTTAGGCAAAAAAGAGCGTCTTGATAGGCTGAAAACCCGAAAGGGCAGTCTAGGCAAAAATTAGAGACATAAATAGAATAAATTTCCTGATAGGCTAAAAACCCGCAAGGGCAGTCTAGGCAAAAGTTAGGGACTTATATGGAAAGTAACTAAAATAGACAAGACTTGATCATAGAAGCAACAATCTGCATGGATCATCTTCATACCTCAACTAGACTACAATACAGGAGTTCAAAGTTGTTAGGGAGAATAAGGTTCATTGTTTTTCGATGTACCTTTTCCATGTATTTACCATTTTTCAAAACTTTGTAATCATCTATGGGGTCATGCTATTGGAAGGCTACCATGCTATCAATAATATTCGAGCTTTTATCCAATTCCTTTGCAATCTTATTTTATTCAGCTATGAAAATATTCTTTTATTATTGAAAATACATTTCAAAACAAACAGATTTGTTAGAACGTACTTGCAATTTTTTTTTGCAATCTAAGTGTGTTTACTTTGGATGTGAAGAAAAGGGATAAAATGGCACTGTCCTAATATTAAACAATATCGATAATGTTGAAGATGGTCCCAATAGGACCCCTGTAGCAATGTTTTTCTTTAGAGCATGAGATTTAAGTGCGGAGCAAGATGCTTCCACAGAGTATTTTATTTCTCCCCAGAAGAGTTTACGGGAATAATGCCCTGACGAGACACAGTGACATCCCTCGAGATGTTTCCATCAAAGAGAGCATGAGAATGTTTGTAGTATGCCTGCAAGTTTCGAGATTTGATATGATATGAAGCTGCCTTTCAGTTATTGGTTTGTAAAGATTTTACGTTGGATCTTTCTTGGCCGAGTGTTGTCCATGCACTAGTCTACCCTCCATGTTGATCCTCAATAAAGTGTTTGTATGAACGCATACACACACTCTCACATACATTCATACATACACTATGCATATTTAAACCTCAATTCATTGCTTGCTTGCATATATCGATATTCAGAGTATGTTTCCTCTAGTGTGTCAGCTTTAACCATAAAAAGTTCATCTTTTCGTTTTCCCCACTGAGTTATCCCTCGTGGAAGAATAGAGTCTTGACTCTCTTTGCAAGTCTTTGTGACCGTTCAAATTACCTTTCCCCAGCTTAATCATGGTTTGAACTCTAGTCTCCAAGCAACATTATCGTTTGGGTCTTCTTAGACTAAGAGCTCTAGGTAGAGAGCGTAGTTACGTTAGGATGACTTCATATCTCCAACAAAGGTGAATCCAAGGGAATTCACTTGCATTCTCCAACAATATCATTACAATCTTCTCCCAACAGTAGATGACAGTCTCTTACTGCATGCGGCCGACTTCCCTAGCAAGTCTGTTAATACAAATATGATTTTTTTTTGGTAACCCAACGAGTAATCTCTCTCTCTCTCTCTATGGATTGACCGTAATCCTCCAGCAAGATGAAGACTTATTGTTGAAATTTCCAATAAGGATTACAAGCTCATTATTGGCTGATTCCTATAGCTGTGTGCAACAAGATTTTTTATTCTGATGAATGACAGCCTTGTCCTTATGGAAGGTAGTTTATCGAAGATAGTTATTTGGATGAATGGCGACCTTGTCCTTATGGAAGGTAGTTTATCGACGATTTGTTATGCAGATGAATGGAAGCCTTGTCCTTGTGGAAGGTAGTTTATCGAACATTGTTATTCCGATGAATGGCAGCCTTGTCCTTATGGAAGGTAGTTTATTGAAGATTATTATTCCGATGAATGGCGACCTTGTCCTTATGGAAGGTGGTTTATCGAAGATTGTTATTCCGATGAATGGCAGCCTTATCTTTATGGAAGGTAGTTTATCGAAGATTGTTATTCAGATGAATGGCGACCTTATCTTTATGGAAGAAAGTTTATCGAAGATTGTTATTCAGATGAATGGCAGCCTTGTCCTTATGGAAGGTAGTTCATCATTGATTTGTTACTTCGATGAATGAAGACATTGTCCTTATGGAAGGTAGTTTATTGAAGATTTGTTATTCCGATGAATGGCAGCCTTATCCTTATGGAAGGTAGTTTATCAAAGATCTGTTATTCTGATGAATGGCATCCTTGTCCTTATGGAAGGTAGTTTATCGAATTTTTGTTGTTCCGATGAATGACAACCTTGTCTTTATGGAAGATAGTTTATCAAAGCTTGTTATTTCGATGAACGACAGCCTTGTCCTTATGGAAGGTATTTTATCAAAGATCTGGTTGTTGCGATGAATGGCAGCCTTGTCCTTATGGAAGGTAGTTTATTGAAGATTTGTTATCTAGATTAATGGAAGCCTTGTCCTTATGGAAGGTAGTTTATCAAGGGTCGTTGTCCCGATGAATGGCAACCTTGTCCTTATGGAAGGTAGTTCATCATTGATTTGTTACTCTGATGAATGGAAATCTCTTTATTATGGGAGATAGTTTGTCGTTGATTTGTTGGGTTCTCCAATGGACAAAGTTTAGCTCGCTAGCAAATCGTTAGTGTATTATCCTTTCCCTATGAAGTATTTTGGTTAAAAAAGAAGATAGGACTCGTCCTTGGTGGAACACCAGAATTCTTGGGAAGCTTAGTTTGTCATTAATCAGAGACTTTGTTGTTCTGTTTGTTTTGGATTGATAGTTTAGTGTTTGTATAAAGTCGACAAAAATCTTTTGTTTTTGCTAACTCTTCTGCGAGGAGATACTTCGTTGTCTATCTATGGATCGTTGTTATTATTTCCTCTATGCTTCCTCCTCATATATTGAGTCTGTATCATGTCTTTTCTTTGGGATTTACCTATTCAAAATTGAGTTCCCATTCCCTAGTGGAATCATGTTTTTCTCTCCCGTGTCAACGAGCTCCTTTCCCCAGTAGTTCGCTCATTTTGGATGAGTTGTTGTTCCTAGCATGACCTTATTATTTTGCTTTCCCAGTGGTGTCCTGTCTCCACTGTAAAGTTCATTCTTGTTGCATTGCATAACCATTAAGCATTACATGATATCTTAGGCCAAAAAATGGGGCTTATATTATATTTAAGTATCTTTTATCCTGTCGAGGCGAAGGTTCCTTATTCAAGGAGTCCAAAGGTTCATGTGTTTATTTCCATGCCTTCTCTCCTCAATTATCAAAGATTTTTGAAAGAATTGTTTCTCATTTAAGACTTCTCTTATTATCTACCATGGCCTCTCTTCTTGAGTTTATGTTTCATGTTTGAAAGAGATCATCAAATTTGAAGAATTCTCCATTCTATAGCCATCTATCTTGAAATAAGGTTTTGGACTTCTGAGGACCATATCTTAGTGTTTGTATGAAGTTTGTGAATGATTTCAAAGTCATTTGATTCTTAAGAGGAATTCTAATATGAATATGCTTTTATTCAAGGAGTTTTGTTGATGAGAAGATTGTTTTGGAGGTCTATGATTGCCAACTCTCTAGATTGATGCTTCATCTATCTTGTATGGCTTCAAAGGATCATAACTTGGTTATCCCTTGTCTCCTTGAGCTCATTATTCTTTCACAATGAACCTAAGTATGTATAATACATTTTAGTTCAATTGGTAGGAAAATAAAATTCTTGGAAATTTTCCTTTGAGGTCAAAAGATTACTAGTCTTTGATGAATTTCTAAATTTTTGGTCAATCAACTTCAAGAGCTCATATCTTGATCATCATCTATCACCTAGAGGTCATTATTTTTTCACAAAAATCTTGAGGATGTTAACTTTATCTCGATATATGTTTTAAAGATTGAAAGTGTTTGGGAGTTGCATAAAGAAATCAAAAGATTATAGGCCATTTCACAAATTTCCCTCAACTTCACAAGGCCTTAACTTTCTCAGTTTTTGGAGTTTTTGGATGATTCTGTCGGCCAAATATTACTTGAGAGGTCTACTTCATATCGTCTTTGAAAGTCAAGAGAAAATTCTGAGTGGAAGAGCAAGTTTGAAGAGAAAACATTATATGTCATTTTTAGAAAGTGTAGCATGCTTGACCAAGGCCTGGCCTAAAAATCAGTGTTTTTTCAAGATTCCTAAAGGCTATATCTCTCAACTCAGGCATCAATTGGATTTGATTCTTTTTGAATTGTGTTCTACTCTTTGAATACTTCATTTGACTCAAGGAAAATCAGAAAACACACAGGGGAATTTGATTTGGCCTCAGTTTAAAGTTTGTGCTAAAATTTGTTTCGAGCACAGCGTCAGTTTGTGCATTTTGAGCTACTAATCATTTTTAAGCCATGTTAAGCCTTGATTTTGTGACTAATTGTGATTAGGAAATTCCCAGAATTAATTAGCACATTAATTAGGGTAATTTTCTTGGAATTTTCTTGACAAATATTGTAATTTGAGCTTTGATCTTGGTTCAACACCTGTGGCGCTTGTCGTGTCGTCGCGTTGATTTCTAATCAAGATTCTGGCAAGTTTCCACTAACCTTGTCCATTTGAAATTCTCAATCATATTTGGTCAACTGATGTGATAATTCCAAAACCGGTGATATACTTGACAAAAAGCAATTGAAACTTGTCGTGTGGTCGCATTGATTCTATGAAGCTTCTGACAAGTCTTCATGCGCAAGTTTCAAGATGGTCTCCTTTCTGATGACTAATTACTAACTATTCGATGATATACTTGACAAGTTTCAAGATGTTCATCTTGCTAACCTTTATTAATTGCTTTTTATTTTCCGCTCTTTACTTTCCACTTTTACTTGCATGCTCTTTATTTTTATGCATTTTATTTTTAGCATTTACAGTTCATGCCATTTTTTTCTTTGCTCACTTGAGCATTTATTTTCTATGTCATTTTTCCTTTGCTCACTTGAGCATTTTATTTTCTTGTCATTTTGAATTTTCTCACTTGAGCTTTGTTTTCCTTTTCCAAAATACCTAATAATTCAACTTAAACAAAAAAAATTTTAATTGGACTTGGTTACTATGCTTATGCTCGGAGATTGATCTTTGGACTTAGGATTAGGACCCTTGCCTCAGCTTGGAGATTTATGTGCCCTTGGCATTATTCTGTGTTGTCTGGTTATTATCTTTGTATGCAGGTTATTCCGTTATACTCAATTAAGAGTGAATTTCCTCCAAATACAGTCGTTACATTTCCCGTTTTTCTTGAGATAAGAGAGTTCATCTGAGGCCTTGACTTATCTGAAGCTTGGTTTTTTTGTCTGGTTATTTGTTTTTTATGTGGTAAAACAAAGAATGGGATATGGTATTGGCTCTTGATGTCAAGTACTAATCTTCTCACCCGGTTAGATCTTTCTTTACCCTTACCTTTTACTTTATGCACTTTGGTGAGCCTCTTCATCTCCTCCCCATTCTTTAATTTTCAAAATCCTCCCTCTTTTTCAAAGGATTATTGTTTTCAAAACTCAAACCGCTTTCATAAAAAAAACTTGGACTTAGGTCCATGCATTTTAAAACTTCTTTTTCTTAATAAACTTTCAATTCATTTAATAATACTTTGACTTTTCTTTTGTTAAGACTAAAAAACACCTAACCTCATTCAAACATTTTGAGCCCTTTGTGCCTTTTCTAATAAACATTTTCTTAAAATCAACCAACACACAACTTTAGTTTTTTACCTGTACTACTAGGTTTTGATTTCAACATTGCACATTATTGGCATGTAGGCCTGGAAGTCATTGGAAGTTCTATTAAGCCAAAAATTATAAAAAAAATACTTCTTTTCTCCCCCCCACCATCCATTTTGTACATATACTCTTTTTTAGCACATATACAAATTTTTAAAAAGGTTCCTGGGGAGTACCGTAGATGCTTTGGGTGTCTAACACCTTCCCTTTGCATAACTAACCACCGGTCCCAAATCTCTGGTCTTTTTTTAGGATTTTATTCGCTCTTTTTCCTAGTCCTTTAGATAAAATAAAAGCGCGGTGGCGATTCTTTTGTTATTTTTTTGAGTTAAGTCAATTCAATGGCTTATACTCGCAATTTTTGCCGCTACAGTATTAGCAAACCACCGCCTACACCGACTCCATATAAAATACCATTCATTGATCACGTGCTGGTTTTCATGCACAAGTACGTTGAACGAATCGTCAATGTGGGTGGTGACGGTAATTGTGGTTTCCGAGTTGTTTCTTGTTTTCTTTGTAGTCGTGAATAGTATTACAATATTGTGCAAGAGACTCTTCTTAGAAAGTTGACGGAACACAAAGAGTTGTACACACGTGTTCTAAGGAGTAAAGAGAAGGTTGAATAAATATATCACACACTTGTACCTGCTAAGTTTGTATTTCCACCGGAGGATAAATGGATGCGCTTCCTTGAAATAGGTCATCTCATTGCAAGTGCATATGATAGGGTGTGTATTAATCTAACAAGGTACGGTTTTTCAGAGACTTATTTTCCTTTGCGCACTTCTCCTACACCAAATCCCACTGATCATATCATTTGTGTTGGGTGGATTTCAAATCCACGGCATTTTGTTCAAGTCTACCTGAAACCGGGATGCCCTATACCACCGACATCACTAGAGTGGACGTTTCATTTCACTGAACCATCAAAGACATGGCCAGACGAATTCATGGAAAGGATGCAAGAATACAACAACTTGAGGGAAATAGATATAGAAAAAAATAGGGAAAAGTCAAAGGGGGTGCCACCAGTGGATTTATCCAGCGACATTTTTTTGTCTCTTTCGAGTAGTTAGGTAGCATTTCAATGTTAACTTCATTTTATTAATGTATTATGATGTGGAAATATACTCATTTTTTTAATTTGACCAAATGCAAAAAAATTTGAATATATGAGATTTTATGAGTATACTTGTTGTTTTTGTCTTGTTTCTGGTTTTTCAACCACAGGCCATTTACAGGAAGTTTATTTCCGGTTTTGGGTAAGTTACAAACCAGAATATAACCTTCGGCTTTGCCACTGAAACAATGATAGGATATTTATGGTCCATGTTTATATCCTTCTACTATAAAAATACGTCTCCTCTTATAATTTTCCCTACCACAACACAAAAAACCAGAAATAGACATGAAATTAGACATCACATGGATTGTTGGAGTTGTTCATTTTCCCGGCGACATAATGTCTCGTAAATTCAAGATAACAGTGTACACCCCAATTTAAGAGGTGTGTGAAACATTGCAGGAACTTGACCTTACAACGACGATCGAAAGGTAGAGAAGATCGAGTACCGCTCGCCATCGATTGACAATGAAGGGAATCTTCAGTTCATGAACCGTGAACTGAAAAACGACGCTGATTTACGACCTATGCAGTCGATTTATCGAAGTTTTCGGGAGAAAGTTCTAATCGAGATAGATGCGAGTTTATCAAGAACCGTCGATGACATTATGAGGATGTTGCAACGTCCACCCGGATATTGATTTGTAATGTTTAATTTATGTTTAACTACTAAATGTATTTGTTAAGTTTATGTTATGAATTATATGTATCTCTCTATGTTAGTCAATGCAATGATTGTTCTGGTTTTCTGTTATGAATTAAACCGGAAATGGTGTTACGGTACAGAACCAAAAGTTAAGTTCTGGTTTGGTGTAAATTTTATTAGATGGTGATGTGCACCAGAAGTATACTTCCGATTTTCAGGGGCAATACAGGAAATTCATACGGGTGGGTAAGAAGGTCATGGGGTGGAATAAGAAATCCACAAACTATAAACTATTCTCATTTGTTGTACGGTCATTCGATTAGATAACTAGTGATGCAACGATATGTAAGTGAGACATTTCTATTGATACTTGTCATATATTGGAATTAATCTATTGAGTCATATTAACTGGACCAAGTGTTTTTTTATCTTTTGATAAATAGTGATAATTCCCATATAACAAAATGAGATTTTTATTCTATTGGGTTGGATTGTCATTCGATCACGGAACGAGAGATATGTCATGTGAAGGGAAATAGTCCTAATATAGTGAAAATAATTTTAGATGCGGCGTTTAGGGATCTCAATGAGGCGGAGTGGGGGCGAGGGATACATTCTCATCTCAATCTCCTTCCTTAAATTAATTTCTGGTTCGTGTCTCGAGTCCCCGCTATAGGAGATTTTGTCTCCCATTCTCATTCTTGCGGATTCCACGGATCCCCAAAATTCATATAGAGATCAATAAACATGATTTTGGTTATAAAATACTAAGAAATAAAGAATAAAAGAAGAGAGAGATTGATTAAGATTAGAATGATTTTGTACTATTTCATTGATGTGTTTGTTACAATAAAATTGACCCTATTTATAAGACATAATATAATAAATACTAATGGATTAAATAAAGAATGAAATTATTGGGAGACAAATCAACCAATTATTCATAACACTTCCCCTTGGATGTTTGTTTTGGATATTCCTCGTTAAAACCTTACTAGAATAAACTCAATGAAAAAAATATAGTGAAGGAAAAAGAGTATAATATCCTTTTAAAATAAATTTATTTCCCCCCCTCATTTAAAAGATTATTTTTTCGAAGATGAAGACTAATATTTCGTAGCAATATTTTCTATTCCTATTTTAATATATTCATTAGTGGATCAACAAGACTATGTTTTTAAACCAATTAAAATTTAAGATTCGATACAAAATATTTTAATATTGATACATCTCTATCTCAAATAAATAAATACATTTCAAATAAGTACATCAAGAGAATTATAAAAAATAGACATTTTATAAAGCATGCCACGATTTTTTATTTATTTTGAAGTTATAGATGTCATGAAAAATTTATACAAGATAGAGAAAGAAATTTCACGTGTAGCATATTTGACCGGATAAAAGTTTTTTTTTTTTAGATTATTGTAATTAATGGATAATCAATGTTAATTAGGTAAATATCTTATTTCGCAGTAAAACAAAATAAATGAGGAGAAAATTATTGATATTGGATAACATAGTTCTTCTTAATGATTTCATTAATTATTCACTAAATAAAATTTAATAGTATTAATCATCACTAAATATAAATTACTATTCTCAAAGTTACGAAATTTTTCATTTCTATATTATTAATATTCTCCTTGATTAAATTATTCGTTATCTAATCAAAGTAATGATATTCTTCACTATATCATCTAAGAAAAATAATACAAGACAACATTTATATGAAATAAAAATATATAGTGAATCCTTAAAAATATATGGTGAATCCTTAAAAATATATTTGCAAATCAAACTTCTTATATCACATATATAAAATATTTTTTATTTCACATTTGCTCATAACATAGATTTAATATTAAAATCAATCGCATAATAACTTATAATATTTTATAAAAATAGTTTTTTATGAGGTTAAAATTCATCGATGTGTATGAAATTACTCCTATTTATAAGACATCATATAATTAATATAATAAATATGAATGAATTAAATAAGGAATGAAATTATTAGGAGACAAATCATCCAATTATTCATAACAATTTTCTTTATTTATTATTTTAAGTCAAATTAATAGTAAAAATTTCATACCACAACAAAATTTAAAAATTATTCATTTATGATAAATATATTGTTTTAGCAATATTTAATCTATAATATCGAGTGTCATAACCACCAAAATTTTAAAAATAAAAAGTTTAAAATAATCGTTTATATCTCACTTTTTATCAACAATACATTTGTATTTATATTTGTTTATAAGATAAATTATTTGAAATGACAAATAAACCTACATAAAAATTTTAAATTATATATAAATTACGTTTATTATGGTATTCTAGTCGGGGCGGAGACTCCAAGGGGCGGGAGATATTTATGTCACCCCGATTTCTAAAGTGTCTTTGAAGAAACTTTGTTTCCAATCCCCATCCCTATGGGGAAAAAATTCTCCGTCTTTGGGACGCAGATAAAAAATCACCGCAAAGATCTTTGTTAATGGGGCAAGTTGACTTCCCTAGAAGTGCCGGTAAGGTGAACACTTCCACATACAAGCAAGTGAGGTAACATCAGAGTAAACTATAATAATGAGAATGAGATAATGCATGTTATGGCATGTGATAGAGTTTATACATGATAAATGGTTAAAATTGTCCTACATGATCTGGCGTGTCACGGGGAGTCATCTAATCAGATCTGATGGTGGTTGATGCATCAGTAACACAAATCATGTACATAGTTCTCTAACGAGGTTCCACCTATTCATTGGATTTTTCTAATAACTCATCAGTATATTTAGAATTATTTTCTGATGGTGGTTTTATTATTCATTTTATAATTAAATAACTCATTTTAAATATACATGTATATTTAGATAAAATCTATATCATATTAAATAAATTTATAACGGGACACGACCAGTTAGATTCACACAAAATTATTTTTGATAAATATTACTTTCAATATGCATTTGAATAAAAATTTACTATACAAAATTATTTTAATCCATACAAATTCATGAATATCATTAAATTTTTATATAATGAATATCATTAATTTTTTATATAATTATATTTATTATTCAATATTATAAATATCAAAACAAATCTATCTATCTATCTATTCTACAATCAAACATCACCCTATTTTTTATTATTTTCAATTCATTACGATTTGTTCAATAACTTAACAGACATATCCGGGAGCACGGGTCTGTTACAACTTTAATTAGAAAAACACAACAAACACTTTTCCCCCTTTTAACATTATCCAAAAGAAGAAAAAAGTGGCTAAACTAGATATAGAGGAGCATACATACATAGCATACACATATATTAACCATACAAACCAGGGATAATAAAAATGATATAAATTCATATAGTCTACAAAGTGATTGATAAAAATGGTTCTTTGAAAACCTTTCCAATTTACACAACTTGTCAGGTTGAATTCTAGGAATTAAATTCACTGCAGTCACTACTTTTTATCTCTCTCTTCACATGTTTTTTAAATATTTTTTAAATAAATCTATCTAAAGGTAAAAAATAATGAAAAACAAATCTAATGGTTGGTTGCTCTATTGATCGCAGTGATTACGGTAAGTTACAACTGGATCATGGTCTATGAATTCTGTGTTACTTCACCTGGGGTACCCAACAATTCACAAATTTCAACATATGTTAACTTAATACCTTTACCCTTAATATATAAACAGAAAGCTTTTCCATGAAATTCAAGATTGTAGTAAAACCAATCTTACTAAATTAGGGTACACATGGCCATAAAAGCTTACAAATTCCTCTAATTTTTTGAAAATTCAGAAATTCAACAAAATGGTAATGAGATAAATTATCAAGTGTGCCATAACTTTAATTAATAAGCTTTTTCTCAAACTATATTTTTCTGAATTTCTCCATCTCCTCAAGAGTGTTCATGAGTGTCAAGTGTGCCATGTCTTGAAGTAATAAGCCTCTTGATTTATTTTTGGAGAATTACCCATTGAAGCATTCTTGGTTCTGAGAACTCTTCTTTCTGAACTCATGTTGAATTTGGAATTTTGGGAGTTTTTGTTGGGTTTTTTTAGAGATTTTGGGACTTTTGGGGATTTTGAGACGAAAGAGATGGAGTTTGGAGCAATAATTAGTATGAGATGGAGATATTATGGGTTTCTTGAAAGCATCCCACATTGAGAAATATATACTACTCCGGCCTGATTTATAAGCAAAGATTTTCTTTTTAGGTTCATTGAATAATGAATGTATCTGGCCGAGGGAGAATATGAGAGTTTTAGTTTATGGTTTCTGACGTAGAGTGTGTTTGGTTACAGGGAGAGAAAATGAAAGTATAATGTGAAGCCAACACTTATATATGCGTAGAAACGCGTTGTTGTATTCAGTTATAAGTGTGAGTATAACTTCATCATTAGATATTTTTCATGATGTCAAAATTAGAAAAATTTAGAATTTATGTATATTGGATGGTATCTTTATGTCTTGTGGCACTCATTTGCATTAGGGGTTTAGAAGCCATTAAAAAAATTGAAATTAACCATAGTCTTGAAAAAGTAATTTTTGCATAATTTTTGCTTGCATGTGTCGATATATGTATTTCAGGTCGACAAATGCAACTAATTTTTAAAGCATATAGACTCTTGGGAGATTAGGTAGAGAGATACATGCATACAGGCCGACACATACTGGAGCTTTTAGAAATTGCAGAAATTTTTATTTTATATGCTGACGCATACAAATTTCAGGTCAGCACATGTAGTGCAGTTTTTAAAGGCAAAACACTAATGTACTGCTTAGACCGGCACATCCATTTTTCAGATCGACATATACAATTAAATTTTTCCCTATGTGTAGATACATATGTGTTTTAGCTCGACACGTATTGCTTAATTGAGTACATTTTCAAGTCTATTTAATTTTGAAAAATCCTTTTGTGCATCTAAGCCTCCACAACTATAAATACATCATTCATGCATCATTCCAACTTTATAATACTATAAACACTTATTGCATTTTCTCTTCATCTTCAACCTCCAACCTATTCATGCACACTAATAAATCACATATATTAATCTTTTCTCAGGGTGCCGTCTAGGAGAATTTTGATAATATCGAATTAGGTTCTTGTATAGGCGAGAATATTTGGTTGATATTTGTAGGGGTTTCATCCAGAAAAATAGTGGGTTTGTCCTCCAAGATCGTTAATAGATTTGGGGGCTTTCGTGCAAGATGTTCAAGAGAGTATTGCAGCTTAGTGAAATCCTTTGGAGATAAAGAATGAAAAGGAACCTTTGGGGAGAAAAAATACAAAGGAAGTAGCACGAGAACGACAAATCAAATTGAAGTCTTGTGTATAATAGGTACAATTGATCGTGCATGAAAGCTTTGAAGATAAAGAATGCAAAGGAGTAGAAATATCTATAAGTCAATTGGGATTTATTGTGTCTTGGTCTTTCTCAAGATCAAAATAGAAGAGGGGGTTGAATCAATAATAAACGGTTTGGGTTTGTAGGGTTGCTCTTGAAACACTTATCTTGTAACGAATTTCCGGATTGTAAGAATTATCCTAATTCTAAAATTGGAATTGGGGGGAGAAGTAGCCATAGCGAGGATGATTGGTGAACTTCATAAACAAATCCTTTTTTCTCTTTTTCTTATTGTTTTACTTGCTTTAATTTTCATATATCAATTTGTCAAATAGAATTGAGTAATCGACCGACTCATACGAATTTTTCCGTAACTATTTTGGCTTTGAATTGTGTTTGATTTTCTTGTAATCACTTTTGATTATAAGTTCTTTCTTATATCAACACAACTCAAAGGAAAATTATGAAAATTTGGAGGCACACCAAATGTTCGACAAATTTCATAGTTTGTTCTTTTGCTAGTTACCATTGGAAATAGTATTGCTATTAACTTGCTATAAACGATTAATACTTTGTTACTTGACTGAAGTTTATAAATTCAGTATTATATTGTTCGTTCCATAATTTCTTTTATATTTTCATATCCGACGTCTGTTAATTAGGCAACAACATGTTAAATAGGATATTCTAACTTGCAGAAAAATAATGTTAAACACAATGTCCTATTCTGATCATTCGACATATTGGCTGAAGTTTCTAGTTTATGTTGGTGTGTTACAGATCTTGAGTATTATGGGAATGTTACGATGATATATGTGTAGTCCAATATAAAGAACTCTGAAGTGTTGAACTAATATGTTTTGTCACCATAAGAGATATGTCGAATAAATATGTCATATGCATAATCGTTCGACATCGCGCCTGGGATCAGTTAGATAGTTGGGTTCTATTAATGTATTTCAAATGTAAAATATTCCGGGAATATTATGCTATCCTATGTGGCATTCATATTAAAGGAATAAAAGATTCAAGCTGAATTTAAGGAGAATGTTTAGTTTCTAATTATATAGATAAATTAGGAAACTAATGATTGAAGTCTTATGATTTTGAAGATATATCTGCAGCCCTATTTACAACAACCAACTGCAGTGTTGAAGCCTAATATAGTCAAAAGATAGTTATAAACAGAAGGTTTCAAAGCCTAATGTATACATCAAATGAATTGTAAAGTTTATTTAGCCTTTAGGGTTTGTGTTCCATCGGTCTTGTGATCCACTCCATAAGAGAGTTGGACTGTGTAAATTGTGAGCCACTCTTGTATTGTTTAATACTTAAGTTGGACTGATCTTTGAGTTGTAACTATGAATCACACATAAAGCTTTTAAGCGTATATGTGATTTTTGTTCTTGGCAGAAGCTTGTAACCAACTCTAAGTATTGGTCTTAGTCAAGAGTCTTATCTATGTATTGTCATTGAAGTGTATCTTCTAGAATTATTCTAACTTTGTTCAGAGTTATTACTGTCATGGTTTGTGACTGAAAGAGAAGTGAGATGGGTCCCATATCTAGGATTTCCTAGTAGAAGTATAGCACGAGTAGTGATTAAGTGATATATTGTAAATAGAGGAGTTTAGCTTTGAATTGATATTGTCTAGTGGATTTAGTTCCTGGATTGGTAGTCTCTAGATGTATGTGATGTTGCAGCGAAATAGGTTAACAATTCTATGTGTTCATTTACTTTTATGCATTGTTTATTTTGTTCATCTATGATCTAGATACAAGAATTTCAATTGGTATCAGTGCAGGAACCCTATTATTTTCTGGGTGAGATTGGGGAAGGTATTTTCTGGTACAATTAACATGCTCGATAAGCTTACTGGTGTAGTGAAGAAGGAATAAGAATGGGTAATTTGAATAAGACATATTCTGAAGTGATGATAAGAGAGTCTAATGGTTTCACTCCTACAACTTGTGACAGAGTCAAGGAATGAATGATTTGTTCCCAATGCTACAATGAGCTTCTACTGCTACTGTTGATGTGGTTTGGAATGGTGTGTGGAGATGTCAGATATGATGTCGTAACATGTCTATTTGAGAATTTATTTTTATCAATGTTGATGTGTTTATAGACTCCACTGACTAAACTCTGATGTTTTATTTCACTTCTCTGTGGGGTGTTCTTTATTCCTTATGATGAGTGGATGCTATGATATCTCTCCTAATATGCGAACTTGGGGAGTTCATATTGAGTTGATGTACTGGTTGTCTTTCTTGAGTTGGAGTAGTAATTATTTGTGACATGGCTAGTAATGGTCTTGTCTGAAGTTGTATGGGTTATTGCCTTGGTGGTGAGCTGTTGTGTCTCTATGTTGTGTGTTTGATTTATTTTCAAGCCTATTTTGCTTTGTTTGTCATCTGGAGGTTGTTTTCTTGGTACTTTAAGTTGTGACTGAAGAGTGGTTCTTCATAAATGTATCTGAAATTAAACATATGGTAGTACCTAGTGTCTTTGGTGCTGAGGCTTTACGAAAAAGCATGATGATCCGGTCTCCTCTAAAGTTTATCCTATGATGTTGTCATACTTTGAAGATAACTGCAATCAGCATATGAAAGTTGCAAAGAATACTTAAAGATTATCTGTAAATGTATCTGAATTCTATCATTTATTTTGTGCATTTACTCTATCCGTTGCATAGTTTTTTAAAATGATTTTAAACTCTGATTTTTCTAACCAAACATTTTCAAACTAAAGGCACTATTTTTGTCCCTCATACTAGCAAACGAGTCCCAAATCTGATTAACCTGAAGAAGATAACTTTCAACATATCCAATGATTCAACCGATTAGGGATTAAAATTTAGTTTTCAATTATTTAAAATATCAACGATTCGAGAGTTAAGAGATTTGCCAAATGAGCTTTGCCATTTTTGTTTCTTTCTTACAATTCTATTTTCTTTTGTTCTTGAAATATGCATAACAATATTCAAGTTTTTTATATAGTACTTATTTGCTAAGAACTCGGTGAATAAAATAGTATTTTTTATTTTTATATTAATTAATAGTTTAAATCATATACTACACGACTGCTCTATATACTAATTTGAAATATAGATATAACATAAATACCCAAAAAGTAGAGAAAGAAGATTGAAAAAGATTGAGGCAGATATCGTTAACTCATGCAATTTAGTTAACAAGTGAAAAAGTGACAATATGCTTAATGCCAAGATATGGTTGCCAATGTAAGAAGAATTGTCACTATAATGATTTTAGCCACAAGGTGAAAAGGTTTTAAAATTCTATTTTTTCTATAAATAGTATTTACAAAAAAATTTAAATAATAATTTAATTAAAAATTAATTTAAATAATTATTTTTAAAATGTTATTTTAGTTAATTCATATTTGACTAAATTAATTGAAATATATCTTTAACTAAAATAATTATCTTTAAATTTGAATTTAATTCAAATGCTTTTATATAAAGCATTTTTGAAATATATATTTTTGAAAAAATTATGGTTTTGAGAATGTTTTAATCTTTAATAATGTATATTTATATTATACAAAGTCAAAATTAATCCTTCAAATATAAATAAAATTAAAAAAAAATTAATATATTAAAATTTGTTTTCATAAAAATGGCTTTTTAAAATATAAAGAAAATTTTATTTTTTTAAAACTAAAGCTATATCCCTTTGTAACCAAATTTTTCTTATACCTCTCAATTATGTCATGTGCTTTATATTTCACCTTATAAAGTCACTTGCATCCTATAGTTTTTATGTGTGAAGGAGTGTAAACAAAAATCTAAGTTTCACTGCTAAAAAAATTCAAACAATGACGGCTTCAAAAAAATATATAATGATGGTACGTCTGTTGTTATGTAAGGTGTGATTGTATGTACGTTGGTTTTTATAACGAACGTGTGACTGTTGAAGCGGTAAAGTGACAAGCAAAAGTAAACATTTTTAATAGGGTATATCATATCGTCTCCACATGGATTAGTGCTACTGAATTGTCGTTCGACAAGTCTCGCGTTTATGAGTTTGGAAATTGAATGGGTTTAAAGTTGGTAAATGCGAGAAATAAAGTTATGAACATAAAAGAATTTCATTCTTCGAAAAGTAGAGACTATCGGGATTGAATTTCACATACCCATAAAATACTTAAACTTACTACTCAGTTGCAATCAACCTAAACTACTTAGCAATATCTTCATGTATCGCTTACACGGAGGTTATTTCTAACACAGAGCGATATAACAATTGTATTGTTCGCGTCGGCGATCTCTCAACACAATGTAAAACAATATAGAGGCATTAAGAATTGATACCCATATGGATACTAAGCCTTAATCTATCTCTAGAATTAAAATTCGAATCTAAGCAATATATATCTATATTGGTTTTTAAAAGAAGTTTTATACAATACCATGAGCAATAAATATGCAAACAAAACAAAGTATACTTACATACAAAATCCCAACAAATGAGGATACAAAGAGAAGAAAGAAGAAGATGAACAAAAATTACTCGATTTGTCACTCTGATTGAAGCAAACCCACCTCTGATCATCAAGATGCAACCCTAGTTGATGTTTCAAAGCCTCTCTCTATCAAAAAATGATGTTGATGGTGTTGGGACTCAGAAATACCCAACCCATCCAAAAATGTGTTTTTGACCTGAATAACCGCCCGACGGTGAAATGACACTGCTCGACACTCAAAATAGTAATTTTAGTGCATTTTCATGCCCCCTGAGCGCCACTGCACCTCCCTACGCTCTCGGACGTTGCCTGACACTAAGTTGAAAAATCTGCTCTGTTTTGGCCATAAATTGAGAAAAGTAACTCCAATCCGCGCACTGTCAGAAGCGTGCGAAAGCTTATTCAATACTATATCTAATAATGCCTAAATATCAATGCTTGAATACCTACAAAAATATGATAAAACCAATTAAACTCAATGATATTTACACAATAACACAATATACACTATAATGTAAACTATAACGAATATATACTAAAGTTGAGATTTATACGAAAAACAAACAAATTAAGTCTATGAATGCTAATTATTCACACTCAAATTCACAACAATTTAGCATTCATCAGTGACCGTTATTATAAGTTAAGTTGCACCTTATTTATAACTATAATAGTTTATTTCAACCGTTGGAAAATAATTCATAGGGTCATGGATTTGAATCATTGCAACATTATTTTTGGTTTTATTTATTATGCTTATAAAAATAGTTGAATAAAACAATTTTTGTGATATAACTTGCTAACCTGAATAAAATAATAAGATTTTGTTCTCTTGGCATGTCTTGTCTCTTGGTGACTTTTCTTTTCGTTTCTTGACTGTAAACACCCAATAAAAATACTTAGAAATTACAAATAACATTAAATTATGAATGAAACTACACATAGAAATATCAACTATTATTGACTAAAGTAAATATAATATAAAGGATTAAATAGCTTTGTGGTCCCACTAAATATACCAAATTTTATTTTTAGTCCTTTATACATTCGTTCCCCTAAAGTTTTTGGTCTATACTAATGGTCCCTTCAATTAACTTCTCTTGACGAAGGTGTTGTGGCATGCCATGTGGCATGACAGCGTTGTAAAGATGTTGACATTGCATGCCACATGCCCGTTTTAACCCTTGTATCATAATTAATTCAATAGAGAAAAATAGTTTATATGCAAAATTTGTCATGTAATGTGAAGAATATGAATATTCATAGCTAAAACCTAGAATATGCCACTAAAACTCTTGCATAAGATAAAGATTTATAGTCGATCCCAAAATTTATCTCTAATGTCGTCAGCATAAGATGAAAATTCATAATTGAATCCAAAATCTGCCATTAAAACTATCATAGAAGATGAAGATTCATGGTTGACCCTAGAGCCCACCACTAACATTGTCGCAAAAGATGAGTATTCATAGATGAACCCTTAATTAGTTACAAATTTTGTCACAAAATTTGTAATTTAATGTCTTGTTTTATTTATTATAAACACATTGTACATTGTCATTTTTTACTTTCCAAGATTTTATTAGTGAACTCTATTTCTTAGGAAATATGTAACAAAAACTAAATTCTTTATGAAATACTTAATTAATTTGATAAAAACTTTGAGGATTGTTTCATACGACAAGTAAAAACGAGTGGAGATTGAATGAACTAAGTTCTGATACGATGGAGTGAGAGTATGATACGACAAAGAAATGGTGGATTTGCATGGTTACCACTCCAACACCCAAGTCACTAAACAATTGAGAAAGCAATTTGGGTGAGAATAAGAGAATACATGGAATAACGTAAGTTCAACTTTATATAATGTGAGCATTTAAAATTGTCTTTATTAGACCAAACACCTCACGCGGGTTGTTTTCTAATTATATCAAACGGTGAGAATGTGGTGTAGGTCGCATCACGTGCCCTCGACCGGGGCAAGGTCATCTTTCGTTGTTGAATTTGTGAGAAGTTCGGAACAAAAGATTATAACAATGATTAAAATTTATTTTTTAGGCTTAATAGTCTCTTTGTCCCTGTAAATTGTATGTTTTTGTTTTTAATCTCTAAATTTTATTTTATTTTGGAATAAACTTTGAATTTTAAAATCATTTGGATTTCAGTCCCTAAAGTTAAAATTCATAGAAAAATTCGCAAGAAATCTGCAGATTTTAAATCTGTAGGAAAATTCAATGTTAAAGACTAAAACTAAAAAGATATAACATTTAGAGATTATTTTCAAAAAATATGTAAGGACTAACACCACAAGAAATACATCCTCCTCCCACGTAAATTTTCCACGTGAATAACACGACACAAAAAATGAAGGTTGTCTCGTGATCATCACGACACAAAATGTAAAAATTAATAAAATAAATAATGTTCAGCTTTTCACGTGGGGGAGATTCAAATTTTTTTTGAAATATTTTTGCCTCATGGTTTTCACGACGCAACATAAATAATAAAGATTTCCCCAACAAGATTTCCAGCTTTTCACGTGGAGGAAAATTTAAAATTTTTTTTTAAATGATTTTGCCTCGTGGATTTCAAGACTCAAAATTTCATATATAAATTCAGCTTACTTCGTTCCAGAACCACCACTTTCCCTTATATTGTCAATTTCTCTTCTTCTTCTTCTACCATTACACTTCTTCTTTTCATCATCATCCTTATTATTTCCTTACATATTTTCTACTCTTGGTATTCAATTTTATTAAATTTTTCAATATCATAAGTTAAAGGTATACAATATTTATTTTGTATTGTTTAATATTTTTACTATTTTATTTTATTTCTTATGTCAATTTTTGTTGTTGATAAAATTAGGAAGAAGAAGATCAAAGTCAAGGTGTTGTTCAAGAAGTTGTTGAAAAATTTGTAAGAATTTATTAAGGTATGCTTTAATTTTTATATTTAAAAATACATATATAATGAGTTGAGTTATTTTTTTGTTTTTGAATATGTATTATTTTATATAATAAATAGCTTTAATAATTTATAAACAGGTTAAAAATATTATATATAGATTTTTTAATTAATTTGGTGAAGAATTTTATATTGATAATTTATTATTCTTTTAATTTTTTTTTCTTTAAAAATAATTCAATTTTGTGTTGTAAATTTCATGATACAAAATTGTGTCGTAAAATTCACGTGACAAAATTGTCTGTTACGTTCTGAACCACTTATAGGTTGTTGCAGTTTTTGCATGGTGAATTTCATGACACAAATTTGTGTCATAAATATCACGTGGCAAAATATTGTCACAGGTGCTCCTATAATTTTTTCACAACGCTGATTTTATTTGTGTCATGCTTTTTATTTTGCTTCATGAATATCTCGAGGCTGCAAATAATTTTTGTTTTGTAGTGAAAAAACAAAAATACACTAATTTATATGAACAAAAAGACTATTTAAATTGATTTTCTTATTATTTATTAAGTTATAATTTAATAACAATGTATCAAGAAAATAAGAGTAATTATTTATTTATATCAAAATTAATTTGCAAAAGTAGTAAAACTCTTATACTGCACGGCTACCCACTATATTAATTTCAAATTTACGGTTCATGAAGATACCAAAAAATGGTGAAAGAAACTGGAGAAAGAAAGAGACAAATTGTAGCCTAACATATCTCGAAGAAGTATTACTATCTATCCATGTATGGTATTATAACTCATCCAATTTATTTAACATAAATATTGAAAAGTGACAATGGCATTACTACAAGTGTATAGTTTTCTCTTTTCTTGTTAAACATCTCAATTATCATCAAGAAAATAGGTGATAGCGACACTTAACATATATTCATTCATTCCCATAGAAGTAAAAATTAATTTCTTAATTTATCTCATGTCCTTCTTAGCCATTCCCTGTGAAATTTTATTTTTGTTTTCGAGAATATCAGAAATAAATTTTTGGTTAGCACCCTATTCAATAAAATTCAGTTTGGGTGAAAATCGGAGATTTACGTACAACATGCTACCAGAAATAAAATTTTGGTATATTGATGAACTCATATCGCACAAGAACCTTTCCCCTTTCCATAATAGAAACATTTTCAAAACTCTCCCAAAACCCTCTCAAAATCCTTCTCATCAAAATCATTTTTTCTCTCAAGCAGTCAACACAAATCATGAAGCAACAACCAAATCTCAATCATTCAAGCAACAACCAACTCTCAATCAATCAAGTAAGTGATTTATTCATTTTTAGAGTTTATGTAAAATCGATTGAAACTGGTGAAATAGGGGTTGAAATGTGTTGTTTTTTTTGTAGTTTACATCATTAGGGGTCATTATAATACTATTTGCAAACTATTTTTGACGATCAATCCGTTTATTTTGAGGCGTTTTGGAGTTTCGGTTGGTGGTTTCCGTTGTACTGTTTCGCAGAGGAAACCGAAAGTTTATTTTCGATTTCATGTGATGAACAAAACAAAAAATAAATTTCAGGTAATTGTCTGCATAATTATTTTTTTTCAATTTTTCATCTAAGAATCTAGTCATTTGCTAACGTTTCGGTCTTGCTTCTACAAGAGGTATATTTGAGCGAGACGATCGTTTGAGGCATGGCCGGGTTACACAACATGCTTCTTTGTGGAGAGAGAGGAGTCAGGCCACACGACCTCCAACGACACAAGCCACGCAGGCCCTGTCGACATCCGGACAGGCTATGTTTGAGGCACAACCTACTCCTTCTGATTCTGCACCTTCTACTTCTTCCTCCCATAGTAGACAGTGTGACACCCCGATTTAATTCGAATATTAAATAATAAGGAATTTAATTATTTATTTAATTAAATAATGAGGTATTAATATTTTTGGAATTAATTAGATTAATTGAAGGAAGAAGGGTTGGAGGTGTGCAGAGTAAATAGTGGGTGTGAGGAGTAAATCACTCTACTTTTACTAATTATTAATTATGTATTTTATTTGAAAATAATAAAGGAATATAACAAGGATTATAAAAAGGAAAAGAAGGAAAAGAAGGTCTTTTTGGAAAAAAATCATTTCACGTAGAATTGGAGAAGAGAAGTGAAGAGAGGAAAAAAGCCAACGCCGGGAAAGTCGAAGATCATCGCGAGGTAAGGGGTGATTTCATTCAATTTTAATGCCTTATGGGTTTTGGGAATCAACCGGATGATTGGGTATGTTAGGAAGTTTGATTTATGTGATTATAGGTTTGTAGGATTAAACTCTATTTTGTGTCGGATTATAGATTTTAAGACCGTTAGTGCGTCGAATAATCAATAGGAACGAAGAAACAATGATGTATGATGTTATATTGGTGTATAATGGTTGTAATTTAGTGTTTCTAATGTTACAACTCATATGGAAATGATTGGCAGTGAATGAGAATGCATAAGTGCTGTCAAAATAGCAGAATTTGGTTCTGCAGGTCGTGGGAACCGGTTCCCAGTGGGGAGGAACTGGGTTCCCAGTGTTGAAATTTCAAAAATTGGCAATTTTGTACGTGGGAACCGGTTCCCAGTGGGGAGGAACCGGGTTCCCCATACAAAATTCCAGGGGAAGCTTATTTTCAAAAGGTGGGAACCGGGTTCTCCCAGGGAGGAACCGGGTTCCACTGTGTGATTTTTCAAAACACTTAAAACTTCAAAAATTCCTATTTTTCAAACCGTAACTCCTATTCGAGTGCCGTTTTCGGCATTATTTCTCAAATTTAAAATACTATCTTTTAAAAAGGAAAAATATTATTTTGATAAAATTATTTTAAAAAGAGTCGAGCTTCCGGTTTTGAAAAGTGTGGATAGTTAAGGATAAAGGGAAATTATTATAAATGGTCTGAGTTATCGGAGGAGAACTAATGCTTACAATGTTGTCTTTTGATATTCATTATGATTGAATGTAATACATTGGTGATTGGCATTATGTGAATTATATTGATATCATGATCTGTGAAGTGAATGTTGCATCCTTTTATGATGCATGCATAAGCATTTATTAATTGGTTCATTCCCATTGTGCGGAAGTGAACTTGCTGAGCCAATAGACTTACCAGGATATAGAGGTAGTGAGGCTAGATTCTTGACCCAATGGTTATGGGAGAATCATGGATTTCCGCTGTCTTTCCACATGTAAACGGAGCAGTGGGTGAACTCGGTTCACGTTTTGGTACCACATGCATAGAGTCTGCATTGCATATGGGATTGCAACATGCTAGGATGGTTTCCAGTGTTGCAATTTCCATCGATTGTTATGTTTACATGTTCATTTGTGTGAGATGTATTTGTGAAATGAACTGTGATTTGTGTTTTGATAATGGACTAACATATTGAATTATGTCGTTGTATTTAAAAACGTATAATGCATTTCATATTGGATAGAAATCTCACCCTTACTTTAATGATTTCAGATTTGAAGTGATTAGCTGCTTGGAATCAGTGAGGATAGCTTCTAGAGTCGAGTCATTAGTTAATCTGCGTGTCAGTGTCGTGCTCTGGTAGACGTAACACCGGGGAAACGCTTGATTTGAAATCCTTTTTGGATATTAAACATTAGTTTTGGTTAATGTTTCAATTTATTGTCCTGGAATGATTATGAACGACGTATTCAGGATTTGTTATGTTTCATTTCTGCTGTTAAACATAACCTTAAGTCTGTTTTATTAATGATTTCCTTCAGTGAAAGCATGACATCTGCTTGGTTATAAATTCGATATATATTAAAATTGTGATGCCTCTTGAATATGTGTTAAAAACTCTGATTAATAATTATAAAACGCGGGTAATTAGAAGGGGTGTTACAATAGTGGTATCAGAGCATAGTCGGTATTGTCTTAGTGTCGTTATCCCTTTTGTATGCGACTAGTGTAAGATGACACTGTCGATACTCATGTGTTGATGTATACTGTTTTGTAATGTTACAGAACAATGGCTGGAAGAGGTAACGGAAGGAACGACGATGCTATTGCTGAAGCTTTGGGAATGTTAGCTGGAGTGCTCGGAGAGAATCGCAGGAGTCGTATTGTGCCGATGATAATTGGGAATTTTCAGAGGAATAATCCTCCATTGTTCAAGGGTGCACATGATCCCGAGGGTGCTCAGAAGTGGTTGAAGGAGATCGAGAGGATATTCAGAGTGATTGATAGTGCTGAGGGGCTGAAGGTGAGGTATGGTACTCAAATGGTGGGTTGCTACCAGGCGAAATGGAAGAAGATGGCATTGCATTGACTTGGGCGTGTTCGGAGAGCTTTTCGAGAAGGTACTTTCATGAAGACATTCGGGGTAAGAAAGAGATTGAGTTTCTGGAGCTCAAGCAAGGCAACAAGTATGTGAGTGAGTATGCTACAAAGTTTACTGAATTAGCGAAGTATTATGCTCATTACACTAACGATGCAGATGGAGAATTTTCCAAATGTATCAAGTTTGAGAATGGTCTGCGTGATGAGATCAAGCAGGGTATCATGCATCAGCGCATTAGAAGGTTTCCCGATTTAGTTTACTGTAGTAAGATTCTGGAAGAGGATCTTGCTAGTACTAAGTCGAATGCTCAGAGTTATGCTGATCGTAAGGGAAAGAGAAGGATGGATTGTGGTAAGCCCTATGATAGGAATAATCAGAAATCTGGAGGTTGGAGGAAGCCTAGTGGGGGAGACTCTGGTTCTTCTGGTTCTTCCATAAAGTGTTACAGATGTGGTGAATTGGGTCACCGAGCTCCTGAATGCAAGAATGATGCGAGGAAGTGCAACAACTATGGAAGATTTGGTCATTTAGTTGTTGAGTGCAGATCCAGAAGGATAACTTGTTACAACTGTGACGAAGAAGGACACACTCGTCCGCAGTGTACTAAACCAAAGAAAGAGCAAGCTGGTGGGAAGGTGTTCGCTTTGTCAGGATCAGACATTAAGCCAGATGATCGGTTGATTAAAGGTACATGTTTTATTAATGGCATACCTTTAATTGCAATTATTGATACTGGAGCGACGCATTCTTTTATTGCTTTGGACTGTGGACTGTGCTAAAAGATTAAATCTGGAAATTTCTAATTTGGATGGAAGTATGGTTATTGACACTCCTGCGTCGGGTTCAGTGACTACTTCGTATGTTTGTAGGAATTGTCCTATTGTCATTTTTGGTAGAGGGTTCGGTATGGATTTAGTGTGCCTACCTTTAGAACAACTTGATATTATCCTTGGAATGAAATGGTTGGTCTTCAACCAGGTTCATATCAATTGTTTTGAGAAGACGGTTATATTTCCTGAGGTAGCTAAAGTTGAAGATGTGACTATGTCAGTTAAGCAGATGAATTCAGCCGTTAGAGAAGGTGTTGTAGTGTTTATGTTATATTCTTCGATGGAAGTGAAAGGAAAGGCTAAGAGTGGAGAATTACCCGTTGTGAATGAGTTTCCCGAAGTGTTTCCGGAAGATGTTAGTGAGCTACCGCCTGAGAGAGAAGTGGAGTTTGCTATAGATTTGATTCCTAGAACTAGACCGGTGTCGATGACGCCTTATCGCATGTTGGCATCCGAGTTGTCATGGTTGAAGAAACAGTTGGAAGAGTTGCTTGAGAAGAAGTTTATTCGGCCTAGTGTTTCGCCGTGGGGTGCACCGGTATTGTTGGTTAAGAAGAAGGAAGGTACAATGAGACTGTGTGTTGATTACAGGCAGTTGAATAAGGTGACAATCAAGAATCGGTATCCCTTGCCGAGGATTGATGATTTGATGGATCAGTTGGTTGGAGCTTGTGTATTCAGTAAAATTAATCTGAGGTCTGGATATCATCAAATTCGTGTTAAGGCGG
This sequence comes from Vicia sativa, assembly GCA_021764765.1. Classification (NCBI taxonomy): domain Eukaryota; kingdom Viridiplantae; phylum Streptophyta; class Magnoliopsida; order Fabales; family Fabaceae; genus Vicia; species Vicia sativa. The sequence continues at coordinate 73,495,769 of CM038793.1, forward strand.
GAGATATTCAGAAGACTGCATTTAGAACAAGGTATGGGCATTACGAATATTCTGTTATGCCATTTGGAGGTACTAATGCACCTGATGTTTTTATGGAGTATATGAACAGGATATTTCATCCGTATCTTGACCAATTTGTGGTGGTATTTATTGACGATATTTTAATCTATTCAAAGAATGATGAGGAGCATGCAAAGCATCTTAGGATTGTATTGGAATTATTGAAGGAGAAGAAACTTTATGCGAAGTTATCGAAATGCGAGTTTTGGTTAAGCGAAGTGAGTTTTCTTGGTCATGTGATTTCCAAGAATGGTATTGCGGTTGATCCTACAAAAGTAGAAGCTGTATCTCAGTGGGAAGCGCCGAAGAATGCTTCAGAGATTCGTAGTTTTCTTGGTCTTGCAGGTTACTACAGGAAATTTATTGAGGGGTTTTCGAAGTTAGCTTTACCATTGACTAAGCTGACGAGAAAAGGTCAAGTGTTTGTTTGGGATGCAGATTGTGAGAAAGGATTCCAAGAGTTGAAGAGGAGGTTGACTAGTGCTCCGATTTTAATTTTGCCGAATCCGGCAGAATCTTTCGTGGTGTATTGTGATTCGTCTTTGAGAGGTTTAGGAGGTGTTTTGATGCAAGATAGGCAGGTTGTGGCTTATGCTTCGAGACAGTTGAAGATTCATGAAAGGAATTATCCGACTCATGATTTAGAGTTGGCAGCTGTTGTGTTTGTTTTGAAGTTATGGAGGCATTATCTGTATGGTTCATGGTTTGAAGTGTTCAGTGATCACAAGAGCCTGAAGTATCTTTTTGACCAGAAAGAGTTGAATATGAGGCAGAGAAGGTGGTTAGAGTTTCTCAAGGATTATGATTTCGGTTTGAATTACCATCCTAGTAAGGCAAACGTTGTGGCAGACGCGTTAAGCAGGAAGTCCTTGCATATGTTGACGTTAATGGTTCGTGAATTGGATTTAGTGGAACAATTCAGAGATTTGAGTTTGGTATGTGAAACTACTCCGAATAGTGTGAAGTTGGGCATGTTGAAGCTGACTAGTGGTATTTTGGAAGAGATTCGAAATGGACAGAAATCTGATGTTGGTTTGGTGGATAAGCTAACATTGATTAACCAAGGTCAAGGAGGTGAGTTCCGAATTGACGAGAATGGCGTTATGAGATTTGGTGATAGAGTGTGTGTTCCAGATGTTGCTGAGATTAGAAAAAGTATTTTGGAAGAAGGACATCGTAGTGGGTTGAGTATTCACCCTGGTGCTACTAAGATGTATCATGACTTGAAGAAATTATTTTGGTGGCCTGGAATGAAAAAGGAAATTGCTGAGTTTGTGTATGCGTGTTTGGTTTGTCAGAAATCAAAGATTGAACATCAGAAGCCGTCGGGATTGATGGAACCGTTGTTTGTTCCAGAATGGAAATGGGATGGCATTTCAATGGATTTCGTGTCTGGTTTGCCGAGAACAACAAAGAATTGTGATTCTATTTGGGATATTGTCGACCGATTGACAAAATCTGCTCACTTTATTCCGATAAGAATGGATTATCCGATGGAGAGGTTGGCAGAATTGTATGTTGAGAGGATTGTAAGTTTGCATGGTATTCCGTCTAGCATCGTGTCAGATAGAGATCTGAGGTTTACGTCTAAGTTTTGGACAGGATTGCAAGAAGCTTTGGGTACTAAGTTGAGATTGAGTTCCGCATATCATCCACAGACAGATGGTCAGACGGAGAGGACGATTCAGTCGTTAGAAGATTTGTGGAGGGCTTGTGTGTTAGAGAAAGGTGGAGCTTGGGATAGCTACTTACCGTTGATAGAGTTTACCTACAACAATAGTTTTCATTCGAGCATTGGTATGGCTCCGTTTGAGGCATTGTATGGTAGGAGATGTCGGACACCATTGTGTTGGTATGAATCTGGAGAAAGTGTTGCGATTGGATCGGAGATTGTTCAACAAACTTCAGACAAGATCAAAATGATTCAGGAGAAGATGAGGGCTTCTCAGAGTCTTCAGAAAAGTTATCATGATAAAAGGAGGAAAGATCTTGAGTTTAGTGAAGGAGATCATGTATTCATGCGAGTTACTCCGATGACTGGTATTGGTCGAGCTTTGAAGTCAAGGAAGTTGACTCCGCGCTTTATTGGTCCGTTTCAAATTACCAAGAGAATTGGGAAGGTTGCTTATCAGATTGCTTTACCACCGTCACTTGCGAATTTGCATGATGTGTTCCATGTATCTCAGTTGAGGAGGTACATTGCGGATCCGTCTCATGAGATTCAAGTAGATGATGTACAGGTACGGGATAATTTGACTGTTGAAGCAGTACCTGCGAGGATTGAGGATCGGAAAGTGAAGCAACTGCGTGGTAAAGAAATAGCACAGGTGAGAGTAGCTTGGGGAGGACCAGCTGGAGGAAATGTAACTTGGGAGCTGGAGAGCCAGATGAAGGACTCATATCCCGAACTTTTCGTCTAAGGTATGTTTTCGAGGACGAAAACTCTTTTAGTAGGGGAGAGTTGTGACACCCCAATTTAATTCGAATATTAAATAATAAGGAATTTAATTATTTATTTAATTAAAGACTGAGGTATTAATATTTTTGGAATTAATTGGATTAATTGAAGGAAGAAGGGTTGAAGGTGTGTAGAGTAAATAGTGGGTGTGAGGAGTAAATCACTCTACTTTTACTAATTATTAATTATGTATTTTATTTGGAAATAATAAAGGAATATAACAAGGATTATAAAAAGGAAAAGAAGGTCTTTTTGGAGAAAAATCATTTCACGTAGAATTGGAGAAGAGAAGTGAAGAGAGGAAAAAAGCCAACGCCGGGAAAGTCGAAGATCATCGCGAGGTAAGGGGTGATTTCATTCAATTTTAATGCCTTATGGGTTTTGGGAATCAACCGGATGATTGGGTATGTTAGGAAGTTTGATTTATGTGATTATAGGTTTGTAGGATTAAACTCTATTTTGTGTCGGATTATAGATTTTAAGACCGTTAGTGCGTCGAATAATCAATAGGAACGAAGAAACAATGATGTATGATGTTATATTGGTGTATAATGGTTGTAATTTAGTGTTTCTAATGTTACAACTCATATGGAAATGATTGGCAGTGAATGAGAATGCATAAGTGCTGTCAAAATAGCAGAATTTGGTTCTGCAGGTCGTGGGAACCGGTTCCCAGTGGGGAGGAACTGGGTTCCCAGTGTTGAAATTTCAAAAATTGGCAATTTTGTACGTGGGAACCGGTTCCCAGTGGGGAGGAACCGGGTTCCCCATACAAAATTCCAGGGGAAGCTTATTTTCAAAAGGTGGGAACCGGGTTCTCCCAGGGAGGAACCGGGTTCCACTGTGTGATTTTTCAAAACACTTAAAACTTCAAAAATTCCTATTTTTCAAACCGTAACTCCTATTCGAGTGCCGTTTTCGGCATTATTTCTCAAATTTAAAATACTATCTTTTAAAAAGGAAAAATATTATTTTGATAAAATTATTTTAAAAAGAGTCGAGCTTCCGGTTTTGAAAAGTGTGGATAGTTAAGGATAAAGGGAAATTATTATAAATGGTCTGAGTTATCGGAGGAGAACTAATGCTTACAATGTTGTATTTTGATATTCATTATGATTGAATGTAATACATTGGTGATTGGCATTATGTGAATTATATTGATATCATGATCTGTGAAGTGAATGTTGCATCCTTTTATGATGCATGCATAAGCATTTATTAATTGGTTCATTCCCATTGTGCGGAAGTGAACTTGCTGAGCCAATAGACTTACCAGGATATAGAGGTAGTGAGGCTAGATTCTTGACCCAATGGTTATGGGCGAATCATGGATTTCCGCTGTCTTTCCACATGTAAACGGAGCAGTGGGTGAACTCGGTTCACGTTTTGGTACCACATGCATAGAGTCTGCATTGCATATGGGATTGCAACATGCTAGGATGGTTTCCAGTGTTGCAATTTCCATCGATTGTTTTGTTTACATGTTCATTTGTGTGAGATGTTTTTGTGAACTGAACTGTGATTTGTGTTTTGATAATGGACTAACATATTGAATTATGCCGTTGTATTTAAAAACGTATAATGCATTTCATATTGGATAGAAATTTCACCCTTACTTTAATGATTTCAGATTTGAAGTGATTAGTTGCTTGGAATCAGTGAGGATAGCTTCTAGAGTCGAGTCATTAGTTAATCCGCGTGTCAGTGTCATGCTCTGGTAGATGTAACACTGGGGAAACGCTTGATTTGAAATCCTTTTTGGATATTAAACATTAGTTTTGGTTAATGTTTCAATTTATTGTCCTGGAATGATTATGAACGACGTATTCAGGATTTGTTATGTTTCATTTCCGCTGTTAAACATAACCTTAAGTCTGTTTTATTAATGATTTCCTTCAGTGAAATCATGACATCTGCTTGGTTATAACTTCGATATATATTAAAGTTGTGATGCCTCTTGAATATGTGTTAAAAACTCTGATTAATAATTATAAAACACGGGTAATTAGAAGGGGTGTTACAGACAGGACTCTCCAGTCCATCCCTCTTCGCCTTCATCATACCGTAGAATCAGATCGTCACCATCCTCACCACTGAGGATTTATGAGACAGGATCCACATCTACTACACATGCGGGGCTGTTTGAGGTGAGACCTAATCCTACACCTCATACACCGCAATACATCAGGTACCAGTACCAAAGCCAGCAGAGGCAGCACCGGCTGCAAAGGGGGAACTAGGTGCAGAGGCGGCACCAGCAGTACCAGAGGTCCCTCGGGTATTTGAAGGGGGCCTTCTGACTTATCCGTGCTCGCACATTATCCCACCCATGTTGCTAGACATTTATGGGATGAACACGTAAGAAATTCACATTTATGTTTCATTTATTAATTATGTTATGTTATGAATAATATTATGAATTCTAACAGTGTCTTTTTTCTTGCACGATCGAGATACACTAAAGGTCATTAACCATGGGAGGAAGATCAGCAAGCTAACTCCCCCTGTCATGCTATGGTTTGATGATCTGCTGCTAACTACAGGGTTAAGAGACTTGACCCTCTGTGCATATAACATGGTCAACTAGCGGATCACCAAGAATTTTGTAGAGAGGTGGCACGATGAGACGTCTTTGGTTCATCTACCACACGGGGAGATGACGATCATACTCGATGACGTCGCTTATCTGCTTCACCTGCCAATCGGAGGGAGGTTTATGAATCATGAGAAATTGGAGAAGGACGAGGCAATTGAGATGTTGGTTGAGAGGTTGGGGTTACCATGGAGGAGGCCCTACAGGAGGTTGATAAGACACGTGGCAGCGACGTGAGGTATAGCTGGCTAAAGACTGTTTTTGATGAGTAGGTTGCGCGTGCTACTGTTGTTGATGGTGATCCCGAGAAAGTTATACTTCACAAGGGGAATGCCATGAGAGCATACCTCTTGTATCTTGTTGGGACCAGATATTTGTGGACATCAGTGCCACCTACAGTGACGTCATGCACCTCAGATTCTTTGTTGATTTAGAGCAGGTCGGTGGGTGGAACTGTGGTGTTGCTTGCTTGGTTTACTTATATACAAAGTTGATGGAGGCGGCTAGGAGGAATACGAGGTAGATCACCGACAGCATGACTCTTTTAAAGGTATAAAAAAAATTCTTAGCTTCTCTTTTTAATTTTTTTTAATTTTGAAACTAATTGATATCAATTTGATATTTCAGGGATGGATCCTACAACACTTCCCACAGATTTTAGGACGGACATATGCTGAAGGTTATACCGAGCAGATGCCTCGTTCATGTGCATATGAGCCACTCAGAGGCAACCAGGCTGAAATTCTGGTTACAGGCAGACTCAGGATGTCATGACATCAGATCTAACATTATAAAATAGACAAGGTAGAGTATACAATTAACAATACAGGAAACACAAGAACACTAGGAATTGTTAACCCAATTCGGTTATAACCAACCTACATCTGGGGGCATACCAAGCCATGAATGAATTTCATTATCAATAGTATTAATTCGGAGTAAACCTCCATAATTACACTCCTCACTTAATCAGACTACCCAAAGACCATTCTACCTAAGATACCACACTTAGATATGAGAACCTCCACTCACTTTCAATCACCTTAGTGATGTCTATCAATCACTACCACACCAGTAACTGCATCAACTGCTTGACTCCTAACACAATCAGCTTGGAGATACCTCACTCCAAACACAACTAAAACAATTTGAAGATACCACACTTCAAACATAATACAAAACAGTCAGACATGTGACACAAACCAAACTTGGAATTTCTTCACAACTTCTTCCAATGACACAGCTACACTCATTCTTTCACAACTTCTGAGTGAGTAAAATAAAGCTCTTTCCTATAGGCTTCAAGGCACAAATTAGTGATCATCCCACAATTCGGGTGGTTCACTTACATGGCTAACCCTAAAGTCTACATCTTTCTAAAACAGGCTAGCTTACTAAAACTAGGTTATGTCTGCTTATTTATAACCTATTATCCAACTGAATTTGGGCCTTCAAAATAACAGCATAAGATGTAACTAACTTCTACAGTAACAGACTTTCTGCAGAGATAAACAAGCAGATAACTTCTGCTACAATCAAGGTCCTTGATGATCTTTCTCCTTAACTCTTGGACCTCCACATATGCCTTCAATATCACGCTACATATGATACATAATATTCCCAGAATATTCCGCACTAATTAAAACAGAACTGTAACAAACTTAACAATTTTTGTAGTGTAATATCCTGATGTCTAATGTCTCGATATCTCATTTGACATGTTGTTCCATATATTAAAACATTTCAACATAACATGTTTCTTCATTAAATAGAACTTCAACATGCTTTCTCCTTACAAGTTATAAATCCTATTTAACCTATTGGTGCTATATTAGTTTTACCAAACATAAAGTCAACCCTAAAAATAGAGAATCAATACAATTGACACTTGTGTATCGGTTTTACCTAGACCGGATTGTGCATGAGGACATCCACTTCAGTTCCTACGCCGACCACCGCGAGACGATCGCTTTTGATGAGGTTTCTCTATTTACCAGTTGGTTGGCCTGTGGTACTTGGAAGACTGCTGCCTATATGCCCGAGCGAGTGATGCGTTGGTTCGTGTATACTCAGACGATTTATCGACATCCTACTTTATCTTCTCCTCCGACAGTGAAGAGGAGGGAGGTGGATGATATTTTTGTTGATCTTGAGAGTCATCTCGTCCCTAAGGAGGCCAGGAGTATCGTGGCTGCAGACGAATGGAGATATGCGTTTGGTTACATGATGTGGTAATTCAGGATTTCTCATACATACATGATACAAGAGGCTCCAGGGGACCCACCCAGGCCAGCTCAACAAGAGATTTTGGAGGAGGAGCAGGCGACGAGGGATCATGCCTAGGACGTGCTGCCAAGGTGCCGCTGTATCATGGAGCTTGCTATGGATGACATTGATAGAGGGCTGTTTCCTGACGGGTCCGATGTCAAAGGCGTTTTGGATTCCATCATGGCAGAGGCCCAGGGTGTCCTGGTCTATAGGAGGCAGCGGAGAAACGCCTCGAGGGTGACAGGCCGGCTCCGCCATACGCATTAGTTTATTTTGGTTTGTATTTTGACTTTGTTTTTTTTTATTTTATTTCGTATTGTACCGGATATGTTTTATGAATACTATTATTATAAAATTTATTTTGGATCACATTTTTTTGGCTTTAAATCGATTTAAAAATTGCATGATTTTAATTTGAATAACAATTGTAAATTTAAAAGATATTGCTTATAGATAGATTTTCATTCATACTGTCATGCACAACACCAGAAGTTTATTTCCGGTAGCAAATCGTAAGTAAATTTATGATTTTACTTAAAAATTATAGAAAATGGTGTGTATGGGAAATAAATTTCTGATTTTGTGAATGGTATTTAGGTTTTTCATATAGTGCGCCCACCTCTTATGAGATGGGTTAAGAAATTCACAAAATTAATAGCTACAAAAAAGTTCTTTTGCAAAAATGTCACACTCACATTCAGTATTATTTATGTACAAATATCACTACTCTTTGCCAAAAATATAGAACACTCACATTCAGTATTATTTATGTACAAATATCACTACTCTTTGCCAGAAATAAAGAACATAACGACTCTTTATGTAGGGTTTCTCTGAGTAGATATTTAACAATGCAGATTCAGCTAGCTTTTATGGTTTTAGACTTTAGTTGGAGATCTCCTTCATTATAAAGAGTTTATTATCTCTTTTAAGTATATTGGTCTTCCGGTATTAAATCACTTAAGAGCCTTTAAGAGTCATAGTAGATGTGTTAGTTTGGGAGAGATGGAGGTCCTATCAATTTTTTTTCTTAATTTGATATCTATTTTTTTCCTATCCTTTTTTTTAACTGTTTGTTTGTTAAGGTGCGAGGAAAATATTTAAAGTGCTAAATCATAAAAATATTTTAAAATTTATAATATAACTTGTTATTTTATATGGTTGTTTAATAGTGTAAGAATAATTTATACTATCAATGCACCAATTTTTTTCCTAGTTAGAATTCAAAGAAAACTAACGATTTGATGTTTGTGACCATCACTTGGTATATTTGATTATGCTATAGATAAATAGTAGTGGAGGTTGATGTTGTTGGAGAATTTTCAAAATATATTTGGAAAGTTGCAATGGTTAAAATAAACCTTTTAGAGAAAATGTGTAATACTTTACAATTGAAGCAATGTAATCATTCATGAACAAAATCTTTCAAAGAGCTGTTTTCTTTCACTAAAGGACATAACTTTTTCTTTAAATAGATACATTTGTTAGTCATTGAAGAGACACAAAAAATAGTATATTCCAAATGTCCAAAAATCATATCTACATCATTCTTTTATTTTTCTAGTGCATGAGAATAAATGAAGGAACTTTATTCGGTAAAATATTGTTGATCGATATGCTTAATATGAATGTGTGGTCCATGTTAAGGTTTCCAAAGTATCTTGAAGGGGATTCACCGGTTAACCCATTTACATCCAATTTGTCTAAATTGGTGGGGGCGAATCGAACCTAAAGCTTAGTGTAATAATATTAAGAACATAATAGAGTGTGAGATATCTGAATTAATTGTCACATAATTTGTCTAAAATCACAACACATTTTCTTTTCTTTTACATTAACTATCATGTATAGAATTTCTTTTATTTTGGAAGCGCATAAATATGAGATAATTATGGTAGAGTTTGGGACATTTGGCATAAATTGGTCACATGGAGTATGAACGGTCAAGTATTTATTTTGTTATTGAGACATGATTATGGAGTAAGGTGTATCATGGAAAGATGGCATGAACAGATGCCTTGCTTAATATTTTTTATGAAGCACTGCTTTTAAATATTTGAATATAATGAACGGATGTATACATTTTGTAGTAAATCCAAGTATATAAAATGATTTTACATATGTTTCAGTATTGATACACTAATAATCGAAAGCAAGTATCTGCTTCGGGGGTTTGTTAAAAGAAATATCAGTTTCTATAAGAAATCTTCAAGTTAAATCAAATTAATGGTTTTAAATTATTCATTCAAACTATTAATAAAATGTACTTTATGAAATAAAAATTTGTCGTGACAAATTTGTATGATCATGGTTGTCGATGGTTATGCATTAAATATATTTTAGATATATTTAAATGGAAGGAAAACTTCAAACTTAAAAGGTAATCAAATGAAGAATAACATTAAATTTGTGTATATAACAAAAATGTAATTAAATGACAAAAGTGTCATGATGATAGTTTGTCAACTATCAAGATTATAGAATATATTTTTCATATAATAAATGTACTAATATGACAAATATGACATAGTTTGATGATAGTTGGTAAATGTTATCAAGAGTACATAAAAATCATATACATGACTATTTGAAAGATTGAATATTCAAAGTTTATTAAAGTTTGAAAATCTTGCGATTCTTTGACGAAAGGATTGACAAGGATATATGATGTCTCTGGATATAATTGAATATAAGGAAGACATTGTTAAGGGATGTGGAACAAGCCCATATCTAATTAATCATCAATGGTGGAAACTCAAATCACACTTGATTAATGTTAAGTCTTGAGTTCAATGATGAAAGTACACTATTAGAGTGATTGAAGTACTTGACAATAGATACATCCCAAACGGTAAAAGTACTTTGACCATACACTACAACAAAAATAACTTTCTGCAACGCCTCTACGAAAGCGCTTTTAAGAGAAAGCGCTTTCGTAGGCCTTAAAAAGATTTCGCTTAAAAAAAGCGCTTTCATAGGGTACCCTAAGAAAGCGCTTTTCAAAAAGCGCTGCTAAAGGCCTTTGAAATATCTAACCTACGAAAGCGCTTTTGAAAAGCGCTCTTATAGGTGGCCTTAAGAAAGCGCTTTTAAAAAGCACTGTTATAGGTGGCCTTAAGAAAGCACTTTTAAAAGCGCTGCTATAGGCCTATGATACGAAAGCGTTTTTGAATGAGAAAACGCTCTTATATCTTGGCTTTAGAAAGCGCTTTTAAAAGCGCTTTCATAAATTATTTTATAATTAAAATTGAAAACCCTAAATACGACTTCTTCCCCTCATTTTGTTCCTGTATTTTGTTCATCTTCATCTTCCTTCTCAACCTCCAGCGTGTAACCTCCGTTCCTAGAATTCTCAACCTCCGTTCTTCCGCACTCGCTGCTGTTCACCGTCTTCAGCCTTTAGTCTTCTTCGCGCGTCTACCATCATCGTCTTCCTTGGTAAGTTTCACTCTTCTCTCTATATGCATTTGTTCTATGCTTTTGTATGCGTTTCTGCATCTGTTCTTCGATTCTATGCTTCTGTTTTTGTTATTGTCCTTTGATTCTATGCTTCGATTATATGCTCTCTGTATGCTTCGATTCTATGCTCTCTGTATGCTCTCTGTGACAGTTTTGATAAAATGTAGCTTCTGTATATAATTGTTGAAGTTTCTATTTGTAAATGGAGCTTCTGTTTGTGACAGTTTTGTGTAAATGGACCAGCTTCTGTTTGTGAAAGTTGAAGTTTCTGTTTGGCACTAGCAAAAATATTTATGTTAATAAGTAGGCAAAGTTTAGATTGATACTTATAAGTGTTTGTGTCAGTAGATGATTCTAGCAACTAAGAAAAGTACTACTGATACAATGTAAGATGTTTGACAATTACAAAATGTAAGATTTAAGAAAATTACACTCATTCTATGTAAATGTTATATACAATGTAAGAAAAGTACACTCGTACTAAGTTTGTTCATGGCTTCCCGGATTTTGTTACGTATGATTTATAGCTTGCATTGAATTTGATTTATCATGTTAGTTTCACTTGCATTTGACTTTGAAAGTTCAAATCGATTATGACATTGTTTTGTGTTTACCTTGATATTACACATGATTGAAACAATATTATCATGCTCTAGTTCATGTGCATAGTTTCTGCCCGAAATTTTGTTTGAAGGTTCGAAGCCTATTTAGAACTTCATAATGCGGATTTTGTTCATGTCTGCCCGAAATTAATGTGCATAGTTGTATAATGCGCGCTACTAAGTTTGTTCATGGCTTCCCGGATTTTGTTATGTTTGATTTATAGATGGCATTGAATTTGGTTTATCATGTTAGTTTCACTTACATTCATTCATGTCGTTTAGTTAAATGTTAATGTACATTCATCCTATTTTTTATAATAGAAGTTTTCTTTTCTTTGAATTATCATCGTTTCCCGGCCTAGTTCGACGTACGACGCCCATTCTCCGCGTTTCTTTGAGTTCGATAAATCCGAGGTAAATTTTTTCCTCAAATTACTGGTATTGTGATAAATTTGTCTTAAATTTCCTTTCATATGTTGCGTTTTCTTGATATGGATCCATTCCGTGTATACTTTGCGTTTTGACAGAAACGCACTATACTGTTTTGTGCACTAATTAGTTGATATGGATAAGACATGGATGTATTCCAATCGATTGTCGAAAGACTACGAGAATGGGGTTTCAGAGTTTGTTAAGTTTGTTGTTAGACGCTTAAAGACCCCAATGAATGACATGTCCTTGTTTGTATTGCTGTTATGGGAACCGGGTTGACGCAGTTCAGTTGGCATCGTATTTAATATGGTATGAAATTGATAGAAGTTATACATGTTAGAATATGCATGGTGAGAAAAGTAACGGGAATGTTGAATCGGGGGATATGAGGACCTATGCTTCAAACAAAAATTGCAAAGATACATACGATTATGATCGAGTCGAAGAGATTGCAGAAGCTAATTGGAAATAAAGTTGTGACAATATCAAGGGTCCCAAAATTATTGTCCCAAAATGTTCGAGAGGTTGGTAAGCGATGCAGAGAAACCGTTGTATAATGGTTGTACAAAATTCACAAGATTGTTTGCGGTGTTAAAGTTGTACAACTTAAAGGCCGGCAATGGATGGTCAAATAAAAGTTTCACAAATTTATTAGCCCTTATGAAAGATATGCTACTAGAGGATACTGTTCTTCCCAATCGAACGTATGAGGCCAAAAAGATGTTGTACTCTATTGACATGAGCTATGATAAGATACATGCTTGTCCAAAAGATTGTGTTTTGTTTTGAAACGAGTATGCATCGTTAAATGAGTGTCCTAAATACAGTGCCCCTCGATATAAGAAAAAGTTATCTCCGACAAAAGTCTTATGGTATTTTCCTATAATCCCGAGATTTAGACGAATGTATCGTAGTGAAACCGATTCAAGACACTTGACTTGGCATTCAGATGAAAGAATTATTGATGGAAAATTTCGACATCCGGCAGATTCTCCACAGTGGATGAAAATTGATAATGATTATCCTGAATTTGGAAAAGAAGCAAGAAACCTTCGCTTGGCATTGTCTACTGATGGAATGAACCCACACGGTATTCAAAGTATCTCGCATAGCACATGGCCTATGATTCTTTTGAAACGTAAGTACATGATGTTATCTATGTTAATTTCTAGGCCTAAACAACCAGGAAATGACATAGACGTATACTTGGAACCATTAATCGAAGATTTGAAGATTTTTTGGGAGAACGCCGTGGAGGTTTATGATGGTTATAGGAAAGAAAGTTTCAACTTGAGGGCGATGTTGTTTGGAACAATTAACGATTTTCCAGCATACAGAAATCTATCCGGGTATAGCATTAAAGGTGAAAAGGTGTGTCCTTTCAATAAAGATGGAACCGATATGATGCGATTGAAACTTTGTTAGAAGAATGTCTTTCTCGGTCATCGTAGATTCTTAACTTCTAAACACCAGTATCGTGGATGGAGAAAAGCGTTCAATGGAGATACCGAACAACGTAGAGCTCCACCTGGATTGACAGGTGATCAGATTTTTGAAAAGGTGAAAGATGTGAGTATTCAGTTTGGCAAGCCTTTAGCACATAAAGTTGTCACAAGTGGGTGGAAGAAGAGGTCTTTTTTTTAATTGTCATATTAGAAATCTTTGTACGTAAGACATTTTCTTGATGTGATGCATATTGAAAAAAATGTATTTGACATTGTTATTGATACATTACATAATATAAAAGGGAAGTCTAAGGATGACCTTAAAGCAAGGGAGGACATGGTAGAGATGGGAATAAGAACTTAATTGGGACCCGTGAAGAAACGAAGACGGACATATCTATCACCTGCTGTTTACACTCTATCTAGAAAGGAGAAAAAAATATTGTGTAAGTTTCTGAGTGAAGTTAAAGTTCCAAAAGGCTACTCATCAGATATTAGAAGACTTGTATCTATGAAAGACCTCAAGTTATAGAGTTTAAAGACGCATGATTTCCATGTTATAATGGAACATTTTCTACCGATAGGTATACGTTCTATTCTTCCAGAAAAGTAAGAAGTGCAATAACTAAATTGTGTTTTTTCTTCAAGTCAATTTGCAGTAAGGTGATCGATCCTGAGATCTTACCAACATTGCAAAAAGAAATAGTTGTTACTTTGTGTGAGCTTGAAATGTATTTGTAAGTGTTTTTATGTTGGCATTAATTTTTGGTAAAACTAGGATACGACAATGTCTTGACTGATGTCATGACATTCAGAGTTGAAGATAAATTTTGCATTAGAAGAATGATTCAAGTACAGCTCATACTGGAAGTTTACTGATGTGTTGGAATTCTGCAGAAGATTGACTGATGTCATAACCAATGTCATGACATTTTGTGTGATATTTACTGTTCTGCAAAATCACTTTTCCTGAGACTTTTCAGGAATTATGTTGAGCTGTTTTTAGTATGATTTATGTAATTGGATCACATGCTCACGTGGCTATATGGTTAATCTTAGTTAAACCTAATTTGGTTGTTAATAAGACCAAGTCTTTAGGTTAAATTAAGTAAACCCTAGCTATTATTATGGAAGCCCAAAACTGAAGTTTTAGGACTGCTTCTATAATAGGAATATAACCCTTACTCTACTGTTGCGCCTCTGGACTGTATTGAAGATTTAGTAGGTTGTTAATTGTGTATTCTAGTTACTCTTGTGAGCCAAGCAATTATCAATTGATAAGTGCCTTGGACTAGGATTTGGTTGTAAGGGTTGTTTATCACTCAAAGTTTTGAAGCACGAGTGTTGTGTCTCTTGATTAAAGCTTTTAAGAAAAATCAAGTTTGTTTATTGAAGAGTGTCTTCACAATTCAATTAATCAATAGGTTGATATCACTGCTGTGATTGAGGGGGAGTGAGTAGGAACTCAGGTCTAAGTAGGACTTAGATTGAAGTTTCATTGGGTAGGTCTTAAGTGAAGGGGATAAACTGGTTGGTTTATTCTTGAATTAATTCTACTAATAGTGAATTTCCTCCTTGGCTTGGAAGCCCCCAGATGTAGGTGTAGTTACACACTGAACTGGGTAAACAATTGTTTGTGGTCTTTACTACTGTTTCAATTAACTGTGTGAATTGTTAATAGAGTGTCAGATACTGTGTCATCACATTCTCTGTGACATCACATATCTGCTGCCAGGAATTTTAATTGGCATCGAGTGCACCTCACCATTATTTCGGGTGAGATCTAGGGATAATAGTTTCTGGCATTGTTGACAAGTAAGGAGGATTTGGAAGTAGACCACCCATTCTGGATGGATCTAACTATGATTACTGGAAACCTCGTATGGTTGCCTTTTCGAGGTCACTGGACATTAAAGCTTGGAGAGCTGCTGACAGAGGATGGAAACATCCCACCAAGCTTGAGAAAGATGGGACTACTAGTCTGAAACCTGAGGAAGAATGGAGCAAAGAAGAAGAAGAGCTAGCACTGGGCAATTCTAAAGCATTGAATGCCTTATTCAATGGAAATGTAAATATCTTCGCACTAGTACATCGGTGAACCGCCAAGGATGTTTGGGACACTCTCAAAACCACTCATGAGGGTACATCCAAGGTGAAAATGTCAAGACTTCGATGCTCACTACCAAATTTGAGAATCAAGATGAAGGAAGATGAGACCATTCATGAGTTTCACATGAACATCTTGGAGATTGCCAACACCTCAGGAGCATTGGGAGAAAAGATGTCAAGAAAAGCTGGTGAGAAAGATTCTTAGATCCTTTCCTAAAAGGTTTGCAATGAAAGTGACTGCTAAGAAGCTCAAGATATCTGCACCTTGAAGGTTGATGAACTTATTGGATCACTTCAGACTTTTGAGATGGGGATCAGTGACAATGTTGACAAGAAGAACAAGAGCATAGCCCTTGTATCCAATATTGAAGAGGATTGCAAGGAGGATGATGAAGAGAAGATATCTGAAGCAATAACTATGCTTGGAAGACAATTTAACAAGCTCATCAAGAGAATTGATCCAAAGTCAAGGTCCAATGTCAAGAACATTCCATCTGACATTAGCAGAACCTATGACTCCAACAGAAGATCCAAGTCTAAAGAAAAGGGAAGTCAAAGAAGAGGAATCCAGTGTCATGGATGTGAAGGATATGGGCATATTAGAGCTGAATGTCCTACCTTTTTAAAGAAACAAAAGAAAGGAATGGCTGTCACTTGGTCTGATGGTGACTCAAGAAGTGACTCTAAAGAAGAAGCTGCCAAACTTGTTACTGCTCTCTCTGGAGTTTGTAACTCTGACAATGACTCTTGTGATGAGGAAGTGGCATTTGAAGAGCTTGCTGAAACTTACAAGAAGTCGTATTAGAAGTGTCAAGTATGTCACAAAATGAGAAATAGAAAAGCTAATTGTGAAGTTGGAAGTCGAGAATGTGAAGTTGGAGGTCGAGAAGAAAAACACCGCCACTATAAGTCATCTCAAAAGGAAATTATAGTGTTGAACTCCAAACTTGATCGATGACCAAGTCGCCAAGATGTCGACAACTAGAACCGATAAGTTGGAAGAAATTCTTGCCTAGACAAAATGCGTGAAATATGCATGGTCTAGGATATGTGGCTGCAAAGAAACCTGCTGGTGACAAGAAGAAGAACAGGCCTGACAAACGAATGTTAAAGCAGATGTCACAACATAAGGCAGGAAATGTGTCTGGCTCAAGATATGTGACTGCAAGGAAATTTGATGATAACAAGAAGAAGAACAGACCTAATAAACCAGTGTCAAAGCAGATGTCACAACATTGGGTTCAACATCAAGATCAGAGAAACATGAAGAAAATTTTTCAAAGCTGGAGATGTCATTATTGTGGAAGGTTTGGACACATAAAGCCCTTTTGCTATAGACTACATGGATATCCTAATCAGGCTCCTTTTGTCAAGCCTAAGGCCAACAAGGTACCATACACTCAACAGTGGAAGAAGAAGATCGCAACTCGATAGCTCACACCTCCTTAGAGTTTCGCCAAGGAAGACTGGTACTTTGACAGTGGATGCTCTAAGCATATGACTGGAATCAAGAACCTTCTGAATGATGTCAAACCTCATACTACTAGTTTTGTTACTTTTGGAGATGGAGCTAAAGGAGAAATCAAAGGTGTTGGAAACTTAGACTGTTCTGGAGTTCCAAACCTAAATGGAGTGTTCGGTAAAGGTTTGACCGCCAATCTCATAAGCATAAGTCAACTATGTGATATGGGATTCAAGGTCAACTTTACCAGGTCTGAATGCCTTGTAATCAATAAAAAACAAGAAGTGGTCATGAGAGGAGTCAGATCAATGGACAACTATTACATGTGGGAGTCTGAGAACACTAATCTGTCATCTGTATGCTATACAGCCAAAGATGAAAAGGAGGTGAAACTGTGGCACCAAAATCTTGGTCATCTGCATCTTAGAGGGATGAAAAAGATCATATCCACGGAGGCTGTCAGAGGGATTCCAAGACTTCATATTGATGAAGGGAGAGTATGTGGTGAATGTCAGGCTGGAAAGCAAACCAGAATGTCACACCAAATGTCAAGACATCTGACCACCTCCAAGGTGCTGGAGCTGCTGCACATGGATCTGATGGGCCCTATGCAAGTTGAAAGCCTTGGTGGAAAAAGGTATGCTTATGTTGTTGTGGATGATTTTTCCAGATTCACCTGGATAAACTTCATCAGGGAAAAATTTGATGTGTTTGATGTCTTTAAAGAATTATGCAAAAGACTTCAAAGAGAAAAGGAAGGCTGCATTATCAGAATTAGAAGTGATCATGGAAAGGAATTTGAGAATAGCAAGTTTGATGAATTCTGTTCCTCAGAAGGAATCAATCATGAGTTCTCTTCTCCTATAACTCCTCAACAAAATGGAGTTGTGGAAAGGAAAACAAGACTATACAGGAATCTGCCAGAGCAATGATTCATGCTAAGAAACTTCCTATTCATTTTTGGGCTGAAGCTATGAATACAGCCTGCTATGTTCACAACAGGGTCACCTTGAGGAAGGGAACATCCTCCACCCTTTATGAAATATGGAAGGGAAGAAAACCTACTGTGAAGTATTTCTACATATTTGGTAGCAAATGTTATATTCTGACAGATCGTGATCAAAGAAGAAAAATGGACTCTAAAAGTGATGAAGGCATTTTTCTGGGATACTCTACAAACAGCAGAGCATATAGGGTATTCAACTCCAGGACAAAAGTTATGATGGAGTCTATTAATGTCATAGTTGATGATCACCATGAGGAAAACAATGTTCCATATGATGTTAAGACATTGTTTGAGACATCACCACAAGTTTCTGATAAGGATGATGTGCCTGTCCCTACTTCACCAAAGTCTGAACCAGAGGAAGCTAACAAAGATCCTTCCATCAGAATTTAGAAAGATCATCCAAAGGAACTCATCATTGGAGATCCTAGCTGTGGAGTCATTACAAGATCCAGAGAAATTGTCTCAAATTCTTGTTTTGTTTCTAAGATTGAGACAAAGAATATCAAAGAGGCTCTAACTAATGAATACTGGATTGGAGCAATGCAAGATGAATTGAACTAGTTCAAATAACATGAAGTGTGGGAGTTAGTTCCTAGACCAGAAGGAACAAACATCATTGGCACAAGGTGGATCTACAAGAACAAGTCTGATGCAAAAGGGGTTGTCACCAGAAATAAAGCAAGACTTGTTGCTCAGGGATACACTTCAAGTTGAAGGGATTGATTTTGATGAGACTTTTTCTCCTGTGGCTAGGCTGGAATCAATCAGATTACTGCTAGGAGTTGCTTGCATCCTGAAATTCAAGCTGTTTCAGATGGATGTGAAAAGTGCCTTTCTAAATGGCTATTTAAATAAGGAGGTATATGTAGAACAGCCTAAAGGATTTGTGGATCCTAACTTTCCTGATCATGTTTACAAATTGAGGAAAGCTTTATATGGTCTGAAGCAAGCTCCTAGGGCTTGGTATGAAAGGCTAACAAAGTTCCTTACTGATAAAGGTTACAGGAAAGGAGGTTTGGATAAAACTCTCTTTGTCAAGGATGAAGGAGGAAAGATAATGGTGGCTCAAATTTATGTTGATGACATAGTGTTTGGAGGAATGTCAAATAAAATGGTGAAACATTTTGCCAACCAAATACAAGCTGAGTTTGAAATGAGCCTCATGGGAGAATTAACTTAATTTCTTGGACTACAAGTCACACAGATGGAAGACTCAACTTTTCTTTCTCAGAGCAAGTATGCAAAGAATATTGTCAAGAAATTTGGGATGGAAAATTCCAGTCATAAAAGGACTCCAGCTCCTACTCATTTAAAGTTGTCCAAAGACACAAGTGGAGCAAATGTTGATCAAAGCTTGTATAGAAGCATGATAGGAAGTTTGTTGTACTTAACAGCCAGCAGACCTGACATTGTATTTGCTGTTGGGGTATGTGCAAGATACCAGGCTGAACCTAAAGTGAGTCACATCAATCAGGTGAAAAGAATTCTGAAGTATGTGAGTGGAACTTGCAATTATGGTATGTCAGATTCTCATGGATGTGAAGCAATTCGTCTGCTATCAGGATGTGATGATGGGTAGTCTTGATGATAGAAAAAGCACTCCGAGGATGCTTCTTTTGGGGAACAATCTTGTTTCTTGGTTCATCAAGAAGCAAAACTGTGTCTTTATCCATTCAAGAATACATAGCGGTAGTAGCTTGTTCTCAAATGGTCGGATGAAGCAGATGTCGATCGAGTACAATGTCACACAGATGTCATGACATTGTATCGTGACAACCTCGTGTGCTATTAATATTTCAAAGAATCCTATACGACAGCAGACTAAGCACATTGACATTAGACATCACTTCATCGAGACCTGTGGAAGAAAGTGATTAAATTGGAGCATGTAGCCACTGAACTTCAACTGGCTGACATTTTTACTAAAGCTCTTGATGCTAGTCAGTTTGAGAATTTAAGGGGCAAGTTGGGTATTTGCCAATATGAAGAGTTGTAGCAATTAACATTGCTTACAACAAGGAATGGAAGAGACTTTTTATTTCATTTAATTCTAAGTGGGCTAATTAATTATTTCCCTCTTACTTTTCAAAAGTCCAAGAATAGGAAGAGACATATATATATATATTTCAGTTTCTTCATTTGAAAGTATCACTTGCCATTCCCTCAATAGAAACTCTCAAACTCTCTGTCAAATTTTTCCTTTTTTCCTCAAGATGTCTCAACAAAACATGTCTTCGTCTTCTTCATCATCAAAGGAAGCTGGCTCTCCATCTCCCACTGATTCTGGGTTTAGGGAAAACGCAGAAGCAATGCAGATTGAGATTCTGGAAGTCACTCCTCTACGTGCAATGGCAACTGATCCTGGGAGGGTCAAGAAACTTCGCACCAGACATGCAAGAAGGTCTCAAGCATCTCCTTTTGGTAAGACCTCTGAACCAACTTCCTCTATTCCTCCTAAAATAACAAACAAGGAAGGTTCTAGGTATGTCCATCAAGCCATAGCTAGAATAGTCACTAGGATTCTGAATGAGAATCATTCTGTGCCTAAGGTTTTTGTTTCATTAAATCAAGAATCTGCTAGCCCTAGTTTAGAAACTGATCCAGATGTCACAGAGAATGTCAAGACATCTGATGATAATGTTAAGAAAACCCCTGTGAATCCTGTTACTGAACCCTCTGTTGGATCCCCTGAAAAATGTGCCACTGATATGCCCCCTGTGATTTCTGATGATGATATTTCTGATGGAATTCTTGAAGAATCTCCTATAAAACCTGCTGATGTTAACATGGAAAAGGCTCCAGAAAGCTCCTCTGATGGAATTCTTGAAGAATCCCCAGAGAAACCAGTTGATGACAACCTGGAAAACTCTCCAGTGAAGAATTCTGAAAATGATGTGGAACCTCCTATCATAGACCTGGATGAAGAATTCTCTGATAATGACCTCCTTGCTAGTGTTAATCCTAGCATTGCTAAGAGAATGATGAATAGAAAAGGGAAACAGAATGCTACTCCAAGGTCTTCTAAGGAGAAGGTTGCTAAAGTTGCTCATAAGTCTCCTAGGACTGAGAGCAAGACTGAGGAAAAATCTTGTAAGGACAACAAGGATGGAACTTCTAAGGGGAAGGGTAGGATGAAGACTGTTGGTGGTACCTCTAAAACCAAGAGAACTCTAATCATGAAGAAGAGGAAGGTTCCTGAACCTTCAGAATCTGATAAAGATTCTGATTTTAATGTTGAAGAGAATGTCTGAAACATTCAACCCAGGAAGAAACCATCTCTTGGTAAACTGCCCAAAGTGCCTGAAGTGGCTATTGATAACATCTCTTTCCACCACCCTGAGAGTGCTAGCAGGTGGAAATATGTGTGTCTGAAAAGAATTGCTCTAGAAAGGGAACTGAGCAAGAGTGCCCTTGAATGCAAGGATGTTATTGATCTGATCAAGGAAGCTGAGTTAATGAAAACTGTGGTGAAATTTTCAATCTGTTATGATGTTTTGGTGAAGGAGTTCATTGTCAACCTGTCAAATGGCTGTGCTGATGGAAGATAAGCAGATTTTAAGACTGTGTATGTGAGAGGGAGAAGAGTGAAGTTTTCCCCAAGTGTGATAAACAAATATTTGGGAAGATCAGATGATGCTCAACCTGAGCTTGAAGAAACTGATAACCAAGTCTGTCAAACAATCACTGCTAAGCAAGTGAAACATTGGCCAATGAAGGGAAAGCTCACTGCCAGCAAATTGAGTGTAAAGTTTGCTATTTTGCACAAAATAGGTGCAGCCAACTGGGTTCCAACAAAGCACAAGTCAACCATCTCCATTGGTCTGGGCAGGTTCATTTTTGCTGTTGGTACAAAAGTAAAATTTGATTATGGAACTTACATCTTTGAGCAAACCCTCAAACATGCTGACAGTTATGCAATTAAGGGACCAATAGCCTTTCCCTCCCTCTTGTGTGGTATGATAATTGATCAATACCCTGACATTCTTGTTGATAGAGATTCAGTGTGCAAAAGAGCTCCTGCCCTTGGTTTCCACTACAAATTATTTCAAGGGAAGCATGTTCCAGACATTGTCATGACATCTGCTGAGACATCAAATGTCAAGGCCAACTCTCAAAAGGCAAATGTCATTGCTGTGCTGAAAGCAACTTGCAAGGAGCTTGAAGCAAGGAAGCAGAGCCTTGAGGAGCTGATCTCTACTCTTGAAAAGGAGAAAGACACAAAGGTTGAGGATGAAGGGCTAGGTGGTGATGACTCTGCTGCAAATCTAGATGAAGATGCTGATGCTGATCAAGCAACTGGTGCTGAGAGCAGTTCAGAAGATGCTACATACCACAGTGCTTCTTCTGGAGAAGAAAGTACCTGATTTGTGGTCACCTGCTACTGTTGATTGTCTGTTTTTGTATTCTGATGTTAATTTGTTTCTGCCATGTTTGTTCTGCCTGTTTGAACTTTGTATTTCTTTTGATGGGATGTAATATTTAACTTTGATGGTACTTATTAATATGATGATTGTGAGGCATTTGTACTCGTACCTTTGGCCCCTTTATGGCTAAAAAGGGGAGAAGAATTTATGGGCAATTGTATGGAAAATTGTGGGTAGAATTTATCTCCTTTAGGATCTGGTTGCTTAGCTT
This sequence comes from Vicia sativa, assembly GCA_021764765.1. Classification (NCBI taxonomy): domain Eukaryota; kingdom Viridiplantae; phylum Streptophyta; class Magnoliopsida; order Fabales; family Fabaceae; genus Vicia; species Vicia sativa. Next base: position 73,518,301 of record CM038793.1, read on the forward strand.
AGTTTAGCTTAGACTGGGTGTTTTATTTCTGATGTATTTAGTTCTCTGATAGCTTAGTTTGTTTTAGCCAAAAATTTGCCAAAGGGGGAGTTTGTAAGTGTTTTTATGTTGGCATTAATTTTTGGTAAAACTAGGATATGACAATGTCTTGACTGATGTCATGACATTCAGAGTTGAAGATAAATTCTGCATTAGAAGAATGATTAAAGTACAGCTCAGACTGGAAGTTTACTGATGTGCTGGAATTCTGCAGAAGATTGACTAATGTCATAACCAATGTCATGACATTCTGTGTGACATTTACTGTTCTGCAGAATCACTTTTCCTGAGACTTTTTAGGAATTCTGTTGAGCTGTTTTTAGTATGATTTATGTAATTGGATCACATGCTCACGTGGCTATATGGTTAATCTTAGTTAAACCTAAATTGGTTGTTAATAAGACCAAGTCTTTAGGTTAAATTAAGTAAACCCTAGCTATTATTATGGAAGCCCAAACGAAGTTTCGTGGATCGCTTCTATAATAGAATAGAACCCTACTACCGCCGCCTGATTGAAGATTTAGCAGGTTGTTAATTGTGTATTCTAGTTACTTTGTGAGCCAAGCAATTATCAATTGATAAGTGCCTTGGACTAGGATTTGGTTGTAAGGGTTGTTTATCACTCAAAGCTTGAAGCACGAGTGTTGCGCTCTTGATTAAAGCTTTGAAGCAAAATCAAGTTTATTTATTGAAGAGTGTCTTCACAATTCAATTAATCAATAGGTTGATATCACTGTTGTGATTGAGGGGGAGTGAGTAGGAACTCAGGTCTAAGTAGGACTTAGATTGAAGTTGCATTGGGTAGGTCTTAAGTGAAGGAGATAAACTAGTTGGTTTATTCCTGAATTAATTCTACTAATAGTGAATTTCCTCCCTGGCTTGGTAGCCCCCAGATGTAGGTGTAGTTACACACTGAACTGGGTAAACAATTGTTTGTGTTCTTTACTGCTGTTTCAATTAACTGTGTGAATTGTTAGCAGAGTGCCAGATACTGTGTCATAACATTCTCTGTGACATCACGTATCTGCTGCCAGGAATTTCAGTATTTTGCTCCCTCATTTTTTGACATAATGGTTCATCTTGTCATTCATCTTGTGAAAGAGACACAATTGTGCAGACCAGCTTATATGAGTTGGATGTACCCTGCTGAACGTTATATGAAAATATTAAAAGGGTTTGTGAAAACCCGAAGTCGAGCAGAGGGTTGTATTGCCGAACGATACATTGTTGAAGAAGCGGTTGAGTTTTGTACTGAATATCTGTCAAATGTTCAATCAATTGGACTCCCCAAATCTCATATTGTTGAAAAAAAGAAGGTAAGAAGCTAATTGTAAATAAAGTTGTGATAGTATCAAGGGTCGAATGGGATCAAGTGCATTTGTATGTTCTGCACAATGAGATTGAGGTTGAGCCGTATGTTGAAATGCACAAGGGTGTTCTTCGAGGTTTAAATCCGAATAGAAATGAGAATTGGATTGTACGAGAGAACAATTGAAGTTTAATACCATGGTTTAAGGAACATATTTATTCAAATTATCGTTCATATTCCGCCTCAGTAACAGAAAGGTTGAGATGTTTATCATATGGTCCAAGTTTGGTTGTGTTTTCTTATAGCGCATACGCAATTAATGGATACACATTTTATACCAAAGAACAAGATGATAAAAGTACTATGCAAAATAGTGGTGTCATCTTGGTAGCTGAAGCAATGCACATATCAAGTGTGAAGGACTTAAACCCAAAATTTTCAAATTTGTCGTATTTTGGGGTTAGCGAGCGTATTTGGGTGTTTGATTACGAGAAATTTCAGATTCCTATATTCGGTTGCAAGTGGGTTGAAAATAATAATTGTATACGAATGGATAAGTCAGGATTGCAAGTGGATCTTAACAGGGTGGGGTACAAAGATGAGCCTTTCATTCTAGCCTCTCAAGCTAAACAAGTGTTATATGTCACTGATCCGACAAGTACGAAATGGTCTATAGTGCTTTTATCTAACAAAGTAATTGATGAAAACATTGGAGATCAAGGCGATATTGGTGTTGACATTGAATCTTTTGCCATAAATGATCAAAATGATAATGAATCATGTATTAGAAATGATCATAATGAGGGTATTTGGATCAATCCAATCATCCGCGTTGTTAAGAGACGAGTAGAACATATTCCTACCAAGAAAAGAAAGAGACGTTAGTGAAAAAGATAATAGTATATATAATTATAGCCTATATCATTCAATAAAATATAAATATATATCATTTCATTTTTTTATTTATAGTATATATGATTATGGATTTTTATATTTGTCATTTCATTTTATTTTATTTTTCTTTATTACAGGTCAAATGGCTAGTAATCAAGTGCTTCAGAAAATGTTCCACGAGATACTTCAGAAAAGGATATCACACGAGGCATAACTATTGTACGGGGAATCATCCGTGATAGAGATAGAGGAGTTACATAAAATTTAGATTGGAATAATGAGGACCAACTAATTGGGTCTAATTCTGCAAAGCTGACAAGCTACATCGGTACACTTGTTCGTATGCACATTCCGATCACCACTCGTAGATGGAAAAAAGGAGAGTTGGACGAGGCTAAAGAAAAATTTGACCGAGATAAAGGTATCATATATGGTTGTTGTTATTTTTTTTATATTGACGATAATGTGTTTAAATTACATATACTAACACACTCTATGTGTATGTTTTTTGTAGAGGTCCTTTAACATTGAAGATGCCCGCTGTGATACGGTGAACTGACTTTGTAGGATTTTTGTATCCAAATGTGCGGATAGCAAGAGTCGCCACCGACTTTTATTTTTATCCAATTAAGGAAGGTAAAAGTAATGAAAAAGACCTTCGTTAGATTCTGAGTTCGGGAGAATGGTTATGAAAAGGGAAGGTATTAGCACCCCTTTCCATCCGTAGTTATCTACGGGCTCTTAGTTGCTCTAGATCACTTTTTTAAAATTGCTTTCTGTGTGTTTGACAAAAATGTTTTGAAAAGGCATTTCGCTTTGACTTTGTAATGACTCATGTAGGAGTGTATACAAAGTGTTCGGAAATGTTTTTTTTGTTGTTGTTTTGAAAAGAGTTTGAACTTTGAAAAAAAAAGTGTGTGGTGTGAAAAGCATTTGATAGAGCAAGCAACTAAAAGACTTATTTACCCACCTAATTGGTCGTTGCATTTCTACGCTCCTTTAGAATAGCGCTAGCCATACCATTAGTTAGTAGGTAGCTCCATTCGCTGGATGTAAGCGGGACATTCGAAGGGACATCGGATGGTCATAGAAAGCAACTTGTAGGAGGTATCCTAGCACATTCAAGGACTATCATCATTTTCGTAGGCTTACAATCGAGGGTCAAGATCATGTTTTCGGAGGCGACATCGTGGGTCTTATGATCTTTGTATCAAGGGACTATGATGATTTGTTTGGAAGGCAACGGTGCTAGAATACCTCTACGCTCGAGGACATGACCATTTTGAATCGAAAGGCATCGAGAGAATTACCCTAAGTGCGTGTGTGAAAGAAGTGTGTCGAATTCAGAATATATTATCTTGAAATTAGTGTGAGCTATGTCCAATTATCATCTTGCCATACACGCCTAATTACTAGCAATTGATAAGGGTGCGGAAAGTAAAATGCGGAATGTAATGTGCGGAAAGATAAATCCTACGCTATTACATGGCTTTGGGGCAGATACATAATTTAAACTTGCGGAAAGTAAAAACCTAGATTAAACTATTACAACCCATGAGCAATTACATTATTAGAAAAAATAAAACGATAAAAGAAAAACGTCCGAATTGGTGCAACCTGTGGAAGATTAAGAGATCGGAAAATACGATGAAATCGAAATAAGATGAAATGTTAGAAAAAATGCAATTTTTGATATGAGAAAATTAACATAGGCTGGAAATAAGATAAATATATTAAAATAATTTTTTAGGATTTTTTGGAAAAGATTTAATAATTAAAATGCAATTTATAATGATTTAAATGCTAAAATAAAAATAAAATGAATATGCATGCAAAAATTATATTTTTTAATTTATTAAATTAAATAAAGATTTTTGTGAAAATAATGCAAAAAGAAAAAATGTTTTTTGGTATTTTTTAAATGCAGAATAAAAATATAGAAAAGAAATTAAAATGAATGGAAAATATTAAAAATAAGAAAATATGGAAAAGTTAGAGTTTGTAAAGTGAAAAAGGGATTGTCTGAACCAGGAATCGAACTGGAGACATCCCTTTCAAACCTTTAAAGCCAATACGCTGACCGCTACGCCATGTGAGCAAGCGTGTTATGGAACGAAAACGTGAAGTGATGAGCAACACGCGTCGCCGTTTGGGAGAAGTCAAGGCCCAGTCAGCTGGTGGGGTCCTCGTTGGATGAGAGAGCGAATTAGAAGGCTCCATTGTGCCATGCTTGCCTCGAGCCGGAGTCAACAAGTCGCCGACGCCGGAGCCCTAGCTCCTATTGCCTCTCCCACGACGAGGATTTCAAACCCCAAAACACAAAATTTAAAAGAGAAAGAAGGACCTTGTTCCCCTAAATCGGACCTCCTGAATCCATTGGTGGTGTTATTTTTGGCTGAAACGGCTTGTACAAGCCGGTTCGAAGAGGACAGCTTGAGAAACCCTAAACATGGCAAACCATGATTCTTACGCTCAACCTCTCAAACGATTGCCCGATCACCAAGTAGAACCTCATGAACACACTCAAACCATTAGAAACGATTAAAACATGCAGAATAGTAATATGCAATTTCAAGAAAAATTCAAATATGTATGAATGTGTATGGCACGATTTAGCTTGTTTTAATCAATACCAATGATGTATTCTTACTCATACTTACCCCCTGAGCACGCTTTGGATGGTCGAAGAGGTCAAGCTTATAAAATTGAAATTCAATTTCAAAGATTCTTGGAAAATTTTGACAAAATAAGGGTTTGGCTTGAGCTAGGTTTCGCCTCAGTCGGTAATGTCGAGTATTTATAGAGGAAAATTGATGGCAAAAGGAGTGAAAAAGATTGCTTATTGATTGTGCAAATATTTTCTTTGAAAATCAAATCAAATTTTGAAGAAAATATGATTTTCTCATCAATGCCATGGCTTGCACGAATTTGGTAAATGGTGTGGGCTTTCTTGGACATTAGAGAGATATAAATCCAACTTAATTGAAAAATAACTTAATTTTCATATTTTACATAATTTATTTTTGAATTAAATGTTGTAAAATTCGAATATAAACCATGAAAATAGAAAATCACCAATGCCAAGCTCTTATGGGTCAAAAATAACATCATGAACAAGTTTGGATCAAAAGATTATAGGCCCATTTGGAAAATTTTGCATTTTGACCAAATGTCCTTTTGTGCAATTGTCCAAAATCGCCCAACTTCGAATAGTGTAACTTGCTCAATTTTCCACATTTTTGAGTGTTCTTAGACATTTTGGAAAGCTCTAAGAGTCCTCTAACCAATGTCTTTGGTCTCATCTCAATTGGAGTTACCATGCTCAAAATATCTTCAAAACAAAAAGTTGACTTTTGTTGACTTTGAAAATGACCAGAATGTTTTGAGCTATACCTCTCAAATGAAGCATTTTTGACATTCTTGTGAGACATGAAGTTGTAGAGAATTGAATTTCCTTCAAAACAAGAGGTGGTGGAAAATTTCTGAGAAAGTATGAGAAAGTTATGATCCAAAGTTCATTGACTTTTCATCTAGAAACCCTAATTTAGAAAGTTTGACTTTGGGCAAATCTTGAGTTTTCTTGATGAATCATGATCAACCCTTGATCAAATGATGAATGTAACTTCAAAATGAGGATGTTGACCAAAATCGAAGTTTTGACTGTATGTTGACCATGCTTGACTTTTGTCCAATACCCGATTTTCAACCATCCGAACAATTGTCGAGGAAACTTGACTCGTGAGGCTTGAAACTTGACATGGAGAATCTTTGAAGCATATGAGGAGGCATGAAGGCCATTGGAGATGTTGGAAATCCATCTTGACTTGAGAGATACCAAACCCTAGTTTGGGTTGATTGTCTAGAGAGAGTTTGTCCGATCAACTCTCGAGGAGTCCTCGAGTATGGATGTATGAAATCTCTTGAGTAGATGGAGGGCAAATTTTGGGTATGACAGCTGCCCCTGCTCAATCTTCTTGTACCGGAGGGTTAGATTGACATGCTTGTCTCTCGTGACCAAGGTAGAAGATGATTGAACACCGAGTACACCGAAAATTTGCACCGCTATTGGTCGATGATGCGGAATGGGCTTACAGATGCCATTTGGAGAAGTTGGAGACTTCACTGGGAACGAGTCGTACGCTAGACTCGAGGTTGTTAATAGGAGAGCTGACGGAGATGGGCTTAAGATGCCATCTAGAAAGGTCGATGCCGGGAGTGAGTCGATGTTAGATCAGAGATGTCTCGAAGGAGAGGAGACGGGCCTAAGATGCCATCCGAAGGGAGTCGTACGTTAGACTTCGTGTTCACTTTAAATGAGGTTATTGGTTTGTATTGATTTTTTTAACCATATATGCAGCATTCTGAAAGTGAAGAGACGTTGACAAATAGTCGGAGATGGGCTTAAGATGCCATCCAAGGCAACTGAGTCGTACGCTAGACTCTGTAGTTGCTGTTGATAATCAGAATAAATCTTCGTGTTGATTACTCTGAGGGAAATTGTAGTTGGCAAGAATGTGGATAGCTTCCCTGTTGTGCATCGGGTGTTGATCCATTGCCTGTTATCGGAGGATAACCAGAGGTGGTCTTTTGGATAGTTTTCCGCCGGTTCGGGCTTAACACGGACTCGCTTCGAGGCGGTCTTTCGATAGTTTTCGCGTCGGGGCTTAATCTCGACCCGCTTAAGGCGGTCTTTCAGATAGTTTTCCGCCGGCTCGGGCTTAATCTCGACCTGCTTACGAATGATCAAACTGCTTTGGAGAAAACAAGAAAACTTTGATAGAATATTTGTTAGTCTTATGCAAAGTATGATGCATGACAGTGTATATGAATGACATATGCATGAATTATGACTTTATGAGAAATGTATGAATGATGAATGTTGTGATATTTCAAAACATATCCATCTTGAAGAAGATGCGGATATTCTGTTTGAAGATTTCTGACTTCTGCCTGGGAATTGAGTAGGTGGAAGTCCCTGCTTTTGAAGGAGAAGGAAGATATCCTGGATTCCTCCGATGCACTATCTGACCAAGTCTTGGGCCTAGACATTGTTGAGGAAGGTAGAGATTTGAGAGGCTCGTTGTCGGAGATCTCATATATAGACCCTGCTGAGGAGAGTCTGGGAGGCGATCCGTTGAGGACCTTGTATGTAGATCCCGCCGAGGAAATTTAGGAGGTGCTCTATCGGGATTTCGAGTGTAGATCTCACCGAGAGCATTTGATGGTTGCCGAGAGACCGGCTTGAAGAGTCGGGGTCCGTTGTAATCTCCGGGCCGGGAATAAAGGTGTATGCTTCCTTCGATGCACTATCCGACCAAGTTTTGAGTCCGATACCGCGCCGGGAGAAGGGGAGGATTGAGAATATCCACTGGGATGAAGTGTTACCGCTAGAGACTCGATGTAACGTTGTTCGATTGAGTGAAATTGCCGCCAGGATTCCCTTATACTCCGGGAAGGTGTGTGGGTGACACCTTTATGCTCTGTGGGGAACTTTTGTTGACTTTCGTCATCCCAATTCCTCGAACCTAGTAAGTACTTTTGTATGTTCACTTTTCGATGTTTGTGATCGATTCTTATTGTCAAATGCGATAGTCATTCAAAGCAAACGTTGGACTTATTGCAAATAACAACAATGTAAATTGTAAAGAGAAAGAAGTCTGTATTTATTTGAAAGGTGGCGATGGCCAAGTAGTTTGTACACAAGAAAGGTAAAAGCTATGGAAACAATCTCGTTAAGTCCCAACTATGCTAGTACTCATATATTTCAACTATCTCATCTCCTTGTCAGAAAGTGAGTAGACTGATCTTCGCCATTTGAATCTTGAATGATAGTAGTCTGAAGTAGATGATCCGAAGAGACATAGTCGCACGCTTAAATCCCTAACTTTTGCCTAGACCGCCTTTCGGTTTTCACCACCGATACCCTTTTTGCCCAAGCCGCTTTTCGTGTTTTCGACTTGCCGGTGTACATGTTTTGTATATATCCTTACTTTTGCCCGAACCTTTGGTTCGCCAGATGCCCTTATTTTTGCCTAGGCCACCGACCTAGCGGGTCTCTTTATGCGTAGTATTTTTGACTATGTCCGCTCATGTGGTGTGGAAGTCTTCACCATCCATGGTGCTAAGTATCATAGTCTACCGAAAATATCGTCTTGACTACAAATGGTCCTCATAGGTGGGAGTCCATTTGCCCCTGGATCACCTTGTGGAAGAATGATGCGCTTGACTACTAGATCACCGACTTGGTAGACCTTGCTTGACCTTCTTGTTAAATGCTCCGATCATTCGCTTCGATAAATGTCCATGGTATGGATGAGTCGCTTCTCATCAATCAAATTAATCTGGTCAAGCCGAGTCCGACCCAATCGCCTCGCTAACTCGCCTCCCGGAGGACTCGTCGAGGGTATCCGAACCTCGATGGGTAAGACGGCTTCCATACCGATACAAGAGAGAAGGGTTGCCCTCGTGGATGTTCAACAGAGCGATAACCATGAAGAGCAAATGGTAACATCTCATGCCAATCTTGTGTCAGTCAGCCATCTTCTCAGATAATCTTCTTAATGTTCTTATTGGCGGCTTCCACGCACCGCTCATCTTAGGCCGATAAGGAGAAGAGTTGTGATGCTTGATCTTGAACTGCGCAGAGTCGGTGATCATCTTGTTGTTGAGATTGAGCCGTTATCGTGATAATCCTTTCGGGGTGCCATACCGATGCATAAGATTATGCTTGATGAATCGAGCCACAACATTCTTGGTAATGATGCACGAGGTCGCTTCTACCCACTTGGTAAAGTAATCAATTGCCACAAGGATGAAACGATGTCCGCTGGAAGTGGGCTTAATTTCTCCAATCATGTCAATGCCCCACATTGCAAAAGGCCAAGGAGAAGTTAAAACATTCGAGGTACGGAGGTACGTGTACTTTTGGCATAACCGCACTTGTGACAAGATCGAGCATAACGGTGACAATCGCCCATAGTGGACCAATAGTAACTCGCTCTCAAAATCTTCTTAGCCATGGTGTGTCCACCGAGTGGGTACCAAATTCGCCTTGTAACTCTTCCATGATACGTATTGTCGCTCGTCTACACAATGGAGTAAGCACAAGTCGTTGCGCTTTGTATAAGATGTCGTTGTCGAGGAAGAATTTGATGCAAATTTTCTCATGAACTTTATCATTAACAGATGCCCCTGCTGGATATTCCCGAGTCTCAAGATACCTTTTCACGCCATAGTACCAAGGTTTCTCTCTCGCCAAGCTCACAACATATACCGGTTCGTCCAACCTCTCAATGATGATCCGGGAGCCTCGTTGTCCCATCTAACCTTGAACATAGACAACATAGTAGCCAATGCGCGCAACCGATTTCTCTCGTGGAATGTGATCAAAAGTAATCTCTTCAAGTAGGGATCAAACTCAAAACCCGCCTCGATACGAATGAGGTTCGGATGCTTCAGATCCCACTCGCCTTATCCGATCGATCACCAAAGCCGAGTCTCCATACACTTGTAAGAACTTGATTCTTAAGTCAATAGCAGCTTTGATACCCATGATGCACGCTCATATTCGCCATGTTGTTCGTGCAATTGAAACATAATCGGTGAAAGGCGATGTCCCCGTAGGGATGTAATGATGGCGCCAATGCCATTGCTGCGTTGAGGCTCCATCAAAGACCATAGTCCATCGATCCTTGTTCGTGTCCTTCGTCTCGTCCCGGTTCTTCGCAATCAGAATTAGTAGAACATCTTCATCCGAAATTGAACCGCATAGACCGATAGTCATCTACGGCTTGATGAGCCAAATGATCGGCTACTACACTTCCTTTGATCGCTTCGAGAAGTGTACCGATGTCGATTCGGTCAAGACCATTTGCCATCTTGCTATTCTTCCGAGAGAGTTCTCAAATATGTATTTTATCGGATCCATCTTGAAATCAACAAGGTAGTGTGAGTCAACATATACCGCCTTAGTCGGCGAAAGCCCAAGCCAAAGCGTTGCAAGTTTTCTCAAGTCATGAGTATCTTGTTTCACGGTAAACTTTTGCTAAGGTAGTATATTGCATGCTCTTTTCGACTGACTCGCCATGTTGCCCCAACACACACCCCATTGAGTTCTCTAACACCGCAAGTACATGATAAGAGGTCTTCCTTCGCGGCGCGTGGATAGGAGGATTCGTAGGTATTCCTTGATTTTGTCAAAAGCGATCCGCAATCGCCATTCCATTCCACTACCGATCTTTCTTTAGCAACTTGAAGATTGGCTCACGTGCAGCTAGGTGTGCAATGAATCGCAATGTAGTTCAATCGCCCAAGAAACTCGACTTCTCTTCTGCGGGAGCGGCATCTCTTGAATGGCTTTAACCTTCGCAGGTCAACCTCAATACCTCTTCCACCGACTACAAACCCTAGGAGTTTTCCTGATCCGACCCAAAGGTGCACTTGTTGGGATTAAGTCTCAGCATTTCTTCAACCTATCAAACAATTTCGCAAATGATCGATGTTCTTCTTCACCGTGATCGAGCTATCATGTCGCCGACGAGACCCTATCTCGTGATGAATCATGTCATGAAATAATGTTACCATAGCACCGATAAGTGGCGCCCGCTCTTCAACCGAACGGCATAACCTTGTAGCGTAAAGTGCCCCACCGTAACGAAAGTAGTCTTTCCATGTCTTCGGAGCCATTTTGATCCGATTGTAACCGAGAAACCATCCATGAAGGAGAAAACTTATGTGAGCGGTATTGTCAACCAAAACATCAATATGAGGAAGTGGGAAATCATCTTTCGGACTTGCTTTGTTTAGATCTCTGTAATCCACACACATTCGTACCTTACCATCCTTCTTAGGCACGGGTACCACATTTGCAACCCACTGGGGATAGGAGGTGACAGCTAAGAAACCAGCGTTGAACTGCTTCATAACTTCGGCTTTGATTTTCTCTGACATCTCAGGACGCATACGACGGACCTTCTGTTTCACTGGGAGAAAACCTTCTTTTGTCGGCAATCGGTGTACCACGATATCAATGTCCAAACCCGGCATGTCTTCGTATGACCAAGCAAAACCTCAATATAGTCTCGTAGCATCCGAATCAACTTTCTTTAACACCGCTCAAGACCCGCCCTATCTTGATCTCTTTCTGCCTTCGCAGCACTCAAATTCACAACCTCAACTTGCTCTTCGTGGTCAGATAACTCGCTTCTTCTTGTAGAAGTCCGCAAGTTCTCCCGGCACTTCACAATCTTCCTCACTTTCGCCTTCGGCTTGGTAGATCGGATTATCAAGTCATATTTAGCACTAGCATAGTTATTAACTAGATTCGAGCGATTCTCGCAGGTACCACGGGTGTGTAAGAACACATAGCTTTTTGAAGGGGTGATAAAGTAAAAGAAAGAAAACAAACAATTGAATGCAAAAGTCCAACGAATTTATTGAATGAAAATACGCAAACGATGATAATAACCTCGCAAACGAGCCATGATGCCCCGGGTAAGGCACTAGGCTTTCAAAGTTTATTGTTCAAAACATAAAGAAATACGAAAAGCAAAACAAAACAAAAGCAATTACTCCCGACTAAAGGAGATTGGTATGACGCCTTCGCCTTCCAATTGCCGAGCCCATGATCCGAGTTGGAAGATCCACTTGTCGATGTCAAGTCGTTGTCATCGCCTTCTATAGCATGGATTCCACTGGTGATGTGGAAAGGAAGTTGGCGGCACATCACACGGCGATCATCTTCTCGACTTGATGGTGAAGCCTAAACCAGCCTTTGTCAAATTTGAAAGGAAGATTAGGAGCTGTCCCCAAATAGCACTACCCCTTGTTCAACAAAGAGCTTGAGCATCCTTCACGAGGCCATTCTAGGTGGAGCTTGTAACTTCAGAGGACGGAGAGTCAACAGCACGACTGGTATGTTTCAAAGCTTGACAGGAGTCTCAAGAATTCACCCTCCATCTCAAGGTATCGGAATGACCGAGATGACCGACCATATACTCTTCTTCACCACATACCGTGACAACCTTCCTTTCACCGGTATTTCATTCGATGCAAGGTAGAGGTAAACCACCCCATGTATCCAAGGGCCCAAGTAGGTAAGAGGTCGGACGGATGTCCATGACAAAGAAAGTGGAATCAAAAGTCTGGAACCGACTTTAACAGCAGTGAGCTCTCCAAGCATCGCTCGCTTAGAACCATCAAAAGCTCTCACGATAATGTCACCGGGTCTCGTAACCAACCCTTCGACATCAAGTCGATCAAAAGCGCCTTGAAGGATATTCGAGCGTAACCGTATCCACCAAAACATGAGAGGTAGTATCCTTGCATTCAATGTAGATGTGCAAGGCTTTGTTATGTTTCTTTCCCAAGGAGTCAAATTAGCATCGAGAAGCCTAGGCCGTTGTTGGCAGCCGTGCTAGCAATACAAACTTCGAATTGATCGCTGGTAGTGTCTTGCGGCACATGAGCATTCTTCGTAAACTTCACCAAGGCATTAGCATGAGCCTCGAGCACAAGAGCAAAGCAAGCATGGATATCTTGGACGGAGTCTCGTCCCAATTGTTCCACAACATTGTAATCACTCTTCTTGATGATCTTCGTAATTTCTCCATTTCTTGTTTGGAGGTGTCTTCAAGAACTTCCTTTGGTACTTCGGTCGAGCGTGATGAGTCACCGGTTCTTTCCTCTAGTGGGATATCGATTGAGTAGCGGAATGCGAAATGGAGTCGCAGTGTCTTTTGGAGGAGAGATCTCGAGAGAATACCCTTCCGCTCGTCACCTTATCGATCCGTGATGTTGTCAATGTCGAATGGTAGCTTCAACAGTAAGATCTTCAATGGTCGAGGGTCTTGCTTGACGCCATGATAGTAAACATCACCCATAGTTCCAAGGGATAGCTTTGTCGAGGAATATGGAACCGGTCTTGGAGAAGTGATAATGAGAGGTGCCACCTAGGTATAGGATCAGAGAGGAAACTTATTGTGTTAACATCAAGATAGTCTTCTGGAAATCGTCACCCCATCCGTCGCCTTTAACATCTTCAATAGGAATCTTGTAACTATCGTGACAATGTACTTCACCATGTAATCATATTTTCCACTTGGCTGCCCCAAGGTATCCCACATGATGATAAGCTTCATTCGCATTGTCAATCTTCAACTTAGACATTTCTTCACACCCGCATGTGTGGTTTCGTAAATAGTATCTCACGGTTATCCATCATGCATCGAACACGCCTTCTCAACCAAGCACAACCATCGTGTGCACGAGCACCAACGACAACTCTGGCATCCCGGATTGACACCGCTTGCAACAAATTCTTCTTAATACCATCGAGGAATGGTCAAGTCATCTATGTTGAAAACATAAGTATCGCCACCAACAAAGATTGGAACTCTTGTCATGGTTAGGCATAGGCGCGTTGATCACATTCGAGTCTCAACAGAGGATCAAATCAACTGCTTAGCTTCAATCATATCTTGAATCTTGTTCTTCGAGCCCAACAATTGTCGTTGTCGCCCTCTTGGAATGGTAAGCACACTTAGCATTAGGATTGTACTCGAGAGGAAGTGTTGACATTCGAGGAGGATCCTCAAGGTTATCACCTCCGCTCAACATGTGTTGCAAGGCTTGCGACAATGGCATGTTGATCTTCGTGAACCGCCTTCGTGGCTGCTCGCTCGTTGTCTCACCGAGGTTGTGCCGATGTAGGATCGAGATCACAACCGCTCCACAGATTGAGCGCGGTCGGTCTTGGCTCGCTTTTCCGACCATACAAGATTGGCTTCTTTCTTAGCACCAAAAGATCTCTTCGCAAAGATTTGAAGATGACTCTACATGGATCTTCCCACTCTTGATACCTTCAATGCGTCACAATATCACCGGTGAATCCGGATGAAGAATTTCCAATCGATGATTGAAGAACGGCCTGCCGTTGTTCCCATGAACATATCAACCAACTCCCTATTGGACAAGGGTGGTTGAACTCACCGCTAGATCTCTCCACTCGAGCATACTCCTTGAACTTCTCCACGACCCATAGACATGCTTTGTAGTTGCATGCGAGTGGGTGTCAATTCAAGATTGTACTATATTGTTCAGAAAGCATCGCCAAGTCACCCAAGTACGGATACGGTCATTCTCTAGTCGATAGTACCATTCCAACCGAGTTCTGACAAACTCTCTTGAAAATAGTGCATCCACAACTTTCTCATCAAGGGATTGATCTTCTCGACATAGGACTTCAAATGCGCTTAGGGCAAGACATGCCATCATATTTGGAAAAGTAGGAACTTTGAACTTGGGAGGAATCACAACACTGTGGACAAGACTTAGATCATCAAAATTCAGCCCGACATCTTCGTGTTTTCCACAAAGATTCGACGGTCTTCAAGTTGCTTGTACTTGTCATCTTCATCGAGTGTTGGCTATAATCGAATGATCCTCTCCTTCTTTGGCTCACCTTCATCACCCTTGGTACTCCCTCAGATGGACACTTCCTTCAGAGAGCTCAATACGGCCGACCACCTTGGACCCCTTTGAAACGCTCACCCATGTTGAGGAGACCAACAACCTTCTTCTTCTTGTTGATGAGCTTCTTCGATCTTCTTGGCCTTGGACCAAGTTGGTGAACATCCACGAACCGAGCATTCTCGAGCTGGAGATCTTTGACAATCTGCTCAAGAGCCATTTCGCTAAAATAAATAGCGAGCAAATGAGAAAACCAATCTCCAATGTACCGTGATGCAATGTTATGCTATGCTATGCAATGTTTATGCGAATGCAATGCAATGTTTTCAAGGACCTTAGAGATTTAAATTTGTTAAACAAGCAATGAACAAACATTTATTAGTACTTCTCATTATTATTTTTTCTTTTTTTTTTAAGTACAAGAGATAGTTCAAAGCAATAAAAGAAAACAAAAAATCCTAAAGCTCTAAGTCTCCCATGGGCGCTCCTCTTGGTGCCGATGTAGGCTGATGTTTCACCTCGTGAAGTAGCTTGGTCAACTCTAGAACTTTCTTCTCGCTTGCATAACATCGAGCTTCAAAGGTATCCCTTCTTTAAGTTGAATCCGTGATCTCTTCAAGTCTTCAAAATCAGTGAGGCATGTCGATGGAGAAGATAGGTACGCCACCTATAGCAACAGTTCCATAATTACCGTAAAACAGACGTGAATGGCATCATGAGGTTTTGAGCTCGAGCTCGCACCCATTTGAGGTAAGGTTCCCAAGGAATGGAGTTCGGTGCCCCAAAGTCTTGGTATCGCCTTCTTTACCATGCCCCAAGCATGTATGAACCTTCGCGGTAATTCGAGATCGTGATTGTAATCGAACACAATATCTTGGAGAAGCATATCATGTGGACCATCTCTTCGAGCAAAACCAAACCGACGAGAGCTAGAGAAGGGTAAGTAATACTCCTTATACCAAGTAGTGGTACATTAGGGAATTCTCCACAACGCTCAATGAATGTGAAATCCTTTGAGAGAAAAGATTCCAACGGATGTCCGAATGAGAGAGTGACATCAATCTTGAGACCATCTCAACCTTTGTTCGTTCTTCAAAACCGATGGAGGAAGGTGCAAATAAACCACCTTGAAAGTAACGGTATACAACACATGAGAGTTCCTTGTCGCTAGTAGTGCGGTGGAGAGAATGTAGGATGTCTCCAAGGTAGGCATGGATTGGGTAAGGAACAACTTGATGGCATTGACATCTATGAATTGATCCGAGTTAGGGAATAGAACCAAACCATAAATTAGCAAGGCAACAATGTTCTCAAATGCATGGAAACTCATAACTTTGAGGAATTCTCGGCTTTCTTGATTAAGAACTTGAAAGTAAACCCTTAACTCCACTTCTAGTTTCCCAATTGGCTTCAATGTCCGAGCGCTTAAGATGGGCGGATGCAATGTCTTCGAACTTAGGAACCTTTTCTAAACCGTGAATGGCATTTGGTCAAGAATAGGTATCCCAAGTAGCTTAGAGAACTCTTCTAAGGTAGGAACCAACCGATAATCTGAAATGTAAAGCAATGGTGTTTCGGTCAAAGAACTGAATAGGACATGCATCATATCTTCTTCAAACCGAGATAACCAAATCAAGTAGATAACCATGTCTTTGATGAACTGAGCATGGTCGGGAATTTCTGAAACCAATTCTTTGAGTTGAGAAGGGATACCCATGAAGTTGATTCGGATAGTCTTTCTAGAAGCCATAATCCCTACAAAAAAGAGCAAAGATAAATCCCTAGGTCCTTGAAATAGTTAGAAATGATATGCAATGCGAATGATGTCATGATGTCATGTTTAGCACACACAAACAATTCACACAATGAGCCTAGGTTTAAGGCTTGCATGAGGTATAGGTGATTACCCTACCAAAAGTTTGAGTTGGTTCATCCCGTCCTATAATAGTAACCGGTTCTAGGAATCTCATATCACGATCTTTCTCGTAGGCGCTTATTTCAATACGACGCCAAGTGGTCGATCGAAAATGTCCCAAAAGTCGATCTCAATGAGCGTAGCATCGAGTATCAACCAACCTCGGTCTACACCAAAGCCGCCATCTCACTACCTTCTAATGGCCAAGATGGGTCAATTAAGGTTCTAAAAGTTTAGTTAGCGCTGATGACACCACGCAGAAGCCAAATACTATCTTCAACTTGGGAATGAAGAGTATCGACAACCAAAGTGTCACGCTAACGTAGCCATCATGTTGACCGCTTAGTTATACGCCCAACGGTCGCGATGATCTAATGCTACTTACCTAAAAGGAAACCCGATCCGGTGTAGGATCCCCAACAATATAATACCCAAGCAACCCTTAAAGATAAAGCATACAAGTCAAACAAAAGCAATAAAAGTTATCTAGAAATCCCTAAGGCAATTCTCTTTAGGTGATTCTCACAGAGTCGCCAGCCGTGATACGTGAACTCGACTTTGTAGGATTTTTGTATCCAAATGTGCGGATAGCAAGAGTCGCCACCGACTTTTATTTTTATCCAATTAAGGGAAGGTAAAAGTAACGTAAAAGACCTTCGTTAGATTCTCGAGTTCGAGAATGGTTATGAAAAGGGAAGGTATTAGCACCCTTTCCATCCGTAGTTATCTACGGGCTCTTAGTTGCTCTAGATCACTTTTTAAAATTGCTTTCGTGTGTTTGACAAAATGTTTTGAAAAGGCATTTCGCTTTGACTTTGTAATGACTCATGTAGGAGTGTATACAAAGTGTTCGGAAATGTTTTTGTTTGTTTTGAAAAGAATTTGAACTTTGAAAAAAAGTGTGTGGTGTGAAAAGCATTTGATAGAGCAAGCAACTAAAAGACTTATTTACCCACTCGTAATTGGTCGTTGTACTACATTCCTTTAGAATAGCGCTAGCCATACCATTAGTTAGTAGGTAGCTCCATTCGCTGGATGTAAGCGGACATTCGGGGACATCGGATGGTCATAGAAAGCAACTTGTAGGAAGTATCCTAGCACATTCAAGGGACTATCATCATTTTCGAGGCGACAATCGAGGGTCAAGATCATGTATTCGGAGGCTACATCGTGGGTCTTATGATCTTTGTATCAAGGGACTATGATGATTTGTTTGAAGGCAACGGTGCTAGAATACCTCTACGCTCGAGGGACATGACCATTTTGAATCGAAGGCATCGAGAGAGAATTACCCTAAGGTGCGTGTGTGAAAGAAGTGTGTCAATTCGAATATATTATCTTGAAATTAGTGTGAGCTATGTCCAATTATTATCTTGCCATACACGCCTAATTACTAGCAATTGATAAGGGTGCGGAAAGTAAAATGCGAATGTAAAGTGCGGAAAGATAAATCATACGCTATTACATAGCTTTGGGGCAGATACATAATTTAAACTTGCGGAAAGTAAAAACCTAGATTAAACTATTACAACCCATGAGCAATTACATTATTAGAAAAAATAAAACGATAAAAGAAAAACGTCCGAATTGGTGCAACCTGGAAGATTAAGAAATCGGAAATACGATGAAATCGAAATAAGATGAAATGTTAGAAAAAATGCAATTTTTGATATGAGAAAATTAACATAGGCTGGAAATAAGATAAATATATTAAAATAATTTTTGGGATTTTTTGGAAAAGATTTAATAATTAAAATGCAATTTATAATGATTTAAATGCTAAAATAAAATAAAATAAATATGCATGCAAAATTATATTTTTTAATTTATTAAATTAAATAAAGATTTTTGTGAAAATAATGCAAAAAGAAAAAATGTTTTTTGGTATTTTTTAAATGCAGAATAAAAATATAGAAAAGAAATTAAAATGAATGGAAAATATTAAAAATAAGAAAATATGGAAAAGTTAGAGTTTAAAGAAAAAGGGATTGTCCGAACCAGAATCGAATCGAGACATCCTTTCAACCCTTTAATATTACCGACCGCCACGCCATGTGAGCAAGCGTGTTATGGAATGAAAACGTGAAGTGATGAGCAACACGCCGCCGCTTGGGAGAAGTCAAGGCCCACCGGTGGGGTCCTCGTTGGATGAGAGAGCGAATTAGAAGGCTCCATTGTGCCATGCTTGCCTCGAGCCGAGTCAACAAAGCCGACGCCGAGCCCTAGCTCCGGCCGCCTTCTCCCATGACGAGGATTTCAAACCCGCAAAACACAAAATTTAAAAGAGAAAGAAGGACCTTGTTCCCAAATCGACCTCCGAATCCATTGGTGGTGTTTTTGGCTGAAATGGCTTGTACAAGCCGGTTCAAGAGGACACTGAGAAACCCTAAACATGGCAAACCATGATTCTTACGCTCAACCTCTCAAACGATTGCCCGTGATCACCAAGTAGAACCTCATGAACACACTCAAACCATTAGAAACGATTAAAACATGCAGAATAGTAATATGCAATTTCAAGAAAAATTCAAATATGTATGAATGTGTATGGCACGATTTAGCTTGTTTTAATCAATACCAATGATGTATTCTTACTCATACTTACCCCCTGAGCACGTTTGGATGGCTGGAAGAGGTCAAGCTTCAAAATTGAAATTGAATTTCAAAGATTCTTGGAAAATTTTGACAAAATAAGGGTTTGGCTTGAGCTAGGGTTTCGTCCCTTGTGCTGGCTGCAATGCTGAGTATTTATAGAGGAAAATTGGATGGCAAAAGGAGTGAAAAAAGATTGCTTATTGATTGTGCAAATATTTTCTTTGAAAATCAAATCAAATTTTGAAGAAAATATGATTTTCTCATCAATGCCATGGCTTGCACGAATTTGGTAAATGGTGTGGGCTTTCTTGGACATTAAGAGAGATATAAATCCAACTTAATTGAAAAAATAACTTAATTTTCATATTTTACATAATTTATTTTTGAATTAAATGTTGTAAAATTCGAATATAAACCATGAAAATAGAAAATCACCAATGCCAAGCTCTTATGGGTCAAAAATAACATCATGAACAAGTTTGGATCAAAAGATTATAGGCCCATTTGGAAAATTTTGCATTTTGACCAAAATGTCCTTTTGTGCAATTGTCCAAAATTGCCCAACTTCTGAATTGTGTAACTTGCTCAATTTTCCACATTTTTGAGTGTTCTTAGACATTTTGGAAAGCTCTAAGAGTCCTCTAACCAATGTCTTTGGTCTCATCTCAATTGGAGTTACCATGCTCAAAATATCTTCAAACAAAAGTTGACTTTTGTTGACTTTGAAAATGACCTGTAATGTTTTCGAGCTATACCTCTCAAATGAAGCATTTTTGGACATTCTTGTGAGACATGAAGTTGTAGAGAATTGAATTTCCTTCAAAACAAGAGGTGGTGGAAAATTTCGAGAAAGTATGAGAAAGTTATGATCAACAAAGTTCGCTTGACTTTTCATCTAGAAACCCTAATTTAGAAAGTTTGACTTTTGGGCAAATCTTGAGTTTTCTTGATGAATCATGATCAACCCTTGATCAAATGATGAATGTAACTTCAAAATGAGGATGTTGACCAAAATCGAAGTTTTGACCGTATGTTGACCACAGCTTGACTTTTGTCCAATACAATTTTCAACCATCTGAACAATTGTCTGAGGAAACTTGACTCGTGAGGCTTGAAACTTGACATGGAGAATCTTTGAAGCATATGAGGAGGCATGAAGGCCATTGGAGATGTTGGAAATCCATCTTGACTTGAGAGATACCAAACCCTAGTTTGGGTTGATTGTCTAGGAGAGAGTTTGTCTGATCAACTCTTGAGGAGTCCTTGAGTATGGATGTATGAAATCTCTTGAGTAGATGGAGGGCAAATTTTGGGGTATGACACCCGCAAAAAGTATATAATGGATTTGGCCGGAAAAAGACACAGAGGGTGGAGAACTTTTTTAACAAATAAGTATCTTAAAGATGACGAAGGAAATTTTGTTGAAGAGGATCCTGAACGTCCAAAGAAATATGAGAGCTTCATTACACCCAAAGAATGAGTGGCTTTTGTAGGCCAAAGAAGAGATGAGAATTTCAAGAAAGTGAGTGCCATAAATCGCGAGAGAGCGTCAAAACCCGCATATCCATATAAAAAAGGGCGTTTGGGATATGCACGCTTACAGGAAAAAGTTGTAAGTAAATATCAATTGTACGATCTTATTAATTCTCTCAATGTGTTATAATTGATGATCTTACTATTTGTAACAATGCGTAGTTAGAAGAGACGCAAAGTGACGAAACATCACTACCCGCACATGTGTTGTGGAAGGAAGCTCGTGTTGGCAAAGATCGAGTTGTTAATTCCGATCTGCAACATGTTTATGATGAGTGTGTAAGTATAACATTGTGTCTTTAATTAAATTATATTAAATGTTTATTAATATATAACTGATTTTTTATCTCCACTAATAATTTTCGATATTTAAGTGAATTACAGGAGACCCTATCGCAATCGGTATCCACAGGTGATGACCAGGATATCAGGAGCGTACTCAGTCGAGCACTAAATGTTGCTGAGTATCCAGGTCGGGTGAGGGGTAAAGGTCATGGTGTGAATCCAACCTCTATGTATAAGAATCCAAGAAAAAAATCCTAGCAATGTAGAAGTGATGCAAACATTGCAGGAACTACAAGCACAAGTTCGTAAACTACAGAAGGATAAAGAGAGAGATATGGCGGAAAAGAGCAGTTCAGAGCTAAAAGAAAATAGTGACAAGGCTAGTATCAACTATCAACATAAATTTCCTACGGTAATTAAGATGATAATCCATTGGATAAAGTTTAATTGTAATTTATAAAGGAAGTCTAACGGTTATTATTGGTTAGGGCATTTTATGTTGTCAGCTATACCTATCATCACCGACTTATCGGATAGTTGGAAAGGGAAAAGTGCAAAACACTTTGGGAGATATACTTCACCATAGACCGCTCCCGGATGGACACATGAAGGTATCGGTTGATGTTGCTTTAGATCTAAATGTTGCTACGGACCGACATTGTTGATGAGACCACATTGTTGCGAGATGCAGAGGATCTTTATGGCATGGCCATCGACCTCATTTTCAGATGATCGTGTATGTTGAAACCATTATGAATCTTTAAGTATTCAACCGACGCTCGATCTCAATTTTTACATGGTAATTTTAGACCCTACAAAACCCACATCTAAGGATAAAGGGATTTTGCAGCACGACGAGTCTGTTGCATCGCAAAGAGAGGTACATTTAAAGTGTTAATTATATGATCAGAATAAAAAAAATGCATAACTTTATAGATTACATAAGTCTATATGATTGTTAGGCACCTTTTCAAGGGTCACAACAAGTGAACCGTAAAGTTGGTAGGTACCACCAAGAAAAGGGTCCCCCGTCTCAAAATTTGTGCTTAGATTTCGCAAAGGTCTTGAAACACTAGTGGGCACATCAGCTTTGATGAATGGTGGTATTCGTCAAATGGATATGGATACATGTGTCTTTGGTTTTCCTTGTACCGGAACAATTGGACAAGAGGACATGGAACAAATCTTTATTCATGGAGAATTAGGCGTCAGTGTTATGCACTCGTACATCCGATAACCCGATCAATATATTATTTAATTGGTTGAATATTTTTTTAAAACATTTAATTGAAATAGTCTAATATTAATTGTGTTTTTATTTAAGGATGTTATATGACAAATTAATGCGCGGAAATCAATTGTCAAATAGATTTCATTTCGTGTCTTCCTCCCGTGTCAGCGGAGCGACAATTGCTAGGGAACCGGAGTCAGTACGAGAGCACTTGGTTGATAGATTTATGGCAACTGGCAGTACAGAAAGCTTGTATTTTTTGGCGTATAATTCAGGGTTAGATTTTCATTCTAAGTTCATTTTAATATTTGTATTTTTTACATTAAAATTTTCATCTAAATTGTTTCTTTAATTTATAGATGTCACTGGTTGTTGCTTGTTATCGATCACATAAAAGAAGTGGTCTATTATCTGAATTCGGTTGACGGTGACTGGACAAATTATCCGGATATGATGTTAATGATTGATACGTAAGTGACATTATTCTAAATATTCGTGTGTGTTTATATGTTTAACTATTTCTATGTCATTGTTCTAAATAAATATTTTAATTTTGTCAGATCAATACAAGTATTCCGATGTCAAAGGGAAGCTCGGGTACCACGGTCTAAATCAAACAACATTAATTAGATCAATGTGCAAGTATATTAATTTACATAATTTTTCTTATAATATTTATGCTACTTGATAAAAAAATACATCTATATATTCTTATTTGTTTTTCTATGTAGTGTCCTCAACAACAAAATGGCATAGATTATGGATACTGCTTTGAAGTTTATCAAAGAAATTATTCAAATGATTGAAATAGAGATTCCAGTCACGGTATGGATTTATAACTTAGGATTTGTTTTATTATTTATCGGATATTTCTTATAATTTATTACTTTTAACTAAATCATGCATATTTTTGTTTTGTTATGTAGTATTTGATGAACACAAGTGTGCATATTACACCGAAACTTCAATTGGAAGAACTCAAAGAGGAGTTGTGTCAATATTTTATTGAGCAAAGAATCTTATAAGGTATGAATACATTATTATGTGAAAATGGTTATGAATACATTGTTGTGTGTATACACATCGACTGTGTTATTATGTTCATATCTTATGTGATCAGGACCTTGAATATATATGTACATTAGGACCGATTTTTATTGTTATATAGCTGATTTTGTTAGGGTTGATTTTGGTTATGTTAAAAATATGTTAATTGAATTACAATGGTGTATATATATTTTGATAACAATGGTATATAATGGTATTTGTATATAATATTTAAATTTGGTATTTGGATAACAATGGTATATAATGGCATTTGTATATAAGATTGTAAATTACCGGTTTATGAATTACAGGTTTATGAAATAATGCTGCAAAAAATGCAGGTTTAAAAATTATTTAAATTATTTATTTTTCAGTAGAAAAGCTATGAAAGCGCTTTTAACTTAAAAGCGCTGCCTTAGGCCACCTACGAGAGCGCTTTTTGAGTAAAAGCGTTGCCTACGGTACACCTATGAAAGCGCTTTCATAGGTAGTCCTAAGGCAGTGTTTTTTACCTAAAAGCGCTTTCATAGGTGGCCTAAGACAACATTTTTTTCTGGAAAAGCGCTTTCTTAGAAAAAAGTGCTACCTTAAACCTACCTATGAAAGCGCTTTTTAGTGAAAAACGCTTTCATAGGTAGGCCTACGAAAGCGTTTTTTCCACAACAAAAAGCATTGCTAAAACCTATAGCAGCAGCGCTACCTACGAAAGCACTTTTAAAGCCCAAAAAAAGCACTTTCGTTCGTCTTTTTGGCATAGTGATAAGAATAAATGTGACAGGATGAGGTTATCCTCTTAATAGACATATAGCATATGTTTGTTGGAATGCATAATTATTGGTGCATTTCTGATATAGTCTACCTATATGAGAATGAAGTGGTGCTGCTTCAAAGAGTTCAAGGACTTGACTCTTAAATTCTCATGAAAGGAATATGAGACACAAGACCTTATTAAATGTGTCATATTAATAATTCGATCAATGGTACTTCAGTGTGAGTTATGCACACTTGGTCTAATGAATAATTGGTTCAAAGCTTGTCTACCAATCTATTCGGGGATGAGTGCAAAGTTAACTTACTAAGTAATGGTTCAAATCGTAAGATACCTTTATCTGAAATCATGAAATTTCCTGAATAATGGATTTAGATATATTTTGAAAATGGTGGGGGATTGTTGGAGAATTTCCAAAATATATTTGGAAAGTTGCAATGGTTAAAATAGACCTTTTAGAGAAAAGGTGTAATGCTTTACAATTGAAGCAATGTAACCATTCATGAACAAAATCTTTCAAAGAGTTGTTTCCTTCACCAAAGGACATAAGTTTTCTATAAATAGATACATTTGTTAGGAATTGAAGAGAAACAAAAATTGTATATTCCAAATGCCAAAAAATTATATCTACATCATTCTTTTATTTTTCTAGTGCACAAGAATAAACGAAGGAACTTTATTCAGTAAAATATCGTTGATCGATATGCTTAATATGAATGTGCGATTCATGTTAAGGTTTCCAAAGTATCCTGAAGCGGATTCGCCGGTTAACCCATTTGCATCCAATTTTGCTAAATTGGTGGGAGAGATTCGAACCTAAAGCTTAGTGTAAACAAACCTTTGGAATTTATTTTGTACAAGTTTTATCGCACTGCTTTTCATCTTCTTCTTATCTATATTTTAAGCAGACCTTCAACACAAGATCTATCAAAGGTGAAATGTTACTAGCTAGTGGCATAATATTATTTCCGCTAGGTATTGAAAATAGGGTGGTTTCCTCCTTCAAAGAGGTAGATCTTTTACTTATTGATCTTACTTTATCGGGTGGAAAAAAGTATCTCTCAGCCTCGATCTTGTGACTTCCTCTAATTGGTATGTGGATAGCATGTAAGAAGGTTGGGAATGATCTTCTCATCTTCTTTGGGATGACCCTTTGATGGAAAAAATTCCTCTTGAATTTAGATTTCTATAATCTATCTTACTTTTAGAATATAGGAAAATTAGAGGTTGGTTTTTGGAAGTATGAACTTTGGTTTGGGACCCCTAGTGGAGGAGATCCCTTTATTTAGTATTCGACCTGCCCAACACTGGTCCATGGCCATAGAGGCCCAATCCTATAGGCAAAATAAAGGCCCATCTGCCCATAAGGAGAACAATTCTCATCCTAAGGTCGTTAGGGCCACGTGGCCAACGGTTGCTTAACCGCCACATGTCCCCCGAAAATATCGGACCAAGTCTTACTTCATCATCTCAACCGCCATCTGCCCTCCGGAAATACTGGGTCAGATAACCCGGATATCCCGGAGCGACAATCCAGGGAGGAGGCCACGTGTTGGCCTTCATGCACACGCAAGCCCTTGCAGTCTGTTAGTGGGCCTGGATCACCACCCACTGGACCTTGGCCCAGCGCTGGGGGCTATAAATACCCTCTCACTTGAGAGGGCCAGGCAATTCATTCTTTCCCACTTCTTACTTGCTTGCTTGCTCTTGCCTCTTCTTACTTTGGCATCAACCGCATTTGCAGACTGGGCCGTGACACCTTCTGGTCAGGTACGATCAATGGCGCCGTATGTGGGAAGCTTGTTTCCCCGTATTCTTTCAGTTCGAAGACCAAAACAAACCATCTTTATTCGTCATGGCCAACCCAATTGCCAATGTTGAGAATACCCTCCTCGCCGGTCTGGCCGACCTAAACCACACCATCTTCCCCGAATCAGATCCCCGGGACGGGCACACAGCCTCTTCCTCAACGGGATCCCACCGAGGATATGGGCACATAAGCGAGGTCCAACACCGTCAGGTCGTTGATCCCGTAGTTTTTCAAGAAGTCTAGGCGCCGCCCGACGCCGACCCAACCGTCGTCGCTCTATTCGCGACCATCAACCAAACTAATCTCATGCTGTTCACCCAGGGGGAGCGCCTCCACATGCTGGAAACCTCCCACCGGTCACCTCGGAGACACAGGAGGCCTGACTCTTGGTCACCATCCCCAAGAAGGCATCGCTCCCAAACTCCCCCACGGAGAACCAAGAGAGATGACACTCCCAGCCCGACGCGTCGGTCCAAAGACAGAGGACCCGTGATCGAGCGGAACCCTCCAGAGCAGCCCAAGAAGCAAGCTCGTTCACCTCCCCGACGAGAGCGCGATGTAGACGAACCAAAGAAGAACCGAGGCAGACATCCCCGTACTGAAGAACCCTCAACAAGATTTCATCGCTGCCGATCTCGCTCGCGTTCTCCCAACCGCAGTGACGAAGAGGACCCCCGCGGTCCCTTGTCCGCCAGCATCATGGAGGCTCCGATCCCCCAGGGAATGGAAAAACCTCCTCAACTCGCTAGCTATGATGGGGTGGACGACCCTATCGACCACATCGACGGTTTGTTTCGAGGCCATGCTCCAATACCTCAACGTCAGTGGCCCGATCAAGTGCAGGATGTTCCCCACTACTCTCCAGAAAACAGTCATGGACTGGTATAAGAGTTTGCCCTCGGGATCCATACACTCCTGGAGGGAACTAAAGGCCCAATTCATGAGCACATTCACCGCCTCCCGCAGGCACCCGAAGACCGGGGCCTCCCTCGAGGCCATCATCCAAAGGGGCTACGAGACGCTTCGAGAGTACATCGACCGCTTCAACAGGGAAGCCATCCAGGTTCCCTGCGACGACCAAATGAAGCGCTACCTACTAGAGAGGGGGCTACTTCTGGGCACCGATTTCAGGAAGGCTGTCGGCATCGAACCTCCTGCCACTTTCGACGCCCTCCTCGACAGGCCGCAGGCTTACATCACCAATGAAGAAAAGGAAGTGGCCAATCGCGTGCGATACTCGAGGAGCCACGGTTCGGCCAACTCCACATGACATCATGATGCCCGTCGCGAGGAAGCAGGGACGTCTCGGCGCCCCGATGAAAAACGGCGGGACGATACACCTCGGGAACCCCGTGACCAGCGCGACCCCGCCGGGCGCTTCATTGAATACACCCTGCTGACCACCTCCCGCGAGCGGATCTTAGCCTAATGCTCGGCCACAGAATTCAAAGACGGCGGGGTCAGACCCCTGAAGCCCACTCCCCCAAAACCAGGCGCTGACAGGACCAAGTACTGCTAGTACCATCGGAGTCACGGCCACCTAACCGAAGATTGCGTCCATCTCAAAGACGCTATCAAAACATTAATCAAGGGCGGAAGGCTCGGGAAATACAAGAAGCCCGAGACATCTCGGGGCGCCCGGGAAAACAACGAGGTCGGGGAAGAGACAAGGCCACAAGGGGACTCTGGCCCCTATCAAATAGCTTACTCAATGACCAGGCCAGAAGATTTCCATGCCCCTACAAACTTGGGAGAGGACTCCCCTCCATTCACCCACGGACGGTGGGAGGGATTTCCCACTGCCAAGGTCATCTCTAGTTTGCGGGGACACCCAGCTATCAATTAACTCGGCCAAGAGGAAATTTGAGGAACTGATCGAAAAGGCCCAAGTCAACGAAGTCTCTCTCGAGCAGTTTCGCGGCAGATCTAAGCCGATCACCTTCTACCTGGAGGAGCTCCCCAGGGGAGCGCCCAACGCTCACATCCCCCCCTCCTTATCAAGGCAAGGATGGCGAATTTTGAAGTACACAAGATCCTAGTCGACGACGGTAGCTCGGTAGACATGATGTATACTCACCTCTTCCGGAGTCTACAGCTCGACGAATCCCACCTATCACCGTACGTGGGGTCCGACCTATAGGGGTTCAATGGCTCCACCTCCAACCTTGGGGATACGTTGAGCTCCTCGTCACCTTCGGCGAGGACGTCGCTTCCCGACAGGTCAAAGTCCATTTCCTGGTGGTCGACTGCCACTCCCTCTACAATGCCATTCTGGGGATAACCACTCTGGCCGAGCTGACAGCCGTCCCCTCGACCGTCCATCTAAAGCTGAAGTTCTACACTAAAAGGGGTGTGTCTCTATCATCTGCGGTGACATCAAAGCTGCGAGGAGGTGCCACAACGCCGCCGCCAGGGGGCAGACCCTGGTGGATCCAAAGGCCTAGGTGACCGACAATAAGGATGGGCTGGACATCGCTCACATCGAGCTTACCAAGACCTCGGAGCCTCAAGATCCCAACGTGAACGTAGTGGACCTCGACGCCAGGTTTGCAAAGGATTAAGCCGACAGACAAGTCAGAAATACGGATCCCCTCCGCCCAATCCCATATGGCAAGTTCGAGCTCGTTCCACTCGAAGAAGACCCCAGCAAATGTGTCAAGCTCGGAACAAATCTCCCCGACCTCGCGAAAAAGCAACTCAAGGCCTGCCTACGGGACAACGCAGATCTCTTTGCATGGAGCGCGGTAGAGATTCCTGGACTCGACCCTGAGGTCGCCTGTCACTAACTTGCCATAGATCCAGCCAATAGGTCCGTAGTACAACGTAGGCGTAGGAAGTCTCCCGAGAAAGCGGAGGCTGCTGAAAAAGCTGTAAAGGACCTCCTAGAGGCAAATTTTATTTCCGAGGCCAAGTATTCAACTTGGCTCTCTAACGTTATACTTGTTAAAAAATCTAATGGAAAATGGCATATGTGCGTTGACTACACTGATCTTAATCGGGCATGTCCCAAAGATGCTTTTCCTTTACCTAACATTGATGATGGTCTACAACCCTCGGTATAAATTATTATCTTTTATGGATGCTTATTCAGGTTACAACCAGATACCCATGGCCATGGCCGACAAACGCTGCACGACATTCATGACGGCGTCGCGCAATTATTATTACAATGTAATGCCTTTTGGGCTGAAGAACGCAAGAGCCACTTATCATCAAGTCTCACACTGAGGTTGACCACACCTCACATCTAAAGAGGGTGTTCGATCAAGCCCGACGGTGTCGAATGCGCTTTAACCCAGAGAAATGCACGTTCGGCGTAAAGGCAGGCAAATTCCTCGGTTTCTATCTAACCGAACGAGGAATCAAGGCTAACCCTAACAAATGTCGGACATTTTCCGAACTGCCAACTCCCAGTTCCAAAAAGTCCATTCAGATCTTGAACGGCATGCTAACATCCCTGTCCCGTTTCGTCGCCAAATCGGCCCAAAACGCCCTTCCGTTTTTTAAACTGTTAAGGAAAGGGCCGACCTTCGAATGGAACGAGGAATACGAACAAGCCCTCTTAAACCTCAAATGGACACTCTCCCAACCTCCCGTGCTCTCGCGACCACAAAGCGGAGAAACGTTGTACCTGTACTTGGCCGTGTCCAACGAAGTTGTAAGCGCGGTCCTCATCCGCGAAACCGAGAACGGACAGAAGCCCATTTATTTCACGAGCAAATTGCTGCAGGGGCCCGAGACTAGATATCAGCAAATCGAAAAGGCCGCGCTAGCCCTCGTCATCACTGCAAGAAGACTCTGGTATTATTTCCTCGCCCACGTCATCGTCATGAGAACCGAGCAGCCCATAAAATAGCTCATAGCCCGCCCCGACATGGTCGGTCGAATGCTGAAATGGTCCCTCGAACTGTCCGAGTTTGACATTCGCTATGAGGGTGAAACACCCGACCGAAAAATCAAAGGATATAACTATATATCAATGAAGTCACCATCGAACGTTTTTATCCCGCCAAGAGGGAAAGGTAAAAATTGAGTAAACCTAAAATGGAGAAATCACGGTCTTGCGACCGAGAGATCGGGTAAGGAAGTCTGTTACCCGAGGGGAAGAGATTAGCACCCCACACGTCCGTAGTACTCTACGGTATCCGCTTTTACTTTCTATCTAATGGGTGTAAAGGTCTAACTATATATGTATATGGTACAATGCATGCAAAAAGGAAAGAAGAATAAAGAAATAAAGAAAAGAATAGAAGAAAAAGGAAAATGCGGGGAAAAGAAGGAAATATTTACAAAGGTTGTTCGATCTAGCCCCGCGACAGGATGCCTACGTATTCCCTCGTGCAATGGGAAAGTCAGAGCGCCGTAGTTCGGCTCACTTGTTTTGGTTGGTTTGTGTTTTTTAAATTAGCAGCGAAAAAACAAACGATGGCGAAACACCTCCATGATGACGAAACATCAGCTACAAACAGGATGATGAAACATCTGAAGACGAGATGACGAGACATTAGCAAACGGGATGACGAGGCATCAAATGATGAGATGATGAAACATCAGAGAATGAGATGGCGAAACATCAGAGGATGAGATGGCGAAACATCAGAGGATGAGATGGAGAAACATCAGAGTATGAGATAGCGAAACATCAACAGTAAACAGGGCGACGAAAACATCCTAAAACTAATTGGTTTGTATCTTTTACTTTGGAAAAAGTTTCAGATTATTAAAGTGTTTTAATGCACTTGACAAAACAAGATTTTAGTCTTAAGAATGCAAAAGGATAAAGGTAAAATGGCTAGGGGAAACTAACCTATTTCTAATCCTAATGTTGTCATACATAGTTGATCCTAAGTTAAGGGTATAAACAAGGGGAATTCTACCTAAAGTTATCATACATGGATGCCTAACCTAGTGTCTAAACTCGATAACTAACCTAATCGAGCAAACCTAAGGGGAATCTATAAAATCAATCATCTTGTTTGGAAAACCAAGTGAGAAAGGGTGTAGAATCAAGTAAAATTCTTTGGCAAAAGCACACAAACTAAGCACTAACAAGTGCTAAAAAGGAAAGAAGAAGAAGAAGAAGAAGAAGAAGAAGAAGAAGATGTAGTGGAATTTGATTGAATGATGTTCATACAAAGTGTCATGTGAAGTGAGGTCAGTAGAAACAACATTTATTTACAAAGTATATATAAACCTTTAACAAACACTAAAACATCATTATAAGCACACACAAACAAGTTAATTCACAAACTAGGTCGAAACTAGTCCTGTGCATATTAGAGCTAATTGTGCGAAACGTTAGACTTAGATGAAGTTAATTGACAATTAAAGAATAAAATGACATAAGAGTCAGTAACTAATCATGTTAATGTTCATATACATCACACCAACAAACCACAAATATTAAATAGCAAAAATCTACCAAAAAGTGCACAAACAGGCAACAAATGCGTGTAGTGAAGTGCATCTAAGTATGTGGGACTTATGACATGAAAAGAGGTGTCAATATGAAGAGGTTACAGTACTAACATCATATGAATGAATTAATAATCAAATCATAAAAGAAATGTCATGAAGATGCAATTGCAACGTTAGTGTGAAAACTAGTCGAAATGCTTAACCTAGGAAGTGTTTACAAACTAAAAGAATCCATGGAAAGGCAAAGATGAAGAGAAATGAATCAAGAAATATTAAAATACACAAGGTACAGTAGCCAACATATTATTTCATAAACAAGATCATCTAAACATGCTTTTAAAGAATTCACAAGCAAAACACTCAAGAGAAATGCATTTGATTCGTGCAAGTGCGGGTAAACATGTGTGTGCACGTGTGTGCATGGAGAAAGAGGGGGGTACCCAAGAGAGGTCTACGGCCAATCGTATTCGACGGAGCATACTCGTGCCCTCCTCAGAAGGCTGTTCCCCGGCACCTAAATAGCAACGAAAGAAAAGTGAATTTGACGATATCAAATCCACCCTTCCACCACAACTCAAGTGAAAGGGCGAGAGGCCCGGTTGCACGAGCAAGAGGAACCCGTGAGAAACCTACGCTTACGCCTGCTAGTCTCAAGATCCGTCGGGGATTTCACGAATCCCCCGGGTGAGTCATGTTTCTCCCCGTAGCACGCATATTTTTCCTCGTGGAACCCATGATACCCCGTGAAAGCTCCATCGACACCGATACTAAAGCCTTTCCCCGGCACACTCACTTTCCTCCCCGAGACGTTCAAAGATTCTGATCATACACAAAATCCTCAGCCGAGATGGATGCCTGGATGCAAGGATCCGAGATGGGACTCGGCCATCAGAGAGGAGATCTAAGTCCGACTTGGATCTCGCGAGGCACGAGGACGGTTTCGGTCCCGAGTATAGCTCGCGCTACTCTAGTAGGAATGGTTGAATAGACGTTATGAAGATGAAGAGTTCCTAGAATCTTTATGAGACGTTACATCGTGAATGATTACAAAGCCGTAATACCTAACCTCGCTTTAAAGCCATGGTTAATGTGCTAAGGTAGTTACTGAAGGAAGGAAATAGCCTCATGGAGGCATTGATATAAATAGGCTCTACCGCGGATAAGCAAGACAATGATAAGCTTGAACTGAGTTACGACACTTGAGTCTCCAAATCCCTAAACAAGATCTTTAATCGTGTTTTTCCCGCAAGAACATTGCCCACCGTGGGGCCTCGTGAAATCAATCCCAGTCCGCACAAACATACTAATGCTACGCATTTACAATGTCTCAAGCCTCACCACCACCAACGGATCCTCCTGATCTAACCCAGCTGGCTATGATTGATGACCCACGCCAAAGATAACGAAACTTTACAAGACAATGTTCAAGCTCTTCACCGAAGAGTTTGGACGACGCAGAAGAAACGGAAGGAGAACTTTTGAGCCACGCCTTTGTCCCTGTAACTGGGAGGATGCCGCGTCGATAACTTCAAACCCCGCTCGCATCGATGATGGCAAGACAGATCCACAAGAGCATATTATAGCGGTCAACAACACAATGGCACTCATCGAGCAACCGATTCCCTTAAGCAAGCCGATGGCCGCACCTTTAGAGAATCACCGCTGGTATATGGGGCTGCCCTGCCCATAGTAAGCTATCAAGATTTCAACCAAAGATTATCCAAGAAGCACTAATCGACACCGCAAGGTGGTCAACACCTCCTTTTCAACGTAAAGCAACGCCTTCCGAGACACTCCGAGATTTCATGGCCGATTTAACGAGGAGACTATCAAGGTCTCGCACCCTAATCAGAGATATTTGTAGCGTTTCCAAAGACGGCCTAAAAGCCGACAACAATGAGTCTTTGGCCCAAAAGCCCGCCAAGAGCATGGACGAGATCATTACTCGGCCGAATGCTACGTAAAAGGAGAGGAAAGTAACATGGAGAAACGTGCGCGATTCTAAAGACAAAGGATCGGACGCCGACGAGCGAGCCCGCCCCGAGATGCACCGCCGGATCGGCCTCGACCGCCAATGCCACCATCGCCCCGGCTGGCTTTCGGCCCAAGGAGACGCTCACACCTCTTAACGCCTGCAGGGAGGATATCCGGACATCCATCACCAAGTCGCCACCCCACCCAGCAGTAGGGTGGACAACAACACAGCCTTAGGAAGTGATCCTAAGCATGGTGTGAGTTCCATCATCCAAGGGGCACACCACGTAAGCTTGTATACAATAAGAGAGATTGAGAAATTAATTCAGAGGAAAGTCAACATACGTAAAGGAAGATCCCGAGATCCAAAGAAGCGAGACTCATCTCAAACGGGACTCGCTTCCGATTCCTGGCCTAAGAAAAAAGGTAAGAAGTAAGGAAGCAAGATCGACCGCACACTCTCAACACCATCTCCGGGGCTTGCAGAGGAGGGCTCCACCATTCCGAAAGGTATGCTCGTGGCTCCGCCAGTGTGCCAGACGGAACCTCAAAATTCGATTCGGAGTGATAACCTTTCGGCGGAAGATGCTAAGGAAGTCCTGCACATGAGAATGATCCCATGGTGATTGAAGTACAAACCGTGATTGGGGTGTCAAGCGTGTTTGATCGATCCGGAAGCTCATGGATGTCCTTTATTGGGAGGCCTTCAAAGGAATGGGGTTCGAGCCAAATGAATTGCTTCCCTTTAGCGGACACTTGTCGGTTTCTCCCAGGTCACAAGTCCTGGGTACCTCCCGACTACCTTTTGAGAGGAAGAAAATTCCAAAGTCTTCGTGTTAGGTATCCGGTGGTTAATCGTCACACCTACAACATCATCATTGGGAGACCTTCGCTCAATGCACTGAGGCAAGATTGTCGACACTGTCCTAACTATGAAGTACCCCGGTAACGGACGAGGGTTGTCCGTGGTGACCAGGCTGGCTCGAAATGCTATAAAGATAGTTTGAAAGCCAAGAAAAGTCGACCGCCAGAGGCTTCTCCAAAGCACGAAGTCGGTATGGTCGACATCGATCCAAGAGACGAACGGGTGAGGAAGGACTTACCCTCAGAGGAGGTCAAAGAAGTCCAGATCGTTGCCTTCACAAATTACCCATCTCGAACTCAATTGACGAAGGAGGAGGAAACCAAAATAGTCCGGTGTTGAGGCAAACCCGATCTCTTTGCTCGAAGCCATCGATATGCCGGTATTGACCCGTAGATCATGTGCCATCATTTATCCATCGACCCCGGATCAAACCAAAGGTCACAGAGGAAGCGGAAGATGGGAGAAGAAAGAGGACAGTCGTCTGGAGGAAGTGGGAAAATTGTTAAAGGCCGGTTTCTAAAGAGGTGCAATACCCAACTTGGTCGTCGAATGTTGTTATGGTAAAGAAGAAGAATGGCAAATGGAGGATGTGTAGACTTCACCGACCTAAACAAAGCATGCCCAAGGATCCCTATCCTCTTCCTCACATTGATCGGTGATTGATAGTTCCTCCTTTCCGCCTCCCGAGTTTTTTGATGCATATTCGTGGTACAACCAGATCCGAATGAACCCCGATGCGCCCAAAACCTCATCATGAAAGGAAGAATTTCTATTACGTGGTTATGCCATTTGATTGAAGAACGCGGTGCGACCTACCAAAGACCGATGGATATGGTGTTTGCCCTCGATCGGTAGGAATATTGAGGTGTACGAGACATATGGTGATCAAAACCGACAGGCGATCATGTCATTGACATCGGGAGACATTTGCGGCATTAAGAAAGTTCAATATGCGCTTGAACCCGACAAATGTACGTCGAGTTCAGCCGAAAGTTCCCGGTTTCATGCTCACAAATCGCGGCATTGAGGCCAATCCGCATAAATGCCAGCGATCATTGACATGCGGCCCGACTCGATCCGGAAGTATGAAGAACTAACCGCCGCTTGGCTTGTCTCGCTTTCTTGTCTTGTGCAGGTGACAAATCTATTCACTTCTTCTCGGCAATTAAAAAGAGAGCTGCTTGAATGGACGGAAGCATGCGAAGAAGCATTCAAGGGGATAAACGACATCGCGTCACCTCCGTGTTAGTCGACCCAAAGAAGGCTCCCATTGATACTGCACCGGCAAAGGTCTCGAGGGGCGATCACGCTGGTCCGTGATACGTAAGAGGGAGAGCGTCCTGTAAGCAAGGTGTTGAAAGGAGCGTAGCGGATATCGAAGATAGAGAAATTGGCGTTGGCGCCAGGACGACGCCCGAAAACTCCGACACTATTTCCTTGGACATCCCGTCCTGTAAAGACTAATTATCCTTTAAAACAAGTGTTCAAGAAGCCGGATTTGGCGGGGAGGATGGTGTCTTGGGCCGTGGAGTTATCAGTATGAAATCCACCCTCGTACCAAGATCAAATCCCGCTTTAGCCGACTTCATGATCGAACTAACCTCCCTCACGAAAGGATTCTTCTACTCGGTGGGTTCTATCTCGCGACGGCTCCTCTAACCTCAAGGCAGCAGGGTAGTGTTGGAAGGTCCAGGAGAGATAGTTCTTGAATACTCTTTTGCTTTTGGATTCTCCACAAGTAACAACCAAGGAATCTGGCTCATGGCGGCCTAAGGCGGCTCGAGGTTGAGGACACATTTGCTAGTCCGCACCGATTCACGCTAGTGGTCGGACAAGTGGACGGATCATTCCGTAAAGACGCTACTCGAGAGGTATTTGAAACAAGCCCTTGTGTTGAGTCGACGATTTGAGGCGTTGAGATACGCCGTGGTCTGGAAGAAAATACCCGAGTGACCTTCTATCCCGGCCACGCTCTAGGATTGGATAAACAAACCACCATCCGTGAAATACTTCCTGCCTAGTATCGAGAAAGAAGAATCCTTGATGGTTTGTGGGGACAACGACGGGTGGATGAGCCCGATCATCCGCTTTCTACAACAAGACATATTGCTCATGGATGAAGAGAAAGCTAAACGCATCAGAAAATTTCATCCCGTTCGTAATGGAGTCGGAAACTATACCGGTTGGGACGTAACACCCATGTCACGCTGGTGGTCAAGGGATATGTCGCAGCTATGAAGGAAGTGCATGAGGGGCTTGTAGAAATCATGGTGGAGGTAGAGCCTTAGCAAGCGGATCTTAAGGGCGGGTACTACCGGCCTACTTTAACAAAGGATTGTCAAGAGTATGTGACTCGATGTACAAAATGCTGATGTTTCCCCACCTATCCATACTCCACCGAGTTTTTATACCGCTCGTCCCGTGGCCTTTTATCGCAATGACATCTTGGGGCCGCTTCAGGGCTCGGACAATTGAAGTTTTGATCGTGGCCGAGATTATTTTACTAAATGGGTAGAGGCGGAGGTCGTATCTCGATCTCGCAGATCGGGTTCGCGTTACTGGAGAAGCATCATTTGCTTGGGCTACCTCGGGTTATAGTTTCGACAACGGAACACGCTTGCAAAGACCGGTGGTAGAATTTTGTAAGGATCTCGATTCAAAAGGTTTATATCTCAGAGCATCCACAAAGAACGGGGCGGAATCGGCCAACAAGGTCATATTAAATGCAATTAAGAAGAAATTGGACTCGGCCAAGGGGTCAGGCAAAGACTTGCACGAAGTCTTATGGGCCTACCATACCACGTTCACTCCACAACCCAGAGACTCCTTTCAGATGGTCTTGGAGCCGATGCCATGATCCCGTAGAGGTAGTTTTACCCTCTTGGCGGGAAAGCTTTGAAGAAGAGGCTAACAACCGTGCCTTGAGTGAGGAAGCAGATTATTGGATGAAATAAGGGATGCAAGACATATCCAGGAAGCAAAGAAAGGTAGAATGACCTTTCAACTTACGAGTTAAACAATGAGGGTTCAAAGTCGGAGATCCGTACTCAAGAAGGTGACCGACCCTCCAAGAAAGGTAAGCTGGATTCCAACTGGAAGGACCGTTCGTGGTCTCGGAAGAATTGCAAACGGAGCCTATAAATTAGAGACATTAGACGGATCAGATCGCCAAGAACTTGGAATGTTGCCAACCTTAAATTTTATTTCGCTTAAAAATGCTTATGTAAGAATAATTGGTGCACTCTTTTCCCTAGGCAAGGGCCGGGTTTTAATGAGGCATCTATCTAATGAAATTATATTGCAAGATCTCGATCCGTGGCGCAAATGGCGACGCATCACGAGCTCGGTCTAAAGATCGTCTCGATCACGTAAAGGCTCGCCCCATGAGGAATACTCCTTGGTCAACCTCGGCTTGAGGCTCGAACCCTATGGCGACGTGTCACCGAGCTCGGTCTAAAGATCGCCTCTCACCACGTAAAGGCTCTGCTCCCATGAGGAATACTCCTTGGTCAACCTCGCTTGAGGCTCAACCCTATGGCGACGCGTCGCTAAGCTCGGTCTATGATCGCTCTCATCACGTAAAGGCTCTGCTCCCATGAGGAATACTCCTTGGTCAACCTCGCTTGAGGCTCTGAACCCTATGGCGACGTGCTGCTAAGCTCGGTCTATGATCGTCTTTCAGTCACGGAAAGGCTCTCCCATGAGGAATACTCCTCGGAACGACCTTCAAAAATGAATGTAATCGAGTTGCCTGGAAACGTATGTTGGGGTTGTGAACAATTGTTATGTGATTTTCTCTAAAACCATTAGGATTGCTTGTCACATCCTATGGCTCGGGGGGCTCATAAGTACTACATAAAAGTTCACAGTTATGCTCGAAATGAACAAAGGCAAAAATTAACTTGGAAATTAATAGCAAAAATTCGGAAAGCAATTAAAAATAACCCGGCAGGGCAAATATTCAGAATACAAAATGCATCCACCACAAGGGATGACTAACTATGAAAGTTCTAAACAACAAAGAAGTCAAGGGTTGGGGTTAGCGGAGTTGGCATCCACCTTAGCATTTTCTTCACTAATGGTGGTCTCGCTATCATCTTCATCAACCTCCACCAGCTTCCCATCAACAATAGTCTTGAAGAAGTCAACCTCCGAGATGTCTATGTCGGGTAAAGACAATCGACTTGAGCTTTAGCCGGTCAAAAGCTATGTCCGGCATCTAGCATACCCATCTGGGAGTTCTTCAATGCTTCCCGTAGCTCGAGCATGATTTTTCGTAGTTCAAACTTGGTGGACATTTGGGCGAGCTCATCTTCCAAAGTCTTTATCCGTTTGCTTGCCTCCGAATTCTTTTCTTCAAGACTTGTAATGTTGCATGCTTGAGAGTTTGTTCTTGAATACATCATTGGCGCCGAGAAGGAATTGCTCGTTGTCGATTAACCTCTTGACTTGACCTCTAACTCGCTTTTCTTTTCTCCACATGATCACCGATTCAAACAGACTTGGTGAGCACAGACACCTCATAAGGTATGAGCTCGGTGATTGGTGATCTGCTAGAACCCGAGGGGTCAACTTGTTCACGTCGGTTGTGGCGTTGAGTTGGTCATACAAAACTTAAGGCCCAAGTCGGCAGCCAGAACCGATTCTCGAAGAGGTTCGACGAGCTATCACCAACTTCCTTCAAAAATTGGAGATGGCCCACCGCCGAGTTGGTTTCGTTCCCCATAACGGTCTTCACTTTTTGGGATAGACTCGGGGGCTAGTTCAGGCTCACCGGACGCTTGAGGAGAAGCGAGAATGGCGTTTGACAGCGAGGATCACGGGTCGTGGCGTTCTTTTTCTTCTTGGACGCCGCACTTCACCCCGGCCAAATTGGACTTGGTCTCGGAGGGACCACCTTTGCCCATTCGACGGCTTCACCATTAGCTTCCTCTGTTCCTTCACGGATATATCACCATCTTATCCAGGAAAATAAAGTGAAGAAAGAAGTTAAACATACAAATAAAGTATAGAATAGTAAAGATAGTCGAGAAGTTCTTACCTAGAAGTGGGGACTTCCTTGGGAGCAGGCAAGTAAATCCTTGACCCGAATCGGTCGAAGGAGTCGAATTTCTAAAGAGAGGATCTCGGTATCACTTAAGCGTCGTAATCAAACCGGAGATAGGGAGTGGATCACAAGTCCTATAAAGGGAACTTGTGATGCCCGTCGAACCATAAATAACATAGGGGCACCGAGACCCGCATCTCACTCGGATAAAGCGCTCTTTGTAGCCTTTAAAATTGGAGGTATAGGCTTGGAGGAAACTTTTCGGGATGCCATGATGGCAACCAGTTTGCTCTGCTTTTATTTCAAAAAGAGAAGAACAAACCAATGGTGGGGTTATAGAGGGCTCGGCAAATTACTTGAAGGCGGATGAAACCCCATGTTGGGACGAAGTTGGGAGGAGCTAGGTTGATGGTACGGAGGATATCGTTTCAAAGTCGGAGAGTGGGAATTGAATGCCAAATTCTCAATCACTCTGATAAAGTAAAACCACTCCGTTTCAACTCCACGGGACGGATCATACGAC
This sequence comes from Vicia sativa, assembly GCA_021764765.1. Lineage (NCBI taxonomy): Eukaryota > Viridiplantae > Streptophyta > Magnoliopsida > Fabales > Fabaceae > Vicia > Vicia sativa. Next base: position 73,558,023 of record CM038793.1, read on the forward strand.
ACTCTCTCAGATTCACACAGATTCTAAAATTACATCATCTTCGTCTCCGTGGACGAGACACTCAGAGGGAACAAGTGCGCGATTTCTTCATCTTGTATCGCTTTGCTTAAAGCCAACAACTTCCCTTTGATCGACGGTTGGTTTCCATTATTAGCTCCACGAACACAAGAGTCGTGGTCGAATCACTTTAAGTAAAATCAAGACAAACCACATCCATAACTCTCTTTAGGTCGATCGTTTTTGACATTCCTCACCTCACGCATGCATTCCTCGAACAGGTTTTTCGCTCTTCATCTCCTAAATGGATTTTGCGATCAAGTCATCGCATTCCTAATAATGACCATGTTTAGGATTGAAACAAAAATAGTATAAAGAAAGAGGTACCGAGTTGATGATTGGTGATTGTGTGAGGGTTTTGGAGCGTCGACGGCAAGGATTGAAGTGGGTTTGAGAATATGTAGAGGAGGAATTCGGAAGGCAAATAAATGAAATATAATGAGTTGGAGGAAGAGGCATAAAATCGGTTTTTCCGCTATAGAGAATCAGGAAGCCCAAGTGATTGGGTGGTGTGTGGGGCACGTCTTGCTTCTAAGAAAAATCAAAAATATATAACACATCTCGCTAAGGGATTAAGGGTTTAAAATGTTTGGTCGTCACGGATTCAAGAGGCTTAAAACCGAGCGACCAAGGGGGCTTATGATCATACACAAAATCCTCACCGAGATGGATGCCTGATGCAAGGATCCAGATGGGACTCGGCCATCAGAGAGGAGATCTAAGTCCGACTTGGATCTCGGGCAGAGGCACGAGGACGGTTTCGGTCCGGAGTATAGCTCGGCAGTTACTCTAGTAGGAATGGTTGAATAGACGTTATGAAGATGAAGAGTTCCTAGAATCTTTATGAGACGTTACTGGTGAATGATTACAAAGTCAGAATAACTCCTCCCTTAAAGCCATGGTTAATGTGCTAAAGGCATTAAGGAAGGAAATAGCCTCATGGAGGCATTGATATAAATAGGGCTCCCGCCGGCGGGATAAGCAAGACAATGATAAGCTTGGAACTTGAGTTACGACACTTGAGTCTCCAAATCCCTAAACAGTATCTTTAATCAGGTTTTTCCTGCAAGAACAGATTCATAAACTAGATTCATGCAATTTCCCCGTGAAACTCGCGAATCTCCCCGAGAGATGCATATTTAACCCCGCGATATTCATAAAATTCCCTGACTAGATTCATCCCAGACGCAAATTGAAAGAAGATTATTAGGGATTTGAGGGCTGTTTACCTGCGTTCGAGTTGGAAGACATGATGAATATTGAAGATTTTGAGTTTTGCACCTTCGCGTGGAGAAATCAGTAAGCAAGAACTAGTTGGATGGATAAGGAATAAGCAAATGAAACTCAAAGGATCCCTTTTTATAACCAAAACTTGGGCATTTGAAAGGTCACGCCTTTTGAACGCCATGCACCTCCTCACGTAGCGACATGTGGCACAAAGGCTGATGTGTCGAATGACCTACCAATCGAAGATGCACAGATCCTCACGGGAATGCCCCATCGGCCTTCATCCCCAAAGGTAGATGTCCGAAACATGCCCACTCTTTGACCCGTGGGCATGCGCGGATTCGTGCTCGCCGAACCCTCGTAGAAGATGCCTCGACATTCGATCTCCCTCGGGCAGCTACCCGTTTCAAAGTCATTACTCTCGGCGAGAGCAAAGACTTGGAGGGCTCCTGTTTTGGACTGACCCAACACTTGTCCCATGGCCATAGAGGCCCAATCCTTTAGGAAAATAAAGGCCCATCTGCCCATAAGGAGAACAAGTTCTCATCCTAAGGTCATTAGGGCCACGTGGCCAACGGTTGCTTAACCGCCACGTGTCCCCCGAAAATATCGGACCAAGTCTTACTTCATTATCTCAACCGCCATCTGCCCTCCAGAAATACCGGGTCAGACAACCCGGATATCCCGGAGCGATAAACCAGGGAGGAGGCCGTGTTGGCCTCCATGCACACGCAAGCCCTGGCAGTCCGTTAGTGGGCCTGGATCACCATCCACTAATTGGACCTTGCCCCAGTGCTGGGGGCTATAAATACCCTCTCACTTGAGAGGGTCAGGTAATTCATTCGTTCCCACTTCTTACTTGCTTTCTTGCTCTTGCCTCTTCTTACTTTGGCATCAGAGTGTCTTGCAAGTATCCCCCCTCTTTCTCCATCAACCGCAGTTGCAGACTGGGCCGTGACACCTTCTGATCAGGTACGATCATTTAGGAATAAGTGTTAGCAAGACTAATATTGTTATAGATATTTAAGGAACTATCTTTTCTTTAGACATAGACTGTTGGTGGTGACACCATGGGAAATAAGGTGCTTATTTTGTTACCTCGTCTTATAATGCCTTATTTTATGTTAATTTGACATAGTTGAGCCTTTTATAAAGTGATTTTCTTCTCATGGAAACTCTTTAAAGGCTAGATTCCAACGAGAGAACACATTTTTAAGCTGACATGTCATACTCGATCTCAATAGTATTTCATGTGATTTTTGTAGTGGTCCTTTAGAGTTTTATTCTATACTCTTTGTGACTTATGAGGTAGTAGATTTGTTGTGGTATAGAATTTTTACGTGGCTTATGGATACCGTTAGTGGTGACGCCATGAGAAATAATGTGTTTATTTAGTTATGTCGGCTTATAATGCCCTATGTTATGCTAATCTTACTGTTGGCACACCCACAAATACAATGGATATGATTTTCCCCTAAATTTCAAATAGCTGAGCCTTTTCTAAAGTGGTTGTCTTTTCATGGAAACTCTTCTATGGAAATATTCCAACGAGAGAGCACATTCTTAAACGGCATGTCTTACTCGATCCCAATAGTATTTCATGTGGTTTGTGTAGTGGTCCTTTAGAGTCGTATTCTCTACTCTTTATGACTTGTGATGTGGTGGATACATTGTGGTATAGGAATTTTAGGTAGCTTGAGTGTTCTTTGCTCTTTCCTATGAATCTTTTTTCACCGTTTGAGGGCTTTTCTTGAAATGATGTTATTTTTTTCAAACACGCCTTTAAAAAATGAGGATTCAAGAGATAAGAGTGTTTTATCTTCTTAGAGATTTTATTTTTGTAGTTTTTGGCCTTCTCTTGTACTTTCTATGACTGGAGGGACAAAGATATTATAAATTTGAGTTATAGCAATTTGAGAGTTTTTACCCGATTCTTAGAGATGGATCCTCTTCATGGTGATTCTTGATGTTAGATTCTAGCAAGTTATTTTATTTTAGTGTGATGGTTTTAGCTCAATTTCTTCCATTGATGACTACTCTTTTAGGGGTTTGTTTTTCCCTTTTGTTTTTGCTTTAAGGTGGGTTTTTTAAATGTATTTTGATGTTATATGTTGATAACATTAGTGCATGTTGTTTGATTTTTTGTAAGTACTTTGAAAATAAGTACAAATTTAAATTCTGGCAACAGATACTTAATGTCAAAGTGAATGTTATGACACCGGTATCTGAAAAACTGTTTAACAATCTAAATAATAAATTAAAAGTAGTAAAGAAGACAATCAATTGTTAACCTAGTTCAGTATGTAACTACACCTACATTTGGGGGCTACCAAGCCAGGGAGGAAATTCACTATAAGAGGTATTAATTCTGGAATAAACCAACAGTTTATCTCCTTCACTTAAGACCTACCCAATGCAACTTCAATCTAAGTCCTACTTAGATCTGAGTTCCTACTCACTCCCCCTCAATCACAGCAATGATACTAATCTAATACTTAATAGAATTGTGAAGACATTCTTCAATACACATGCTTGATTTTGCTTCAAGGCTTTAATCAAGAGACACAACACTCGTGCTTCAAATATTTGAGTGATAAAACTACCCTTACAACCAAATCCTACTCCAAGGTACTTATCAAAAGATAATTTCTTGGCTCACAAGAATTACTAAAACACAGTTACAATCTGCCTTCTTCTACTTCTCAAAAAGTGCAGCTCACATAATCAGGGTTAGTGAGATAATATAGAAGCATTAGAGACTTCATCTTGGGCTTCCACAAAAATAGCTAGGGTTAACCAAAGTTAACCTAAGGACTTGGTCTTTGCAACACAACAAATTAGGGTTAAACAAGGTTAACCTAATGTCCACCTGAGCATATGATCTAAACATGAAAATCCAGCTCAGAACAACCCAACAGAATCCTGAAAACTCTCAGGAAATAAGAATCTGCATAATGACTTATTCAGTACAGGATGTCTTAACATTAGTCATGACATCTACATCCTGCTTACTGATCTTGCAGAATCCAGTACATTTGATCATAGCATAAGCATTGTGTTATGCAAACATACTGAGCTGTACCTGTAAAACACTCCTTCTGCAGAATTTGTCTTCAACCCAGAATGTCATGACATCAGTCAGGACATTTTCATATTAATATGGTTTTACCAAAAATTACAGCCAACACAAAAACACTTACAAACTCCCCCTTTGACAAATTTTTGGCTAAAACAACTAAACTATCAGAGATCAACTAAAAGCAGCAGAATTTTAAAACAGCTAAACTAAATCTATCAAACACCCAAGTAAGACAAATTCAACCTAATTACTTCTCCCCCTTTTTAGCCATAAAGGGGCCAAAGGTGCCGTTACAAATTCCCAGTATTCATAAGTTATACAAGCAGCAGAAAAACAACAGAAATCCAAGTAACCAAATCAACAAAAAGAACAAACAAAAACATCAGAATAAGAACATAAGAGCATCAGCAACAGTGAGAATCAGCAGCAATCTTCACCCACCAGCAAACAAGAGCTTTAGGCAATGTCATCTCCTGTGAAATCATTGTCTTCAGCAGCATCTTCAGTGGAATTTCTTGTAGAGCCATCATGTTGTTCTTCATTAGCATCCTCTTCCAGCCTTTCATCCTCAACCTCTATGTCATCCTTCTTCTGTTCCAGGGCAGTGATCAACTCTTTAAGTGACCTCTTTCTAGCCTCAAGCTCTCTGCAGGTTTCTCTCAATACAGCAATAACATCAACTTTCTTGGAAGTAGTTTTGACATTTTATGTCTCAGCAGATGTCATAACAATGTCAGGGACATGTGTTCCCTGAAACAGCTTATAATGGAAACCAAGAGTAGGGGCTCTTTTGCAGACTGAGTCCTTTTCTACCAGGATGTCAGGATACTGATCAATAATTATACCACATAGGAGGGAGGGAAAAGCTATAGGACCTTTGATAGCATAACTTTCAGCATGTTTCATTGTTTGCTCAAATATGTACCTGTCATAGTCAAACTTGGTTCTGGTTCCAATAGCATAAATAAATCTCCCTAATCCAGAAGAGATAGTAGATATGTGGTTGGTAGGAACCCAGTTGGCTGCTCCTATCTTGTGTAGCATAGCAAACTTTACACTTAGTTTGATGGTAGACAACTTCCCTTTTAAAGGCCAATTCTTTACTTGCTTGGCAGTGATTACTTGACAAACTTAGTTGTCAGTGACTTCTAGCTCAGGCTGAGCTTTAGCAGACCTTCCCAAAAACTTGTTGATCAAAGATGGGTAGAAATTAACCTTCCTTCCTCTAACATACACTCACCTAAAGTCTTTTGATTTTCCATCAGCACATCCATCAGTTAAATTCACAATAAATTCTTTGACAAGAATTTCATAACATCTAGAGAATTGAGCAACTGTTTTCATCAATCCAGCAAACTGGATGAGGTCTATTACTTCCTTGTAATCAAGAGCATTGCTGTTCCGCTCTCTTTCTAGGGCAATTCTCTTCAAGAAAACATATTTCCACCTCCTAGCACTTTCAGGATAATGGAAAGAAATATTATCAACAGGAACATCAGGAACCTTAGCCAGCCTTCTTGTTGTAGGCTTCGTCCTGAGGGGAATGTCAGGGACATTGCTCTCAACATCAAAGTCAAAGTCAGAACTTTCGTCAGTTTCAGAGGACGCAGTGGCTTTCCTCTTCTTGGAAACTAATTTGTTCAAGGGTCTTGGAGGGCTAACAATAGCTATCTTTGATTCCACCTTACCCTTTCCTTTTGAAGGGCCAACTGATTGTTTCTTGGTAGCACCTACTCCAGCCTTTCTCTCAAGCACAACCTTCCTTGAACAAACTTCAACAGCCTTCCCTTTGGAGAGGCTTTGATCAACACCTTGTTTATCTTTTCTAGTCATCAGTCTTCTTGCTATGCTAGAATTAACAGTAGCAATCAAATCATTATTAGAAAAGTCTTCATCAAGATCTACAATAGGAGTATCACCAGCCTTATCAGTAGTAGTCTGATGATCATCAGATTTTACAGGAGATTCCTCAATGTTGTCGTCCTTTGTCTCAACATTTTGATTGACATTGTGATCACTCCCTATGCTAGGGCTAACCGTTTCTTGATTCAGGGGTACAGGTACACCAGGAATAACATGGTTTTCAATAAGGATTCTAGTAACTAATCTAAAAATCGCTTGGTGGACATAAGCAGTACCTTCCCTATTAGATATTTCAGGGGGAACAAAGGATAAAGTTTGAGAAAATTTACCAGAAGGTGAAGCCTGCGATCTTCTTGCATGCGGAGTTCTCATCTTCTTCACTTTAGTAGGATCAGCTGCCATCACACGGAGTGGTGTTATCTCAAGAGCATCGTTGGGATTCATGTTTTCCCTAGAATCTGTGTCAGTAGATGAGGAAGAGGTAGTCTTCTGCGATGATGATGATAGAGATTGTTGTGACATCTTGATGAAGAAAGAGTGCAAGCGTAGGCAAGGTTTAAACTTTCTTTTGTGAAAGTGGAGAGTGATAGTATAAATAGTGTGTGAGAGAGAGAGAGTATACATGTGTCTATTCCTCTTCTGAAATATTTGGAAAGAAAGAGGAAAACATGCTATTTGCCCAATTAAAATTAACTTAAATAAAATATCTCTCTCAGCCCTTGTATTAAACAAAGTTAATTGCTACAACTCTTCATATTGGCAAATACCCAGCTTTCCCCTTAAATTTTCAAACTGACTAGCATCCAAGGCCTTGGTAAAAATATCAGCCAGCTGTAGGTCAGTGGCAACGTGCTCCAATGTAATCACTTTCTCTTCCACAAGATCTCTGATGAAGTGATGTCTAATGTCAATATGCTTAGTTTTGATGTGCTGTATAGGGTTCTTGGATATATTAATAGCACTCAGGTTGTCACAGTATAATATCATGACACTTTGTGTGACATTGTACTCAGACAACATCTGTTTCATCCAGACGATTTGAGAACAGCTGCTACCAGCTGCTATGTACTCAGCTTCAGCAGTGGATAGAAAAACACAATTTTGTTTCTTGCTGAGACAAGAGATAAGGTTGTTCCCTAAGAAGAAACATCCTCCAGAGGTACTCTTTCTGTCATCAGCACTTCCAGCCCAATCAACATCACAATAACCAGACAAGATAGGATCACATCCATGAGAGTACAGCATACCATAGATGTAGGTTCCACTCACATACTTCAGAATTCTCTTCACTTGGTTTATGCGACTTACCTTGGGTTCAGCCTGGTACCTTGCACATACTCCAACTGCAAAAGCTATATTAGGTCTGCTGGCTATTAAGTATAGCAGACTTCCTATCATACTTATGTACAAGCTTTGATCCACACTGGTGCCACCTGTGTCTTTGGACAGCTTTAGATGAGTAGGAGCAGGAGTTCTTTTATGACTGGCATTCTCCATCCCAAACTTCTTGACAATATTCTTGGCATACTTGCTTTGAGAAAGGAAAATTGAATCTTCCATCTGTGTGACTTGTAGCCCAAGAAAGTAGGTCAATTCTCCCATGAGGCTCATTTCAAATTCAACTTGCATTTGATCAGCAAAATGTTTAACCATTTTATCTGACATTCCTCCAAACACTATGTCATCCACATAGATTTGAGCCACCATGATTTTTTCTCCTTCAACCTTCACAAAAAGAGTTTTGTCCAATCCTCCTTTCCTGTAACCTTTGTCAGTAAAGAATTTTGTCAACCTTTCATACCAAGCTCTAGGAGCTTGTTTCAGACCATATAATGCTTTTCTCAATTTGTATACATGATCAGGACAGTTTAGATCCACAAACCCCTTAGGCTATTCCACATATACTTCCTCATTTAAGTACCCATTTAGGAAGGCACTTTTCACATCCATCTGAAACAGCTTGAACTTCAGAAGACAGGCAACTCCCAAGAGTAGTTTGATTGACTCCAGCCTAGCTACAGGAGCAAAAGTTTCATCAAAGTCAACCCCTTCAACTTGAGTGTATCCTTGGGCAACTAGCCTTGCCTTATTCCCGGTGACAATCCCTTCAGCATCAGACTTGTTTTTGTATATCCATTTTGTTCCAGTGATATTTGTTCCTTCAGGTCTAGGAACTAACTCCCATACCTCATGTCGTTTGAACTGGTTCAATTCATCTTGCATGGCACCAATCCAGTATTCATCAGTCAAAGCTTCTTTAACATTCTTTGGTTCAATCTTGGACACAAAACATGAGTTTGAGATGATTTCTCTAGATCTTGTAGTGACTCCACTGTTAGGATCTCCTATTATGAGTTCTTTAGGATGATCTTTCTGAATTCTGATGGAAGGTTCTTTGTTAGCTTCTTTGATTTAGACTCTGATGAAGTAGGATTAGAAACATCAACTTTTGTAGACACTTGTGTGGGAGTGTCAAAGAATGTCTCAACATTATATGGGACATTGGCTTCCTGATGGTGATCATCAACTATGAAATTTATAGATTCCATCATAACTTTGGTCCTAGAATTGAACACCTTATATGCTCTGCTGTTGGTAGAGTATCCCAGGAATATTCCTTCATCACTCTTAGGGTCCATTTTTCTCCTTTGTTCACGATCTGTCAGAATATAACATTTGCTCCCAAAGACATGGAAGTACTTCACAGTAGGCTTTCTCCCTTTCCATATTTCATATATGGTGGATGATGTTCCCTTTCTCAATGTGACCCTGTTATGGACATAGCAGGCTGTATTCATAGCTTCAGCCCAAAAGTGGATAGGAAGCTTCTTGGCATGTATCATTGCCCTAACAGATTCCTGTATAGTTCTATTTTTCCTTTCCACAACTCCATTTTGCTGAGGAGTTATAGGTGAAGAGAACTCATGATTGATCCCTTCTGAAGAACATAACTCATCAAACTTACTATTTTCAAATTCCTTTCCATGATCACTTCTGATCCTGAAAATGCAGCCTTTCTTTTCTCTTTGAAGTCTTTTGCACAGTTCTTTAAAGACATCAAACACATCAGATTTTTCTCTAATGAAGTTTATCCAGGTGTATCTGGAAAAATCATCCACAACAACATAGGCATACCTTTTTCCATCAAGACTTTCTACCTGCATGGGACCCATCAAATCCATGTGTAGAAGTTCTAGAACCTTGGAAGTGGTTAAATGTCTTGTCTTTGGATGTGACATCCTAGTTTGCTTCCCAACCTGACATTCACCACAGACTCTTCCTTCATCAATCTGAAGCTTTGGAATCCCTCTGACAGCCTCCATGGCTATGAACTTTTTCATCCATCTAAGATGTAAATGGCCAAGTTTTTGGTGCCACAGTTTCACTTTCTTTTCTTATTTGGCTATGGAGCACACAGAAGAGTAGTTGGTGCCCTTAGACTCCCATAAGTAACAATTGTCTTTTGATCTGACTCCTCTCATTACAACTTCTTGTTTTTCATTTGTAACAAGGCATTCAGACTTGGTGAAGTTGACTTTGAATCCTAGATCACATAGTTGGCTGATACTTATGAGGTTAGAAGTTAACCCATTTACTAGTAATACTTCATTCAGGTTTGGAACTCCAGGGCAGTCCAATTTTCTAACACCTTTGATTTCTCCTCTAGCTCCATCTCCAAAAGTGACATAGCTGGTAGTATGAGATTTGATGTCACTCAGCAGATTCTTGATTCCATTCATATGTTTAGAACATCCACTATCAAAGTACCAGTCTTCTTTGGCAGAGACTCTAAGAGAGGTGTGAGCTACCAAGGTTGCAGTCTTTTTCATGCATTGTTGTTTATTTGGTGTCCTGTTAGTTTTAGGTTTGACATGTGGAGTCTGGTTAGGATATCCATATAATCTGAAATGGAATGGTTTTATGTGGCCAAACCTTCCACAATAATGACATCTCCATCTTTGGTATTTTCTCTTCATGTCTCTTTGTCCTTGATGTTGAGCCCTATGTTGTGACATCTGTTTTGACATTTGTTTATCAGGCCTAGGTTTCTTCATGTCAAAAGCAGATTCCTTTGCAGCCACAAATCCTAGACCAGACATGTTTCTTTCATTTTGTCCAGTCTAAAGTATTTCTTCCAACTTGTCAGTTCCATTTGTTAACATCCTGACAGACTTTGTCATCTGATCCAGTTTGGAGTTCAACATGAGAACTTCTCCTTTGAGGTGACTTAAAGTTGCAATGTCTACCTTCTTCTCAGCCTCCAACTTCACTATGAGCTTCTTCTGCTTCTCATTTTGTTGGCAGACTTGACTCTCGATGCATGACTTCTTGTAGGAGTCGAAGTTCTTGATCAACTCCTCATCACTTGAATCATTGTCAGAGTTACAAACACCAGTTAGTGCAGTAACTAGTTTAGCTGATTCTTCTTCAGAGTCACTTTCTAAGTCACCGTCATACCAAGTGATAGACATTCCTTTCTTTTGTTTCTTTAGAAAGGTAGGACATTTAGCTCTAATGTGTCCATATCCTTCACATCCATGACATTGGATTCCTCTGCTTTGGTTTCCCTTTTCTTCAGGTTTAGTTCTTCTGCTTGAGTCATAGGATCTGCTAGTGTCAGGGGAAATGTTATTGACATTTGACCTTGGCTTCTGGTCCATTCTCTTGATGATTTTGTTGAACTATCTTCCAAGCATAGCTATAGCTTCTCATAGATTCTCTTCATCACTCTCCTTGCTTTCCTCTTCAGCATTGGATACAAAGGCTATGCTTTTATTCTTCTTGTCAACATTTTCACTGATTCCCATCTCAAATGTCTGGAGTGAACCAATGAGTTCATCTACCTTCAACTTGCAGATATCTTGAGCTTCTTCTATAGCAGTCACTTTCATTGCAAACCTTTTAGGAAAATATCTGAGAATCTTTCTCACCAACTTTTCTTCAGACATCTTCTCTCCCAAAGCTCCTGAAGTGTTGGCAATCTCCAAGATGTTCATGTGAAACTTATGAATGGTCTCATCCTCCTTCATCCTTAGATTCTCAAATTTGGTAGTGAGCATCTGAAGTCTTGACATTTTTACCTTGGATGTACCCTCATGAGTGGTTTTGAGAGTGTCCCAAACATCTTTTTCCAGTTCACACTGATGTACTATTATGAAAATGTTTCTATCAATTCCATTGAACAAGGCATTCAATGCTTTAGAGTTGCCTAGAGCTAACTCTTCCTCTTCTTTGCTCCATTCTTTCTTAGGTTTCAGGCTAGTAGTCCCATCTTTCTCAATTTTGATGGGATGTTTCCATCCTCTATCAGTAGCTCTCCAAGCTTTATTGTCCAGTGGTCATAGTTTGATCCATCCAGAATGGGTGGTCTGCTCCCAAATCCTCCTTCCTTGTCCATAACGCCAGAAAATAAAATTCCTAGATCTCACCCAGAAAAACAGGCAGGGTGCCTGCTCTGATGCCAATTGAAATTCTAGCAACAAATACTTAATGTAAAAGTGAATGTTATGACACTAGTATCTGACAAACTGTTTAACAATCTAAATAATAAATTAAAAGCAGTAAAGAAGACAATCAATTGTTAACCCAGTTCAGTGTGTAACTACACCTACATCTGGGGGCTACCAAGCCAGGGAGGAAATCCACTATAAGAGGTATTAATTCTGGAATAAACCAATAGTTTATCTCCTTCACTTAAGACCTACCTAATGCAACTTCAATCTAAGTCCTACTTAGACCTGAGTTCCTACTCACTCCCCCTCAATCACAGCAGTGATACTAATCTAATACTTAATAGAATTGTGAAGACATTCTTCAATACACATGCTTGATTTTGCTTCAAAACTTTAATCAAGAGACACAACACTCGTGCTTCAAAGCTTTGAGTGATAAAACTACCCTTACAACCAAATCCTACTCCAAGGCACTTATCAAAAGATAATTGCTTGGCTCACAAGAATTACTAAAACACAGTTACAATCTGCCTTCTTCTTCTTCTTGTTCTCAAAAAGCGCAGCTCACATAATCAAGGTTAGTGAGATAATATAGAAGCATTAGAGAATTCATCTTGGGCTTCCACAAAAATAGCTAAGGTTAACCAAAGTTAACCTAAGTACTTGGTCTTTAAAACACAACAAATTAGGGTTAAACAAGGTTAACCTAATGTCCACCTAAGCATATGATCTAAACATGAAAATCCAGCTCAAAACAGCCCAACATAATCTTGAAAACTCTCAGGAAATAAGAATCTGCATAATGACTTATTCAGTACAGGATGTCTTAACATTAGTCATGACATCATACATCCTGCTTACTGATCTTGCAGAATCTAGTACATCTGATCATAGCATAAGCATTGTGTTATGCAAACATACTGAGCTGTACCTGTAAAACACTCCTTCTGTAGAATTTTTCTTTAACCCAGAATGTCATGACATCAGTCAGGACATTGTCAAATCAATATGGTTTTACCAAAAATTACAGTCAACACAAAAACACTTACACAAATGATTTTTAACAGACCAATACTTTTATGTGTGGGAAAAATAACAATGTAAAACCAACCAAATTGCTTCAAACAACAACAAAATAATAGGCGAGAAACCATAGAAATTGTAAAAATATGTACAAATGATTTTGTGAGGTATTGGATCGAACTCTATTGGGTCGAAGGATAGTTTCTGCTTCGACAGGATTGAGCATGTCGTCGAAATTTGTTCACATGGTGGTGTCGAAGACCTCTATACTGTAGTCGAAATGTGTTCTACTATGTGGGTGTCGAAATGCTAGGATTGTTAGTATTTCTAATTGGGCCTGTTTGTTATGTCCAATTGTTTAAGTTAGATTGTACCCTAAGTTAGCTTGTAATGGGTATTTGTGATAAAATCCCATTAGTTTAGTATGTTAGGTTTATTTAAAATAACACACTAGTCTCTCATCAATGCATGCTGCAAATCCTAATTTAGGGTGAGAGGGTTATTTGTTATTCTTGTAATTTTATTTTGGAGATAAAGGAAAGAATGTCAGTTAATAACCAATAACTTGTGTTCATCATATTCCTAATATTTTCTACCCTTGTTTGTCTATTGATCATTAAGAAACAAGTTTATACTATGTTCCTAAGGCATCCGATTCACAACAAATTGGTGCGGTGAGTGCGGAGAAGATGCCTTCAACAAAGTATGAGATTCAAAAGTTCACCGGAGTGAACGATTTAGGTATGTGGCGCTTGAAGATGAAAGCCCTACTGGTTCAGTGGGATTGTTTGGAAGCGTTGAAGGGAGAGGCATCCATGAATTTTGAGTTAACTGCAACTGAGAAGACTGTGATGATAGGGAAGGCCCACAATGCATTTTTGTTGAGCCTTGGTGGTAAGGTTCTTCTACGGTATCAAAGGAGACGACGAGGGTATGGTTATGGGTGAAACTTGAAAGTTTGTACATGACTAAATCGTTGGTAAATCGACTCTACCTGAAGCAAGCTTTGTATTCATTCAAGATAATTGAAGACAATGTGTTAACTGAGCAGTTGGATATATTCCACAAGCTGATTCGTATCCTTGAAAATATTGATGTGAAGATCGATGATGAAGATCAAGTGTTGTTGATGTTGTGCGTTTTGCCCATAACACATGCTCACTTTAAAGAAACTCCCTTGTATGGAAGGGAGTCCCTGAACTTTGAAGAAGTTCATCAGCCTTATATTCAAAAGAAATGAACGAATGAAAGCAGTATAAAATTTTGACGGTTGGTGAAGGTTTGGCTGTTAAAGGAAAATTCTTGCGAAAGGATAGTAAGTTCGATAAGAAGAAAGGTAAAAGTCAGCAAAAGTCTTATAGTGGCGAAGCATCTGGTATTCGATGTTATCATTATAAGAAGGAGGTTCACACAAGAAAGGTCTACCTTGAATGCCTAAAAGATCATGGAGGAAAGGCTAATGGCAATGCAACTATTGTTCAAGATAATCCTGACTCATCTGATGTTCTTGTGGTTTCGAGCAGCAACTCTTCTAAGGAGTGGATTCTTGATTCTGGGTGCACTTGACACATGACTCCAAAAAAAGATTTGTTTGAAGAATTATGTGATAAAGATGGTGGATTTGTATTACTGGGAAACAACAAAGCTTGCAAGATTGCAGGTGTTAAATTTGTGAGGTTCAAGCTCCATGATGAGTCAATAAAGTTGTTGACTGAAGTCAGGTATGTACCTGATTTGAAGCAGAATTTGATTTCTCTTGGTGAATTCGATAAGAAAGGATATGTTTTCCAAGGAGAGAAAAATATGCTAAGAGTCATGAAGGGGGTGAAGGAATTCTTGAGAGGCATGAATAAAGAAGGCTTGTATACCTGATCGGTAAAATAGCAAGTATATTATTTTCTCTGATGTTGTTATAGTAGGAAATTCCCAAGATATCGATCTTAAGGACTGCGAGAAAATATTGAGCTATTTTAAATTCAAATGAATAAAAACAAGAGTTGTTGTTTGATTCAGAGAACACCTTGCACAATTAACTAGCAAGAAAATAAAATGGTTTTCTTAATCAAAATAAAAAACATGCTAGGGAGAGTGGTTGATTTGGCTTGCAATGCTACGAACCCTAATTTTCTCAAAGATAACTATGTGTTTTCAATTATCAACCTCTAGATTGTTTTTCCTAAGTCCTTAGTGAAAACCCATTGAACTTTCAATCATAGTCCAATACCAATGACGATAAAGAGTGAATTCAAGCAATTTTATTATCAAGGTTATCAATGGTGATTAAAGGGTATCACTAGTCCTAGGTGATATCTACTTTTATCCAATTATGCAAAAACCCTAACAACTACATTCTTGTACTTGTTAGCCGTAGGTCATCCTCAATTCGTCCGATAGAGAAAGCATAATAACGTTGCAAAATTGAATTGAATAAAAATAAAAAATTTGATTGATACTTAAGGATTCATAGTCAATACAATACCAAATCAGGACCACCCCCTAGCATTGGGGGGTTTAGCCTCTCATAATTTTCAAGATAAACAGAATAAATAAGGAAAGGGAAAAATTAAGGGTTTTTGGGCTCGACACTCATGTTGTGTTTTTCGCCTTTGTGCTCAACTATGACACTGGGGATTTCCTTAAGACATATTCTTTTAATTCACTCCTTTTTCTTTGAATGCTTAGAATATCTGAGTATTTCATCGGGCAACTATTTTCTTTCTTTTTTTTTGGGATATTCAAATCCACAAAATTTCTTTGCATAATTTCCTTTTCTTCTCTTTTTTTCTTCTTTTTTTTTCTTTTTCACTTGCCCTCTTCTTTGATACGTGATAACAAGAAATCGTATCATATATTTGCTATGAAATTAGCCCGTTTTAACATCGCACTGATCCATTTAACTCCCGAATATTCCGAGTTTTTCATGTCTTTTTGCAGGTACCACATATCTCAGGTCAAATTAGCAGAGAAGATCAAATAAACAAAGTAAACATGCAAGATCATAAGGAAAAGAATCAATCTGCCAAAATCTACAGATTTTGCTGATATGACGGTCGTCACACATGTGCCACGGTCGTAAGGCATTACAAAGACGTGTGACACTCGTCACATACTTGCCACGACCGTCACGCGCTATTTCTCAAAGAAGGCCCGTCACACACCCTCCACGACCGTAACACGCTAAAATTCAACTTATACTGAACGTGGAGACATGGGCAAGCAAAGGAAGAGTCTCAACTGACTCTTGAAAATCCTCAACCACGACTCACGCTCACCTTCCTACTTCTTCTCAGCATTTCAAACCAAAGCCCACGATGAGATTCCAACTGCTACTTTTGTTTCTCTATAAATAGCAGGAGTTCCAAGGAAGAAAGGGAGAGCATGATTTTTCAGTTTTACCTTGCGGAAGCTCTGCCGAAATCAAACCTCATTTTCCAGTTTTTACAATTTGTTCTTGCAATTTAAATTCCTTTGTTTTTGTACTGCCCAATAACAATTTCCAACATTAGGAAATTGTTATTTTTAGTTAGGAATTGTTTAAGCCACAGACCTTGTTATTATTCCGATTCCGAAGTTCCGAATTTTCGACTTGTTGAAGGAGGACGTGAGGAGATTTATTGTATTTCAGGTTTTTACTGCATTTGATTTTAAGCACAATTTAATTATTTATTATAAGTTTTCATTAATTATTCAAAATGCATGCTTTACTATTTTTTAATTATGTTTCCTGTATGTTTGATTTAATAACTATGGCTAGCTAAATTTCCTGTGTCGGTGTGTAGTAGTAATGACAGTAGGCACTTAATTATTCCTAAGCTAAAATCTTAATCGACTTAAATTCTGGTTATAACTTTTTGTAATTAAAAATAAACCTTTTTGTTACGAAAGTAAGAAAAGTAGAATAGGTTAGGATCGAGACCACGAAAGTGTGAGGTTTTAACCGGATAGCTAAAGTTAGGCATTCGATTTAAATACAGCGAGAGCGCTTTAAAACGAATTAGATTTAATTAAGTTTTCAAAGAATATTTTCTAAACACTTATGGGCTAGCGAGAACAGACATAGGGCTTTAGGAGTATAATCCGAGATAAGACCACGAAAGTGTGAGTTGAGGGTTTTTAAACTAATAATCTCTACAGAACAATTAATTTAACCATCTTTATACGCTTAGGTTCGATTAAATCCGCTTAGGTCCACTCTATTACATACCGACCGCTTCATCATTATTTCTTTAAACCAATTAGTTTTACTTTCCCTTACTTCCCAAAAACCAAACGTGACATTATCCGCCTTAGCTAAATTAGCATACTTTTATAGCACTAGAGTGATTACGAAGTCCCTGTGGGTTCGACATCTTTTTATTACTACCGTGATAGACTGTGCACTTGCAGTTAAAATACCGTTAGACACATTAGGTCGATCGCACATCAATACGTACCACCCCAAACTTATTATTTTACATAATCTGAAAAATTCAACACAAATGTCGAGCAAGGGTATAAAGTGTTTGGCCATGGGATACATATGTGGTTAAAAAAATAGGACAAAGGCTCAACAGGGGTTAACAAACGATGAACATATAATTATGGATGGCTAGAAAGGCTAAATGGGAAAAACAAACAAATGCCTCAATGCGTGTCCTCATAATGTGATGTGTCAGTAGAATAGATGCAAAACCAGAGCGATAAATTCATACCTGAATGAACTCTCATGATGATTATTTGTTGTGTTTGGCCTTTCTGTAACCTCACCAAGTTGGATAAGCTCACAGGTTCCAACGCATTCTTTGTGTCATGTGGTTTCTTTTCCGGTTCAGGTTCCCCTTACAGCTTTCTCAAACAAGCGTCACCAAGTTGCGTCAACAGTTACTTTTCTTCAGCTGCGTCAGCTTCCAAGGTGCCTTGAGAGAGCAAGATCAGATTGCATCGTTCATCGACTCACTACTTATTCCACTCATTCATCCGATCTTCATCAATCAATCTACAACTTATTGAAAACAAAAAAAACAAACCAACATAAACTATAACAAAATTCAAACAAACAGAAAACAAAAGCAAAATCAACATGAAAGAAACATGAAAGAACCCACCCCCATACCTGAGCCAAACATTGACCTCAATGTTTTTGCTCAAAAGCGGAAGGGACTCACAAGTCTACTGTGGTGGCGGAGGAGGGTGAGGAAAATGCGACATGAGCTTCCGCAGCATGTTCTGCACATCATCAATGGCAGCCCTCTGACAGAGCAGCTCTGCATCCATCCTAACAATCTATGTGCCCAACCAGAAAAGCTCCATACCCTGATGTGTCTGCTCAGCCTCAAACTGGTCCATCTTAACCTATCCTGAAGATGATGATCCCTCACCCTGTTGGCGCGGAGCCCAAGGTGGAGGAACCGCCCGTTCTCGAATAGATACATCTGCATCCACCGCCTCACCTACAATGACATCATTGTCGTCCCCCTCAACAGGGTTAACAAAAATATATAACCAATTAGCATCTTCAGAAATATCAGTTCTATTAGGATTAGGCAAGCTCAAAAGTGCACGTCTCCGACTGACCAGCGCATAACCATTCTGACTTACCTCCAACATCCTTTGCTGACATAATGATTTGAGGTCTAACTTACTCAAAGACAGCAACGGTTTTTCCGCATCAGTTTCCGGTCTACAACCACAATACGCAGCAATCTGAGTAATTAAACCACCCATAGAAATAGCACCTGAACTTGCACGCCCTATGGCACCTAAATGGTCAGCTGCAAACGCAGCCACATTTACGGGTTCACCATTGACCATGGCATGCAGCATGTACAACTCCCTTTTTGAAACCATGACCGTACTGTCACCCCGTCCAAACAATGTGAAGGCTAGCCTTTTTTGAGTGTGCCTGAAGCACGGGTTTTGAATCCACGAGGCCTTAGCACTCCTGGGTTCATACTGATGTAAACCTGTAATGGATGCCTAGAATTCACCTATAGGAAACTCAGATGGTGCAGCTTCATGTCCCACTAAGGGTAACCGAAGACACTGACCTAGTCAGATAATAGACATAGTATATTTCTACTCATAGAGCCGGAAGGACATTGTACCAAAGTACTCCATAGAAGACCATGTCCATTGATTTTCCAATTTAAACTCGACAGTACTTAGGAATTCTAAATTAATGTGCTCATAAGTTGGCGCATCATTGAGCATAAACTCTAAAATCCCCAAATTATTATACATTTGTGACACATTATCTAATAACCCTAAGGCACTCAAAGTAGAATCACAAACATACTTTGTCGGCATAAGCTTACGCTTAATGTGTGCCCGATACCTCTCAACGTGCTCATCCAATTCAAAAATAAATCCATGAGAATTCAGAGCACGCCTAGCCCTCTGCCTTGGCCGGGAAGCCTCTACCATCGTTTTTCCTCTATCCGCTCTTTTTGACTTCGGGGTCTTGAAAAGCATGTAAAATTGGCGTGGGCCCCACCCAAATTCGTGGTCTCTTCAAGTTATTGAAAAAAGTTCCCTGTCACGATATGCAACACCAGTCGTGTCTGCCTGCACGGCCATCCGTGTTGCGTTTCTGGTTTTTATATTGAAACCTACAGGGCGTGCAACACGGTTCGTGCACGCTCGGCCGTGTCACGCCCCTGGAAAATACATGTAGAAGAATTCTGGATTTTGAATGGGCTGTGTTGTATAGCACGGGCCGTGTTAACTTTTGCATTTATTTTGTTTGTAAATTTCTTCTATTCTTGGCCTTTTCCTCTATGATCTTCTCTTGGATCAACCCTACTGCTCGCACCTGAATAAAACACAAACACACACACACACTGACAGAGAAGGAAAAGAAATAAATCATTAGTAAAACACGTGGGTTGCCTCCCACGAAGTGCTTCGTTTAACGTCGCATGGCTCGACGGTTCTTCATCTCATCAAACAAGACGAATATGATCCACAACTCTTGATACTTCCTCAGCATAGTAAGGATTCAACCTATGCCCGTTCACCTTGAATATATCCCCATTGGATTGGATTTTTACTTCTATCGCTCCGTGAGGAAACACTTTATACACTACAAAAGGTCCTGACCATCCGGACTTGAGATTTCCAGGGAAAAGCTTCAACCTGGAATTAAAAAGCAGAACCAACTGACCCTCTCCAAATTCATTCTTCTGTATCCGCTGATCATGCCATTTTTATGTTTGTTCTTTATAAACCTTGGCATTTTCGTAAGCCTGATTCCTGAATTCCTCTAGCTCGTGGAGTTGAAGAATTCTGGATTCACCAACTTTTGCAAGGTCACAGTTGAGGAATTTTGTAGCCCAAAAGGCCTTGTGCTCGAGTTCGAGTGGAAGATGACATGCCTTACCATAAATTAATTGATAAGGAGACTTACTTATGGATGTTTTGAATGCAGCCATAACGCATCATCTAGTTTCACCGACCAACCCCTTGTGGATGTGTTGAATGTCTTTTCAAGGATTCGCTTTATTTTTCTATTAGACACTTCAACCTGCCCACTTGTCTGAGGATGATATAGGGTAGCAATAGTGTGCTTCACATTGTACTTCTTTAACAAGTTTTCCATTAACTTTTCAAGAAGTGCGTTCCTTCATCACTGATTAGTGCTCTTTGCACCCCAAATCTTGAAAAGATGTTGCGATTTAGAAAGATGACTACTACCCTGGCGTCATTAGTCGAAAGTGCTACTGCTTCCACCCACTTGGAAACGTAATTCACAGCTACCAAGATGTAGTTCTTCCCAAATGATGGTGGGAATGGGCCCATGAAATCAATACCCCACGCATCAAATAACTCTACTTCAAGCATACCTTTTTGTGGCATTTGGTTCCTCTTTGAGATGTTCCTTGTTCTCTGACACCTGTCACATTCTTTCATTATCCCTTGAACATCTTTGAATAGTGTAGGCCAGTATAATCCTGATTGGAGGACATTGGAAGTTGTCCTATCTCCACTAAAATGTCCTTCATACTCTGAATTATGGCTAGATTTTAGGACATCTCCCTGCTCTTCCTCCAAGACTCATCTTCGAACCAATCCATCTATTCCTTTCTTATACAAGAATGGCTCGTCCCAGAGATAAAACCTGCAATCATGCAAAAACTTTTTCTTTTTGTTATAATCAAAATCATCAGGTATGACACCACCTACTAAGTAGTTTGCATAATCTACAAACCACGGGACTCCCATCACAGCAAGGATTCGTTCATCAATAAACTCATCCTTGATGGGGTGTGTTTTCTAAGTCTCTGATATTAGTGACATTCGGGATAAGTGATCAGCTATTGTGTTTTCACCCCCATTCTTATCCCAAATCTCCAAGTCAAATTCTTGCAGTAGCTTAATCCACCTCAGCAACCTTGGCTTTTATTCCTATTTGGAAAAAAGATACTTCAAAGCAGCATGGTCAGTATAAACAATTACCTTTGTCCCTAACAAATAGGACCTGAATTTGTCGAAGGCGTACACCACTGCCAATAACTCTTTCTCTGTAGTGGCATAGTTTATCTGAGTAGGGTTCAACACATGACTCGCACAGTAAATCACATGTAATAGCTTTTCTCTTCTTTGTCCAAGCATTGCTCCCTCTGCTATGTCACTAGCATCACACATGATCTCAAAAGGTAGGGACCAATCAAGACGATGACTATAGGAGCAGAGACCAACTTGGTCTTTAATGTTTCAAAAGCTTCCCCATATATTTTATCAAACATAAACGAAGTATCTTTCAGAAGCAGACTAGTCAATAGCTTCGCAGTTTTTGAAAAATCTCTTATGAACCTGCGGTAGAATCCCGCATGTCCTAAGAAACTCCTTATCCACTTATCATTAACAGGTGGAGGTAAATTTGTTATTACCTCTACTTTTGCCTTGTCTACCTCAATGCCCCGATGCGAAATCTTGTGACCCAATACTATTCCTTCTCTCACTATGAAGTGGCATTTTTCCCATTTGAGGATTAGGTTGGTTTGTTGGCATCTTTCTAGCACCAGAGATAAGTTGATCAAATACTCATTAAAGAAAGGACCGAACACAAAAAAATCATCCATAAACACCTCCATGTTCTCCTCTAGCATGTCAGCGAATATAGACGTCATACATCTTTGAAATGTTGTTGGTGCATTACACAAGCCAAATGGCATCCATCTATAGGAGAAAAATACCATATGGACATGTGAAAGTTGTCTTCTCTTGATCTTCAGGGGCTACAACAATTTGATTGTAGCTGGAATACCCATCCAAGAAACAATAGTAGTCATGACCATCCAACCTCTCTAACATCTTATCAATAAAAGGAAGAGGGAAGTGATCCTTCCTTGTAGTCGTATTCAATCTTCTATAATCTATGCACACTCTCAATCATGTAACTGTCCTGGTTGGAATCAACTCGTTTTTCTCATTCACTATGACTGTTATTCCTCCTTTTTTGGCACTACATGAACAAGACTTAACCATGAACTATCGGATATTGGGTAAATGAGCCCCGCATCGAACAACTTCACAACTTCCTTACGCACAACTTCCTTCATGGTCAGATTAAGTCTCCTATGAGGTTGCACTACTAGCTTCTGATCATCTTCCATTAATATTGATACATCTCTATCTCAAATAAATAAATACATTTCAAATAAGTTCATAAAGAGAATTATAAAAAATAGACATTTTATAAAGCATGCCACGATTTTTTATTTATTTTGAAGTTATAGATGCCACGAAAAATTTATACTAGAGAAAGAAATTTCACGTGTAGAATATTTGACCGGATAAATTTTATTTATTTTTAGATTATTGGAATTAATGGATAATCAATGTTAATTATGTAAATATCTTATTTCGCAGTAAAACAAAATAAATGAGGAGAAAATTATTGGTACTGGATAACATAATTCTTCTTAATGATTTCATTAATTATCCACTAAATAAAATTTAATAGTATTAATCATCACTATATATAAATTATTTTTTATTCTCAAAGTTACGAAATCTTTCATTTTCATACTACTACTATTCTCCTTTACTAAATTTATTCGTTATCTAATCAAAGTAATGATATTCTTCACTATATCATCTAAGAAAAATAATACAAAAGACAACATTTATATGAAATAAAAATATATAGTTAATACTTAATAACATATTTGCAAATCAAACTTCTTATATCACATATATAAAATGTTTTTTATTTCACATTTGCTCATGGCATAGATTTAATATCAAAATCAATCGCATAATAACTTATAATATTTTATAAAAATAGTTTTTTATGAGTTTAAATTTCATCGATGGGTATGAAATCGGTCCTATTTATAAGACATCATATAAATAATATAATAAATACAAATGGATTAAATAAGGAATGAAATTATTGAGAGAAAAATCATCCAATTATTCATAACAATTTTCTTTATTTATTATTTTAAGTCAAATTAATAGTAAAAATTTCATACCACAACAAAATTTAAAAATTATTCATTTATGATAAATATATTGTTTTAACAATATTTAATCTATAATATTGAGTGTCATAACCATCCAAATTTTGAAAATAAAAAGTTTAAAATAATCATTTATATTTCACTTTTTAGCAAGAATACATTTGTATTTATATTTGTTTATAAGATAAATCATATGAAATGACAAATAAACCTACATAAAAATTTAAAATTATATATAAATTATGTTTATTATGGTATTCTAGTCGGGGCGGAGACTCTAAGGGGCGGGAGATATTTATGTCACCCCTGTCTCTGAAATGCCTTCGAAGAAACTTTATTTCTCATCCCCATCCCTATGGGGGAAAAATTTCCCGTCTTTGGGGTCCCAAACAGAAAATCACCGCGAAGATCTTTGTTAATGAGGCAAGTTGACTTTCCTAAAAATGTCGGTAAGGTGAACACTTCAACGTACAAGTAAGTGAGATAACTTCAGAGTAAACTGTAATAATATGAATGAGATAATGCATGTTATGACACGTGATAGAGTTTATACATGATAAATGATTAAAATTGTCCCTACATGATCTGGCGTGTCAATGAGAGTCGTTTAATCAAATCTGATGGTGGTTGATGCATCAGTAACACAAATCAGGTACATAGTTCTCTAACGAGGTTCCACCTATTCATTGAATTTTTCTAATAATGCCTTGAGTTATGCAATTTAATTAGAAAAACACAACAAACACTTTTCCCCCTTTTGACATTTTCCAAAAGAAGAAAAAAGTGGCTAAAGTAGATATAGAGGAGCATACATACATAGCATACACATATATTAACCATACAAACCAGGGATAATAAAAATGATATAAATTCATGTCTACAAAGTGATAGATTAAAATTGTTCTTTGAAAACCTTTCCAATTTACACAACTTGTCAGGTTGAATTCTAGGAATTAAATCCACTGCAGTTACTACTTTCTATCTCTCTCTTCACATGTTTTTTTAATATTTTTTAAATAAATCCATCTAAAGGTCAAAAATGAATGAAAAACAAATCTAATGGTTGGTTTCTCTATTGACTGCAGTGATTATGGTAAATTATAACTGGATCATGGTCTGTGAATTCTGTGTTACTTCACTTGGAATATCCAACAATTCACAAATTTCAACATATGTTAACTTAATACCTTTACCCTTAATATATAAACAGAAAGTTTTTCCATGAAATTCAAGATTGTAGTGAAACCAATCTTACTAAATTAGGGTACACATGCCCATAAAAGCTTACAAATTCCTCTAATTTTTTGAAAATTCAGAAACTCAACAAAAGGGTAATGAGATAAATTATCAAGTGTGCAATAACTTTAATTAATAAGCTTCTTGTCAAACTATAATTTTCTGAATTTCTCCATCTCCTCAAGAGTGTTCATGAGTGTCAAGTGTGTCATGTCTCGAAGTAATAAGCCTCTTGATTTATTTTTGGAGAATTACTCATTGAAGCATTCTTGGTTCTGGGATCTCTTCTTTCAGAACTCATGATGAATTTGGAGTTTTTGGAGTTTTTGTGGGGTTTTTAGAGATTTTGGGATTTTTGGGGATTTTGAGACAAAAGATATGGAGTTTGGAGCAATAATTAGTATGATATGGAGATATTATGGGTTTCTTGAAAGCATCCCGCATTGAGAAATATATATTACTCCGGCTTGATTTATAAGCAAAGATTCTCTTTTTAGGTTCATTGAATAATAAATGTATCTGACCGAGAGAGTATATGAGAGTTTTAGTTTATGGTTTCTGACGTAGAGTGTGTTTGGTTACAGCGAGAGAAAATGAAAGTATAATGTGAAGCCAACACTTATATATGCGTACAAACGCGTTGTTGTATTCGGTTATAAGTGTGAGTATAACTTCATCGTTAGATATTTTGCATGATGTCAAAACTAGGAAAATTAAGAATTTATGTATATTGGATGGTATCTTTATGTCTTGTGGCACTCATTTGCATTAGGGGTTTTAGAAGCCATTAAAAAAATTGAAATTAACCATAGTCTCGAAAAAGTAATTTTTGCATAATTTTTGCTTGCATGTGTCGACATATGTGTTTCAGGTCGACAGATGCAAGTAATTTTTAAAGCATATAGACTCTTGGGAGATTAGGTAGACAAATACATGCATATAGACCGACACATACTGGAGCTTTTAGAAATCGTAGAAATTTTATTTTATATGCTAACGCATACGAATTTCAGGTCGGCACATATAGTGCTGTTTTTAAAGGAAAAACACTAATGTACTGCTTAGACCGGCACATCCATTTTTCAGATCGACATATACAATTAAATTTTTCTCTATGTGTAGATACATATGTTTTTTAGCTCGACGCGTACTACTTAATTGAGTATATTTTCAAGTCTTTTTAATTCTGAAAAATCCTTTTGTGCATCTAAGCCTCCACAACTATAAATACATCATTCATGCATCATTCCAACTTTATAATACTATAAACACTTACTGCATTTTCTCTTCATCTTCAACCTCCAACCTATTCATGCACACTATTAAATCACATATATTAATCTTTTCTCATGGTGCCATCTAGGAGAATTTTGATAATGTCCAATTAGGTTCTTGTGTAGGCAAGAATATTTGGTTGATATTTGTAGGGGTTTCATCTGGAAAAATAGTGGTTTTGCCCTCCAAGATAGTTAATAGATTTGGGGGCTTTCGTGCAAGACGTTCAAGAGAGTATTGCAGCTTAGTGAAATTCTTTGGAGATAAAGAATGAAAAGGAACCTTTGGGGAGAAAGAATACAAAGGAAGTAGCACGAGAACGAAAAATCAAATTGAATTCTTGTGTATAATAGGTACAATTGATCATGCATGAAAGCTTTGAAGATAAAGAAGCAAAGGAGTAGAAATATATATAAGTCAATTGGGATCTATTGTGTTTTGGTCTTTCTCAAGATCAAAATAGAAGAAGGGGTTGAATCAACAATAAACGGTTAGGGTTTGTAGGGTTGCTCTTGAAACACTTGTCTTGTGACGAATTTACGGATAGTAAGAATTATCCTAATTCTAAAATTGGAATTGGGGGAAGAAGTAGCCATAGTGAGGATGATTGGTGAACTTCATAAACAAATCCTTGTTTCTCTTTTTCTTATTGTTTTACTTGCTTCAATTTTCATATATCAGTTTGTCAAATAGAATTGAGTAATCGGTCGACTCGTACGAATTTTCCGTAACTATTTTTGTTTTGAATTGTGTGTTGATTTTCTTGTAATCACTTTTAATTATAAGTGCTTTCTTATATCAACACAACTCAAAGGAAAATTCTGAAAATTCAGACGCACACCAAGTGTTCGACAAATTGTATAGTTTGTTCTTTTGCTAGTTACCATTGGAAATAGTATTGCTATTAACTTGCTATAAACGATTAATACTTTGTTACTTGACTGAAGTTTATAAATTCAGTATTATATTGTTCGTTCCATAATTCCTTTTATATTTTCATATCCGACGTCTATTAATTAGGCAACAACATGTTAAATAGGATATTCTAACTTGCAGAAAAATAATGTTAAACATAATGTCCTATTCTGATCATTCGACATATTGGCTGAATTTTCTAGTTTATGTTGGTGTGTTACAAATCTTGAATATTATGAGAATATTACGATGATATATGTGTAGTCCAATATAAAGAACTCTGAAGTGTTTAACTAACATGTTTTATCACCATAAGAGATATGTCGAATAAATATGTCATATGCATAATCGTTCGACATAGCGCCTGAGATCAGCAAGACAATTGGGTTCTATTAATGTATTTCAAATGTAAAATATTCCAGAAATATTATGCTATCCTATGTGGCGTTCAGATTAAAGGAATAAAATATTCAAGCTGAATTTAAGGAGAATGTTTAGTTTCTAATTATATAGATAAATTAGGAAACTAATGATTGGAGTCTTATGATTTTGGAGATATATCTGCAGCCCTATTTGCAACAACCAACTGCAGTTTTGAAGTCTAATCCAGTCAAAAGATAGTTATAAATAGAAGGTTTCAAAGCCTAATGTATGCATGAAATGAATTGTAAATTTTATTTAGCCTTTAGGATTTGTGTTCCATCGATCTTGTGATCCACTCCATAGGAAAGTTGGATTATGTAAATTGTGAGTCACTCTTGTATTGT
Source organism: Vicia sativa (assembly GCA_021764765.1). Classification (NCBI taxonomy): domain Eukaryota; kingdom Viridiplantae; phylum Streptophyta; class Magnoliopsida; order Fabales; family Fabaceae; genus Vicia; species Vicia sativa. The sequence goes on from CM038793.1 coordinate 73,585,363, forward strand.
TTAATACTTAAGTTGGACTGATATTTGAGTTGTAACTATGAATCACACATAAAGGTTTTAAGCATATATGTGATTTTTGTTCTTGGCAGAAGCTTGTAACCAACTCTAAGTATTGGTCTTAGTCAAGAGTCTTATCTAAGTATTGTCATTGAAGTGTGTCTTCTAGAATTATTCTAACTTTGTTTAGAGTTATTACTGTCATGGCTTGTAACTGAAAGAGAAGTGATATGGGTCCCATATCTAGGAGTTCCTAGTAGAAGTATAGCACGAGTAGTGATTAAGTGATATGTTGTAAATAGAGGAGTTTAGCTTTGAATTGATATTGTCTAGTGGATTTCCTTCCTGGCTTGGTAGTCTCCAAATGTATGTGATCTTGCAGCGAAATAGGTTAACAATTTTATGTGTTCCTTTACTTTTATGCATTGTTTATTTTGTTCTTCTATGATCTAGATACGAGAATTTCAATTGGTATCAGTGCAGACAACCTATTATGTTCTGGGTAAGATCGGGGAAGTTATTTTCTAGTACAATTAACATGCTCGATAAGCTTACTGGTGTACTAAAGAAGGAATAAGAATGAGTAATTTGAAGAAGACATATTATGAAGTGATGATAAGAGAGTCTAATGGTTTCATTCCTACAACTTGTGACAGAGTCAAGGAATGCATAAGATTATTTCCAGAGACAAGAGGTGGAAGATCATCTAAAGATGATCAAGAATGATTTGTTCCAAATGCTAAAGTGAGCTTCTACTGCTACTGTTGATGTGGTTTAGAATGGTGTGTGGAGATGTCAGATATGATGTCCTAACATGTCTGTCTGACAGGCTGAGAATTTATTTTTATCAATGTTGATGTGTTTGCATACTCCACTGACTAAACTCTGATGTTTTATTTCACTGCTCTGTGGGGTGTGCTTTATTCCTTATGATGAGTGGGTGCTATGATATCTCTCCTAATATGCGAACTTGGGGAGTTCATATTGAGTTGATGTACTGGTTGTCTTTCTTGAGGAGGAGTAGTAATTATCTGTGACATGGCTAGTAATGGTCTTGTCTAAAGTTGTATGGGTTATTGCCTTGCTGGCGAGCTGTTGTGTCTCTATGTTGTGTGTTTCATTTATTTTCAAGACTATTTTGCTTTTTTTGTCATATGGAGGCTGTTTGCTTGGTACTTTAAGTTGTGACTGAAGAGTGGTTCTTCATAAATGTATCTGAAATCAAACATATGGTAGTACCTAGTTTCTCTGGTGCTGAGGCTTTAGGAAAAAGCATGATGATCTGTTCTCCTCTAAAGTTTATCCTATGATGTTGTCATAATTTGAAGATAACTGCAATCAGCATATGAAAGTTGCCAAAAATACTTAAGGATTATCTCTAAATGTATCTAAATTCTATAATTTATTTTGTGCATTTACTCTATCAGTTCCATAGTTTTTTTAAATGATTTTAAACTCTGATTTTATTAACCAAAAGTTTTCAAACTAAAGGCACTATTGTTGTCCCTCATACTAGCAAGCGAGTCCCGAATCTGATTAACCTGATGAAGATAACTTTTAACATATTCAATGATTCAACCGATTAAGGATTAAAATCTAGTTTTCAATTATTTGAAATATCAACGATTCGAGAGTTAAGAGATTTGAACATGGTTGAAGTTTGAGAAAAAAATATATTTTAAGAGAGACACACAATAACCTTTCATAAAATATCTGAGTTTTTTTTTAGTTTTAAAATAAAATATAATTAATAAAATAATTTTAGATGCAACTTATAACCTACCTATACCTACGCGAGAGATAAAATATATGTTAAAATATATGCAGGTATGTTGTATCTAAATCTACGGTTAATAATGTTCTCACTACATATGATCGTTACAATATGACATATTTCTTGTAGTGCTAATATGCATTCAAACTCTTATAATGTTGATCACTTTTCTTTTTATTTGTTATTTTTTAACTTAAATATATAATATATTTTATTTCTTAATATCAATAGTTATTTTTTTATGAAGAATTTAAAGGTATATCTTATGAATAATAATATTGTAACTTTTAGATTAAGTTTTAAAAGATTGATTTTGCGATTAAAAAAAATAGCAGCGTAACTTATTATGTGTTTTTCTTTTATTTCTATATTGATTTAATAGTTTCATAGAATAATTTTAAAAATTTCATCGTTTTCAAGTGTAACATTTGATACTCCAAAAAGCATTTATAGATTTTAGTTATCACTTTATTGATATTTCACTTTTTATATGAGATACAATTAAATTAACTACTACTACAAGTACATAATATTCAAATTGCATTATTTATTTTAGCTTCCCATAAATTCAATATATTTGTGACAGATCAGATGCTCTGTTGGTCTTGACGGCACAATTCTACTTGAAACAACAACAAATCATTGCGTAACAAGCTCCACTACTAAATCCTAAAGCTCTGCACTTTAGGACACAGTTACTATCGCATGCAACAATGCATGAATAATTTGAATTCTCTTGGGAATCCAGTGTTGCTCCTGCTTCCAATAATTAAATTCACAAACTAAAAAACTCTCTTTGATGTTAACAATGATGTACAAAAACTAACATACATGAAAAATGAAAAATAAAATATTTCCTTTAAGAACAAAAAAAAAATTGTTAATTTTCTTACCTGAAGCCATGACCAACGCAATGCAAAAAAGTCCCAATACAAGAGATTGCCAAATGAGCTTTGCCATTTTTGTTTCAAGATTTTCTTACAACTCTATTTTCTTTTGTTCTTGAAATATGCATAACAATGTTCAAGTTCTTTATATAGTACTTTTGGTTAGAACTCGGTGAATAAAATAGTATTTTTTATTTTAGGTTAATAGCTTTCTACACTCCTGTCATAGGAGCGTATTTTGGTTTTGCTTTCCTTAAAAAAAAATTAGTAATGAGACCTTAACAAATAAAGATTTCAGCTCCAAAGGGTCTGATGCATTTTTTTAGAAAAGATTTTATTATTTTGCCTATGTGGCAATCCACGTAGCTTTTCTTTTTATTTTTGAATTATTTTTTAAATCCAAGTAGCATTTTTATTAATTCTCATTCATTTAATTTTTTAAATATTATTATTTTTTTAATTTTTAATAATTTTTTTACGTTTTATTAAATTATTTTTATTATTTATTACTTAATTTTTTTTACGTTTTTTTTTAAATATTTTACGCTGAATTATTTTTATTTTTTTAATGAATTTTTGTAATTATTTTATTTTATAAAATTATTTTTATTTAATTAATATTTCTTAGAATTATTTATATAATAATAATAATAGAAAATTATTTATTATTTGAGACTATTTACTAAAATCTCAATCAGTTTAATTCAATTTTAAATTTAATCGTTATAATTTAAAATTTAAAGAAATACTTTAAAGATAGAGTTCTATTTTAGAACTGTATTCCACTTTTACAGTATCAGTATTTTATTTCAGATTTAATTTTCTTATATTTAGAAATAAATAATTTTATTATTGTTTTAAAGAGTTAAGACCTGAATTGAATTCTATATATACGGATGTTTTGATGACGATAGTTTATATCATTAACTTTTTCAAATTAAATGTATTAAATAATTAAATTTAAATTCATACCCAAAAAAAATTAGGGAGAAGACTTTGTTTTAAAAACAACCTGACAATAAGAAATAATATATTTTAATACTTTTAAAGTTAAACTGAAAACAACTCACTATGAATATAATTTCTACGGTAATAGTTATGAGTATAAAAATTTAATTATTTAATTATTATTTGGATCAATTTTATGTCACTTATATGTAAAAGTATATTAATATTGTAAAAGTATATTAATATTGTATATAATATAACTAAATTTTTATTAAGTATATTAATATATATGATAATAGAGGAATTACGAAAAAAATTTAGTTAAGGTATCAGTATTATGAATAAAATAATAGAAAAATTATGGAAAAAAAATTAATTACGTTATCAATATTATTTTATTCAATAAAAATTTAGCTACGTCAGTTACAATATTAATATACTTTTACAATATTAATATACTTTTACAATATTAATATAATTTCTATTATTATTATTATTATTATTATTATATAAATAATTCTAAGAAATATTAATTAAATAAAAATAATTTCATAAAATAAAATAATTACAAAAATTCATTAAAAAAATAAATATAACTTAGCGTAAAAAATTAAAAAAAAAAGAAGTAAAAAAACGTTAAAAAAATTAAATAATAAATAATAAAAATAATTTAATAAAAGGTAAAAAAATTATTATAAAATAATAATAATAATATTTTAAAAAAATTAAATAAATGAGAGTTAATAAAAATGTCACTTGGATTTAAAAAATAATTTAAAAATAAAAAGAAAAGCCATGTGGATTGCCACATAGGCAAAATAATAGAATCTTTTCTAAAAAAATGTATCAGGATCTTTGAAACTGGAATCTTTATTTGTTAAAGTCTGACCATTAAATTTTTTTTTAAGGAGGAAAAATCAAAACACGCTCATATGGCAGGAGGTAGAAGGCTATTAACCTTTTTATTTTTATATTAATTAATAGTCTAAATCATATACTACACGACTGCTCTATATACTAATTTGAAATATAAATATAACATAAATACCCAAAAAGTAGAGAAAGAAGATTGAAAAAGATAGAGGCAGATATCGTCAACTCATGCAGTTTATTTAACAAGTGGAAAAGTGACAATATGCTTAATGCCAAGATATATGGTTGCCAATGTAAGAAGAATTGTCACTATCATGATTTTAGCCACAAGGTGAAAAGGTTTTAAAATTTTATTTTTTCTATAATTTATATAGTATTTACAAAAAAATTTAAATATTTACTTTTAAAATGTTATTTTAGATAATTCATATTTTATTAAAAAAATATTTATAATATTTTAATCTTTAATAATGCATATTTATGTTATAACATGTTAAAAAATTACTTAAATTTGAATTTATTTCAAATGCTTTTATATAAAGCATTTTTAAAATATATCTTTTTGAAAAAATTATGATTTTGAAAATGTTTTAATCTTTAATAATGTATATTTATATTATACAAAATCAAAATTAATCCTTCAAATTATAAATAAAATTTAAAAAATTAATATATTAAAATTTGTTTTCATAAAAATCGCATTTTAAAATATAAATTAAAAAAAAATTTAAAACTAAAGCTATATCCCTTTGTAACCAAATTTTTCTTATACCTCACAATTATGTCATGTGCTTTATATTTCACCTTATAAACTCACTTGCTTCCTATAGTTTTTATGTGTGAAGGAGTGTCAACAAAAATCTAAGTTTCACTATTAAAAAAATTCAAACAATGACGGCTTCGGAAAAAATATAATGATGGTACGTCTGTTGTTATGTAAGGTGTGATTGTATGTACGTTGGTTTTTATAACGAACGTGTGATTGTTGAAGCGGTAAAGTGGCAAGCAAAAGTAAACATTTTTAATATGATATATCATATCCTCTCCACATGGATTAGTGCTACCGAATTATCGTTTGACAAGTCTCGCGTTTATGAGTTTGGAAATTGAATGAGTTTAAAGATGGTAAATGCGGGAAATAAAGTTATGAACATAAAAAAATTTCATTCTTCAAAAAGTAGGGACTATCGGGATTGAATTTCACATACCCATAAAATACTTAAACTTACTACTCAGTTGCAATCAACCTAAACTACTTAGCAATATCTTCATGTATCGCTTACACAGAGGTTATTTCTAACACAGACCGATATAACAATTGTATTGCTCGCGTCGGCGATCTCTCAACACAACGCAAAACAACACGGAGGCATTAAGAATTGATACCCATATGGATACTAAGCCTTAATCTATCTCTAAAATTAAAACCCAATCGATGTTCATCCTAAATCTGAATCTAAGCAATATATATCTATAACAACTCAAATCCAAATAAAGTAAGTAATCACCAACGTTGATTTGTAAAAGAAGTTTTATACAATACCATGAGCAATAAATATACATACAAAACAAAGTATACTTACATACAAAACCACAACAAATAAGGATACAAAGAGAAGAAAGAAGAAGATGAACATGAATTACTCGATTTGTCACTCTGATTGAAGCAAACCCACCTCTGATCATCAAGATGCAACCCCAATTGATGTTTCAAAGCCTCTCTCTATCAAAAAAATGATGTTGATGGTGTTGGGACTCAAAAAATACCCAACCCATCTAAAAATGTGTTTTTGACCTAAAAACCGCCCGACGATGAAATGACACCGCCCGACACTCAAAATAGTACTTTTAGTGCATTTTCATGCTCCCTGAGTGCCATTGCACCTCCCGACGCTCTCGGGCGCTGCCTGACAGTAAGTTGAAAAATATGCATTATTTCGGCCATAACTTGAGAAAAATAACTTCGATCCGCGCACGGTCAGAAGCGTGATAAAGCTTATTCAATACTCTATCTAACAATGCCTAAATATCAATGCTTGAATACCTACAAAAATGTGATAAAATCAATTAAACTCAATGATATTTACACGATAACGCAATATATACACTATAATGTAAATTATAACGAATATATACTAAAGTTGAGATTTATTTACGAAAAACAAACAAATTAAGTCTATGAATGCTAATTATTCACACTCATAGCATTCATCAGTGACCGTTATTATAAGTTAAGTTGCACCTTATTTATAACTACGATTGTGTATTTCAACCGTTGGGAAATAATTCATAGGGTTATGGATTTTAATCATTGCAACATTATTTTTGGTTTTTTTATTATGCTTATAACAACCGTTGAATAAAACAATTTTTGTCATATAACTTGTTAACCTAAATAAAATAATAAGATTATGTTCTCTTGGAATGTCTTGTCTCTTGGTGGCTTGTCTCTTGATTTCTTGACTGTAAACACCAAATAAAAATACTTAGAAATTACAAATAACATTAAATTATGAATGAAACTACACATAGAAATATCAACTATTATTGACTAAAGTAAATATAATATAAAGGATTAAATATCTTTGTGGTTCCACTAAGTATACCAAATTTTATTTTTAGTCCTTTATACATTCGCTCCCCTAAAGTTTTTGGTCTATACTAATGGTCCCTTGAATGAACTTCTCTTGACGAAGGTGTTGTGGCATGACAGCGTTGTAAAGATGTTGACATTGCATGCCACATGACCGTTTTAACCCTTGTATCATAATTAATTCAATAGAGACAAATAGTTTATATGCAAAATTTGTCATGTAATGTGAAGAATGTGAATATTCATAGCTAAAACCTAGAATATGCCACTAAAACTCTTGCATAAGATAAGGATTCATAGTCGACCCCAAAATTTGTCTCTAATGTCGTCAGTAGATGATGAAAATTCCTAATTGAATCCAAAATCTGCCATTAAAACTATCATAGAAGATGAAGATTCATGGTTGACCCTAGAGCCCGCCACTAACATTGTCGCAAAAGATGAGTATTCATAGATGAACCCTTAATTAGTTACTAATTTTGTCACAAAAATTGCAATTTAATGTTTTATTTTATTTATTATAAATACATTGTACATTGTCCTTTTTTACTTTCCAAGATTTTATTAGTGAACTCTATTTTCTTAGAAATATGTTACAAAAACTAAATTCTTTATAAAATACTTAATTAATTTGATAAGAACTTTAAGGATTGTTTCGTACGACATCGATTTTATGAGTGGAGATTGAATGTGTAACACTCCAATATTATCCAAGGTTTTATATGCAAAAATCAGAGTAAATTAAAATTTCATAATTTCAATACTGAGGCATCACACCTTCAAAACCAAATCACTTTAAATAGTTTTCTTTAAAGTATACATCTCGGATACATAGCATCGTCGGAAATCATAAATTGATTCATAACAATCAAAACATGTTCTTTATTCAACTTCCTTAACCAATCATATTTTCATAAAGTATGATTCTTATTTACAAAAGGAAAAACAACAAAAGAACAACAACAAAACAACATAATTATTCCCCCCGAGTGCTACGTATCAGAGCGACACCGACTCGACTAACAGCAGCTATAAACTATGTCTTCATAACCTGCACGTTACCAATATAAAGGTAATGTTGAAACAAGTAAAGGGTGAGATACTCCAAAACATATAATTAAAGGCATGATAAAATATATATATATATAGTTTCAGAATTATAAAGGGTATAGATTAATAAGTGCAATTCCAACACATATCCAAAACTCACTTACTCTTATCGTCATTCTAATGTGTATAATCTACACTTTATCGCCATAACCTCATCGGCATAAATCATCACAACAACACATAAACTTCCATCACCACGAAATCATCACAAGTTAATACGTCACTAATCAACACGGTAATCATTAACAACAACATCAAACAACAACATCAAACAATGCTAATAACATAAGCAATATAATTAAAATCATCTCAAATTGGCTAAAACCCATCGTCACAAACATCATCACATCATATGTGCATTAAGCAATTTCATCAAAGTTAAATCATCACAAAACTCATCATTTATATTCATCGCATAGTTATCATGAAATTATCAAGTCATATTCATTTCATGTTCATCATAAAGATCATCACCAAACAAGCATCATATATCATCGCAATTCAACATCATTCATCAATTAAAACTCAACGCCAACAACTCAAACATAAACATAACCGACTCCATGAGACACGACTATGTTATGCATGTGGTACCCGTCGCTTTGTCCATGATTAGGAACACTTAGCATAAAGCCCATCGTCGCTTGGCATAAAAGCCTCGTCGCTTGGCATAAAAGCCCTCTTCGCCAATGCAATGTATGTGACTCGATAATAAAACAACACAACACAAAAACATCATCATCGCTCATCAAAATTGGCATAAAGCCCACATCGCCATAATTTATCCAAATCAAGATAAATATATCATCACATCATATTTGCATTATGCAAAACGCCACATATAATTCATCATCGTCAAAAGTCATGCATTCACAAATCGGAAGCATTTAATAGCAACATCAATATAATCATCACATCATCATGTACAAAGACATATATCATCGCATCGCATATCATCAAGTATTCATTAATAAATACATTGTCGCAAACATTATGTTTAATCACACCACATCATTATCAATTTATTCACTAAATTCCAAATACGAAAAAATAGTCAACCACCTATAATCGTCGCGAAAGCTATTCCTAACAACCGGCATTAATCATAATCGTCAACAACGAAATCGGATTGTCCATACGTGCCTTAAATCTACTAAAACGCAATCCGGTTCAATTTAACCGTAAGTTGGCCTATTCCGGGTCATCTCGTGAAAACTCGTAATTTCAAAAAACTAACCTCACCACTACGTTCTACACGCTGAACTTAGCTAGCATGTCAATTTTCGTTGAATTCGGAGCAACTTGCTCCGTCGTCGAATTTACCGAAATCAGAAAATCGGAACATAATCGGGTTCTAAATTTAATCGGCTAACTTGTGCCCTAATTATATTTTATTAATACCAACTAGTAGTAAGTGGAATTAAGGGATTGGAAAGAAACAGAAACCAATTGTATAATTATGCAGAAACACAGTTATGCAGTAAACGGAAAAATGACAGAAAACAAAATTCCCTTCCTCCTTCCACAAGAAAGGGACGAACGTCCCATGGTGTATAAGGCTTGGAGGCGGACGCCTATAGAGGCTGGGACGGCCGCCCCTCACTTGAGGTGGGCGCCTCCCTTCATTTGAAGCCTCCATCTTCTTCTTCTTCGATGCTTGCACGCAGTGTTCATGTTACAGTTTTTCCAGTTTTACAATTTTTCTATTTTTCATTTTATAACTTTCATTTCTACTACTAGCAATGAAACACACCCATAATCTCTACTCCTAATCCAACTTTTCTAAACTATTTCAACAATCAACCAACCAAAACCCTATAAATCAACTATCAATTTTCCCCCAAATCCTAAATATAACTATCAAACCCTAACCATATATGTGATAGAGAAATCAAACCCCTTACCTCTAGCTTGGTTGATTGCAAGATGCTTCAACACAATCCCAACTTCATGCTTGTTCTTGCTCCTCTTCTTCTTCTTCTTCTCAAAACCCTCTTTTTTCCTCCATGTTTCTATGTTTGGTTTGGTGTTTTTGAATGGAAAGAAAATGAGGAAAATGGTTTTATAAGTTGTTTTCCTTACTAGCAACCAAGAGTGTAAAACCCAATCCTACCAAATTAATCCTCACACTCCCATCTATTCTTATTAATTAACACACTAATAATATCCAATAATATTATTAATTCAATTAATTAAAATAATTTCGGGGAATTAAATATCGGTCCGAATAATATTTTACCGAACCGAACGGAATAAAAACCGGACCGAACGAAACGTCGCCAAATATATTAATAGATGTAACGATTAATATAAATATTCTCGTCGCCAAAATAATCGTCCAACGGTAAATCAAAAATATTAATATAATATAATATTAAATAAAACGGGCGTTACAGAATGAACTAAGTTCTGATACGGTGGAGTGAGAGTATAAAACGACAAAGCAATGGTGGGTCTGCATGGTTACCACTCCAGCACCCAAGTCAGGTCTGCATGGTTACCACTCCAACACCCAAGTCACTAAGCGATTGAGAAAGCAAATTGGGTGAGAATAAGAGAATACACGGAATAACGTGAGTTCAACTTTATATAATGTGAGCATTTAAAATTATCTTCGTGAGACCAGACACCTCACGCGGGTTGTCGTCTAATTATATCAAACGGTGAGAATGTGGTGTAGGTCGCAATCACATGCCCTCGGTCGGGGCAAGGTCGTATTTCTTCAATGTGTCTTTTTGTGTGATTTGATCTTTCGTTGTTGAATTTGTGAGAAGTTCGGAACAAAAGATTCTAACAATGATTAAAATATATTTTTTAGGCTTAATAGTCTCTTTGTCCCTGTAAATTATATATTTTAGTTTTTAATCTCTAAATTTTATTTTATTTTGGGATAATCTTTGAATTTTAAAATCATTTGGATTTCAGTCCCTAAAGTTAAAATTCATAGAAAAATTCGCAAGAAACCTGCGGATTTTACATTCGTAGGAAAATTCAATTTTAAAGACTAAAACTAAAAAGATATAACATTTAGAGATTATTTTAAAAAAAATGTAAGGACTAACACTACAAGAAATACATCCTCCTTCCACGTAAATTTGCCACGTGAATAACACGGCACAAAAAATGAAGGTTGTGTCGTGATCATCACGACACAAAATGTAAAAATTAATAAAATAAATAATGTTCAGCTTTTCAAATTGGTGTAAGAGAAAAAATTTGAAATATTTTTGCCTTGTGATTTTCACGATGCAACATAAATAATAAAGATTCCCCAACAACCTTTCATGCTTTTCACGTGGGAGGAGATTTAAATTTTTTTTGAAATATTTTTGCCTCGTGGTCTTCACGATGCAGCATAAATAATAAAGATTCCCCCAACAAGATTTCCAGTTTTTCACGTAGAGAGAAATTCAAATTTTTTTAAATATTTTTGCCTCGTGGTTTTCAAGACTCAAAATTCCATATATAAATTCAGCTTACTTCGTTCCAGAACCACCTTTTTCCCTTATATTCTCCATTTCTCTTCTTCTTCCACTATTACTCTTCTTCTTCTCATCATCATCCTTACTATTTCTCTACATATTTTCTACTCTTGGTATTCAATTTTATTAAATTTTTCAATATCATAAGTTAAAGGTATACAATATTTATTTTGTATTGTTTAATATTTTTACTATTTTATTTTATTTCTTATGTCAATTTTTGTTGTTGATAAAATTAGGAAGAAGAAGAAGATCAAAGTCAAGGTGTTGTTCAAGAAGTTGTTGAAGAATTTGTAAGAATTTATTAAGGTATGTTTTAATTATTATGTTTAAATATACATATATAATGAGTTGAGTTTTTTTTTTAATATGTATTATTTTATATAATAAATAGGTTTAATAATTTATAAATAGGTTAAAAATATTATATATATATATATATATATATATAGATTTTTTAAATTAATTTTGTGAGGAATTTTGTATTGATATATTTATTATTCTTTTAATTTTTTTATTTAAAAATAATTCAGTTTTGTGTAGTAAATTTTATGATACAAAATTGTGTCGTGAAACTCACGTGACAAAAATGTCTGTTACGTTCTGAACCACTTGAAAGTTGTTGCAGTTTTTGTATGGTGAATTTCATGACACAAATTTGTGTTATAAATATCACGTGGTAAAATATTGTCACGGATGCTCCTATAATTTTTTCACAACGCTAATTTTGTTTGTGTCATGCTTTTTATTTTGCCTCATGAATATCACGAGACTGCAAATAATTTTTTGTTTTGTAGTGAAAAAACAAAAATACACTAATTTATATGAACGAAAAGACTATTTAAATTGATTTTCTTATTATTTATTAAGTTATAATTTAATAACAAGGTATCAAGAATTAATTTGCAAAAGTAGTAAAACTCTTATACTGCACGACTACCCACTATATTAATTTCAAATTTACAGTTCATGAAGATACCAAAAAATGGTGAGAGAAACTGGAGAAAGAAAGAGACAAATTGTAGCCTAACATATCTTGAAGAAGTATTACCATCTATCCATGTATGGTATTATAACTCATCCAATTTATTTAACATAAATATGGAAAAGTGACAATGGCATTACTACAAGTGTGTAGTTTTCTCTTTTCTTGTTAAACGTCTCAATTATCATCAAGAAAATAGGTGATAGTGACACTTAACATATATTCATTTATTTCCATAAGAAGTAAAAGTTAATTTCTTAATTTATTCCATGTCTTTCTTCGCATCCTCGGAATACCGGAAATAAATTTTTGGTTAACACTCTATTTAATGAAATTCAATTTGGGTGAAAATCGAAGATTTACTTACGGCATGCTACCAGAAATAAAATTCTGATATATTGATGAACTTATATTGTACCAGAACCTTTTTCCTCCCTATAACAGAAATATTTTCAAAACTCTCCTAAAACCCTTCTCATCAAAACCATTTTTTCTCTCAAGCAGTCAACACAAATCATGAAGCAACAACCAAATCTCAATCATTCAAGCAACAACCAACTCTCAATCAATCAAGTAAGTGATTTACTCATTTTTAGAATTTATGTAAAATCGATTGAAACTGGTGAAATAGGGGTTGAAATGTGTTGTTTTTTGTAGTTTACATCATTAGGGGTCATTATAATACTATTTGCAAACTCTTTTTGACAATCAATCCGTTTATTTTGAGGCGTTTTGGAGTTTGGGTTGGTGGTTTCCGCTGCTCTATTTCGCAGAGGAAACCGGAAGTTTATTTCTGGTTTCATGTGATGAACAAAACCAGAAATAAATTTCCGGTATCTGTCTGCATAATTTTTTTTCAATATTTCTGCTTATAGATAGATTTTCCTTCATACTGTCATGCACAACACCAGAAACTTATTTTCGGTAGCAAATCGTAAGTAAATTTTCGATTTTACTCAAAAATTATAGAAAATGGTGCGTACCGGAAATAAAATTCTGATTTTGTAAATGATATTTTAGATTTTCCATAGAGTGCGCCCACCCCTTATGAGATTGGTTAAGAAATTCACATAATTAATAACTACAGAAAAGTTCTTTTGCAAAAATGTCACACTCACATTCCGTATTATTTATGTACAAATATCACTACTCTTTGCCAAAAATAAAGAACATAACTACTCTTAATGTAGGGTTTCTCTGAGTAGATAATTTAGCAATGTAGATTCAGCTAGCTTTTATGGTTTTAGACTTTAGTTGGAGATTTTCTATATTATAAAGAGTTTATTATCTCTTTTAAGTATATTGGTCTTCCAGTTTGAAATCACTTAAGAGCCTTTAAGAGTCATAGTATATGTGTTAGTTTAAGAGTCATAGTTTCCTGAATTTGATATCTATTTTTTTTTCTTATCCTTTTTTTTAACTGTTTGTATGTTAAGGTGTGAGGATAGTTATAAGAGTTTAATGAAAATGTACTGTTTGTATAAAAAAATATTATATAAACATTCAATGAAAATATTTAAAGTGCTAAATCATAAAAATATTTTAAAATTTATAATATAACTTGTCATTTTATATGGTTGTTTGATAGTGTAAGAATAATTTATACTATCAATGCACTAATTTTTTTCCTAGTTCGAATTCAAAGAAAACTAACGATTTGATGTTTGTGACCATCACTTGGTATATTTGATTGTGCTATAGATAAATAGTAGTGGAGGTTGATGTTGTTGGAGAATTACCAAAATATATTTGGAAAGTTGCAACGGTTAAAATAAATCTTTTAAAGAAAAGGTGTAATGCTTTACAATTGAAGCAATGTAATCATTCATGAACAAAATCTTTTAAAGAGTTGTTTCTCTTCACTAAAGGACATAAGTTTTTCTATAAATAGATACATTTGTTAGGCATTGAAGAGACACAAAAAATAGTATATTTCAAATACCAAAAAATCATATCTACGTCATTCTTTTATTTTTCTAGTGCACGAGAATAAATGAAGGAACTTTATTCGATAAAATATTGTTGATCGATATGCTTAATATGAATGTGCGATTCATGTTAAGGTTTCCAAAGTATCCTAAAGGGGATTCGCTGGTTAACCCATTTGCATCCAATTTGCCTAAATTGGTGGAGGAGAATCGAACCTAAATCTTAGTGTAAACACACGCTTTGGAATTTATTTTGTGCAAGTTTTATCGTACCGTTTTCATCTTCTTCTTATCTATATTTTGCCGCAGACTACCAACACAAGATCTAACAATCTTTAGGTTCAATTATTGATTTCAATTATACTTTATTTATAATTAATATTAAAATATACAACTTTAAAGAAGATGATAACAACTTTCAATATGATGGTGAAATGTACACAATTAATTTATATAATTTTTTAAAAATTATAGAATTTTGATTCATGAGTTTTTATGATTATTTTGTGGCTGGAAATTTTATGAAGAGATAAAAATATATGTTTGTTTATTCCTAACCATGATGAAAGATACATATTTATTTTAAATAAATATATGTTGTCAAAGAAATCAAATAATATAGGAAATTTCATTTTAAATGTATGGGTTTTATTTGCATGTAAATTGATGCGGAACTGTAATATATATTTTACGACATTGGTGCCAAATTGATATTGTATTTTCTTTTCTAAGTCTTGCATTTGAAACAAATATGGTTTTGTTCTCATTAGCCTGAAAATAAACAGTGCATCATATAAAGAAAAAAAATTAGGCTGTATTTAATTAATCTTATATAATAATATTAAGAACGTAATAGAGTGTGAGATATCTGAATTAATTGTCACATAATTTGTCTAAAATCACAACACATTTTCTTTTCTTTTACATTAACTATCATGTATAGAATTTCTTTTATTTTGAAAGCGCATAAATATGAGATAATTATGGTAGAGTTTGGGACATTTGACATAAATTGGTCACATGGAGTATGAATGGTCAGGTATTTATTTTATTATTAAGACATGATTATGGAGTAACGTTGTATCATGGAAAGAAGGCATGAACAGATGCCTTGCTTAATATTTTTTATGAAGCATTGCTTTTAAATATTTTAATATAATGAACGGATGTATACATTCTATAGTAAATTCAAGTATATAAAATTATTTTACATATGCTTCAGTATTGATACACTAATAATCGAAAGCAAGTATGTGCTTCGGGGGAATGTGTTAAAAGAAATATTAGTTTCTATAATAAATCTTGAAGTTAAATCAAATTAAAAGTTTTAAATTATTTATTCAAACTATTAATAAAATGTACTTTATGAAATAAAAGTTTTTCGTGACAAATTTGTATGATCATGGTTGTCGATGGTTATGCATTAAATATATTTTAGATATATTTAAGTGGAAGATAAACTTCAAACTAAAAAGGTAATTAAATGAAGAATTACATTAAATTTGCGTATATAACAAAAATGTAATTAAATGACAAAAGTGTCATGATGATAGTTTGTCGAAACTATCAAGATTATAGAACATATTTTGCATATGATAAATGTACTAATATGATAAATATGACATAGTTTGATGATAGTTGGTAAATGCTATCAAGAGTATATAAAAATCATATACATGACTATTTGAGAGATTGAATGTTCAAAGTTTATTAAAGTTTGAAAATCCTGCGATTCTTTGACGAAAGGGTTGACAAGGATATATGATGTCTTTGGATATAACTGAATATAAGGAAGACATTGTTAAGGGATGGGGAACAAGCCCATATCTAATTAATCATCAATGGTGGAAACTCAACTCACACTTGATTAATGTTAAGTCTTGAGTTCAATGATGAATGTACACTATTAGAGTTATTGAAGTACTTGACAATAGATACATTCCAAGCGGTAAAAGTACTTGGATCATAAGAATAAATGTGACAGGACGAGGTTGTCCTCTTCATATACATATAGCATATGTTTGTTGGAATGCATAATTATTGGTGCATTTATGATATAGTCTACCTATATGAGAATGAAGTGGTGCCGCTTCAAAGAGTTCAAGGGCTTGACTCTTAAATTCTCATGAAAGGGATATGAGACACAAGACCTTATTAAATGTGTCATACTAATAATTCGATCAATGGTACCGATATTTCATGTGTGAGTTATGCATACTTGTTCTAATGAATAATTGGTTCAAAGTTTGTCTACCAATATATTCGGGGATGAGTTCAAACTTAACTTACTAACTAATGGTTCAAATCGTAAAACACCTTTATCTGAAATCATGAAATTTCCTGAATAATGGATTTAGATATTGTTAGTGTTTTAAGTTGGCATCAATTTTGGTAAAACTAGGCTTTAGAAATGTCTTGATAGATGTCATGACATTCAGAGATTGAAGATAAATCCTACTGGACAAGGATGGTAAAAGTACATTTCATGAAGCTAAAGGGAAATTCAAAATCGATGTCATAATGATGTTATGACATTCGGTGACATTCTGCGAATTAGTTTTTCCCGAGATTTTTCGAAGTTTGTTGAGCATTTTATTTATGTTTTTCTGTTATTAGAAAGCATGCTCACGTGGCTGCTAGGTTAATCTTAATTAAACCTAAATTGGTTGTTGAACAAACCATGTTTTTAGGAGAGAATTAAGTAAACCCTAGCTATCTTTATGGAAGCCAAAAGCGAAGATTGGATCGCTTCTATATAAATAATTCAACCCTTACTCTACACGCCTCTGGATTCCATTGAAGACATTGAAGGTTTTTGTTTGTGTCGTTAAGGTTAGTAACTTGGTATTGTGTAATTCTAGTTTCTCTTGTGAGCCAAGCAACTATCAATTGATAAGTGCATTGGACTAGGATTTGTTGTAAGGGTAGTTTATCACTCAAAGCTTTAAAGCACGAGTGTTTGTCTCTTGATTAAAGCTTTGAAGCAAGATCAAGATATTTTATTGAAGTGTGTCTTCACAATTCAATTAGTCAATAGGTTGATATCACTGCGGTGATTGAGGGGGAGTGAGTAGGAACTCATATCTAAGTAGGACTTAGGTAAAGGGTCATTGGGTAGTGATTAAGTGAGAAGGCTGTCAATTGGTGTGTTGGCTGTAGGGTCTTCGAATTGATCGCTAATAGTGAACTTTCTCCCGGCTTGGTAGCCCCGGATGTAGGTTTGTTGAACCGAACCGGTGAACAACTTATTGTGTTATTTATCGCTCATTTATCGTGTGAATTGCTAACACGATGTCGACATCGTGTCATAACATTCTCTGTGACATCAAGTATCTCGCCGTGAATTTCAATTGGCATCGAGCGGGCACCCGCTTGTTACAGGTGAGATCTAGGGATAATAGTTTACGCGTAATGGATAAAGAAGGAGGATTTGGAGGAAGACCACCTATTCGGATGGGTCTAATTATGATTGGAAGCCTCGTATGATTGCCTTCTTAAGGTTAGTGGACATTAAAGCTTGGAGAGCTGGCGATAAAGGATGGAAACATCCCACCAAGCTTGAGAAAGATGGCACTCTTCTTGAAACCCGAGGAGGAATGGAGTAAAGAGGAAGAAGAGCTAGCTCTTGGGAACTCTAAAGCATTGAATGCTCTCAATGGTATTGACAGAATATCTTGATCGGTTCATCAATGTGAGGCCAAGGATGTTTGGGACACTCTCGAACTACTCATGAGGAACATCCAAGGTGAAGATGTCAAGACTTCATATGCTCACTACAAAATTTGAGAATTTGAAGATGAAGGAAGATGAGAATATTCATGAATTTCACATGAATATTTTGAAATTGCCAATGCCTCAGAGCACTTGGTGAAAAGATGTCGAAGAAGGCGGTGAGAAATATTCTCGGATCCTTGCCTAAGAGATTTGCAATGAAAGTCACCGCAATAGAAGAGGCTTAAGACATCAAGACCTTGAAGGTTGAAGAACTTATTGGATCCCTTATGACTTTTGAGATGGGAATCGTGAAACTGCTGACAAGAAAAACAAAGCATAGCACTTGTATCCAACGAAGAAGGATGCAAGGTGGAAGATGAAGAGAAGATATCGAAGCTATTGCCATGCTTGGAAGACAGTTCAACAAACCGATCGGAGGATTGATCCAAAGTCAAGGTCAAATGTCAAGGACATTCCATCGACATTAGCGATCTTATGACTCCAGAAGATCCAAGTCGAGGAAAAAGGAAGTCAAGGAGAAAGTCCAATGTCATGAATGTGAAGGATTTGGACATATTAAAGTCGAATGTCCCACCTTTCTAAAGAAACAAAAGAAAGGAATGGTTGTCACTTGGTCGATGGTGATTCGTGAAGTGAATCGAGGAAGAAGGTGCCAAACTTGTCCTTCTCTCGGAGTGTACAACTCGATATGGATTCTAGTGATGAGGAAGTGACATTTGAAGAGCTTCTTGAAAACTACGAGTCGTGTATAAAAATGGTGAAGCATGTCGCAAAATGAGGAGCGTAAAAGCTTATTGAGAAGTTGGAAGTCGAGAATGTGAAGTTGAAGGTCGAGAAAGAGGAAAACACACCACTATAAATCACCTCAATAGTGATATTGTTATGTGAATTCCAAACTTGATCGATGTCTAAGTCATCAAAATGTTGACATCATCGATAAGTTGGAAGAAATTCTTCACTTGGACGAATGCGTGAAATAAGCATGGTCTAGGATATGTGGCTAAAAGCAACTGTTGGTGACATTAAGAAGAAGAGACATAGGAAAACAATGTCAAAGCGGTGTCACAACCCAAAACAGAAATGTGCGCTCAGCTATGTGACCGCAAAGATTTGCAAATAACCGTGAATGGAACAAACACGGGAAGTCAATGACAAAGAAGATGTCATATCACAAGCCAGTGAACAGGTCTGCCACAAGGTATATGAAGACTAAGAAGTTTGTCTATAACAAAAGGAAGAACAGACCTAATGAACCAATGTCAAAGCAGATGTCACAACATTGGATTCAACATCAAAATCATAGAAACCTGATCCAAAAGTTTCAAAGATGGAGATGTAATTATTGTGGAAGGTTTGGACACATAAAGTCCACCTGCTATAGGCTACATGGGTATCCTAATCAAGTTCCTTATGTGAAACCCAAGTCCAACAAGGCATCACACTCTCACAGTGGAAGAAGAAGAAGACTACACTCGATAGCACGTCTTCTCTTAGAGTACCTTCAAGGAAGATTGGTACTTTGACGTGGGTGTTCCAAGCATATTTGGAGAGAAATATTCTCAATGATGTTAAGCCTCATTCTACCAGCCTTGTTACCTTTGGGGATGGAGCTAAAGGAGAAATCAAAGGTGTTGAAACTCAAAGTGCGGAGTTCCAAACCAGAATGAATCTTCTGGTAAAAGGTTTGATCGCAAATCTCATTAGCATAAGTCAGCTATATGATATGGGATTCATAGTCAACTTTACTAAGACTGAATGTCTTGTGATTAATGATGAACAAGCAGTGATTATGAGAGGAGTCAGATCAAAGGACAACTGCTACTTGTGGGAATCTGAGAACCCCACTTTGCCATCTATGTGCTCAACAGACAAAGATGAAGAGAAAGTGAAGTTGGGGCAAAAATAAAATGATCAGCCACACCTCAGAGGGATGGGAAGGATCAGTTCCATAGAGGGAGTCAGAAGATTACCAAGAGTCCACATGGGAAAAGAGAAAATCTGTGGTAATTGTAAGGCTGGACAGGAAATCAGAATGTTTCACTTAATGTCCAGACATTTGATCACTCCTGAAGTACTAAAGCAAAGCACTAGGTTCTGGCATGAAAGGTTGACCAAGTGTCTTACTGTCAAATGTTACAAGAGAAAAGTATTGGATGAAATCCTCATTATCAGAGGAGGAAATATCATGGTGGCTTCAATCCATGATAATCACTTGGTTTCTGAAGAAGTCTCAGACACAATGAAGAATGGCAGCCACACTAGGACTATTACCCTTCCACATTTGAAGGTGTCCAAACGAACAAGTGGAAAAAGTGTTGATCAAAGCTTATGGAAAAGGATTCTGTTGGATGTGTCCCCTTGAGAAGTAATGTCATTCCTTGGATCAGCAAGAAGCAAAACTATGTGATCCTATACAATGTTGAAGTGAGCTCACAACGGTGATAGCAATTGTTCTAGGGTGGTCGGATGAAGCGAGAATCGATTGAGTACAATGTCATACGTGATGTCATAACTTTGTCTTGGGACATTGTTACAAAAGTTCTTGAGGTTAGTCAGCTTAAGACTTTAAGGGACAAATTGGGTTTTTGTCAATGTGAGGAGTTGTAGCAATTAACTGTGCCTACAACAAGGGATAAAATGGACTTGTTAT
The DNA here is from genome assembly GCA_021764765.1 of Vicia sativa. Classification (NCBI taxonomy): domain Eukaryota; kingdom Viridiplantae; phylum Streptophyta; class Magnoliopsida; order Fabales; family Fabaceae; genus Vicia; species Vicia sativa. The sequence continues at coordinate 73,606,325 of CM038793.1, forward strand.
TTCAATTTCTCATAAGTGGGTTATTTAAGTATTTTCATCCTCATTTTAAAAGTCCAAGAATAGGAAGAGACACCTCATATAAAGGTTCTCCTTCCGAAAGTAGTATCATTCTTTCTTCATCTAAAAGAAACTCTGAAATCCCTTGCCCTTTTCGCTCTCAGTCTCTCAACAACCAACAGCGAAAAATGTCTTCATCCTCTTCATCATCCCAAAAGACAGGCTCTCCGTCTCCTCCATGGTCAAGTCGGGAAAATGTTGAATCCATGCAAGCTAAAGATGAAGGTTACACCATTGCGCAATAGCTCGATCCGAAAAAGTTAAGAAATTGCGCACAAGAAATGCAAGAAGATCACAAGCTTCCCCTCGGTAAGACCTCTTTCCATCATCTTGTTCCCCGAAAGAGTGAACCCGAGGAGTCTAGGTCTGCATGAAGCAATAGCTAGGATAGTGATGAGTATCCTAAATGAGAATCAATCATTCCAGGATTTCGGTTCCTCTAAATGAAAAGTCCGCTAGCCCTAGCTTAGCGGTTGATCCAGATGTCACAGAGAATGTCAAGACATCGGTGATCATGTTGATTCTCCTGATAAGAATCCTGTTGACCCTTCTGTTAAAGATTCTGAAGTGGGTATTAACGATGCTTGTAATGAAACTCCCGCTGCTAATGAAGATGTGATTTCTAATGATGTTCTTGAGGAATCTCCATCTAAGTGTATTTCGGATGAAACTCCTGCGACTATATCTCGATAGTATTCTAGAAGAGACTCCGGAGAAACCAGTTGATGATAAACTTGAAAAGTCCCTGCTCAAGATTCGAGAATTTGGATGAAACCCTGTAGACACGGATGAAGTATTCTCAGACAATGACCTCATTGCCAATGTTAATCCTAGCATTGCAAAGAGGATGATGAGGAGAAAGGAAAACAGTGCCTCACGAGTCTGTTAAAGAAAAGGTTGTTGTTTCTAAGGTGAGAAATGGACAAGTGAACCTCTACAAAGAAATGTAGGGCAAAATTGGTGGTGGCTCCGGACCCAAGAGGACACCAATTGTAAAGAAAAGAAAAATACGAACCTTGAGTCGATCAAGATTCGAGTTTGATGTTGAAATGAATGTCACCGACATCCATCCAAGGAAGAAGGCAACTCCGAAACGCCCATGGTGCTGGTGGCCATTGACAACATCTCATTTCATCATCCCGAGAATGATGGGAGATGGAAGTATGTTTGCGAAGAGGATTGCTTTGGAGAGGAGTCAATAAAAGTGCTCGGAGTGTAAAGAGATTGTAAACCGATTAAGGAGGCGGATCGATGAAAGCAGTGGAGAAACTCTCAAGTTATGAAGCTTTGGTGAGAGAGTTTATTGTCAATCTCTCAAATGACGTGGGGATAGAAATTCGATGATTACAGCTTATGTGAGGGGAGAAAAGTCGTTTTCTCCAAATGTGATCAATAGATTCCTAGGAAGATGCTAACACTCATCCAGTGGAGGAAATCGACAACAAGATTTGTCAAACCATCACCGCCAAACAAGTCGACAATGGCCTCTAAAGGAAAACTCTCACTAGCAAATTGAGTGTCAAATTTGCCATCGCATAAGATTGGTGCTGCAACGGGTCCCAACCAATCACAAATCCACTATTTCAAATGGATTGGGAAGATTCATTTATGCAGTAGGAACTCAAGCTTCCTTTGACTATGGATCCTACATATTTGATCAGACACTCAAGCATGCTAACAGCTATGCTATCAAAGGTCCAATAGCTTTTCCTCCCTGCTGTGGAATTATAATTGATCGAGATCCGGACATTCTTGGTAAGATTAGATCGCAAGAGAGCTCCGCTCTTGGATTCCACTACAAACTGTTCCAAGGAAGCATGTCCCAGACATTGTCATGACATCTGAGACATCACCGTCAAAGAAAATTCTCAGAAGGCAAATGTCATTGCTGTGCTAAGAGCAACTTGCAAGGAGCTTGAAGCAAGAAAGCAAAGTCTGGAAGAGCTTATCTCTCAACTAGAGCAAGACACAGAGGTTGAGGATGAAGAGAAAGCTAATAATGATGCTGTTGGTGATACTGAAGATGATGATGTTCAGATGGATGGTGGTGAAGAAGGCTCTGAAGATGCTTCCTTCCACAGTGCTTCTTCTGGAGAAGAAAGCACTTGATGTCTCCCTGCCCCTGTTGCTGCTGTGTTGATTTCATTTCCCTGTTGCTGTTTCTGCCAATGTTCTGCTCTGCTTCTTGTATTTCCTCCATTTGTGTTTCATTTTGTTTGTTTGTAATCTTTATTGACATATGTGTAATGCCTGAACAAAAATGTGTATCCCTGTATACCAATGCTGGTACTTAATTATTTGCTGGTATAATTGTTTTTGGTACTGTTTGAATTAAAAGTTTGGGGAACTTGTATTGTTTCCTTTGGCCCTTTGTGGCTAAAAAGGGGGAGAAGAAATACTGTGGGAAGTATTAATGTTTGGGAAACTGTATGGGGATTGGGGATTGTATGGCCTGAAATTTTATGGCCTGTTTTAAATTATGGGAAATTGTGGGATTTTTGTATGGGTAGAATTTATCTTCTCTTAGTTCTAGTTACTTGAAGCTTAGGAAAGCTTAGGAAAACTTAGAACTAGGTTGTTAGTCTTCTGCTGCATTTTGTACTCTGATAGGTCTAGTAGTTTTAGCCAAAATGTGCCAAAGGGGAGTTTGTTAGTGTTTTAAGTTGGCATCAATTTTGGTAAAACTAGGCTTTAGAAATGTCTTGATAGATGTCATGACATTCGAGATTGAAGATAAATCCCATGGACAAGGATGGTAAGATCACTCGAGGAAGCTAAAGTCATGGAAATTCAGAAAATCGATGTCATAACAGATGTTATGACATTCAGTGTGACATTCTGTTCTGCAGAATCAATTTTTCCTGAGATTTTTCAGGAAGTTTGTTGAGCATTTTATTTATGTTTTTCTGTTATTAGAAAGCATGCTCACGTGGCTGCTAGGTTAATCTTGATTAAACCGAAATTGGTTGTTGAACAAACCATGTTTTTAGGAGAGAATTAAGTAAACCCTAGCTATCTTTATGGAAGCCCAAAACTGAAGATTCAGGACTTCTTCTATATAAAGAATTCAACCCTTACTCTACAGCCACGCCTCTGGATTCCATTGAAGACATTGAAGGTTTTTGTTTGTGTACTGTTAAGGTTAGTGTGATTGGTATTGTGTAATTCTAGTTTCTCTTGTGAGCCAAGCAACTATCAATTGATAAGTGCATTGGACTAGGATTTGTTGTAAGGGTAGTTTATCACTCAAAGCTTTAAAGCACGAGTGTTTGTCTCTTGATTAAAGCTTTGAAGCAAGATCAAGATATTTTATTGAAGTGTGTCTTCACAATTCAATTAGTCAATAGGTTGATATCACTGCGGTGATTGAGGGGGAGTGAGTAGGAACTCATATCTAAGTAGGACTTAGGTAAAAGGGTCATTGGGTAGTGATTAAGTGAGAAGGTGTCAATGTGTGTTGGTGTAGGGTCTTCAATTGATCGCTAATAGTGAACTTTCTCCTGGCTTGGTAGCCCCGGATGTAGGTTTGTTGAACCGAACTGGGTGAACAACTTATTGTGTTATTTATCGCTCAGTATTCTTGTGTGAATTGCTAACACGTGTCGACATCGTGTCATAACATTCTCTGTGACATCAAGTATCTGCTGCCAGGAATTTCAGATATATTTTGAAAATGGTGGGGGATTGTTGGAGAATTTCCAAAATATATTTGGAAAGTTGCAATGGTTAAAATAGACCTTTTAGAAAAAAGGTGTAATGCTTTACAATTGAAGCAATGTAATCATTCATGAACAAAATCTTTCAAAGAGTTGTTTCCCTTCACCAAAGGACATAAGTTTTTCTATAAATAGATACATTTGTTAGGCATTGAAGAGACACAAAAATTGTATATTCCAAATGCCAAAAAATCATATCTACATCATTCTTTTATTTTTCTAGTGCACAAGAATAAACGAAGGAACTTTATTCAGTAAAATATCGTTGATCGATATGCTTAATATGAATGTGCGATTCATGTTAAGGTTTCTAAAGTATCCTGAAGGGGATTCGCCGATTAACCCATTTGCATCCAATTTGCCTAAATTGGTGGGGGCGAATCGAACCTAAAGCTTAGTGTAAACACACGCTTTGGAATTTATTTTGTGCAAGTTTTATCATACCGTTTTCATCTTCTTCTTATCTATATTTTGCAGCAAGCCCCCAACACAAGATCTAACAGATGTCAAATGTTACTAGCTAGTGGCATAATATTATTTCCGCTAGATATTGAAAGTCGGGTGGTTTCCTCCTTCAAAGAGGTAGATCTTTTACTTATTGATCTTACTTTATTGAGTGGAAAAGACTCTTTCTCAGTTCTGATCTTATGACTTCCTCTAATTGGTATATGGATAGCATGCAGAAGAAGGTTGGGAATGATCTTCTCATCTTCTTTTGGGATGACCCTTGGATGGAAAAAATTCCTCTTAAATTTAGCTTTCTATAATCTATCTTATTTTTAGAGTATAGGAAAATGAGCGAGGTTGTTTTTTGGAAGTATGAAACTTTGGTTTGGGACCCCTCTAGTGGAGGAGATCCCTTTTATTTAGGAATAAGTGTTAGCAAGACTAATCTTCTTATAGATATTTAGGGAACTATCTTTTCTTTAGACATAGACTCTTGGTGGTGACACCATGGGAAATAAGGTGTTTATTTGGTTACTTCAGCTTATAATGTCTTATTTTATGTTAACTTGAGATAGTTGAGCCTTTTATAAAGTGGTTTTCTTCTCATGGAAACTCTTCAAAGGCAAGATTCCAACGAGAGAACACATTCTTAAGCTGACATGTCGTACTCGATCTCAATAGTATTTCATGTGATTTGTGTAGTGGTCGTTTAGAGTTTTATTCTCTACTCTTTATGACTTATGAGGTAGTAGATTTGTTGTGGTATAGAATTTTCATGTGGCTTATGGATACCATTAGTGGTGATGCCATGAGAAATAATATGTTTATTTAGTTATGTCAACTTATAATGCCCTATTTTATGCTAATCTTACTGTTGGCACACCCACAAATACAATGGATATGATTTTCCCCTAAATTTCATATAGTTGAGCCTTTTCTAAAGTGGTTATACTTCTATAATATAATCATACTTGAAATGATGTTATTTTTTTCAAATACGCCTCTAAAAAATGAGGATTCGAAAGATAAGAGTGTTTTATCTTCTTAGAAATTATATTTTTGTAGTTTTTGGCCTACTCTTGTACTTTTTATGACTGGAGGGAGAAACATATTATTAATTTGAGTTATAGCAATTTGAGAGTTTTTACCCGATTCTTAGAGATGGATCCTCTTCATGGTGATTCTTGATGTCAGATACTAGCATGTTATTTTGTTGTAGTGTGATGGTTTTAGCTCAATTTCTTCCATTGGTGACTACTCTTTTGGGGGTTTGTTTTTCCCTTTTGTTGGTGCTTTAAGGTGGGTTTTTTAAATGTATTTTGATGTTATATTTTGATATCGTTAGTGCATGTTGTTTGATATTTTGTAAGTACTATGAAAATAAGTACAAATGATTTTTAATAGACCAATACTTTTATGTGTGGGAAAAATAACAATGTAAAACCAACCAAATTGCTTCAAACAACAACAAAGTAATAGGCGAGAAACCATAGAAATTGTAAAAATATGTAAAAATGATTTTGTGAGATATTGGATCGAACTCTATTGGGTCGAAGGGTAGCTTCTGGTTTGACAGGATTAAGCATGTCGTCGAAGTCTGTTCACATGATGGTGTCGATGACCTCCATACTGTAGTCGAAGTGTGTTCTAGTATGTGGGTGTCGAAGTGCTAGGATTGTTAGTATTTCTAATTGGTCCTGTTTGTTATGTTCAATTGTTTAAGTTAGCTTGTACCCTAAGTTAGCTTGTAATGGGCATTTGTGATAAAATCCTATTAGTTTAGTATGTTAGGTTTATTAAAAATAGCACATTAGTCTCTCATCATTGCATGCTGCAAATCCTAATTTAGGGTGAGAGGGTTATTTCTTATTCTTGTATACTTGTAATATTGTTTTGGAGATAAAGGAAACAATGCCAGTTAATATCCAATAACTTGTGTTCATCGTATTCCTCATATTTTCTATCCTTGTTTGTCTATTGATCATTAAGAAACAAGTTTATACTATGTTCCTAAGGCATCTGATTCACAACAAATTGGTGCGGTGAGAGCGGAGAAGATGCCTTCAACAAAGTATGAGATTGAAAAGTTCACCGAAGTGAACGATTTAGGTATGTGGCGCTTGAAGATGAAATCCCTACTGGTTCATCAGGATTGTTTGGATGCGTTGAAGGGAGAGGCATCCATGAATTTTGAGTTAACTGCAGCTGAGAAGACGGTGATGATAGAGAAGGCCCACAGTGCAATTTTTTTTAGCCTTGGTGGTAAGGTTCTTCGACGGGTATCAAAGGAGACGACGGAGGTAGGGTTATGGGTGAAACTTGAAAGTTTGTACATGACTAAATCACTGGTAAATCGACTCTACCTGAAGCAAGCTTTATATTCATTCAAGATGATTGAAGACAAAGTGTTAACTGAGAAGTTGGATATGTTCAAAAAGCTGATTCTTGGCCTTGAAAATATTGATGTGAAGATCGATGATGAAGATCAAGCGTTGTTGATGTTGTGCGCTTTGCCATAACATATGCTCACTTCAAGGAAACTCTCTTGTATGGAAGGGAGTCCCTGACCTTTGAAGAAGTTCATCAGCCTTGTATTCAAAAGACTTAAAGGAACGAAAGCAATATAAACTTTCGACGGTTGGTGAAGGTTTGGCTGTTAAAGGAAATTTCTTGCGAAAGGATGGTAAGTTCGACAAGAAGAAAGGTAAAAGTTAGCAAAAGTGTTATAGTGGAGAAGCATTTGTTATTCGATGTTATCATTATAAGAAGGAGGTTCACACAAGAAATGTGTACCCTGAATACCTGAAAGATCATGGAGGAAAGGCTAATGGCAATGCAACTATTGTTCAAGATAATTTCGACTCATCTGATGTTCTTGTGGTTTCGAGCAACAACTCTTCTAAGGAGTGGATTCTGGATTCTGGGTGCACTTGGCACACGAGTCCAAACAAAGATTTGTTCGAAGAATTATATTATCAAGATGGTGGATTTGTATTCCTGGGAAACAACAAAGCTTGCAAGATTCCAGGTGTTGAATTTGTGAGGTTCAAGCTCCATGATGAGTCAATAAAGTTGTTGACTGAAGTCAGATATGTACCCGATTTGAAGCAGAATTTGATTTCTTTGTGAATTCGATAAGAAAGGATATGTTTTCCAAGGAGAGAAAAATATGCTAAGAATCATGAAGAGGGAGAAGGAATTATTGAGAGGCGTGAAGAAACAAGGCTTGTATACTTGATCGGAAAAATAACAAGTGTACAATTTATGGAAATGTAGTTATAGTAGGAAATTCCCAAGATATCGATCTCAAGAACTGTGAGAAAATATTGAGCTATTTTAAATTCAACTAAATAAAAACAAGAGTTGTTGTTTGATTCGGAGAACACGTTGCACAGTTAACTAGCAAGAAAATAAAATGGTTTTCTTTATCAAAATAAAAAACATGCTAGGGAGAGTGGTTGGTTTGGCTTGCAATGCTATGAACCCTAATTTTCTCAAAGTTAACTATGTGTTTTCAACTACCAACCTCTAGATTGTTTTTCCTAAGTCCTTAGTGAAAAACCATTGAACTTTCAATCATAGTCCCAATACCCATGACGATAAAGAGTGAATTCAAGCAATTTTAATATCAAGGTTATCAAAGGTGATTAAAGGGTATCCCTAGTCCTAGGTGATATTTACTTTTATCCAATCATGCAAAAACCCTAACAACTACAGTCTTGTACTTGTTACCCATAGGTCATCCTCAATTTGTCCGATAGAGAAAGCATAATAACGTTGCAAAATTGAATTGAATAAACATAAAAACTTTGATTGATATTTAAGGATTCATAGTCAATACAATACCAAATCAGGACCACCCTCTAGCATTGGGAGGTTTAGCCTCTCATAATATTCAAGATAAACAAAATAAAGAAGTTAGACATCACAAGAACAACTGGTACTTTGATCTTCAATGGTTGCCACCCTTGAATCTCTCTATCTCCAATTCTCTTGATGAAGAAATCTTCTCTCTTGTGTCTTCTCCCTTTTACGATGCAAAAAATGTTCCCTCATATAACTTAAAAACTCACTTAAATAGTCTAGGTACAAATCTCAGCCAAGTCTAATGCCTAAAATGCCCCAAAGGATCAGATTACATGAAAAACCCTAAACAAATAGAAGTTTGTCGCGCCTTCAGACACGGCCCGTGCAGAGCAGCACAGGCCATGCAGGCCTCCAGTATTTGGAAACCTTCAAGCTTCAGTACTGCTGACACAGGCCATGCAAGGCAACACGGGCACCCATGTCAACCCCCTGGTTTTTGTATGGGAACAAGCTTCACCTCTTGCACGGGCCGTGCGAGGTTGCACGGTTCGTGTTGGCCTCCAGACTTCATATTTTCTTCTTCCTGATCCTATACTCTTCATCCATCCTTGCGCATTTCCTTAGGCTTTGAAACCAACCTGCAACATGCACACTAACACCCAGAAAAATCATCAAACGCATATAAATCAAACTAAATAAACATAAAGTATAAATAAATCAAACAAGCCTTAAATACTCAAATAAAACCATAAAAATTAAACCAACGTGTTACCGAAATGAATGAATCAGACCAAATGCATGATGGAATTTTAGTAGAAAATAGTGACTGGTCAATACCCTTGAGGCTGAAGTTGTAAGTGGTTCAATAAATGTTGCATCCATAACAAATTTGTCGAAGACAAAAATTTAGCTCAAGAGATTGGGCCATGTCATTGAAAGGGGTTTGGTCGAATTGGGGAAACAAAATTTTCTTGGAGGAGACAAATTTGAAAAGCTCAAGTTTTGTGAACCTTGTGTACTTGGAAAATCTTGCGGATTGAAGTTCAACAAAGGCAAACAAAGAACACACGGATCCCTTGATTACATCCATGCTGATATTTGGGGGCCTGCAAGGTGTCTATCACACTCAGGAGTAAGTTATTTTCTATCCATAGTATATGACTATTCTTGAAAGTTATGGGTATTCATCCAAAAGACTAAGTATGAAAATTTTGAGAATTTTAAAGGTTGGAAGACTCTGGTCGAAAATCAAATTGGAAGAAAGGTCAAAAGGTTGAGAACAAATAATGGCCTTGAATTTTGCAATGAGGCATTCGACAGCTTTTATGTCGTCTCTATTATTGCAAGGCACGAAACTACTGCAGACACTCCACAACAAAATGGTTTGGCTTAAAGGTTTAATCGATCCATCTTGGAAAGAGTTAGATGCATGTTGACTAGTGTTGGGTTAAAGAAATTGTTTTGGGTTGAGGCTGTTTCGACAATAACATATATATACCCTTCGAGTGCGTTAGATATGAAGACACCTGAAGAATTTTTGTCGGGACATACATCAGATCTCGATAAATTGTGAGTATTTGGCTGCATAGGCTATGCTCACGTTAGGCAAGACAGGGTCAATCATAGAGCTCTTAAATGCATGTTCATGGGATACCCTGAAGGATTCAAATCTTATATCCTATGGTGCCTAGAGCCAGGTCACAGAAGGATTATCACCAGTCGAGATATAGTTTCCAATGAATCTGAAATGGCTTTCAAGAAAACTAATGATGTTGGTTGAAGTGCATAAATATCTGACGAAGAGCTGGAAGAGATAAAGATTCATGTTGAGGTGGAGCATGTTGATGCTGAATTGCGTATCCTAGATGAAGTCGGAGAAGAAGTAGAAGATACTGAGGAAGTTGAGGAAATTGTCAATGAATACCTATTGGAAAGAGATAGGATGCGAAGAGTCATCAAGCCACCTCAGAGACTTGGGTATGTAGATCTTATAGCTTATGCCTTGATTTATGCAAGTGAGGTTCTAGATGAAAAACCAAGAGACCACATTGAAGTTATGAGGAGTCGAAATAAAACTGAATGGTTGAAGGCCATGGATGATGAGATGAAGTCTCTTCATGATAACATTACTTGGGAATTTATCAAGAAACCTACTAGATCCATGTTAGTCAGTTGTAAATGGATTTTCAAAGTTAAGAAAGGAATCGAAGGAGTGGCGTCGAAAAGATACAAGGTAAGGTTGGTTACAAGGGGTTTCACTCAGAAAGAAGGTGTAGACTTCAATGATATGTTTTCTCCTGTTGTGAACCATAGGCTCATTCGAATGTTGCTTTCCATGGTGGCACAATTCGATCTTGAATTGGAACAAATGGACGTGAAGACTACATTCTTGTATGGTGATCTAGATGAAACAATCCTGATGAGGCAACCTGAAGGGTATGTCGAAAAAGGAAAGGAAGATTATGTGTGCAAGTTGAATAGATCTTTATATGGGCTAAAACAATCTCCTAGACAATGTAATAGAAGATTTGACAAGTTCATGGCACCCATAAGTTTCATTAGAAGTCTGTTTGACCACTTTGTTTACTTTAGATTTCGTACTGGTAACTCATTTATTATTTTGTTGCTTTATGTTGATGATATTCTCATAGCAAGAAATAATGTTGAAGAGGTAATGAGAGTGAAGGCTGAACTCAATAAGGAGTTCGAAGTGAAGGATTTGGGAGCATCTTCCAGGATTCTTAGGATTGACATTCGAAGAGATAGAAAGCCGACGAAATTATGCTTATCTCAAGAGGCATATTTACAGAAGATTCTCAAAAAGTATGGTATGTCAAATTAGAGGCTTATTGTGACTCCCACAAACCCTCAATTCAAGCTGAGTATTGATCAATGTCCTAGTACTGAGGTCGAAAGATCTTATATGAATAGCATCCCATATGATAATGTAGTAGGTTCTTTGATGTATGTTATGTTATGTACTAGACTCGACATAGTATATGCAGTAAGTCTTATAAGCAGGTACCTGGGGAATCCTGGAAAGGCTCGCTAGAAAGTATTAAAGTGGATTATAAGGTACATAAATGAGTTTCTAAACAGAGTCTTGATTTATGGTGGAGCCTTGGGTGAAGATAGTAAAGTCGTAATTGAAGGTTATGTCAACTCTGATTATGCAGGTAGTATGGATTCCATAAAATCTATTTTTGGATATGTTTTCACTATGTTTGGTACAACAAATAGTTGTAAATCATCATTTTAGAAGGTTGTCGCATTATCAAGAACTGAAGCAGAATATATTGCTTTAATTGAAGCTGTGAAAGAAGCATTATGGCTTGTAGGTTTTTCTAAAGAGCTAAAAGTTCGAGGGCAAGTTATCACTGGTAAATGTAAAGTGAAATACACCTGTATAAGAATTCAACTTATCATAAGAGAATCAAACACATTGATGTGAGGTTGCATTTTGTCAGAGGAGTAATCGAGTGTGGAGAAGTCCAAGTGCTGAAGGTTTCGACAGAACACAATTCAAGACATTGCCAAGTTGCAAGTTTTTGCACTGTATGCAGTTGATAAAGTTGCATGAAGAAAGTTATTTCGTTCTTTGATAATAGAGTTTGTTCCAAGGTAGAGATTTGTATATTGGATTGAACTCTATTGGGTCGAAGGGTAGCTTCTGGTTCGACAGGATTAACCATGTCGTCAAATTTTGTTCACATGTTGGTGTCGAAGACCTCTATACTATAGTCGAATAGTGTTCTAGTATGTGGGTGTCGAAATGCTAAGACTGTTAGTATTTTGAATTGGGTTTGTTTGTTTAAGTTAGCTTGTACCCTAAGTTAGCTTGTAATGGGTATTTGTTATAAAAGCCCATCAGTTTAGTATGTTAGGTTTATTATAAATAGCATACTAGTCTATCACCATTACATGCTGCAAATCCTAATTTAGGGTGAGAGGATTATTTGTTATTTTTGTATACTTGTAAGCTTGTTTTGAAGGTAAAGGAAAAAATAGCAGTTAATAATCAATTACTTGTGTTCATTGTGTTCCTCGTATTTTCTACCTTTTTTGTCTCTTGATCATTAAGAAACAAGTTTATACTTTGTTTCTAAGGCATCCGATTCACAACAAAAAATTTAACATGTTAAGACTTTCATGTGTGGGACAAAGAACAATGTAAGCCAATCAAATGGACTCAAGTAACAACAAAATGATAGACGATAATATCAAGAAATTGTTTACCCAGATTGATCAAATTGATCTAAGCCAGAGAGAGTAGCTCATTGATTCAATATACTTCAAAATTTATTACAAGAGATTACAATATGATTTAGAAGAAAATAACATTTTAAGTTCCCAAACTAAGCTCTATTTTCCATCCCAAGTGTTCCTCGATCTCTCCAACTCTAAATAGCCTTGATGAATCCATGATGAAACCCTGATGTGATGAAATTGTGAAAAAGGTGATGATCATCATGAGTGAATGATAGGTTTGAATATCTAAGGAATACACATGCCCTTGATCAATCAACTGTTGGATCTTCTTGGTCCAACACACCTATCTTGGTCAAGAAACAAACAAGGCAAAAAAATTTCACTTTATGAGGTTAGTAATGTATAAATGAATGGTATGATCTTTTGATGTTATGAAAATGATGCAAATAGAGGTGAGATCTTAGGTAAAAAAATTAAGGTACAATACTACCCAAAATCGGGATGGAACAAAAGCTTGAAGAAGTAACGTGTGTGTTATATCAAGAAAATGACGATTTATGAGTTCTGCCATTCCATTTTGTTGAGGGGTGTTGGGACAAGATATTTGAGACAAGATGATTTTTTATTGAAGGTACTCCTGAAACTCACGAGGCATATATTCACCACCAGATTTAGAACGGATATTAACACTAGCTTGAAATTGAGTTTCAACATATGTAAGAAATTTCTTAAAAATAGAAAACATTTCAGATTTAGATCGAAGAAAATCTATCCAAGTAAAAATATTATAATCATCAATAAACGTTATAAAGTATTTATAATGAGCTTGAGAAACTAAAATAGTCATTCCACACACATCAATATGAAAAATCTCAAAACAAGTGAAAGCACGACAAACACCAACTGGAAAAGGAAGTGTTTTACTTTTACCCAATTTTCAAACTGAATATGAAACGGAAGCGTTACAAACACCAATTTTATTTCCCAATAAACCATTTTTAAATAAATGAGACAAAACAACAAAGTTTGAATGACATGATTTTCTATTTCAATCCTCGTAAGAATTCAAAACATTATTACAAACAAGAGATAAATGACTGGAAATAAATTGGAGTGGAAACAATCTTCCCACTTTAGGCCCCTTCACGATCACCTTCCCCGACACCTGGTCCTGCGTAAGACAACCAACACTAGAAAAGTTAACATCATAATTTTAATCTACCAATTGACCAACAGATAATAAATTTGAAGCAAGTCCAAGTGATACAAGCACATCTCAAAAATCATATTTTATGTCGCCAACATAAGTCATAGATAAAGTATTACCATCAACTATTTGAATTTCCTGATTACCATGATAAGATTTTAAATTATGAAAATATTTTGAGGAAACCCGTCATTTGATTGGATGCATCTTTATCAAGAAACCATGAGCGAGAAACATTACAGGACTTACCTTGAACTCCCAATGTCGAAAGAGCGGATAATACCATTTGTTGAATTAGTTCAGGATGCATAATACCATCATTTGATGTGCCACTATTGGAAGGACCAACAGCAAAATCTATAGTTGCATGGAATGCCTGCAACAAGTATTGTGTTGGTCGTGGAAGACGTGTGGGACAATCAGAGATAATATGTCCCTACTGTTTGCAATAATTACAAAACTTCTTAGTACAACTACAGGCAATATGGCCAAATTTTTTGCAAGAGAAGCTTTGGACTTGTCTCATATCACAACCTTTACCTTAATTTTGAGCAACATATGCAACCATCACAGGCTCGGAAATAGCAACTTCATTAGACATGGCTCCTTGAGTAGTAAGGCATTGTTCCTACCTTAAAAGTTCTCCAACACATGTTTCTAAAGTAGGAATAGGGGTCCTATTCAACAAAGCACCTCTGATAACTTAAAATTTTTGGTGAAGTTTCATCAGAAATTGATCTCGGCTACTTATGTTGTAGACTTATTGAATAGCTGCAATAAAAGTCTTGGGAACATCATCATGTATAAGAGTATAGTGTTCTATCCAAAAATCCAAAAAACCAGAGTAATACTCTTTAACAAATAAAAATTACCTTGTTTGTAATTAGTTATCTCTATCTCCAACTAGAAATGTTTGACTGCATTGTCATTTCTTGCAAATTTGAAAATGAATGTAAACTATTGATCATTAGAGGATCAATAATGTTGAGGATCCAAGTGATTATTTGAGCATCTTTGGTTTCCCACGCATCTAATTCAACTTTCTCTGTATGTGCCTTATACACATCATATAGGTGACCCAATAGTCTCTTTCCCTTCACATAATTTTTGAATTGAAATTTCTATGTCGAATAATTTTTACCGGTAAAACAAACACAAAATTAATTTTATCGTGAAAGCGGTAAAAATCTTTGAGACTAAGTCATTGATTGACTTAACTCGGAATCGGTGAAAGTCGCCACCACGCTTTATTATTTCCAAAGGAAATGGGAAAAGAAAGAATAAAACCAAAGATGTTTTAAAGCAAAAACTAATAAAACTGAGATATAGGTGCAGGGGTTAGTTATGCAAAGGAAATGTATTAGCACCCTAAACATGTACGGTACTCCGCATGAACCTCTTTGAAAATTTGTGTATGGCTATAAAAATATATGCACAAAATAGATGGTGCGCATGAGAAAAGAGGTATTTTTCACAATTTTTGATTTGATAGAACTTCCAATAAGTTATAGACCTAGATACCAAAATGTATAATATTGAAATCAAGACCCATGTAGTTCGGGTAAAAAAACTGAAATTTGTGTATTGGTTAATTTTAAGAAGAAGAAGCATCTCATTGTATCGGAGTATGAGGTTAATTGAATTTTAGTCTTGTAAAAAGATATCAAAGTATGATTAGATTGGTTAATGATTTATTAATAAAAAGGAGTTTGAAAATGCATGGACCTAAATCCAAGTTTATTATGAAAGCGGTTCAAGTTAGAAAACAAGGAGAGTTTTGAAAAGGAGGGAGAAGATTTTTGAATTTAAAGAAGATATGAGGAGATGAAGGGACTATTCTATGTACAAAAAGTAAAATCTAAAGAAAAGAACGGTCTAACCAAAAAAGAAGCCAACACTTAACATAAAGAAGTCAATGTAAAATTCCCATCCTTTTGGATAAAAATACCAATCCAAATAAAATACCCAGAAAAACACAAAGCCTCGAATGAACTAATCCTCGGATGAAATAATTCCTTCACAAAATAATCCATACTCACATGAGATGTATACAGAGTAATCCCCACTCACAGATGAGCATAAACAGAATAATCTGCACACAAAGAAAATTCATCCCAACTTCTTGGAGTAAACTCCAAGGACTTCAGACAAAATAACAACAGAGTAACAGAATCTCCAAGCCAAGGTCAAGGTCTTAATCCTAACTCCAGGATCCAATCTCCAAGCAAAGGGTATAGTGACCAAGTCCAATATTCACAAATTTTTAGGTTTAGTCCTTTATTAATATTTTAAGCATAAATAAAGTAAAGTGTCCAAATGGACAACGAGAAAATGACATAAACATAAACATGAGAATGAATGCTAAAAACTAAAGTAAAGCAATATAAGACATAAAACTAAAGTTAAAGGTTAGAATCTAGTGATTAGTTCTTAGTAGTTAGAGGTTTTAAATGAACGATCCATAATGATTTGAACATTGAGCCTAAGTGAAAAGTGATGAAGACTCATTAGAGGATTGATAGAATCAAAGACTCCTAACAATGAGCTTTCAAGGTTATTGGCCATAGCTCAACATTTAATCATCCTTGGGCTTGCAAGCATAAAGCTTGAGCCACTAAGAATTAATCGAGTAAAAGAGGGGACCCCATGATGTGGTTCATGATGATTTGGGCCCTGAGCCCAAGTCAAAGTTGATGAAGACTCATTAGAGTAATGATAGAATCAAAGCCTCCTAACAATGAGCTTTCAAGTTTATTGGACGTAGCTCAATATATAATATTACTTAGAAAATTTAAAGCATAAATCTTGGGCCACTAAGAACCAATCAATAGGAAAGGAAAATGGGAATGAGATGAAGGGGAGATGGGGAATTCACAGTGTAACCAATGCACCAGATGAATTCAACTAGGTCTAACTTCATCAAAATCAATCAACTATCTTTGTGGATTTGGTCTTTTGACCTATCAATATCCAAGTTTCATTGATGTTGATGATATTTATGACTCACGATGTCTCCATGTATCACAAAGTCAGAACCGAGTCTTCAATTAATAAAATAATAAAATAATATATAAAAATAATTTTTTTAAAATGGTTATTTAATTGTATTTTATTGATGAAATACATAAGGTATTTAAACACCGAATAAAATTCCTAAGAAAATTACCAGAGGTCAAACATATGTCAACAAGTATTGACAAAAAATTTCAGAATTGTAAAAATCAGAAACTAATTTTAAAAATTAAATAATTAAGTAAAATAAACTAGCACTAAAAAAAATTAGTAAAATAAAAAATAAAAAGTAAAATTAGGTCATCAAAATTTGTCAAGAGGTCATTAGACTCTCTCAAAAAATTTCCAGAATTTAAAATGACCAGAAAGTATTTTTAAACAATTTAAACAAATCAAAAGAATGAGAAAAATCATTAAAAAAAAAAACAAATCATAAAATAAAAATATGAAAAAATAAAAATTAGAAAGAGAAAAATCAAAAGTATTTTTTGTAATTTTTTCATAATTTTAGGAGTTAAATTGACTTTTTATGAATTTTTAAAGTTTGAAACAATTAAAATAAAAATCAGAAAATAAAAAAATAAAAGAAAAACATGTGGATCATCTAATCAATGTCAAAACACGTTATTAAGCATATCTGATGGATCTAGTGTGTTGTGCATGCTATGGTCATCATTGGAAATCACACCGAATCATCAGTTTTTAAAAATAAAATATAAAACAAGAAAAAACATGGAGCGTTGGATCTGACTCCATTTTTAATGTGTTGGAATCTGGATGGCTCATAGACACAGATGCATGGTGAACGCCAGTCAATCCATGCACACCACAGCCAAAAGAATCAAACCAATTAATTAAAACATTTGGCTATATATCATTGGTTGAAGAACGACACGTAGGTCGTCTTCAACCTCCAACCACCTGCAACTAGGGCAAGTATGAGATTCTTCAAATGGAAAATTTATATGTTCATAGTGGTACCATTAGATGTGTCTCTTTGAGATGATCACAACCATATGCTTGCGAAATATTTATATAAAACACAACTTAGTCTATTTGGAAAATATCAAAGCAAAATTGTAAAACGAAAATTGAAAATAAACAATCAATTCTCCATGAAATAACAAACTAGAATAAGCATGAGCTTCAAAGAAGAAGAGACAACAACTTAGTAACTTATTTGAAGCAAAATGATGGAGAATTCTACCTGAACAAAGTCCAACAAAATATCTCTGCAATTGAACTTCTATAGCTTGATTATGTGCATGATTCTTCTTGCTAAGGATTTGGTTAGCTTCAATGAATGTCAAGGAAGCTAACTGAATGAAGGTTTTTCTGAATTAAGGTGAGGAAATGAAAAATCAGAAATCAAGCTCAAGAGTTCGTGTGGGATCTTGATAGAATGGTTTTGGCTATCAAAGCTTGAGAAATGAGTGGAATGTGGTATCTATTTATAGGACAAATGGATGGAATCAAGAGGAGAGGTGAATGATGTAATTTGAGTGGAAATCGTACACACCCTTTATCATAAAGAAAGTGTGATAACATGCTCTCAAAACCCATCCATTCCTTGCATTTTAATGTGCTAATTGCTTCTAGAAGTTTTCTAATCACGTATAGAAACAAAACCACGTGTTAAAGTGGCCTATAATTTAAACTATGTTGAGTTTCGAATCTGAACCAAAGCTTAAAATCATATTTCATGGTATCATGTTCGAAACTGCATAGCTCAAAATGTAGGAAGCTTTATGACATGATTCTTTTTGCAATGGAAAGAACTTTCCATATTCTTTACAATGTGCTAAGAAAGGTGGAATTTGGATACTTGAGCACGAAGTTATTCATCTTTGAAATCAAGAAAAACACACGAATTTTTATACTTAGAAATATTTCTAAGTATAGATCTTCAAAATGACCTATAATGTTCTTCAAAATTACGTGGCCTTACAATCAAAATTAGCTCTTGATCATTGAAGAGAACTTGTTAACGGCTCTTTAAATTGAATTTTGGAATTGAGATCACTCTAAAATCATAAAAAATGAGAGAGTTATGGTCATTGGAAGGTGATGAAATTTTATTAAGAAATCTACAAATGACCTATAATCTTTTCAATTCTTAAACAAACTTCCATGCATTTTCAAGCCAACTACCTTAAGACAAAGTTTTATTAGACATCCCAAAGAATATTGTAGAAAAATAATGGGCTCAAGGAGATAAACATTGACTAAGTTATGATCATTTGAAGCCCAATAATAGAATTTCATGGCTTTCTCAAAGGACTTGTAATCTTATTCAAATTTAAATGAACTTCCATTCAAATTTAGCCTTTGATCCTTGAAAATAAGTTGTTAAGAACTCCTTGGAGAGAATCATGGCTTTGGAGTCACTTAAAAATCTAAAAAATTGAGCAAGATATGATCTTTGGAATTCAACAAACCCTTATTCATAAAGTACCAATAAGATTTGTAACTCCCTTCAAATTTTGATGACTTTCCCTTCACAAATGGATTTTTCCATGGGAAGAGGAGTTGTTGTAGATGATAATTAGAATACATAGAAAAAAGAACCACCTCAAAATATTTAAAATTGAGAGAGTTATGCACTTGGGATCATAAAATCAAGGATGTGTCCCAATTAGGTCAAACATTTTGGTTCAAACTTGAATCTTTTGAACTTTCCTTGCAAATTAAGGCATGATGAGCTCTATTAGACCTTGCAGTGATATTATCTTGAATGACCTAGATGATGAAGTTCATATCCCAATGAAAATTGTTGAAGAAAGCATGGAAATAAACACATGAACCTATGACTCCTCTTGATTATCCCAATCTTCAATCCTTGAAACAAACTTTCCCAAATGAATTTGAGAGATCTTATTAGACCAAAGGGTTTTGATTCCATGACATAGCCTTGAAGCTCAAGCTTTTGAAATCTATTTAATTATCATTTGATTAAGGATTAACCTTCAAATTCTAGCTCAAGATATGAATGAGATGCACTTGGCTCCCTACCTACAATGTACAAAGAAAAAAACAAATACATACATCTTTTGGATCTTGGTTAAAGGTTAGCAAACATATAACACATTCTCATAAGTTACACACTTCAGGGTGCTTGGTGATCCCTCAAGGGAAAACTTAAATATAGGAGATATTAGAAGAGAGAACCAACCCTAATGTGTGATCTTGATGCATTGTGATGATATGAGATGAAAAAGGATCTTAGGGAAAAAATTGGGGTATAACAATTGCCCTTGTTTAAGTGTCTTATATCTGGAGATACGAAGGTTAAAATCTTCGTCTCGGCTCGATTGAAGATACTTAAATACAAAACAAATCATATTTTTGGCCCTAAGATGCCATGCAATGCTCATGATTATAAATATAAGATGAATATCAAAGGTGAAATAAAACACCACTAGGGAACCAAATATAATACAGATTGGCTAAGAAAGAAAATTCAAACAGGAAAATAAATCACTAGGAGAACCACACGACTATAGAGGTAACCAAGATTAGGCAAAGCTGACATCGCAGTTAAAGGGAGAGAAATCCAGGGTAGGTCCTCAAGAAAGTAAAGAATTACCACCCTAGAACGGGTCTCAACTTCTTTAACTAAGATATCACTCGGAAAGGGTAATAGCCATTTTCTCAACAACAAACTATCTCTCATAATGTATAGACCACCATCCATCGGAGTATAAAATCATTTAATAACAAGTTATCTCTCATAATGCATAGACCACCACCCATCGGAGTACAAATCATTAAACAACGAGCTGTCTCTCATAACATAGAGACCACCACCCATTGGAATACAAATCATTCAACAACGAGCTAACTCTCATAATGTAGACACCACCACCCATCGGAGTATAAATCATTCAACAACGAGTTATCTCTCATAACATAGAGACCACTATCCATCGGAGTACAAATTATTCAACAACGAGTTATCTCTCATAATGTAGATACCACCACCCATCAGAGTATAAATCATTCAACAACAAGCTAACTCTCATAATGTAGAGACCACCACCCATCAGATTACAAATCATTCAACAACTACATATCTCTCATAATGTAGAGACCACCACCCATCAGAGTACAAATCATTCAACAACGAGATATCTCTCATAATGTAGAGACCACCATCCATCAGAGTATAAATCATGCAACAACGAGTTATCTCTCATAATGTAGAGACCATCACCCATAGGAGTATAAATCATTCAACAATGAGTTATCTCTCATAATGTAGAGACCACCATCCATCAGAGTAAAAATTATTCAACAACGAGTTATCTCTTATAATGTAGAGACCACCACCCATCTAAGTAAAAATCATTCAACAATGAGCTATCTCTCATAATGTAGAGATCACCACTCATCGGAGTAAAAATCATTCAACAATGAGTTATCTCTCATAATGTAGAGACCACCACCTATTAGAGTAAAAATTATCACTCATAACTTACAGGCTTACTGAGGGAGTATCGGTTGCTTAAATAAAAAGGTTACCACTTTCTGTTAGGGATAGCATTGCAATAACACTGCTGCAAAATGGATTTTGACTTCCTAGGGAAATACAAACATACTCTTGCTGAAGAGATAACGTCTTCACCTGCAAACTAAATGCACTCTCAATCCAGAGCTCACAATTTAGAGAGAGCAAAATAACATTATTGTCGAGGACCAAAATTCAAACCAGGACCACGCCAAAATGAAATAGTTAACTCACACACCACCCATTAAGGAATTAACTCGACTGGGGATTAATTATATCCAGGTAATGAGCTGGGTAGGAAAGGAAAAGCAAAATCTTCCACGAGGGATAATGTCGTGGGGAACGTGAAAGGATAAACACTTTTTGATTAAGGTTAACATTCTATTGGAGAGAGGATACACACTCTACAATTAGGATAAAATATCAACAGAAACATCAATGAATGACAATAAGCAATGAATTTTAATTCAACTATGCATGATGTATGAATGTATGTCATGTATATGCTGATAACCAATCTCATAAAACTAGGGATAACCAAACAAAACAAAACTCATTTAAAGATAGCACTTTACCACATCGCATCCAAGATAGAATTTTCGTAAGAGAGTAAGCAACCAACTGAGGAAACAAATTCCTACTTCAAGGCTTGACTACTCTGGGAAAGAAACATGGCTTGGGAATAATCAAAGCAAAATCCTATAACAATAAATCATGAAGATGCGGGGATGAAAAACTCCTCAAAGTTTCACTGGGGAAAATCATACTAACTCCACTATGCAAAAATGATACCATATATTCTGAGGGAAAACCAAAAACTTTCTCTAATACCAAAGCAACAATTGCACGAACTACTCTGGGGAAGATTAGAGATACTTCACGGGGATAACAACCTATAAGGGAAACATCACCCTCAATTTATCTGGGGAAAATAAGAATTTAATACCACAGCAAACAATCAATTTCGTGGGTATTTTAAATCAGATTCAGCATACAGTAGGAGAAAACCCACAAAAATTGGCAGCCGCCTCAACACTTCTTAGAAGAGATACTGCCCTTGTCGGGTTTCTCATGGAAGCGGCATGGTATGAAAACACTCTACAAGATATTCTTTACCGGGATTTAACATGAATGGACAGAGAATTTAAACAACTGAGCAAAAGCTTCACGACTTTACAAACTCTCACTACTACGGAAAAGGCCTTTAACAACGATTGAGGAAGATATATAACAACGTGGCGCTAGGTGTTGTTATGTAGTGTGTCATTGAAATATGATACTTACAATCATGGCCCAGAAGCCATTGTAATAAACTGGAAAGCACGCTCCTTATCACAACTATTATCCAAAAGACCGTTGTGATATATTTAATGGTCTTAGGTTCGATTCCCAAATGGTCGTTTTGATTTTTTTTGGAAAGCGTGTGATATATTATAATAGTTATGACTATAACTATGGTTAAATATTCTTCATATTTAACAGATATTATCCTGCTTTTATAATTCATGGCATTTTTTTAACCTGTATTATTGTTTACCATATCACAACAGAAAATAAAACTCACATTTGTGATTATCTGAATAATATTAATTGGATCATATTTATAATATCACATGATTGTAACATATTCAATTGTACCATGACAAACATCCTACAAATGTATCAGAACAAACAATCTACAGTTTACACATTGCATAACATCACATAATTGTATCTTGGTGTTTTGGTGTCTTGTCTCTCGGTGTCTTGTCTCTTGGTGTCTTGACTTTAAAGGCCTATAATTTCAAATATTTATACTTGTTAGTAAA
The DNA here is from genome assembly GCA_021764765.1 of Vicia sativa. NCBI lineage: Eukaryota > Viridiplantae > Streptophyta > Magnoliopsida > Fabales > Fabaceae > Vicia > Vicia sativa. The sequence continues at coordinate 73,629,095 of CM038793.1, forward strand.
AATAGTTGGTAACTATAAGATACATGACTATATTATATGAATAAAGAATAAATTCTGTACTTGTTAATTTTCCCAAATGTCTTCTTCATGATTGATTTGAATAGCATGGACAACATCTCCATCAACTTCATCATAAGAGGTAGTAACTTGTGTTGTGCAATAAGATGTGGACAGAATATCAATACTTTCATCACTAAGAGAAATGTGTTTTCCTTAGAGAATGATTTACCATTTTCCTGATATGTCTGATGGGTCGGTAACATAGAAAACTTGGTTTGCTTGAGAATCCATGATGAAGGGTTCGGTCATAAAAGATGCCTTGCCAAGATCGACTCGGGTGAATCATAAGTTATCAATGTGTCCGCCATTACTGTTATTGGGAAATGACTTGCATTTAAATAAATCCACTTTAAAATTGACATGATTAATCTCCCAAATCTCATAAATGACACCATAAAATATGGTAGTTGCCAATACATGATCATCTTTTGATTTTGTATAAAAGGTATAATGACCAATGTCGTATGCATTCCAAGTAATGGCACAAAATTTTGGCTCGTACGACAACCACTTAAGTATCTCAAATGCACTACGATCATTACATACACTTTTATTAGACTAATCTATGAATCTCTTGTTATACTCTAGCAACAACAACTTGTCACTCATTCGGGAATATTTTTTCCTCAAAAGTATTTTGTGAATATCTTTGAAAGGTTGAACTTCATTTATATTTTTTAATATATAGAAATGTGCTTGAATAACTACATCCCGAGCCCTTGACTTAACATTTAGACCTTGAATACCTCTTTTGTCTGTGTAATCAGCGTGACGAGACTTCAGAATGCCTATAGAATCTACTTTTGACAAATAGTTTCTACAAAACTCAACAGCTTCTTCAGTGGTATACCTTTCAACAATCGAAGCTTCTGGTCGATGGTGATTCTTTGTATATCCTTTAAAGATCTTCATATATCGCTATATTGGATACATCCACCTTAAATCAGCTGGACCATAAAATTTGATTTCTCTGACTAGATGAACAAGTAAGTGAACCATAATGTCAAAAAATGATGGAGGAAAATACATCTCCAATTGACACAAGTTTATGGCAGTCTCATCTTCTAATTTATCTAATTTTTTAAAATGAAGAACATTATTACATATGGCATGGAAGAATAAGCACAATCTCGATATAGTTACTCTCACATGCTTTGGAAGATCCCACGGATAGCCACTAGTAGAAGTTGTTTCATTAATACATGACAATCATGAGATTTTAAACCAATTAACTGGAGATCTTTCATTGATACAAGTTTCTTGATGTTTGACGAGTAACCTTGTGGGACTTTAATACCTTGCAAACACTCGCAGTAAATTTTCTTTTCCTTTTTAGATAGAGTGTGACATGCTGGAGGCAGATAAGTTCTTTTTTCTTTCTGTATTGGAGCCAACTATTTTTGTATACCCATTGCCTCCATATCAAGACGGGAAGTCTCACTATCTTTAGTTTTGCCTGGAATATTTATAAGTGTGTCGATCAAACTATCAAACACATTTTTCTCCATGTGCATCGCATCAAGACAATGTCTAACATCAAAACTTGACCAATATGGAAGATCAGAAAATATGGACCTCTATTTCCATATATTTTTTGCAACTGTCCCTTTTTCTTTCTCTCTCTTCTCGAAGACAACATTAATGTGTTCCTACCATTTGTTACATCCTGATTTTTAATAGTTAATTATTAATTATTATTATTTATTATATTATGTGATAATTAATTTAATTGGGTGAGTTATATGAAATTTGAATTATTTGAACATGTGTGTTATTTGAATAATTGGTTTTATAAGTAGAATTGTGGTTATTTGGTATTGCGCCTAATTTTATGAACACAAGTAATAAACAGGTGTTAAGTGTTAAGTCCAATTGAGCTTACTAGTTAGTAAGGAGTTAGAAGGGAATCATAATTAGAATTGTCATTTGGAGAAAGAAGAGAAAAAGGAAAAGAATATAAGAGAAGAGGAGAAAGAGGAAAAGTGAAGAGGAAACCCTAGAAGTTGAATCTTCAAGAGGTAAGGGGGAGAATATATGTTATTGTTTAATTGTATGTTGTTGGGTGATAATTAGTAACTTGCTAGGTTGTTTAATTTCAATTTCTAGAATCTTTGAATGTTAGGGTTTGAAGAGAAATTGTGTTTTCAACTTAGAAATGATGACCCATGATTAGGAACATGTTAGGATACCTTTTGATGATGTTATTTGGCTGATTGGAATGTGTGTTGTGTGGTAATTTCATGGGAGAAAGAATATCATTCGTAGAAAAAAAATTACCTGTTTCACAGACTGCGCTTAGCGCCAACAGGGAGTCTCTTAGCGCGAAAAGTTCTGCAAGTTGGGGTTGTCTGATCAGGAAAGGGCGCTTAGCGCGATAAGCCATGATTAGCGTGACCTGGAGTATTTTCATGTATGTGATTGATTGATCCGATTATAATTAAATGCGTTTTAGATTGGTTTTGAATACTATTTTAATGTACATATGATACTTGAGTTTAGTATGTGAAAGCCTTCTTTTAATGAAACATTGAGAATAACATGCATTGAATTGTATGCTATATGTTATTGGTGATGTGTGGTGATAGTAAATGCTATGTGTATTGCTTGTTGTTGTTAAAATATGATGTTGTGCAAACAGTGGATAATTCACATGAGTTGAATTATTGTGATATGCTTGAATAATTAAGGTTGATGAATAATCTTGATTTGCATATGATGTCGATAAATTGCACATGCATACATGGTTGACCTTGAAATATTAGGTGGTAAAAATTTGGGTTCACATTGTGGCTCGATCCTTGAATGGAATTAGTAGCGGTGAAACATTGGGTTCATAATTGTGGCTTTGGTCTTGTCCGAATCAGAAGCGTGGCATTGATTCAAAGTTATTGAATCGGAAGTGAGGTGAACGGAATGTTCGCGATGGTACCACACGCATGAGTCACATTGCATTATCGTCTCATGAGTCATTAAATAATACATGTTATGTGTTAGAATTGTGGTAAATGACTATGTTGATCATTGGATTATTTGTATTGATGCCATTTATGCTAATTGTGATAAACGTGAATGTGATATACTTGGAATGTGTGCATAATCCGATTATTTGGAATATCACTTGAAATGTGTGGAATTCTTGAATAGATGTTATTTCTATATTGCTTCAAATTTATATACATTTGGATAATGATGTGAATTCTCACCCTTATGTTGTGATGTTGCCTCTATGTGGGTAACGTGCAGGTTCCGAGGATAGCGGTGCTTTGCACGAGACTAGTTGAGGAGTTTATCTAGTTTATTCCTTACACTAGGTAGTGAGTCATTGCTCTGGTCATGAAACACGAGGATTATCTGGATTTATGCTTTATGAGATGTTTGTCATGTGTTCTCATATATTTAGGATTTGTATGTTGAGATACTATATTGATGTGGCCTTGGTGTCGATATATGAATTCTTATGACTTGATTATGTTGTGGATTCATTATTATTCATCCAATGTTTACAGTATGAGATGTAATCATTGACAGTATCTGTGAATATTAATACTCCGCTGTGAAATGCATAGTTTTGTTTTAAAGCATGAAAATTCAAATGTGTGTTATGATTATGATCAGGTTGCAATTTTGGTAAATGTATAGAGTGTATATATATATATATATATATATATATATATATAATTTGTATTTATATATGTGTATATTTTAAATGTGACATCCCTTGTATGTGTGCATTTATTCTGATTTATGCCATGATTATTTGGGGATTAGAAAAGGGGTGTTACATTAGTGGTATCAAAGCAGTGGTTGGTCAGATTTATTTGGCCATGTTATTAATTGATTTAATTCCTGTTGTATTTGATTTGTGTATCTGACACAATCAATGATGTTATCTATTGTTGTTGGATGTCTTTGGATGATGGTTGCAGGAAGGAATGATGATGTTATTGATGAAGCCTTGAGGATGTTGGATGGATCTCTTGGGCAGGTTCCGCAGGAGAATGTTGGACACAGAGGTGAGGAAGATGAGTTCCATGCTTTGGGGAAGTTTGGGGAAGTTTCAGAGGAATAATCCTCCTATCTTTGAGGGTGAGCATGAACCTGACAAGGCTCAAGCATGGCTGAAAGCAATTGAGAAGATCTTCAGAGTTATGAATTGTATTGATGCGCAGAAGGTGCAGTTTGGTACGCATATGCTGGAGAAGGAAGCTGAGGATTGGTGGAGCAACACTGTTCAGAGATTTGATGAGGAAGGTGTTGAATTTTCTTGGGCTCTTTTCTGTGATGCATTTTTGGAAAACTATTTTCCAGAAGATGTGCGTGGTAAGAAAGAGGTAGAGTTCCTTGAGTTGAAGAAGTGTATTGGAACCATGGGTTAGTATGCTATAAGATTTCAAGAGTTGATTAAGTATTGTCCTCATTATAATACTATGAATGCTGAGAGATCTAAGTGTTTGAAGTTTGTGAATGGTTTGAGACCTGATATCAAGAAGGTTATTGGATATCAACAGATTACCCGTTTTGCTGAGTTGGTAAACAAAAGCAGGATTTATGATGAAGATAGATGAGAGAGTACTTCTTACTACAAGAATGTGAATGATAGGAAAATAAAAGGTCAATTCCGTTGGAAACCAGTTGATTATAAGAAGAAATGTAGTGGTGGCAAGAATCCAAGTGGGGGAGGATCTTCTACTCTGATTAAGTGTTTCAAGTGCGGTGTGGAAGGGCATCGTGCTTCTGATTATGGAAAGGGTGGTGGAAAGTTCTTTAGGTGTGGCAAGGCGGGTCATAAAATTGTTGATTGTAGGTTTAGTGTGGATGTGACTTATTACAACTGTGGTGAACAAGGGCATGTTAGTACTAGGTGTGAGAATCCATAGAAGGAGCAAGCTAAAGGGAAAGTGTTTGCATTTTCTAGTGCTGAGACTCTAGTTGAGGATAAATATATCCATGGTACGTGCTTTATTAACGGTACATATTTGATTGTTATCATTGATACTGGTGGAACGCATTCTTTTATTTCTGCGGATTGTGTTAAGAGGTTGAATCTTGAATTGTCTGATATGCATGGAAATATGCTTATTGATACTCCTACGGTGATTTCTGTTTGTACTTTTGTTGCATGTCTGAATTGTTTGTTAAGTATTTTTGGTAGATATTTTTGAATGGATTTAGTTTGTCTTCCGTTAGATCAATTGGATGTGATTCTTGGTATAAACTGGTTGGAACATAATCATGTTTTTATCAATTGTTTTGACAAGTCAGTTATCTTTCTTAATAATGGTATCGAGAATGATTTGTTTTTGTCTGCTAAGAAAGTGGACGAATCTTTGAAAGATGGTGTTGTGTTGTTTTCTTTGTTGGCATCGTTGGATCTCGGTGAGAAACAAGCTATGGGTGAATTGCCTGTTGTTTGTAATTATCCTGAGGTGTTTACTGAAGATGTAAGTGATTTTCCACCAGAGTGTGAGGTTGAGTTTTCGATTGATTTAGTTCCTAGAACTAGTCCTATTTTGATGGCTTTGTATCGAATGTCTGCTTCTGAGTTGAAAGAGTTGAAGAGTCAGCTTGAGGATTTTCTTGAGAAGAGGTTTATTCATTCGAGTGTGTCTCCGTGGGGTGCACCTATTTTATTGGTTAAGAAGAAGGAAGGTTCTATGAGGTTGTGTGTGGATTATAAACAACTAAGTAAGGTGACTGTTAAGAACAAGTATCCACTTCTAAGGATTGATGATTTGATGAATCATTTGGTTGGTGCTTGTGTTTTCAGTAAGATTGATTTGAGGTCTGGTTATCATCAAATTCGTGTGAAAGCTGAAGATATTCAGAATACTGTTTTTAGGATAATGTATGGTCACTATGAGTATCCTGTAATGTCGTTCGGTGTGACTAATTCTCCTGGTGTATTCATGGAATATATGAATCGGATTTTTCACGAGTATCTTGATCAATTTGTTATTGTATTCATGGATGATATTTTTATTTATTCCAAGAGTGAAGAAGATCATGTTGAGCATTTGAGAATTGTGTTATATGTGTTGAAAGAGAAGAAGTTGTATGCTAAGCTTTCTAAGTGTGAATTTTGGTTGAAGGAAGTGAGTTTCCTTGGGCATGTGATTTCAAGTGGTGGTATTTTTGTGGATCCTTCTAAGGTTGAGGTTGTATCTCAATGGGAAGCTCCGAAATTTGTTTCTAAGACTAGAAGTTTTCTTGGTTTGGCTAGTTATTATCATAAGTTCATTGAGAGTTTTTCTAAGTTCGTGTTACCATTGACGCAGTTGACGAGGAAAGGTCAAGCTTTTATTTGGACTTTGCAGTGTGAAGCTAATTTTCAAGAGCTTAAGAGAAGGTTAACAACCGCTTTTATTTTGATTTTGCCTAATTCGGTAGAACCATTTGTGGTGTATTGTGATGCTTCATTGATGGGTTTAGGAGGTGTGTTAATGCAAAATAGGAAAGTGGTAGCTTATGCTTCGAGGCAACTTAAAGTTCATGAGAGGAATTATCTGACGCATGATTTAGAGTTGGCCGCAGTTGTGTTTATTTTGAAGATTTGGAGGCATTATTTGTTTGGTTCGAGATTTGAAGTGTTTAGTGATCATAAGAGTTTGAAATACCTGTTTGATCAGAAGGAATTGAATATGAGGCAAAGAAGATGATTGGAATTCTTGAAGGATTATGATTTTGGTTTGAATTATCATCTGGGTAAAGCGAATGTTGTAGTAGATGCTTTGAGTAGGAAGTCTTTGCACATGTCGATGTTGATGGTGAGGGAATTGGATTTGCTTGAGCAATTTCGAGACTTGAGTTTGGTTTATAAAGCAACGTCTTCTTGTGTTAAGCTTGGTATGTTGAAGCTTACTAGTGGTATTTTGGATGAGATTCGAGAAGGTTAGAAATCTTATTAGATTTTGGTGGATAAATTGGTGTTGATCAATCAAGGTTAAGGTGGTGATTTTCGGATTGATGAGGATGGTATCATGAAGTTTCATGATAGAGTTTGTATTCCTGATGTTATAGATTTGAAGAAGATAATTCTTGATGAAGGACATCGTAGTGGTATGAGTATTCATCCTGGTGCTACTAAGATGTATCAAGATTTGAGGAAGTTATTTTGGTGGTCTGGTATGAAGAAGGATATTGCTGAGTTTGTGTATTCTTGTTTAATTTGTCATAAGTTTAAGATTGAACATCAGAAACAGTCAGATTTATTGCAGCCGTTATCTATTCTTGAGTGGAAGTGGGCTAGCATTTCTATGGATTTTGTTTCTGGACTTCCGAGGACTCCGAGTAGTCATGATGTTGTTTGGGTTATTGTGGTTAGATTGACAAAATCTGCTCATTTTATTCCAATTTTGATGGATTATCCGATGGAGAAGTTTGATAAATTGTATATTGAGAAAGTTGTGAGTTTGCATGGTGTTCGGATAGGGATCCGAGGTTTACTTCACAGTCTTGGGAAGGTTTGCAGAGTGCTTTGGGTACCAAGTTGCATTTGAGTTCGGCGTATCATCCGCAAACTGATGGTCAAACTGAAAGGATAATTCAATCATTGGAAGATCTTTTGAGAGCTTGTGTTTTAGAGAATGGAGGTGCTTGGGATAATTATTTTCCTTTGATTGAGTTTACCTAAAATAATAGTTTTCATTCGAATATTGGAATGGCTCCGTTTGAAGCTTCGTATGGACGAAGGTGTAGGACGCCTTTGTGTTGGTATGAATAGGGTGAGAGTGTTGTGGTTGGACCTGAGATAGTTCAACAGACTACGAATAAGATTAAGATAATTCGGGAAAAGGTGAAGATTGCCCATAGCCGTTAGAAGAGTTATCATGATAAGAGGAGGAAAGATCTTAGCTTTGAGAAAGGAGATCATGTGTTTTTGAGAGTTACTCTTGTGACTGGTGTTGGTAGAGCATTGAAGTCAAGGAAGTTGACTCCGCGTTTTATTGGTCCTTATCAAATTATTGAGAAAGTTGGTGAAGTAGCTTATGAAATTCATCTACCGTCGTCACTTGCTAATCTTCATGACGTATTCCATGTATCTCAATTGAGGAAATATATGTCAGATATGTCTCATGTTGTGCCGCTAGATGATGTACAAGTTAGAGATGATTTGACGGATGAGACTTTACCGATGTGTATTGAGGATCGAGAAGTTAAGCAACTTCGAGGGAAGGAAATCGCTTTGGTGAAAGTGGTTTGAGGAGGTCCTGCTAATGGTAACGTGACTTAGGAGCTTGAGAGTCAGATGAAGGATTCATATCCTGAGTTGTTCGCTTGAGGTAATTTTTGAGGGCGAAAATCTTTTAAGTGGGGAAGAGTTGTAACATCCCGATTTTTAATAGTTAATTATTAATTATTATTATTATTTATTATATTATGTAATAATTAATTTAATTGGGTGATTTAAATGAAAATTGAATTATTTGAACGTGTGTGTTATTTGAATAATTGGTTTTATGAATAGAATTGTGGTTATTTGGTATTGGGCCTAAGTTTATGAATAGAAGTAATAAAGAGGTGTTAAGCCCAATTGAGCTTACTAGTTAGTAAGGAGTTAGAAGGGAATCATAATTAGAATTATCATTTGGAGAAAGAAGAGAAAGAGGAAAAGAAGAGAAGTGAAGAGGAGAAAGAGGAAAAGTGAAGAGGAAACCCAAGAAGTTGAATCTTCAAGAGGTAAGGGGGAGAATCCATGTTATTGTTTAATTGTTTGTTGTTGGGTAGTATTAGTAACTTGCTAGGTTGTTTAATTTCAATTTCTAGAATCTTTGAATGTTAGGGTTTAAAGAGAAATTGTGTTTTCAACTTAGAAATGGAGACCCATGATTAGGAACATGTTAGGATACCCTTTAATGATGTTATTTGACTGATTGGAATGGGTTTTGTGTGGTAATTTCGTGGGAGCAAGAAGCTGGTTTGTAGCAGAAAATTTTCTGTTTCGCAGGCCGTGCTTAGCGCCAGCAGGGTCTTGCTTAGCACGAAAACTTCTGTAAGTTGGGGTTGTCTGATCAGGAAAGGGCACTTAGCGCGATAAGCTGGGCTTAGCGTGACCTAGAACCAAAAATGTTATTTTTAGGATCTTTTGACATGAAATCCTATATATTTTTATTTTATGGAGTATTTTCATGTATGTGATTGATTTATCTGATTATAATTAAATGAGTTTTGGATTGGTTTTGAATACTATTTCAATGTATATATGATACATGAGTTTAGTATGTGTAAGCCTTGTTTTGATGAAACATTGAGAATAACATGCATTGAATTGTATGATATATGTTATTGGTGATGTGTGGTGATAGTAAATGCTGTGTGTATTGCTTATTGTTGTTAAAACATGATGTTGTGCAAAAGGTGAATAATTCACATGAGTTGAATTATTGTGATATGCTTGAATAATTAAGGTTGGTGAATAATCTTGATTTGCATATGATGTCGATGAATTGCACATGCATACAAGGTTGACCTTGAAATACCAGGTGTGAAACTTTGGGTTCACATTAGTGGCTTTTGTCTTGTCCGGATCAGAAGCGAGGTGAACAGAATGTTCACGATGGTACCACATGCATGAGTCACATTGCACTGTCGTCTCATGAGTCATTAAATAATACATGTTATGTGTTGGAATTGTGGTAAATGACTATGTTGATCATTGGATTATTTGTATTGATGCCATTTATGCTAATTGTGATAAATGTGAATGTAATATACTTGGAATGTGTACATAATCCGATTATTTGAAACATCATTTGAAGTGTGTGGAATTCTTGAATAGATTTTATTTCTATATTGCTTAAAATTTATATATATTTGGGTAATGATGTGAATTCTCACCCTTCTGTTGTGATGTTGCCTCTATGTGGGTAACGTGCAGGTTCCGAGAATAGTGGTGCTTCGCGTGAGACTAGTTGAGGAGTTTATCTAGTTTATTCCTTACACTAGGTAGTGAGTCATTTCTCTGGTCATGTAACACGGGGATTATTGAATTTATGCTTTATGAGATAATGTGTTCTCATATAATTTGGATTTGTATGTTGAGATACTATGTTGATGTGGCCTTGGTGCCGATGTATGAATTCTTATGACTTGATTATGTTGTGGATTCATTGTTATTCATCCAATGTTTACAATATGGGATGTAATCATTCATAGTATCTTTGAATATTAATACTCCACTGTGAAATGCATAGTTTTGTTTTAAAGCATGAAAATTCAAATATGTGTTATGTTTATGACCAGGTTGCAATTTTGGTATATATATTGTATTTATATATATGTGTATATTTTAAATGTGACATCTCTTGTATGTGTGCATTTTATTTTACTCTGATTTATGCCATGATTATTTGGGGATTAGAAAAGGGGTATTACACCGTTGATAAAATTTATTCTCGGTTAAAGGTTTAGGAGCATCATCAAACTCTTGTTCTCCATTAAAAGTCTTCTGCAATCTATGATAAGGATAATGGGGTTTTAGAAGTTTTCGATGCCCAAGGTAAACTGTCTTTTTTCCAAACTCAAGTTGGTGATAAAAAGTATTATCTTCACAAATAGGACACGCTTTATGTCCTTTGACACTATACCCATCCAAATTACCGTAAACAAGAAAGTCGTTAATTATGCAAAGTAACATTGCATGCATCCTAAACTTTTCCCCAAAATATGCATCATCAACCTTAACGCCTTCATTCCATAAGAGTTGTAAATCATCAATTAATGGACTTAGATAAACATCTATGTCGTTACCAGGTTGATGTTGTCCAGAAATCATCATACTTAAGAGTATATGCTTGCGCTTCATGCACAACCATGGAGATAGGTTGTAAATAGTGAGAAGAACAGGCCACGAAGAATGATTAGTGCTCAGATTATCAAAGGGGATCATTCCACAGGTGGCAATCCCAAGCTTTAGGTTTCTTGGCTCAACTGCAAAATACGGAAACAACAAATCAATTTTCTTCCATTGCAATGAATCAGCTACATGGCGAATGTTTCCATCACGAGTCATTTCATCTGCATGCCATATAAGATTCTTTTTGTCATTCAAATTAGCAAAAAGTCTCTTAAATTGTGAAATTATTGGCATGTACCATAATAATTTAGCAGGAGGATGCTTCTTACTAACATTATCATAGTCATTGTCATCACCATTGTTGGCCTTCAGCTTGTAATGCGACACACCATATTTCAGACATTGATACAAATCTTCATACTTTTTCTTATATAATATGTAATCATTAGGGCAAGCGTGTATTTTGATATACTATAGACCCATTGGACACAATATCTTTTTGGCCTCATAGCAACGATCCGACAATTTGTTATCTTCTGGTAACATTTGCTTTAGCAATTCAAGTAATTCCATAAAGCTTTTATCCGACCATCCAAAATTTAAACAACTTTAACACCGCTGACAATCGTGTAAAATTTGTGTATCCTTTATATAAAGAGGTGTATTTATCACTATGTATAGTATCATAAATATGAGCATTCGTAAAAGAAGATTACCCTATATCACGTAACATATCCTCTAGTTGATCTTCCATATATTCATCTTTATCCACTCATTGACTTTGTGGTGCCCAACTTTCCTCTTTATCAACCTCACCATGCCACATCCATATTATATAATTTTAACATATACCATCACCACAAAGGTGCTGGAATATTTCTTCCTTTGTATCCTTACAGATATTTGCGCAAACAACACAAGGATAATAAAAGATATCATCATCGTCGGGAAGATGTTTATTAGCGTAATCAAGAACTCCTTTCTCATAAACTGAACCTAATCTATTGGCTTTCATCCAACTACGATCCATATGAACTTCTGAATTATACACGTATAATAATGTGAAAATCTAATCCTAAAGAATATGAAAAATGTACTCTACACAAAGAAAATATAATCATAAAGCATACTGATATAAGTATATATACACCATAAACAAAGAAAAAAGGAATGAAGATGTTGAAGAGTGTCGTACTTCGAAGCTGAAGAATCTTATGCACGTAAGGAATGAAGATGTTGAAAAGTACCATACTTCGAAGTTGGAGAATCAAATGAACGAACAGGGTAAAGATTTGAGCATATACAACATAAACCAAGAAAAAACGAATGAAGATGTTGAAGACTACCGTAGTGCAAAGTTAAAGAATCAAATGAATGAAGATGTTGAAGATTTGAGCTCCAAATGAATGGATACGAAGATTTGAGCCACCGTTGTCGTCTCTGGCTCGCTTGTTGACCTGGGGCGTTATATGAAAGAAATACGAAATAAGATTTGTTTTAATTATCAGTAAACCCTTTAATTGTGGTTGGATAAAGAAACCGTAGTGGAAACTTAAGTCCTATAACATCGATTGAGGTATTAATCGTTGTTAAATCATTTACAATTTATTTTTTAAATAATGGAAATAGGTGACACATGCTTAATGTATTCTAACAACGCTTATTTCTTTCTCTTTCTTTTTTAGTATAAACTAAATATATTCTTGCACACGTGCAACAATATCTTTTGTTATTTTTTAAAAATTATTGCAACAAAGAGATAAGTACGACTATAAACGGTAAGAACCAAACTAAATCAGAAACTCACTTAGCAATAGTCGGTAAACATGTCATTTAATTTCGGTATAGTTGTCTATCTAAACCAGACACACCCTAGAACAACAATAATTCGCACCAAAAAATCGTAAGCAACCACCGAAAAAGTTAACTGCAGCCAAACAAAACAAGAATCAACAACCAGAAGCAAGAATCAATTGCGATAAACAAGAACTCCAAGCAACAACCGAAATCACAAAACGAAATAACGAGACTGCAGCCAAAAACTTTGAATCACAAGCACAAGGTTTCGGTAAAAACTGTTTTGAAACGAACCCGAGAAGAACACGATTTTGAGAGGGGCCCAATGGGTGTCACCGTTATGCCAAGACAAGAAGGTTTCACAAGTTTGATCAAAAACCTTCTAATATCATGTCACAAATTTTGGCTTAATAACTTATGTCATTATGTTTCTTCTATTTATAACAACATGAACATTTACATAATTGATAACAAAATATTCTATACTTGATATTCTAGGCTATTCTAGGAATAGAAAATATATACAATTAAGGATGACTAAATCATTCCTTATATACCTGATTTTCTAATATATACTATGAATGAAAATTATTTGATTAAGGAGAATCAAATATTTCCTTATTAACAGTCGATGATTCACTATACGATGAAGCATGTTTTCTTTTCAAGGAGAAACTCGAGCACCATACAAAAATCACTGAAGTCCTGATGTATTCTAAATTTGACTTGGATAAAGAGAAATCGTAAAATTATGCACTCAAAAATAAGAAAAAGTATTTTGGGTCAAATGAGGTATGTCATCCAAGGAAAGTAAATTTTCACCTTACCTCTAAAAGCACCAAGAAGGATAAGACAACAAAGATACAATAACCTTCCTCCATTCTCTTCAATTGTCCTCAATGACATTTGTGATGATCAAAGACAGATGCATTGGAATATCAACAAACTCATTAAAAGTTGAGAAATCAAATCTCATATCTCTAATGGTGTCCAATGAAGATGATGATGAATTAGATACTTACTTTTTCTTGTTAACTTATTGCCATATTCGATGTCATTTTAAATAATCATATTCAATGCCGTGTTATTTTTATATTTATTTTACTTTAAAATAAATTATATTTTTAATTAATTTTATTATAAATACCAATATATTAAGAACTAAGAATTTGCCTAAATTTTATTATACTTAATCTGAGTAACTAAGAATTTGCCTAAATTTTATTCCTCAACTAATATATTAAAGACATTTATTAGTATTTTATTTATGGATTATTAAAATAATAAACCTCACTTGCTCCTGTCCTTTATTACTCAAGTTGCCATCTTTTTGACCCTCTCTCAACTTTGAAACTTGGACCAAAATATTCCAAACTCTCTTTGCTTCCATCATCTTCCTTTCTACATTGTCTCCAAATCAAAAACCAGAGATTCTTCCCTCCCTTGGTAAGATGTCACACTCATCTTATCACTCTCTCCATTTCATTTGTATCTCTCAAATCAAACCCAATGTGAATGAATGCACTTTAACTACTTCTGTCTTTTTCTGTTTGATTAAATGTCAAGCTCAGCTTTGACCCAAATGAAGAAAATATGTCAAATTTGTAACATTATTGTTTTGTGTTAAATGTTGATACTTTTTGTTAAACTTAACCTATTAAAGTGTTGCTTTTTGTTAGAAGGTGTATAGTCTTGAAGATGAAACTTCTCTGTCTGTGAAGTGAGTTTGTTAGTATTTCATTTCACATACATATTTCATCTCATAAAAGTCTCACCCTTTTGTTCAGAAAAGACAGTAATGGCTCAACAGGTACCGTCTTTCTCTCTTGGTTTCTCTCTCTCTCTCTCTCACATTCACACACACATACAATGCATAGATTTCAATTTTATTTGAAGTTGTTTCATAAAGTTTGTATCTTTTGATGATTCATTTTGAGGGTTTTGGTTATTTCAGCATATTTATCAGATTCTGGTTTTGTTTTTCATTTCTATTTTGGTGGGTTTTGGGTTGATTCAGGAAGAAGGGTGGCCATTAGGATTGAGATTGTTGAATTCTAGAATTGGGGTGGTGAGGAATGGTGATTTTTCTGGATCAGTTTCATTTAGCACTGTGCTTTCAGCTGATTCTCACCACACATTCAACTTATTCTTCATCAGATCTTGACACTCAGGTTAGTATTTTTCTCAAATCAAGTAAAAAACTTGTGTGTACGTGAGTGTGAATTGACAACTTTGCTTGTTTGATGCCAAATTATCAATGCTAGTTTTGGCTTCCTCTATTTTTAAGGCTCTGTTACCACGAAAATGACTGCGACAAAACGGTATCGGAAAATGGTTGAGTCATCTTTCCTGATTTCAATGCGGTTGAGTCGATTAAACCAATTGAACCGTGACTGCCATCTTCCCTGATTTCAATGCGGTTGAGTCGATTAAACCAATTGAACCGTGACTCAGATTTCATCGGTTGATATCCGGCCTGGTTTTCGAAAATTAAAATGATCATTGTCACAGGAAGAGAGAGCTTCTTAAATATTTTATGCTATGTAGATATCTTGACATAATAACTATTTTGGTACAAAAAATAATGGCTACTCAAGTATGATTCTGACACTGTGGCACTTCTCTTCACAACACAATGATATACACTTTTTTGTTTTAATTTGAGATACTCCTTTACTCTTTCTATCATTCAGCATGGTTTGTGGTTATAGTAATAATAACCATGGCTTTTTACTATGTACTTTGTTTTCATTATTTCTCTGATGAAGATATATAGCTTGTGTAGCTTTAGAATAAGTCCAAAACCAAAATTGAATAGGAAAAGGAAACTTCATATTCCTGTCGTTTTCTTTTAGTTCCTTCTCTTCTTTGGCATGTAAACAACAAAAAATATACATAATTGCTTGGTTCCAATGGGGTCCAAAGCATGGACTAGCACATCATTGTTTCACAGAATATGACTTTGAATTTATTTTAATTTTTTATTTTGTTGGTGTATGGTTTCTTAGATTAATGTATTCAAAACATGCTTTTTTGAAAGTTAAAGTCTTCTATAGATTATGCATGTTTGAAAAAATATTCTTAATGTGTAGAAAACATCCTTTGAGAAGTGTAAGAAAGAAGCAATGGTATTTTAAAACACCAAAGTTGACAAACACAGAAGATCATATGAATACTTTTTTCAATTGATGTTTACAAAAGTTATATTAATACAATTCTTTTCTAATACAATTTAATCGTCCTGGTTGTAACAGCTCAATGGTTGGCCGTGAGAATATTTTATGTGGAAAGTTGAGTTCGATCGAACTCATGTGTTAAAATATAAGTCATTTTTTCTAACTCGATTAGCTTGACTGTGTATAGTCCACAGGATCATTCTTCCACGACAAGAGCATTACACTAGGCAGCCTCATTCGAATCTCGAGCTTCCTAGAACTCTCAAGAAGATCAAGCAGGGGAAGAGTGATGGAAAATTCAAAGGAGAATAAGAAGAATCACAAACAGAAGCCTTGGTTGTTTTCGCTTTGTTCAAAACTATGCACTGATGCAGTGATTGGTAACGATGCTCACTCTCTCGGTCATTACCTTGAAGCCGAGAGAAAAGCCGCAACTTACAGAAGGAATCAATGTCCTACGAGTTATGATATACCTAATTGTTTTTCACCTATTAAAGACTCAAACTCACTCATTATTGGAAGCCAAGCCGGTCACCAGGATTGATGAAGGATAGAATTGAAATACCAATAGTTCTCTCTAGTTAGTGTGGATAATAACTCAATAAATGGTGATCCCTTGTTACTCATTGTGCTTGCAGTCGAGGTTTCGGTTAGGACGCGAATCATTATACTGTGGTAAACATTCATCCGATGCGATCAAAGTTGCAGTTGTCACATGTTGCAGAAGCCTTAAAATCATTTGTACTGTTTGGTAGCTAAATTTCAAGGCAATATTAGGATGTTATATTTTCTATTCCATTCTTCCCACATTGTCTTTAGTTACTTATGATATGAATAAAAAAAATAACTTCCAAAAAATCTGGAATGGAATCCTTTATTTTCACATTAATATAGATGAAGAGATGACATAAATTATGAATTTGAAGTTTGCAGTTGACTGCAGTCACAAAATAAGTTGAAAATTGAACTTCTACCACAACTAAAGTTGTTACTTGACACTACTGCATGTGGTTCCTTGATGTCTAAGAGTGTCAATATTGTTGTGGTAATTATAGAAAGAATATACTCACCTAGCACAATGGCTAGTTTAAGTGTGATTCACAAAAGCTTTGAATGTTGAAGTTAGGAGCGGTTGGGTATCAGAGTAGCAAGATAAATATCAAACAATTCAAAATAAGAGATTAAGTAGAAATTGACACATAATATTTACGTGGAAACCCTCAACAAATAAGAGAAAAACCACGGACACCGGTAGAAAAGATTTTCACTGAGTGGAAAAAATTACAACACTTCTCTCTAAATACAAGGAGAGAACAAATTACACTCTCTCTTGTAATAGGAGAACACTCACTAAAAGAACCTTACAAGAGAATACAATATTTTCTTTTCTCTCTTATTTTTCTTAGTTACTATGTTGTAATGTTATTTTGTGGTGTGTTACAAATGAGAAATGCACATCTATTTATAGGTGATTATCTTTTACAAAATCATGGAAGATTCACAAAACCATGAGTGCAAAACCATGGGTGTTCACATGTTTTCTTTGACCCAATGATATCTTTGAACCACATGATTACTTTGACCCACATGATTTCTTTAACCATATGATTTTCTTAACCATATGATTTCTTGGACTCACATGATTTCTTTCTCACATTATTTCTTTGATCAATAAATTGTGACTTTATTCAATCACAATCCTTGACCATAATCTTTGAACACTTGACCATATTATTTGACAATCTCCCACTTAAAGTCAAATTTATAGATCTTGCAAAATTTTCTCTACCTTGCCAACTTCATGCTGATTATGCTTCTAATAGGCCATAGGAAGACCTACACCATGCAAACTTATCAGAGTTTATTGGTTTTGTCATTGCATCGCTGGATTATCATTGATGTGAATTTTCTGCATATCCACACTTCCTTCTTCTACTACCTCTATGACAAAATGATATTGAACTCCTATGTATTTTTTCTTGGAATGAAAAGATGGATCTCTTGCAATATGCAAGGCACTCTGACTATCATAATCCACCGTAATCTTTTGTTGCTCATGCCCGAGTTCTTCCAATAACCTTTGAATCCAAATTACTTCCTTACATACTTGGGTAGCGGCCATGTATTCGGCTTCTGTAGTAGACAAAGCTACAACAATCTGCAATTTGGATAATCAGCTTATCGTTTCCCCTGCAAGTGTGAACACATAGCCAGTAGTAGATTTTCTTTTATCAAGACCACCTGCAATATCTGAAACAACATAGCCTCTGATAATGAATTCTTATCCCCCCAAAACATAATGATGCATCTGAGGTTCCTTTAATGTATCTAAGGATTCTTTTAACAACATTCCAGTGTTCATTACCTGGATCTGCCATAAACCGACTGACCGTTCCAATTGCTTGCGCAATATTTGGTCTAGTACATATCATAGCATACATAAGGCTTCCCACTGCTGATGCATATAATACTCGAGACATTCCCATCCTCTCCGCTTCGTTGCTAGGATTCATACTTGAGGATAATTTATAATTGACAAGAAGTGGGGTAGATATTGGCTTACAGTCTTGCATGTTAAAGCGACACAAGACTTTCTGAAGATAATTCTTCTGAGAAATCCAAATCCTTCTATCTTTTCTGTCTCGGTGAATTTGCATCCCTAAAATCTTATTTGCTGGTCTCAAGTCCTTCATATTAAATTCCCTAGCCAATTGTACCTTCAATTCTTGGACTCGATCTTTGTTGGGTCCTACCACCAACATGTCATCCACATACAACAACAAAATCATAAAATCATTATTATCATCAAACCTTTTGTAATACGTACAATGGTATGAACTTAATCTGTTTTATCCAAGGCTCATGATGAAGGAATCAAATCTCTTATACCAACACCTTGGCGCTTGCTTTAAACCATACAGAGATTTGGTCAACCTACAAACCAAGTTTTCTTTTCCTTGCTCTTCAAAGCCTTCAGGTTGGAGCATATATATTTCCTCTTCAAGTTCTCCATAAAGAAATGCAGTCTTTACATCAAGCTGCTCAAGATGTAGATCAAATGCAACACACATTGCCAAGACTACTCTGATTGTGATGAGTCTTACCACAGGAGAAAATATTTCATTGAAATCAATACCTTCTTTTTGAGCATATCCTTTGACCATCAATCTTGCATGATATCATTCCACCTGATCGTTGTCATCTCGTTTAATTTTGAACACCCATTTATTGCCGATGACTTTTCGACCTTTAGGAAGTTCAATAAGTTCCCATGTGTTATTTCTATGTAAGGCTTCAATTTCCTCCTGCATTGTTGTCATCCATAGATAAGCATCTGAACCATTTAATGCCTTGTGAAAGGTTGATGTTTCTCCATCTTCTGATAAAAGACAATATGCATCATGACTTGCCATCACATATTATGAGTGCTAGAATGGTTTTCTTATCTGACGTGTTGTTCTTTTGGGATCTTCATTATTGACCTCATTTGGTTCTTGTTCTTCAGGCTCTGGCTCTGCTTCATAAGAATCATTTTCTCTTGAATTTTCCTCCATCTCCACTATAGTAGTCTCATTTATAGTGTTGTCATCTTTGTGCTCTTTTTGTAGTTCATTTTCTACAAAGATTACCTCTCTGCTAACAATAATCTTGAGGGCAGCGGGATCCCACAGACGATACCCCTTCACATTGTCAGCATAACCCAAGAATGTGCATTTCATGGATTTTGGGTTGAACTTTGTTCTTTCTTGGGAGTTGTACATCACATACGCAAGACATCCAAATACATGCAAAGAAGAATAATCACCTGGTTTTCCCTTACACATCTCCATTGGTGTCTTTAAATCAATTATAGTTGATGGCGATTGATGTATCACATAAAAGGTAGTTTTGATAGTTTCTGCCCAAAAAGACTTTGTCAATCCTGTTGTTTTCAGCATACCTCTCGTCCTCTCCAAGAGAGTTCTATTCACCCGCTCTACTACTCCATTCGCGGAGGTGTATGAGCATTAGTAAACTGTCATTTAATACCTTATTTCTTGCAAAATGTCATGAAATCACCATATATATATTCTCCTCCATTATCTGTCCTCAAACACTTAATTCTTTTCCCAGTTTCAAGTTCCACTTGTGCTTTGAACTCCTTGAATACCGAATACACATCTGACTTCTTCTTGATTGGGTGCACCCATAGTCTCCTGGAGTAATCATCAATGAATGATACAAAATATTTTTCTCCTCCAATGGATATTTCAGGTGACTCCCACACATCAGAATGAATCAAGTCTAGTATGTATTTGCTTCGAGCAGTTGATTTAGCAAAGTTTAGTCTATGTTGCTTGCTTATCACACAGTGATCGTAGAAAGGTAAATTTACCGACTTGAGCCCGGGTATGAGATTACGTTCTGCAAGAACTTTCAAGCCTCGTTCTAACATATGGCCTAATCTGCGATGCGATATCATCGTTGTTTCTTCCTGATTTCCAGATACAACTAACGCATCTTCCATTTTCAACATATCTCCCAAAAGCATGTATAGATTTGCAACAACCTTCTTTGCTTTCATCACTACTAGCGAACCTTTCACCACTTTCAAGATTTCACCTTGAACAAGGGTATGTCGTACCTCTTGAAGTGTGTGGACAATACCATCATAAATTTTTATTTTAACAGTACCAACTCCACCAATTTCAAAAGCATGGTCATTCCCCATCAGTACATGTCCTTCCAAGATAGGTTCATAAGTCCAAAACCAGTCTCATCGTGGAGTCATGTGCCATGTTGCTCCTGAATCTACTATCCAGCCATCAATGAGTGGATTTTCGCCTTTGGTACTTATTATTGCTTCACTGTAAAGTATTTCTCCATTATTAGTGGTACTATCAATATATCCTTGAGATGCACTTGCTTAAGAAGACTTCTCGCCATTTTTCTTGTTGAACCAACATTCTTTCTTCAAGTGTCCTCTCTGAAGCAACTCGTTTTTTCAAAAATGATTTAATTTTTCAAAAACAATGAAATCGCCACCTAATTTTATTTGTTCTAAAAAGAACGGGAAAATATAGATAAAACCCACGACGTCGGATAAGGCGGTCTACGTGACCAAAAGATATGAATTTGGGAGTCGGTTACGCAAGGGAAAGGTATTAGCACCCCTTACGTCCATCGTACTCGATGGGACCCATTTAGTTCGAAGTATGTTTGTGTGTGTATTCACTAATTTCTAAATTATGAATAAGAAAGAAGAAAAGGGGTTTGTTTATGATTATTTTGAGTTTGACACAGTTTCGAAACCGTGTGCCTACGTATTCCCTCGTGCAATGGGAAAGTCAAAACTCTGTAGTTCTTCTTGAAAATGTTTGAATTGGTTGTATTGATTTTAATAGAAATGTTTTTGATGATCGCATATAAGCGGAAAAGAATTTGAATGGATTGAGTTGATTTTAAGTTGTGGATGACAAATACCAAAACGTTAGGCTATCATCTAACGATTCGAATACTTGAAATCGGTGAGTGAGTTCGACCAATCACCTCTCATACAAAATATTTATTATGAAAAGGGTGAGGTGAAACAAAGTTCACATTTATTAAGTGTATGGAATAAAATATTTAAATCATTAGGCTATCATCTAACGACCCAAATACTTTAAATTCAATTAAACCGTTGGGCTATCATCCAACAATTTAACCGAATGCCACGACACTATATTTTCGTTTTAAAACATGGATAGAAGTTTTTAGTTTATTAGGCTACCATCTAACAATCTAAAAACTTCGAGTTGTTTAAATCGTTAGGCTATCATCTAACAATTGAAACAAACCCCATCCAAATGTTCTTTTATGAAAATCGATTTAGAAAACAAATTCAATTAATTATTTTAATTGGAAAGTGTTTTAAGAAGTTTTGGTATATAGACCAAGAGAAGATTGAATGATTCGGGTTATGATTAACCAAGTATATGGACTTGATTAACCTCGTGAGGATATGTGCTCCTATCCCCAACCATGAGACCCTGGTGCATGGATAATTGGTATGTGGACCAATATTTATTCGGGTTATGATTAAGCAAAGCAACAAGGACTTTGATTAACCTCGTGAGGATGACCATGTCCATCCCCAACTATGAGACCCTTAAAGAATTTGGTATGGAACCAAAATGAGAGATCGGAGTCGTTTTGTATTAATTGTGTGCGGAATGTACAATTGTGGAATAAAGCATACAAGCATATAAGAAAGACAAGTAGAATAATTTAGCACACAATGCATGTCCAAATCCTTTAAATAATTATTAGAAATATCAAGATTTCCTCTAGACACTCCTTTTGGTTTCATCTTCATTGAAGTTTCCATGTCCATGAACACTTCTTTGCAAAAAGATGAGTTTTTGTTGACTTTTAAAAGGACCTGTAATATTTTGATCCATAACTTCTAAATGAGAATTCTTGACCAAAGCTTGTGATACATGAATTTGTAGAGAATTGAATTCCCTTCAAAATGAGCTTTTGTGGAAAAATTTCTGATAAATTATGTGAAAGTTATGCCTAGTCAAAGTTTTGTTGACTTTTGTCTAAAAAGCCCTAATTTAGAAACTTTGACTTTTGATCAAATCTTGACTTTTCTTGAGGAATCATGATCAACCCTTGATCAAATGATGAATGTCACTTCAAATTATTGGTGTTGACCAAAAATTATGAAGTTTGACTATATGTTGACCACATTTGACTTTTTGTCCAATACAGCTGCTTTTCAACCATCTGAGCAATTGGATGAGCAAATTTGACTTGTAACGCTTGAAACTTGACATGGTGATCCCTTGAAGCATTGAATGAGGTATGATGAACACTTGGAGCATTGGAAATCCATTTTGACTTGAGAGGAGCAAAACCCTAGTTTAGATTGATTGCTTAGGAGAGGGTTTGTCTAGTCAACCCTTGTGAAATCGTTAAGTATGGAGATGTGAATTGTCTTGAGAAGTAGGAGGGAAAATTTTGGGGTATGACAACTATCATTCGAGATAATGTATGGTGTGGGCGCTTACACAGTAGGTGCAGTCCTAGGACAAAGAAGAGACAAAAAGCTCCATGTAATATACTACGAGAGTGGAACCTTGGACTCTGCACAGATAAATTACGCCACTACAGAAAAGGAACTCCTGGCTATCATTTTTGCATTAGATAAATTTTGTTCCTATCTAGTAGGTGCAAAGATAATTATCTACACTGATCACGCAGCTATTAGATACTTGTTAGCCAAACAGGATGCCAAACCAAGACTATTGAGATGGATCTTACTTTTGCAAGAGTTTGATTTGGAAATCAAAGATAAATCGGGCTCTGAAAATCTTGTAGCTGACCATTTATCTAGGATGGAAAATCTTAAACCTGGAGAGATACCTATTGTTTACTGTGGAAAATGGTAAACAACCGCTGATCCTCCCCGTGTCCTAAACTAGGGGTTACTAGCGAGATCGACCAGATTGATCTCAAGACGTGTGCTAAGTTTTGGTGATCAGAGTATCTCGTTCAAGAAGCCTATGCAAGAACCGTGTTCGACGTGCTAAAGGAAACTACTATGATGGTTTTCCACACAAACTAAGGCTTGGTCGAAATAAGTAATCCGTGACCTAAACGATGAAGCCTCGATCGGGGTTTTCACCAACCGGCAAGCCAAGCGTGACTCGTGACTCAAGGCTTAAAGCTCGGGACTTGTACGAAACTTAAAAAAAGAACATAAAAATGCTTCTCGACGGTTAGAAGAAAGTAACTGGCCGATTAGATAAAGATTGAAATAAAACTTAATTGCATTAATCGAAAAAAGTTGGTGATTCAACGACATCAAAGTGTGCGGAATTGGGCTGCAAATGATCACGAATGAACACACCAAATTACAAGAGATTTGACTTATTTATAGTATTTACAAAGTAACTGACTATGCTAAATCGACGACTACAACTAAATATGAAGGCAACTGCTCCATAGGATCCTGCCACCTCTCTGAGCGCCAATCCTTCAAAACTATAATCAACTGCCCACGTTCTGCACCTCCTTTTGAAATTCGAACTTGGCGCACTTCTGAGAAATAACTGTTCCCGCTTCCATGAGTTACGTCCAAACCTTGAGACAATGATGCTAAATTTCTCTAAGAGTAATCTCCAACTTCGGCCTCGACGTGAATTCTTGACGACTTGACAAAGAATCGCTTACTCATTCGAACCCAAGATAACCACTCATAAGAATCGATGGCTTCCTACTGGTCGACTGAGACTTCGAAATTCCTCACTCTTGACCAAAATATACCCTTCTCTTCTAGAATTTTCCACGAAGTTCCAGAATTGTCCCTTTAAATTAAGGACTTAGTACCTTCAGCTGGCCTTGGCATATTTTCGACCCAACAAATGCCCCAGAGATGCCATTTTCGAACACATGATCGATGTTCTAAACTTCTGCAAAATACTTTGAATGCTTGTTGTCCTCGTGAGATAATGGCATCTATGAAAAATTGGTCGAAACACCAGCTCTATAACCGCTTCCTCTTTCTTTCCAAGACGTGGTACACTGTACCATCCATCGCCGACGCCACGTAATCATGACCCGAAGACGTTGGCGTTCAAATCGTGAACATTAAATGAGACGTGATCGCCGCTCTAACTCGTTCCATGGCCCACACGTTCTTACTTCCATCCGCCTCCACGTGTTACATCCATCGCCACGATTGGCACCATGCCCCACTAACTCTCCCGCTTCTTTCCTCCATGTGAGTGGCTATAAATAGCCTTCTTCCGAATTTCCTCACTTTTCCTTCGCTCGGTTTCCTTCATACGCATTACCCTTCACTTCTGTTCATCATCTTCATTCTTCTTATCACACCATACATCGCCGATTCTCTTCTTCCCGGATAGCGAAGACAAATGCAACTCGGTTCACCTCTTCGGCTCCATATCGGCTTTGCTATGTGGACGGCAAACCCTACATTCCGGAACCCCATTTTCGTTGAAAAGCGAAGGTTTGGCAATCCTGTAATAATCCCTTCAACCTTGGTCAACTTGGCAATCTTCTTTGCTTCGGTCCTCTACCTTCTAGGGCACTGCTTGCAAACGTGCATAACATGCATGTTCATTTCCCCACTAGTCACCAATCACGCCTTTGGTTTCTTTCATGGACCCCATTTCTTTATCCTTCCTTCAGAAGACTTTAGGTTTAGGGCCACCTCCCTATCAATTGTCCCAAATTACTTGGATGGACCGCTTAGAACCCACAAAAAGAAGCAATGGGAAGAGCTTGGGATTTACCCATTGTTACAAATGAGTCGTGGTATTCCTTACTCCCACATGTTGGTGGTGCTATCTTCTTCGAGGCACTACCAATACGTTCCACAGGTGGAATGATGACCGACTCTCCTCGACCGCGGCCATCAACGATACGGTTGGGTGGTGAACTTTACAACCATCGACGCCACCTATATTCCCGGCGCTTCAATGTTGGCACAAGTGGACTTCCATCTTATAACGCTTTGCGAGCATCATCACAAGAACAGATGAGATCTCGGATGAGGAACATGTTGCCTTTTGGCATATGGTTAGCACGCCATATATTCGCAATAGGTCTGCAGTCACTAGGCACGTGCCACTCGGCTAGCCACCTACACAATGGTACCACGGTTTCCATATCGACCTCATTCGGCCTCACTCTACTCTTCATTGATGATATCGTGGGCCAAATAAAGCTCATGTTATTGACCCCAAGAAAAATGTATTATTCCATGGCCCCCTATGGCTTCTCCAGTTATGGTTAGTGGCCACGTTCCCATCTGAAGTGAAACCTTTCAAAAACAGAAAGGTAGCATGCACACTTGATCGACCGGCAGGTACCTCAGGTCGAGACTATAGTGTATGGGAACGGATGCTATCGAGCATCCCTATTGAGAATAGAGTGAGGCCTCAATTACTTGAAGTTATGTTCAATGCCATGTTGAAAAAAGGTGACTTCGACTCGTCTCTAGCCCCTTTTTCAGACAAATCCAAAGTTTATTGTTGGCCATTTCTATCCCAGAGACGCCAGATATCCTCAGCGTGCCATCAACTTCTGGACTCAAGTGTTGACTCCCTTGTTCTTATCTTATGCACTTAATGGTGACAAACCAAGTCTTGTGGCATACCAACCCAACCTGGTGGCTCGCCAATTTGGGCTTTGCCAAACTCTTCCTAAATCCATTTTCGAGTCCCCTAGTCTCCTCAATGGAGTGTTTGCCAATAGTCTTTGGGGTGTCATCAAGACAGATTATGACAATGTTTGCACCAAAGCCCCCACAACTCACCTTTACGAATTCAAACCCCAATATCTCTGTACCAAAGAATTTGACACTTGGTGGCAGACATACTTGACTCATTTGTTGGTGATTCCAAGAATAAATTAGCTCTCGCTTGCTTCCGCCGCATTGCAGGGTGAGTTCATTAGACGTTGGCGTACCAATAACAAGCAAATTCAGGGCATGCCTCATGGTACTGGCTTCTGAAGCCATTTTCTTCGTGTCGAAACTTCTGGGCCTACTAACTTTTTCTTTTTGTTTTCTCCCCCACTTGAACATGCTCCGGATGTTGGCGCTCCCGTCAAGGACACCATAACGGGTCCTTCAACCACAAAGGTTTGTGTCGGAACCTATTGGCTTGACTGGTTTATCATCTCTTGATATTAATGTCGTTGCCCTTTTGAGAATGTCCTTGAGGACTCGACTCGAGACACAAAACCAGTTCACACTCTATTAAGAAAACCGTTCTTCGTGAGCATCTTGTTTCTTACTTAGTTCTTACCCTTTTGTTTGTCACAAATCCTTACTATGGTTATTTCTTTTTGAGTCGACACGCTCTGGTCTTGTTGCTCCCTCCACTAAATCCAAATTTTCCAAGAGGGACACATTACAACAAACGAGGGAAGAAGGTATTAACCTATGCCTTACTAAAATCCTCCCTTTAATTCTGCCTTGTCCTAATTTCTTTCTAACCTTGCGGCATCTTCGATGTTTCTTCCCTCATTGTTCCACCAAATCCAAACAATCAAAACGAAAGAAGGAAGACACAGCGATGGTCTGAGAAAAGAAATGAAGAAAGCGAAGCTCGAAGACGGCCTCGAGAAGGAGAAAAGAAAAGAAGAAACACAAATCCTCTTCCTCTAGGATTCAGAAGACCAGGTGGTGAAGTTTTCAAGAAAGCGATGACGTGCAACCCTAATCCTAAAGAGAGGTAAGGTTATCTCGACATACTCGAAGGGATTGAGATGGAAGACCAATCGATCTCATCCGATGCCCACACCCCGTAACTATGTCTCCGACACCCAATAATCTTGACAAAGAGGTCTGGCGAAGACAAGGATGTTGGCGTCGATAGATTAACCAAGGAGGAGTCGTCGAAACTTCAGAGAAGAACCTTGCAGTCGAAACCATTGGTCCCTTGGTCAAAAGTGGACCCAAAGTACAGGTATGTGCCTAACTCGTCGTACATGTATTCATGCTCATTCTTTTTTATGGTAACATACTCATTCTCTTTGCCTTTCAGGATGAGGCTTTTGAGCAGCCAGGTGCGGCTTCGGAACAACAGCCTAGCACCACAGGTCCTTCTGAATACAACCCAGGGCCTGAGGACTCTTCTCCCCATCATCAGCCATTTGAACCCAATGTGGTCGCTGGTGAGTTTGTTGACTTAAATGAGGTGGCTACTCTTAGTGATGATTACATCACTAGTCCCGCCACATTCGACCCATGGACCGATTCTAGCCATCGAACTTAGCATTGAACATGCCAACCGAATGACATGGTTCCTATGGTATTCCCCAAGAACAAGCTAAGAATGTTAATGTGGATAATGGGGATATGAGCAGGTTCGACCTCGAGTATTGGCAAGGATGACAACATGTTGGCCAAACTCCCTTTGGTGCTCAGGCTCACGACAAACTTTTGTCCCCAGTTACAACATCCCTTCAAGATCCCCACCTTCAACACTCAATGTTTCTTCTCCCGATATTGATATCGACGGGAGATCAAGAACCGGATGGTTTTGTTGACAAATACATTTTCTTATGATTCGCATCAAACCAGTGCCCTTGTTCATGCCGGGCAAGTTACCTCCGGAGGTCGCAGTAAATCAAGCATTTGATTCAAAGATCAAAGCTTATGCCTTCCTTCCGAGCTCCCCGAATCGCTTGTGAAAGACCCAAATCTTTGCAAGAACTCTCAGAGGCCATGGCCAAACCGAGGAGCCTCGACATCACCGATTCTGCAAGCTCATGTTGTCTACATTTGACTGTGTTCTTCTTCCTTTAGCCGAAAATGTCAAACAAATGTCGTAATAAGAAGAAATCTTTCAACAACGAGAATTGGCAAGATGCCGCTACTATTGCCAAGGAGGAAGAAAGCAATGAAAATTCGACGGCTACTCAAGGACAAACGGCTCGCTAGTTCCTAAAAGGAAAAGAGTCGATGAAATACGCAGTAACTAGCCGCTTTGTCAAGGAGTCTGGAGGACATTATCAGCAATGACAAAGACTGGAGGAATCCATTGTCGGCATTCAGCAACATTGAGGACAAAATCCAAACACGCCGCCTCAAGACTCAAACGGAACAAAGAGACAAAACCATTTCGACACCGAGCGAGCCGCATCGAGGAGTTGGTCGATTATGGTGTCCGCCTCGCAGGACCTGCTCTACTTTCCGTAAGAAATTTGGAAAATTTTAATGTAACAATTGTAACTTCTTTCTTTGGCACCAACTTTATGTAATTCAACAATGGCCTATGGCCACTTTTATTCTTTTCACCGGTATCGATATTCATTTCTCCAAATTATCTTTCACTTTTATTCTCTAAGTTGTCAAATAGTTATTTCTCGTGATTGGTTTATACCTTTAGGTACTTACCATTTACTCTTAGGATGCTCGATCCAAGGCCAACTCTTCAAGCTCATATGCATTGTTTGAGAATACTTGGATTATCTTGAATGGTCCTTCCCAATTTGGTGACCACTTCCTAAAACCCCATCGCTCCTATCCATAGGTAGGATTACTTTCCACACGAGATCATTGACGGTAAATGCTTGTCTTTACCTTCTTATTATAGGCCTTGGCAATTTTGTCTTTTGCCTTATTATGGAATCAAAAGCTAACATCCTCTCTTCATCCAAATCGACTAGCTCATCACCCATCATAGCCCAATAGTCTTCTCGGGTATCTCGCTTTGTCTTTGAATTCTCACCGCACGGACATGTATCTCGATCGGCATTACCGCTGCGGACTATATGTTAACCGAACTGTTGTTCCCGTAGCCCTTTGGAGACGCTCGACAAGCCCACAATGTTTGATCTAGCGCTTGATGCCGCTTCTAGGTTTTTGCCCACCGCTTCTTAATCAAGCTAATTATTACCTTATGGGCCGCCCGCTGGCCATTTGCTTCGCATAGTAAGGGTAGATGTTAGTAATTTGATCCCAACTTCTTGTGCAAAAGTTTGCATCTTTTTCCCCACAAATACCGGCCTGGTCAGTTGGTGATTGTCTCGTACCCCAAATCAGAATGACATGGTTCTCGATGAAATCAACATGCCTTCCTCGGTCGACATTCCTCAATGCCACCGCTCGACCCATTTTGTGAAATAGTCGATTCCCACCAAGATGTATCTTTGTTGTTTTGACGAGGCTGGTTTAATTTCCCCAATCACATCTAACCCATCCCCTAAATGGCCATGGTTTCACAATGACATGCACCACCGGTGAACATGTTGAATGCCCCATGCACCGACATTCTGGCACCCTTTAGCAAACTCAATGCGCCTTCATCATCGAAATAATAGACACCGTAACGTATTAGCGTACCATTTCATTTTGTGTCCGCCCGATGGCGCCACATGCGCCACTATGCACACTCGACACATACATATGCCTCGCTCGCCAGACATTTTAACAACACCCTCATAGCTTTTCTTAAATAACTTCTTCAATCAAAACATAACTAAGGGCCCTATACTTAGTTTTTCTATCTCTGATCCCACTGGTTTCGCAAATATGCAACTAAAGGTTTTCGCCAATCACTATTTTGCCCATTATCAATTGTAAAATTTCAAAATTCTCGATCAAATGCACCTAACTTAATAATGGACAAATCAAGGTATAAAGCAAGACGTCGAACCTTTCTCTTGTCGGATGCTTTCCTCATCTTCTACTTCTTGTACCTGAGGCTTCTTGCGCCAAATCATTCGCCTCTTGATTTTCTCCCCGGCAGATGTGTATCGATGCTTGCTTGCTCAAATTGCTTGAACAACCTTATCGCTAAAGCACGGCACATGATTAAGCTTGCTTTGACGATTTGTATTCCTTCGACACTTGCTTTACTACTAGCTCGAGTCACCCATAATTTCAACATTCCTTGCCCGCCTCTAGCAGCTAGCTCAAGTCCAGGATCAAAGCTTCATACCGCCTCATTGTTAGTGCATGCCGCCGATGGCATATTTGAACTGGGCCGAATTCCACTTGGTGAAATTATGACTACCCCTATACCACCCATTTTTATGGTCGGAACCGTCAAGTACAATTTCCATGGAACGAAACTAATATAATTTTGTGGTACGCCATAATGAGTGGTCACCAAGAAATCGCCACAATTTGTCCTTTCATGGCCTTTAAGTGGCTTATAAGTTAGGGAATACCGGATAGGGCCCATTTACCAATTCGACTATGCAAAATTGGTTTGACAACATATGCTTAATTATATCAAAATGAGAAGAAACATACACGCCAACCGGCTTTATATATTGCTTCATTTGATACAAGAAAAATACAAACAAAGGCATAGTTTTTCTATATCACTATACCTAGTTTCAAGATCATTCAACATTCGACTAAGGTAATAAATTGGTCTTTCGACACCATTTACATTTTCTTGTACCAACATGCTACCTATTGTCGAACTGAGGTCGCTATATACAACCTCATAGGCTTATTCCACACGGAGGTACCAAATACGGAGGCTCCACTAAATATGCCTTGATTCTCCAAAAGCCTCCCGACGCTTTTTATGCCGATGAACTCTTCATTCGTCAAGCAGAAAACACCTTAGTCTTTCCACTTAAATCGAGATGAAATTGAAGTTTATTTTCCCAATAATGACCAAGTTCTTTTTATCTGACGGAGGCGCCGACGTCCATGATGGCTTTGGTCAGATGATTGATTTCAATG